>CALNVZ010002100.1:69499379-69521798 GCA_940671915.1 Paracentrotus lividus | reverse complement strand
CTCCAGGACATGTTAATTTACTATTTTTGTTCCTTTTATTCTCTTTTACTAGCCTCTCCAAGGATCTCCTAGCTTTTCCTATATCAGTATTTGTTCACTGTTTAAGTTTGGCACACTGTCTCTGACAAAAAGTCTGCTAGGACCAAAAGCTGAAGCTTATATTGACTCAATATTTATCCTATATGTACAATGTAGATATGAAATTAGAAACAATAATCATTGTATTCTACAAAAGCAATTTTCAGAAATGTTCGACTAAACATTTTTCATGATTCACTATCTCCTATTTCATTACTATAATGAGCGTCTCATATAAAAGCATCTGAATATGGAACAGGCCAATTCCCAACATTATAATTTTATTTTGAAAAAAACGGAAGCAAAAACATCAGATAACTGCAAATAAATAATAAATACCCAACAAAAAAAACATTTACTTCAAATAGAGTATAATGCATGTGAATCAACATAATATACCCATCATACGCCAGTGGCAAGTTCAAAGGCAATTAACATACAGTTTCTAACTTTCACTTCGTGCTCTTCTGTGGAACAATGTACATTGATTCAAAGGTCCCCATAATAATGAAAGGAAGAAGGGTACTTGAGTGACATTCATCCATTTTATCACATTAAATTATGTTTGGAAACACTCCTCTTTTTTGGGGGGTGGGGGTTCAAGGCACTGTCTTACATGGTAAGCATACACAAGCAGAATAATATATCAATATCAGAGAGGAAAGGGCTCTTTTAAAACCTGCAATCTAGTACAAATCTGTCAAAAAAGAAAATTGACATTGAATATAATTTGATGACATCAAACACTAAATGTAGGCGGAATTCGCATAATATTGGAATTGAAAAGGTTTTGTTATCAAACATCATGGTGCGAATTGAATTTGATGTACAGGTGTAACATATTATACATATAGTGCATGCTCTGGAGTTGAATATACCATAATATGTGCAGCCATAGATTTAGAATTTCTCAAGTGAATTATATATATGACATATGACATATGATTCACGAGAGAAATTCTTAATTTATGGATGCTCATTTTATGGTATATTTGACGACAGTAAGCATGTGCTACGCATTATATAAGATAGAAAATATATGCAACGGTCGTGGCCATATGACGAATTACGCAATGGCAAGGAGAGTGTATCTGACCAATCAGAAACCTTCTTTCGTATGACCTATCTTATATACATGTATACAGGAAATTTCACAACAACACATAGAATGACAGAATTAAGTACATGTGACATAAGACAAGGTAAGAAAACGAAACTGATACAAAGTACTGGAACAAGTAAGTAAAAGTTTTTTGGGTATAAGTTGTAGTGCATTTACTGAACACACTCAACAAAACAATACTGGATCACCTTAATAATTCAATGTTGATGAGCCAATTTGTCCCCCGGTAGGTATGTCCATTTTATGGAATCAAATGGGACCTCTCATGTATGGTAATTTTTAACCGTGTGCAGATCAGTTATTCATTTGATCATATAGTTTTTCATTATTTGATCTAGATATATTCTATGCTTTGATTTGAGCTATTTCAGATTCAGATCTCCTTTGTAATGTGTTCATGATTTGAGCCATTCAAGACGTTGATCAACTTCTGCTTTGCTGTATCTAATCTTGCTTCTGCTAGGTGATGTCAAGAGTAACTTGTCCTGCGAGCTGGACCACATAGGACCTGCAAAATTAGAATAAAGGTCACTGTGAAATTACAATTTGGATACAATACTAGCATGTTGTATATGATGAACATAAAACATGATATACCTCATCTTAACCCTAAAGAGGCTGTCTTCTGATTGGTTGAAAGTGCAGTAATTTTCTTAACCATGCTCGCTAAGCAATTCACATTTTAATTTTTTCTGGTCTATATTGGGGACCTCACATCATGCCGTGACACAGTGCTTATGCCTTGGGGTCACAGCAGGCTGTGAAGTAACTTGAGCATATAGAAACGATTATGTCTCTCGTTGCAATTAATATATCTGTAATCTTCCGTTCCAACATACAGCACATTGCAAATGTCAAAATGTTTTACCTTTTGATTGTGAAGCATTTTGTAGATACTCTTCTGTTCTAGCAAAATCCCCACTATGAACATAGAGAGCTGCCAAGATCTTTAATTTGGTTTGGTTGTATTTGGTGCATAATTCCTGGAAAAAAGAAAGGCTCATTAGTTATCACAAATAGGAAAAGTTATCACAAATGGGAATGCAATTTACATCAGGGATGATATTCGCAACATTTCAAAAGCAATTTTCAAAATTCAGATAAAAATGAAAAAAGAGAAGAAAAAAAAAAAATCATATTTTAATTCATCTGTTATTATTTTAAAAAATTGTTGGATGGTGTCAAAGCATTTAATAAAAGGAAACAGTTATTCTGAGTGTGACAAAAGCCTGTTGTAACATTAAGAATTTATGTCATTTTCTTGTTTCTCATATTAAAGGGAATAATTGCAATGACACTTAATTTAGATTCACATTTGGATCTTCATTTTAAATTTTTTAAATAGTAGTTTCTTCTAAGTATCATTTAAAGAAGTAAACAGTAGTAAAATATTTGATAACATTCGATAACATGAACTAATACTAAGTCTTATACTCATAAGCCTTCTCATTACCTCGATTTGTTTGGTATAAATCCCGTAATCCTCTTCTGTTTGTGCATCTGGGGCATGATCAGTATCCTGTACAACAGAACCTTAGAAAGAAAACAGGGAGCTTAACAGTTATCTCAGAAATATCTGACAGAAATCCAATCTTTATATAAAAGTTGAATAGTATGAAAAAAGATAGATGACAGCATGTCCAATTACATTTACATTAACTTGATTCCCCAAGTCACAATCAAGGTACAATATCATGATCATTCTTCAAAGCTTTTCCCGCATATGTGACAAAGCTCAATGAAAGCAGGCGATGGTTACCTAAGTTGATTGTCCTAAAAAAAAAAATATCAAGGAAATACAACATTACTCTATTTAATACATATGTAATCTTTATCTAAATACTTTTTG
Organism: Paracentrotus lividus; assembly: GCA_940671915.1. NCBI lineage: Eukaryota > Metazoa > Echinodermata > Echinoidea > Camarodonta > Echinidae > Paracentrotus > Paracentrotus lividus. The sequence goes on along the minus strand of CALNVZ010002100.1, from coordinate 69,518,748 downwards.
ACATATTTGGAATTTCAATTATTCAATCAAGTGCTTCTCAACATTTTTCGTTAAATTTCTAGTCTGAAGCAGCTTACTAAAAGGTAATACCCTCGGTCCCCTGTCATTACAGGATTACAGACTGGATGTACTAATCTCCTCCTAGTCTATGGAAGAGAAAGGAGGGGATCCCTACATCTGGTGTATAATCCTGCTTTGCAGTCCGCAGATGGCATCACCTTTCGGTAAGCTGCCTTACTACATCATGAAAAGAAAAATAGACTGACTCACTAGCAGGTTTTTGTGGCGTTGATGAATGTCTTGTTCTCTTCATAGGAAGTACATCACTAGTCCCATCATCTGAGCCTGATGAATCCGACACTATCTCCATACGTCTTCTGGACTGTCTTACAGGTGACCTTTTGAAATTGAAATTAGAAAAAAAATTATAAATAGGCGAAGTGGCAATTAGACCAAAAGGTAATCGCACAAACTGGTTGTAGGCAAAATTAACAATGTGAGATGAGACGAAATATGTATTAGTCAAAGTGGGTTTAGACCAATTGGAAATTTACCTCTCCATACATCTTCTGGATCATCTTAGGGGCAACCTTTCAATTATAATGCCAAAATTATCATTTAGTGGTTACAATTCAATTCTTATACTAATCTTATCTTTTAGGGGTGACCTTTAAATCGTAATACCGGTACCTAACATTTTTTTTAGGGATAAAAATCTGAGACTATCTCCATACGTCTCCTGGATCATCTAAGGGGCGCTCTTTGAATTATGATACCAAAAGTACCTCTTAGGGGTGACCATTCAATTCTAATATCAAACTTTTCTTTTAGTGGTAAAAATCTGAAATTATCTCCATACATCTTCTGGATTGTCTAAGGGTAGGCCTTTCAAAATGGGAATTAGACAACATGGTAAATAGGAGAGGTGGCAATTATACCAAAAGTTAATTACATGAACTGGCTGTAGACGAAATGGAATTAGACCATATGGGATGAGAACACAGATGCATCAGTCAAAGTGGGTTTAGACCAATTAGAAATTTACCTCTCAGTACATCTGATCATCTTGGGGCAACCTTTAAATTATTATACCAAATCATCTTTCAGGGGTAATTAATTGTAATACCAAAATTATCTTTCAGGGATGATACGTATGATACAATATAAACATTTATATATCGCTCTCACTCATGAGAGGTTTCACAGCACTTTACACTGTTCAACATTAAAAAAAATAATTGTTGATTAAATAATAGAAGTCTTCAAGTTCTTCTTCAAGTATTCAAAAAAAGGGGACAAACGAACAGATCCTAGCATTTCGTTCCACAGCTGAGGTGCAGAGACGGTGAAAGCTTTGTTCCCAGGTTTACTGTTGACCTTTCAACTATAACACCAAATTATCTTTCGGGGGTGACAATCTGAGATGATCTCCATACATCTTCTGGATTGTCTAAGGGACCAGCAACCTTTAAATTATAATATGTCATTTGCAAGCTGCTCTCCCATATGTAAGTGGACAGTAAATTCTGTAAATTGCCATTTTCCCCTTGAATTTCTGCTTCATTTTATTAAGATTGAATCACAAAAGTCTGAATATTTTTCTGAGTATCATCTATCCTAAAAGCATTTATATACATATGTTACTCCTAAACTTATTTTCAGTGTACATGCTTACTTATTCTTGTGCAAATGTTTGTTTGGTTTCTTAACAGGTGTCTTCCTCTTCTTGCTTGATGACAGACGGACAACAACCATCTCACGACCGGAGCTATCACTTCTACTTGATCTGAAATAAGAATTGATTGTAGTCATTTAGATTAGAGAGCAATCATCTTCTCAGGACTACAATAAGAATTGAACAATTTCATTTGCATACCTGTCAACCTTCCGGAGCAAAAGTAGGAATCTCTCACACGTAAAGTTGGAATATTTTATATTTAGTATAATTTTAGTTTTTTACAAAAAATTCATCTGAGGAATTCAGGGTCCACAATGTTGAAATGGGAAGCTAAAATTTAGGAATCATTCCTAAGAAATGGAATGGTTGGCAGCTATGAACTTAATTTACTCAACAATCATCATCTCTAGACTGAAAATATTGTTCTTACTGACCTACAATAAAAATAAAAAATATTCAGTTAGATTGCTGAAGAGTTATTGTGACGTCGCATTTTGTGAGATCTCAGGGGGTGGTGGTGGAGGTATCCAACCCCCGGCCATAAGATGGCAAAAAATAAAACAAAAAATACCCTGGCCCTTTTAGAGTTAAAAGGACTCTACATTACACAACATGCAGGAGAGCAGCTCAACAGAAACTTTTCATGATAAACATTTACCTCCTTGATTCCTTTTTGCGGGGTGTGACTTTGTCTTCTGTTACAGTCTCGGTATCACCATCATCTGTACCCTCTGTCTCTAGCAGCATGGCACCATCATCCATACCATTATTCTCCTGTATGGTGCCATCGTGTATATCCTCTTTCTCCTGGATGGTACCATCATCTGCACCATCTGTAAGCATGGCACCTTCATCAATACCATTAGTCTCCTCCATGGCATCATCATCTGTACCTTCTGTGAACATGGCACCATTATCTAGACCCTCTGTCTCCTGCATAGCATCATCATCTATACCATTGGTCTCCTGAATGGCACCATTATCTGTACCTTCTGTGAGCACGACACCATTATCTAGACCCTCTGTTTCCTGCAGAGCATCATCATCTGTACCATCACTTGCACCATTGGTCAGTAAAGCCCCATTTTTTAGACCCTCTGTCTCCTGCATTGCACCCTTGTCCATCTCAATGTCATTGTGTTCTTCAAAATTCTGACCTCTAGCACCTCTCCTTCTTCCAATTCTTTTAATTTTGATTTCCAGTGTCTTCTTTCCTCTTGTTTTTCTTTTCAATTCCAGATGTGCAGGACTCTCTTCGATTTCTGTTTGACTCTTCTTTCCTTGTTTCTTACCAGCATCAATAGTTTTACTGCTTTCAAATTCAACATGTTTTTGCTTTCCATCACCTTTACTTCTAGTAAAATGAAAACGTGTGGTTGGTGACTTTGTAGGACTTTCACCAGTCCCATCATTTCTCACTGATGTAAGCCCTAGATCATTCAAAACAGGGCTGTCTTCTTGCTTGCTCTGGTCTTCACTCGAGGAACTTTTTGTTTTTCCTTGTTGTGTAGTCCTTGGACTGAAGGCATTTCCTCGTCGTGTAGTCCTAGGACTAAATGTTATATTGTTGTCAATCCCCTCATCATTTCCTCCCTCTGCATTTGTATCTGGGAAAGAGAATTGTACATATCTCTTAATCAGTTACAAGACAATGAAGAGTACCGCTCAAAAAGGTAATTTTCCGTTTATAGACTCCTTAAAATTTTGCAACTCTACATGTCTTTTGTGTGTAAGATCTGAAAGAGCAAGTAAACAAGTAACATAAACTTTAGGGCAGAACTGTATCTTAAACAGTTTTATTATGTATGGGAAAGAAAATATATCTTAACCCTTACTTAACCCTTATTTATGAGACATTAAAATGTAAAACACTCCCTAAAAAAGAATAAACCAAAATTAATTTTCAAGAAATATTTGAGACAACTGACATATCTTACTTTTGATGCCTGCAGTTTGAAAGAGATCCACATCAAAAGATGATGTATCACTGGCTTCGCTTTCTGCTTCTATCTCTTCTGTATTTCGTGTCTTTCGAGTTGTCGTTTCTCTGGCAGCATCATCATCACCACTTGATTGCTGGACTTCTGCATCTGAAGCTTTGTAAGAAAATAATTAAAAATACACTCTGAAGATTGTCACTAAAACAGTGAGAAGAAAAGAAACTCAAATCTTTGGGGTTGGTAGAAGTTGCCCCACACCTTAAGATATGGTCCAAAGTTATGGACTGACCTCCCCAAAGTAATTATATAATCAACCTCGTTGAACACATTTAAGTGCCATTTATGAAAGCGTTGCCAAACAGACAGAAAACAACATTTGAGCAGCTGTCTTCATGGTCTTGTAAACATGTAAACATCTCAATATAATTGTATCACATGGATTATAATGTAGTGCCAAGATGCTGTTGTCATCCCACAACAAATGACGACATCATCTCGTACGCCTCACTTTAGTTTATAATTGTGTACAGATAGTTAATTCATGTATTGTAAAGCCGATCATATATTGTCCTTGTATTACGCTGTGATGCATCATTACTAACATTGGCCTGCGTTTTGAGAGGTGACTAGATTTGGTAGCACTACTAGATGCGTGTTTTGTGGGCATTGCTAATGTCTCGAAGAATAGCGAGGCCCACTAGATATGTATTTGGTGGGCCTGCTAGCATTGGTCGCCTTTCGAAAATCCCAGCCAATAGCTTTTCAGTGCGCCAATTCTGAACATGCTTATTATCACGGTATGCTACTGTTCAATGTAAAGAGGAAAAATGTACATGCTTTAGTTACTCTTATTTATACATCTTTGTATTTTCTCTATTTATTTATGTCTTTCACACATCATTTACAGAAAGGATACTATAATGTAACAAGCTTAGCTTTTAACTTAGACTCCTTCATATTTCTTTCTTATACATGTACTACTGAAGTCATTCGTCTTGTATCTTTGTCAATGTATTGTAATGATATGACATAAAGTCTTTTGTTGATTGGAAATAACGAATAAACTAACTGAAAAACTGAAACTGAATAACAAAGATGGTTTAATATGCACATGTCTGCTTTGGTAGATTCCAAGACAGGAGGAAAGAGGTCAGAGCCCGTCCATCGGTTGAGCGTGAAAATTCACACAATGGATGATGTAATGCTATAGCACGCCTACAAGGAAGAGGTGCAAAGCTCTTTGAGAGAAAATGGAATATTCACCACACATCAGGTGCCTTAGACGGGAAGCACATATCCATAAAGAAACCTGCAAATTCTGGGAGCCTCTACCATAACTACAAAGGCTTCTTCAGCATCATACTTTTGGGCCTGGTGAATGGCAACAACAAATTCCTGTGGTGTGATATAGGAGGACTCGGGTACCAGACCCATACTCAAATATTCAACAACTCAGTGCTAAAGACTACATTGAAGATAACAGCATACAGTTTCCAGATCCATCACCTCTGTCCAATGATGACAGACCTATGCCGTTTTTCATCCTGGGAGATGATTCTTATCCAATGAGGACCAAGCTTATGTAATACAGTGTGTTCCTAAAAAAAGGTAATCGAAGTTCAAAGGTCAGTCATTTCAAAAGTTTATAGTTTATTTTTGTAATTTGTTTATTAAGTTACTAAGTAACTCATCAGCTTTAATTTGAGACATTGCTTACGTCCAAACTGTAATGGGTCACAGAGTTAGGGCCCTTTGAAGGTGATAGGTACAAAACCCATTTTTTCCAAGTTTTTCGTTTTTAGGGTATGAAACCAACTTTTTATAAATTTTTGGTTTCATAGTTTTGGGGGGATTTGTCACACAAAGTTTCAATGAAATGCAATCTCATTTGTCAAAGGACCCATCTCACTGGCAATGACATGGGTTCTCGATTATTCATGAGTCTCTGGAGTCTCGGAGAGGTCGCCGCGACGTCTCTTGATTCTGCTAGAAGTCGCGAGAAAAATCAAACAAATGTCAAGCATGTCCAATCTTTTAGCTGACTTTTTTATTACGTGAGCAAGTCTCTGTGACGTCTTTGCGGAAGGTTGCCGCGATGTCCTTAAAGTAACAACGACGTCGCAGAGACGTCGCGGAACTTGCTAATGATTAAAAGAAATCGAACGGGATAATAATTTTTACTTGCTGGCGTCTTAAAAAAGTTTACTAAAAGATTGAACATGTTTGACTTTTGTTCCATTTTCCCTCGACGCCCTGAAGTCTCAGGAGACGTCACCACGACGTCTCCACGACTCAAGAGACTCATAATTGCGAACCCCTCTCATTGCCATTGAGATAGGTCCTTTGACAAATGAAATTGCATTTCATTGAAACTTTGTGTGACAAAACCCCCCAAAACTGTGAAACCAAAAATTTATAAAAAGTTGGTTTCATACCCTAAAAACAAAAAACTTGGAAATAGTGGGTTTTGTACCTATCACCTTCAAAGGACCCTAACTCTGTGACCCATTACAGTTTGGACGTAAGCAATGTCTCAAATTAAAGCTGATGAGTTACTTAGTAATTTAGTAAACAAATCACAAAAGTAAACCATATACTTTTGAAATGACTGACCTTTGAACTTCGATTACCTTTTTTAGGAACACACTGTAGAGGCGCTTCAATCTCACACTTCAAAAAACAAATCTTCAACTACCATCTCTCGCAAGGGAGAAGAATTGTCGAAAATGCATTTAGAACATTAGCCTCTCCCTACCACTGCTTGGCCAACATGATGCTTCAAACACTTAAGGTGGCAAATCAAATCAATCAAAATAATTTTGTGATGGCTTCCAAGACAAAACTGACTTTTCAAGGTGGCAAAAACTTTGCTTACTGCTTTTGTTTGCCTGCACAACTTCATCACAATTAAGAATGCAAATTTGGAATACGGTCATGTGGTTATGGAGGAGGCTGCTCACAAGAATATACCCTGGGCATGAAGGGATAGAAGTGGAGCAAGCAGATATGATATGACATTGAAATATTGACAATGTGGCCAGAAAACAACAGAGGGAGTATCTGAGTGTGTACTTCTGCAGCAATGCACCATAAGTGCCACGACAGAACACTCTGGTTTTGAGAAATGTAACTATGAACTTCTCAAGGTCAGGATTATAAAACAATATGTGTAAAAGGACTTTTGGATGTACATAACCAGCAATCCTTAAAACACTCCTATTCTGTAGTCTTACATAATTTATGATAATCAATGTTGATTGAATTCTATTTATATAAAACCTCATTTTTAACATTGCATTGTCATATATTTTAACTCATATTTGTTAACATATGATATGTTATCATGCGCATATTATATATAGTTTATATCTTAATAATTGATTAATAATGTGTATAATGGTGTTGTTTGTCTATATATTTTTAAAAGCGCTGGATCCAGACCGGATGTAGTTATTTTACTTTGCATATTATTCTTTGTAGCCTACTTCTATTTAAATGCCTTTTAAAACGTTAATCTCTCATTGTTAGTCAGTGACCTTTTTGAAAAGCTTTAAAAAAAATGAAAACTATGAATGTGCAGTGCGGATGTAGCTACTGCAATACTCTCCTCTAGATGTTTGGTATGCACATAAGAAACAGATCTACATCATAAGAAATGATAAGAAATAATCAAAAGATAAAAACCATACCTGCATCTCTCTTTCGTTTCATCATTAAATTTTGTTGGCGTTTCTTGGTGTATTCATGTAGTCTTCCTTCAAGCTTCTTTAGAAAACGGTCACGCATTGATTGCCAGGAATGGCTTGTTATCTGTACAGATGATAGAACATAACACTTGGAATTGTTATTCACATTTCAATTAGCAGACAAAACTCTTGTTGACTGGCAGTCGTGGAAAACTCTTTATAATTATAATAAAAAGGAGAGTGAAAAAAGGTAAAGAAAAATAAGATAGATGTGACTGCATCTCTTCCATGCCTCTACACTTAAACCCAATAATTTCACATATTGGCCTCTGTAACCTATGACTTTTACAATATTACTCCTAAATTCTAGACATCTTTAGATGATGACCTCATGAAGTTTGAAGTTCATATCGCCAGAGGTTCTTGAGATATAAGGAGGCAAATACCTTCAAAGAATATTCAGATTTATTTCCTATGGTGACATACAATATATAGACAAAAAACTATATACCTATCTGAATTATAAAATGGATATAGCTCACCTTCATAACTTCCATCTTTTTCCAAATTTTGTTGCCACCATACTGATATGGATGCTTCGCAATATACTCAAGGATAGCATCATCTTCAGTTGCATTATAGTATGATCTCCTGAGGAAATTTACAGAATGATATAAAAGGGTTGCATTGTCTGTAGTTGCATTGTCTGTAGTTGCACTGTACAAGGATCTCTTGAAGAAATTTACAGAGTGATATAAAAAGGACCGCAGTGTCTTTATTTGCACTTTAGTACGATTTCCTTTGGAAATTTACAAGATACAAAACATTCAAAATGTAATGAGTCATTATTAAACCAAGGCAGCGGAATACTTCTGATTTAGGATAATTAAAAAAAAAATCTTTAAGCTGATTAGACATTTAAATCCATTAGATGGGATCTTTAATAAAGAAACCAAGACTTGCTGAAACAAGATAATTAAAACACTTGCAACCACACAATGCAAATTATGTTAGATTATCAAATGAGATAACAAACAACCTTTAAAAAAGTTGATCTTCATTATAATAAAAGAACTATTAGTAATTCCTATAGAAAGCAGACAAAAGTATCTTTACCCTTTAGTAGAAACATCTACTGTCACCTCCGATACTGGTGTTGATAGGTCTCTGGTCTTTACTCTGAGGAAATCAATCAGATTATTCATATCAACATCTCATTCTCTACACAACTTAAATGTGTCATTAAAAAGCTCTAAACTAAAAGGGAAAAACACATGACATCAATCTCTTGCAGAGGCATCGGAGGGCTCTCATGAGACAAAGCATTGGAAGGGCAAGCCATTGTTAACACACAATGGCTTTCCCTTCCAATCTTTCCGCAGAGACTTCCGATGCCTCTGATCTCTTGCAACATGTTGGTTCTCTTACATGTACCTTGCCTTGTACAACCTATTCTTGTTTACTCAAATATAACAAGAAAAAAAGAGACAAATGACTACACAACAGACAACTGACTAATTGAATTACGTGCACAATGAATTAGAAGCAAGATGGCCTTGACTTATCTGAACATCACTGATTCTGACAATTATCAAGAAATGCATGCACCTCTGTTTCATTGCACACACATACTTGAATATCAAGACTGTTCATTATTCATCAAGCAATCTTGAGATGACTAAAAATGAATTCCTTAAAAACCAACCAACCTGTATCCAGATTTATCCAAGAGGGTATTTGCAGCTACACAGTCATCAATATACGAGGGTAAGTGATCATCAGGGGTAGAATGCTCATCCCCTTCTGCCAAGATTCTGCAAAAACAAAAAACAAAAAGTCACCTGTGACGTCATCTATCCATATCCTAGTTAAATTTCAAACTAAGCAAATTTTCAAATGTTTTTTACTAAAAATTCATTCTAAAATAGGGTGTAAAATTGAATTGATACATGGTATGCACATCATATATTCAGGAGTTATTCTATTAATAGTTAAATGAATTCATTAAACATGAGTTGAAAGATAGACTTTTCTACTTGATGTTACAGAAAAGTAGGATGGGTAAATCGTACAAGGGTTTCTGAACTGTGACATTTTTAGCTGCCACTGCTTTGAAAATTGTAACATGCCACTCTTTTTGACAAAGTAGTTGTTGACCACTTACCTAATTACACTGCCCTCTGATGGATCAATACGACTTGTAACTATCCCTCCTCCACTCTGTAGAATACACAGACCAAACAAGTTATAATTTCTTTTGTATTTTTCTTGGATCGGTATCTAGGATGGCTATTTATTTATTTTTCAAATCACTTAGTTCATCCTATTTTGACATTCACATTCATTGAGAAGTGAGACTGAGAAGTGCCAAATGTTTTTAATTTAAGATTGAGGTTACTTTGAGCTCTTGATTTTGAGCGGGCTGATTGGTTTACAGGCAGGCTAGCCCCGGGACGCCGCCACGAAGTGGCGGCGTCCTGAAGCTAACATATGCATCTGGCCCATGCTCACCGTTTTCCCCAATAAAATGATGAAAATTCAACCCCCCAAAAATGTTTATAACAAATGATACACATACATGCAATGCCACTTACCTAAGCATACCAGCCGGAATATGGTAAATAAAACAAACATGAATAGCTCCCAGAATAAGAAGATTTTCTTTGCGTTTTCGTCAGTATCGTAAATTTGCCCGATTCGCCATATTGATAAAGCTGGAATAAAAGGGGGGGACCCTGGAGTAGCCTTGATCAAGACGTTCTTTCTTTATAGTTTGTAAGTTTTGTTACGAAAAAGAGGCTGATGCAAGAAAAATGGGCTCAAAAACTAAAATAACAAATAATTCATGACTACTAATGTAAGTAATCTCAGATATTTTGGTTAATTACCATGAAATGGCATAAAAATATAATTATCGTTGTAATGACTTGTCTAAAGTCTAATCACGGCAATATCCCTGACGCATGCGTATTACAAAGACAAACCTATGCTATGACCACGAATTGTTCTACCGGAGAAGTTTGGAAATTTTGACCCCCAAATTACACATAAGAAGATTCACCAACAAAGACGATAGTGTTCCGGCGTGATATGTAAGTATATATTAAAGTAATATATCCGATATTTTAATGACAAGGATTTAAGTTATTGCCCGGAAAAGCTCCGGAGAACGGACTTCACATCGCCGTTAAATGTCAATAAAGCGTAGCCCGCACACTTCGTGTGCGGGCTAGTCGTAGTAACAGGCAGGCCTGTTTTAACATAATATTGAAGAAAAAACAAACAAACAAACAAAACAAAAACAAGAGTCATTTGACATTGGTCATTGTCAATAATTTCACAACTGTTTTTGATTCACTTTTTAATTTAATTCAATAATTGAAGCATGGCATGGAAAATGTTAAAAATTGCATTATTGAAATTTAAAATGTTTTATTTGGTCACAATGTTGCCTGTTGGTATTGAAATCGAGGTAACATTTACTTAGGTGGGCATACAAATTCATTAACAGTCAATATGTCACTACGTAACAGTTAGATAATAAAGCGCTCGCTCATTTTTAAGCAACAACACGATGCATACATTACACACCCGGATCCGTGGCATATTTCAAGCCAGGGCTCCGGCATGTCCGGCGGAGTTACCAATCGAGTGCCGATGGCACTACCGCGTACTACCCGTCATTCGTGAACGTCGCACGCGAGATGAAAAATCTTCCAAGATTCTACAACTTAAAACTCACCTCTATAAGTTGTTTCAGCCTGGCCCTTGTTGCCGATGGACGTATATAAAATATTAGAGGCTCAAGTGACTGCTCGTCGGTGAAAAGCATGCTTGAAAAGCTAAAAACATCGTTGGATTCTTGGTCTGCCATTTTCATAAATCCCGCTAGCAAATAAACACTTGCATTTATATTTTACGGTATCCTCAAAAGGCGTTTAATTTGAAAAGGGGGATTAATTTTATTGTTGTATATTATTCGGGGCGGATATAGGATTTTGAATTAGAGTCTAGGGTCCGCAAAACCGTACATTTTCCACCCTACTGCATGTAGAGCAAATTGGCAAATAAAGAGGCTCCAATTTTTTAGAGTCATAATTCAGTCATAAAAGTCACAAGTCCATTTTCTGAGCCATAGGTAACCCAAAATCATAAGTTGATTAAATTTGTCTGCCCCAAGACCTTGCATTTGAATTAGGTTTGAATGTCACTCTGGTCAATCAATCAACTTTTTTATATTATTTTCTTATTTTCCCCCCTCTTTTCAAGGGGGGGGGGGGGGGCATTGGGGCCATCCCAGGATCCGTGCCTGACATTAACTGAGATACTGCCTGCCAAAATCATTTGAGAGATAATTTAATTCTAAAAGTCACTTGCTCACTTTATCAAAACACACAATAAAAAATATACAAATTTATTTTCATAAAGCATGTTATGAAGCCAAATTGTTATGAATCCACTTTCATCAAAAACTACATTAAAAAAGCTGGCTCAAGCTCATGGCCGGAAAAGCCTTCTTATTACTGCTCCCACCCCATCTCTCCCCTCCCTCTCTCCCTCTGTCTGCCTCTGTCTTTCTCTCTCTCTTCTCTTTCTTGGCGCTTCCCCCCGCTTTTTTTTTAATTTTTTTTAAAACTAGATCTATATTCACAATTTTTTTTAGTAAACTGCAGTCAACCTTGCATCAGTTGAATCTATTGAAAAAACTGTGGCTTATAATATAAAGTGTTAAAAACAATATTTAAAAAAGATGACTTGAAAAATAAGACCTTTATCTTAAGACTATTATTAAACTTACATGTAAATGTAAGTTTGACTTCAGCAAGGTTGATCGCATGTTTCTCAGAAATAATCCATGGAATTTTATTTACATTGTCAGTTTCAATACATGGGTACATTACCTACCTACATTTACCTCAGAATTTTTTTATCAATTCCACAGTAATAAATTTGACAATGGATCATAGTATGTAGAATTCTTGTTAAACATGAGGTTTCAAGAAAATGGTATTGAAAGCACAAAACATATACTTTTTTGCAGGACATATCTAAATAGTAAAAAGCTTAGATTTAAATACAAATCCACATCGAATGAAAGTTAAACTGCATTGGTGATAAATCCACAAAATTAAACTTTTGATCCAAATGCAAATTGAAAAAAGGCAAAATATATTCACCTCCAAATTTTCGACTGAACACTTCAGTCTTCTTCAGGGAAATGACCCGTCTGATCACCACTGCCGGAAGTGACGTAGCGGCGAAGAATCGGGTCATAAACTCTGGGAAGTTTGTATCGGCCCCCGTCACGATTCAAACCTACTAGAACTTTGAAGCAATTCCTTGTAGCTCCTAAGGACAAGACTGAAAAGAAGAACCTTACTGGTGTAATATATAGGATTCCCTGCCAAGGAAAAACTTCAAGTGGTGTTTGTAAAGAATCCTACATAGGGGAAACAGAACGTTCCCTGAAGACTAGATTTTTGGAACATCGTCGCCCCAGCTCTGTCTCGTCGGAAGTCTCGCAGCACATCCACATTGAGTCGCCGGGACATACCGTGGATCTTGACAAGGTTGAGATATTAGACAGGGAGGACAGATGGTTTGAGAGAGGAGTGAAGGAAGCCATCTACATAAGGGCGCACCAACCATCGCTGAATCGTGACGGGGGCCGATACAAACTTCCCAGAGTTTATGACCCGATTCTTCGCCGCTACGTCACTTCCGGCAGTGGTGATCAGACGGGTCATTTCCCTGAAGAAGACTGAAGTGTTCAGTCGAAAATTTGGAGGTGAATATATTTTGCCTTTTTTCAATTTGCATTTGGATCAAAAGTTTAATTTTGTGGACAAATCCACATAATTGGCAACTCTATTTGCTATCTCGTACAATGTCAATAAATTCTACATGTTTATAGAAATCTTTGATATTTCTCTTTTTTATTACTAGGTTTTTACAAAATGTTTGTTCATAACAAATCAACATCCTTCTGCTTTTGACATAAATTTTAGGGCATTCATTATAATATTAATGGTGGTTTACAACATCCATAATGGTAAGCACCATTAATAAGATGACCCAATATAAGGTTGAAGTTAAATGATATGTTTTGGCCGTAGTATCCAAGTCCTACTCCAATATTTGTAGCAATAATTTCATTCAACACTGCGGTTACATCTTGTCTTGCTTGAAAACACCCTTTATATAATGTTGCTTCATACAAATATATGGTGATAGAAGAATAGGATGTGCCCCATTTTTAAACATAGGGGTCTGGAGGCTCACAATTGAATCTGAAACTTAGTGGGCCAACCCCCAACCATCTACATGGATTTAGATATATCAGATGAAACAAAACAAAATAATAAAAACTGTGTATTAACAGAGACGTAGTATTTCTGTGATTTAGAATAAGTCTACATAAATTAATTTACCAGTCAAAGCAATCAGAATAAAAATTAACCAAGAGACGAATACAAGGTATATCCTTTTGAGTAGCCCTACATAAGGACACAGGACACACGATCAGAACCTGTTTTCTACATGTAAGTGAACAGTTTAAAACAATAACTTAAAATCAAACTGTTTCCTTACATTCAGCCCACTTGAAGACACAACAAGAAAAAAAGAAATAAAATAGCCAACATGATTGTTTTTTAGTATGATCAGAGCAGAGTATTTATCAAAAGCCATAAATCCATATGAGAACAGATGGGACCCACACGAAAAACTTGGAAGGTGCTTTTAAAACAATTTCTTGTCATTTAAAGGATTAAAACAGTTAAGTTCCTAAAGCAAAGCCTTGAGCATTTTCACAAAATTGCAAAACTTCAAAATGGCCACCAAGTAAGGGGGAAAAGTGTTATGGGCACTTCTGCAGTTTTGGTAGTCATTAGATGACAATTCGAGCTAGGGTGGTAATTCTAAATCCACTGAGTGCAAAGATACAAAAACTTGGGAGTATTTAAAGTGAATGATGAAAATTCAAAATGAACACCATGCAGGATGGCAAAAAATTGTGAATTTATTTATTCAATGGCCAATATATCAGGTGGTTTGATTTTATTTTGTAAAATCACACCCCACCCTTTACACACAAAAAAGTATTTAACATAAACATAAAAAATAAACTGGCATGAAACAGTACAAAATTAGCCTCTGTGGACAACTGAAGATTGATTCAAAAAGCCATGCAAGAAGGGGAGATCAGAAAGTTGTCACTTGTCACAAAGAAGAGAATATCAAACAAATTAGTTCACATTTAGCAGACAAAATGACAATTTATGAGGCACAATCAAATTGTATCCATGTATGAAACTAAGAAGCACCCATCGTCAAGCCTGGTGAACATCTACACTGGACAGGTTGTGGATGATCAACAGTAAATGCTGATGATGCAATCAAGAATTGAACTGACCAGATGAACGACTAAGAAATTAAGTTTCTGAAGGAGTTCCATAGCACAAGGAAGTTTAAGGTATGGCCAAAGCTGCTGATATATGTCATAAAATTGAGGTGGGGTATCTAGAGATACAGAGATGATTTATGCCCAGGTAGGCAGGATTAGGACATTGGTTTCATAAAGGAGAGGTTTTTCAACAAAAAACTCATTCTCATGACCTTGCTCCCTATCCGCAATCATTAAAAGGAATGATAATGCACATTCAACAAGTCTGTCTGTATGAACGTCAAGTGTCTCAATATGCAAATATTTTTATTGAGTTATTTCGAGTGAATTTACTCTTAAATACCAGCTATTGTCACATGGTGGCAGCAAATCAGCAATGGCTGGGCATCAGGTATCAGTTACTCCCCCTCCTCAACTAAAATTGAAGGAAAACAAGGTCGAAGAATGGAAATTATTTTGTCAATTATGGCGAAATTATGAGATCATCACAGAGCTCCCTGTGAAGACGAAGGCATTTCAACAAGCAGTGTTTCTCAACACAGCCAGGCCGGAGACGCTCCGACTGTTTAACTCCATTGTGTTCGCTTGTGACGAGGACTAATACGATGTCAAACTGATTATCGAGAAGATGGAAGCCGTCATCATCGGGGATCAGAATGAGACCTATGAGAGGTATGTTTTCAATAAGAGAGGACAGAAAGAAGGGGAAGACATATAGTCTAGAGCCATTTCTAAAAAAGAGGCCTCTATAAACTTTTAGAAGCATTTTTAGGTAAAAGTTGGGAACCAGTCTATTTCACATAATTCAAGTGTGCTGAATCTGATAAGACCGGTTCCCAAGCCAATTTTTGACGTTTTCACCACCTAATTTGCATAAACAAAATGGCCGCCAAATTGACAATTTTTGAGCTTCTGTCTCCACACTTCCCTGGTTGTATTTATTTCTTACCCTCATAATGGCTGCCTAATTTCACACTCACAATAAATATCATACTAAATTGCTTGAATAAGCATTAGAATTTCAGAAAACAATCAATTTAATGTTTTGAAACTAATTAATTATGCAAATTTATGCAAGTTTGCAACCTTATATGCTATTATTTCATCAACTTATTGTAAAACTTTTGTAAACTGTGGTTCAGATATCTTTCACAACATTTTGAAATTATTTTAAAGCCCCAAACATATTATTTCATGATGGATGCCCATTAATTTCATTGTTATGCAAGTTTTTCTTTGTTTTTCCACGTGACTTTGAACGAGGTCAGTGAAAAATAGTCATATGAAAAATGATAAACTTTAAGGATGATGGTGGTATTTTATCACATATTTTGACGGGTATGTAGGCACAAATAGACAAAAACTAACATTTGTTCAGCAACGGAAACACATGCACATACGCTCACACCACACCCACCCACACACACACACACACACATATATATACACACACACAGGTACACACACACACACACGCACTCATCTGCATGTACAATAGGCACTTTCCTACAAAGTGTTTACCATCTGACCATTGAGCCTACTTCTTCTGTCATTCGTGTCACTACCTTAAAGAGAATGTAGTGTAGTGGGAAAATGAACAAATTATCATGAGCTTTCAAATTATTTTAATGGTATTTAGATAGAATATTCTAGAAAGAAATTTCAGTACAAAGGATTGCTCTTCAAAATGTTGAATTGTTATCAACCTGTCCCTATCACTAAGAGACAGTTCCTTCCACAATTCAACCTTAAGACCATAACAATAATTTCGCTTTAAATTTGAATAATGCTGACAGTGTTTTTTACAGGATTGTGTTCTGGGGTTAAACTCTTCAGGTCTACAAGGGTACATAGTTCCATCAGGTGGGCACATACCAGAAGATGTTCCTTGGTTTGCTTTTTTCCACACTCACACTAAGTTTGTCCATCATCGCTGTACCCCCATTTTCCGTTAGACCTTACACTGTCCTATGCCACCGGTTGAGCTGTCAGGTTCAGGCATGACCAGGTGTGCTTGGCTCATCAGAACCTGATGAGAGAGATTCTTTGGACATTTTGTATGGCATTTATTTTAGGTGGCTGGTCCATAGAGATGGTCTTCGATTGTGTGCAGAGCTAACAAGGGGTAAACTATGTCTTGATTTCAGTCTCTAATTGGCATGATTATAATGGAGAAGTTATCCCCATTTGGATTAGCCAGCTTCTTTAGAATGTTATTCCTGGATCCTAACCCTGATAGCAGAGTGATGTCTTAAAGACGTCTTAAAGACATCACGTCAGACGTCTTAAAGACGTCAGGAAAAGACATCTTTATGACGTAAATTTGCACCCACGTTTGGGTCTTAAAGACATCGTATTTTACGTCATTATTACGTCTAAAAAAGACATCTTTATGACGTAAAAATACGATGTCTTTAAGACGTCAAACGCGGGTGCAAATTTACGTCAAAAATTTTTTTCTGACGTCTTTAAGACGTCACTGTGCTATCAGGGATGTTGACATTAATACTGAGACCTATCCTATCCTATCCTAACCTATCCTAATATTATAACCTATGCTGTCCTACACAAAGGCCCTATTATACTGGCAGTTTGTCCGGTCCTGCTATATAAAGTGCTACAGACAAATGTTTGAAGAAAGACAGTTACTTATTATTAATTACAATTTTGTTAATGAGAATATGAAGAATTGTCATTATGAAGCACCTTGAAATTGTGTTATACATAAAATGATAATAATTTAAAACAATTTTGATTATGTCAATAAGCCGAATGCCGGTTACATGGCTTAAAATTGTATATTTCTATTCATTTTCCCCTTTTTTCAAATCTCAGAATACTGCTTATGAATATTCATGACCAACAGAAACATTGTATTTTGGTCCAAATGAAAGCAAAAAGTTGTCTTATAGACGTTTTTAAAGACGTCTTAAAGATGTCGTTTTTGGTCAAAAATGACAAAAAGTGGTCTATAGACGTCGTAAAGACATCAAAAAGTTGTCTTATAGACGTTTTAAAGACGTCTTAAAGATGTCGTATTTTGGTCAAAAAATACAAGGAAAGTGATCTTATAACGTCGTAAAGACATCATAAAGACGTCATATTACTGTCATAATTTTTTGCTCCAAAAATAGAAAATTAACGTCTTGAAAGTCATTACCAAAGAAGATATAATCACATCGATAGAAACAATGTAAAGATATTTAAATATCAGATTCTATTAATCGTTTGGAAGACGTCGTTAAGACATCGTAAAGATGTTTTGTTTACGACGGTATGACGAGTTGACCAGTTTTGACCAGTTTAAGACGTCGTTAAGACGTCAGTCTGCTATCAGGGTAATTTTGCTTTTTCTTGGTAATGTAGGGAACAATCTAATGCCAAATTTAGGTAGTTCAGCGCAGAGACATGTTTGAGCAGTTAATGCAGAATCATACTTGATGTCTTGTACTTATGGGCCATCTCCACCCAAAGGAAAGTCAATTCACAGAGAGCTATGCCAACTTAGACTCCCTTGATCATGCAGATACCATATCTGGTCACATTTACAATTTCACTGGGAATGTCATCTGCTGTTCATGTGAATCAACTGCCAGTTTCTTGCTTAGACGAAGGAGTCAGCTTTGTTTGCCTTTGGTATACCTTTCTTGTTGACTCTTACAGTGTATCATTCCTGTCTTTACGAATGAGATCATCACAGGGAATTTGATGATTTTGTTTGGTCTGCCCTTTCAACAGCTTCTCTAGCGCATTGCTAAGCATAGGATCTAATTGTGCTTCAGAATATATGAGCTTTCTTTCAAGATAGACATGGGAATTGATGAAAGCTGAGTCAACTTAATCCTCAGGTGTGTGGGGAGGGACAAACATCATTGATGCTGGTAGCAAGAACTTGGGTGAACCTGTTTCCATCTTCTATATGTCTTTCCAGGACAAGGACTGTGGTTCAAGGCATTCCAATCGACACCAAGCTCCTTGCTGCACGAGGCAAACTGCCTTATCCATGTTCAGAACATGTAGCTTTCTTCACCTCTTAACTCCTCCCTCTGCAACAGCGATCAGGGTAATAAGTTTTGTGAAACCATTAATGTTTGTTGTGCATGGAAAATTAAACTGTGTTAGCAGATATTCTTGGTTCTAACCTATTAGTATATGCGTCATTGCTATTTCGTACAGCATCAGTGGCCATCATTTGTGGAAGAACCAACTTCAGGCATCACAACTTCAATTTACTTGGAAGGAGATCTGTCCATACATTCAGTCCATCTTTCACATCACCTGGTCCTCATTAATCTGTGTTTTGTTGAGACAGCTCCTTATGAACGTACCAACAAGCTTGACAGGGGCTCTGATATGTTGGAATTACTCATCCGCTACACATGTAACATGTCTTTGTCATCTACTACTTCCTTCCCTGATGGTCAAGTTCTTGATTTCTTTGTTTGAACTTTATCCTACACCAGCATATCAGCTAGGTCCATGTGCTCAATAGGAGTGTGGTGCAAGGTGGTATGGCCGAGGGGGGATTTTTGTCCATCGTCTGTAGTCAAGTCAGTCATCCATGTAAAGCTGGATTTCTTGCACTTGAGTCCAGTCTCTAATACCCTTCCAACTGAGAATGCAGCTAAAACGTATTTGTACTTTTCTCTTTTGCAATGAA
>CALNVZ010002100.1:69483434-69499037 GCA_940671915.1 Paracentrotus lividus | reverse complement strand
GATGGACTAACATGTATGACAGAGTGCAAGGAGAGGGATGGAAGGTAGAATTCTACCCAGTGAGGGCTGCAGAAAGAATTAGCTCCACATCTTCCTCTCAAGGATGGGAATAACCAATAGAGGGTCAAAGCTGGCTAGGACTTCATGGAGATCGCTACCTGTACAATGTCTTGAATGTCATCATTCAAACATTGAATTATTTTTCATTGATCTTTATGTGACAATTTTGATAGATTTCGTTCTAAGTCACGTGCAAAAACAAAAAAAAAAAATACAAAATAAATTTGCATAAACATATAACAAATGAGCGTCGAGATTAAATGACATTTTTGTTTTACAAAGATTTCAAAATGTTGGGAAGGATATCCATGATATCTGAATTATATCTGAATATCTGATATCTGAAAGTTGAAGAACTAATTTCATTAAGTTACTCATGTTATAGCATGTAAGGTCTCAAACATGCATTAATTTGCATAATAAATTGATTTTGAAACATCAAATTCATTATTTTCTTTAATTCTTATGCTCAGTCCAAAAAGTTTACATAATAATCAAAGTGACTACAAAATAATGTGGTCATTACGAAGTTAAAAAGTGGATACAACTAGGAAGGAGTGTAGGTATAATGCCGAAGGTAAAAAATGGTCAGTTTGGGGGCCATTTTGTTTATGCAAATTAGATGTTGAAAACTTTAAAAGTCAGCTTGGGAGCTCATGCAGTCTTATCAGACTAAGCAAATTTAAATTATGTGAAATAGACCGGTTTCCAACTTTAAAGTAAAGGTTAAAGAACTCTTAAGTTAATTTGATCAAGTATAGCATGTAAGGTCACAAACATGCATAAATTTGCATAATTAATGAATTTAGAAACATCAAATTTTTTTTTTTTTCTTAAATTGCAATACTCAGTCTATCAAGTTTACATAGTAATCAATGTGGGTGCAAAATAATAAGACCAATTATACAGGTAAAATGTTTATACAACCAGGGAGGAGTGGAGACATACATGTAAGCTCGAAAATGGTCAATTAGTTGGCTATTTTGCTTATGCAAATTAGGTGGTGAAAACGTGAGAAATCGGCTTGGGAACCGGTCTTATCAGACTCAGCACATTTGAATTATGAGAAACAGACCAGTTCCCAACTTTTACGTAAAGGTCGAAGAACTCTTGAGCTAATTTGATCAAGATATAGCCCCATTGTAGCATATAAGGTCTCAAATATGCATAAATTTGCATAATTAATGAATTTATAAACAAAAAAATTGATTATTTATTAAATTGTAATGCTCAGTGTAGCAAGTTTAAATAATAA
This sequence comes from Paracentrotus lividus, assembly GCA_940671915.1. Lineage (NCBI taxonomy): Eukaryota > Metazoa > Echinodermata > Echinoidea > Camarodonta > Echinidae > Paracentrotus > Paracentrotus lividus. The sequence continues at coordinate 69,497,722 of CALNVZ010002100.1, read as the reverse complement.
TCAATGTGACTGCAAAATACTTCGGCCGTTACGAGGGTAAAAAGTGGACACAACCAGGGAGGAATAGAGACTTAAGCTAAAAAATGTTCAAATTGGCGGCCATTTTGTTTATGCAAATTAGGTGGTGAAAACGTGAGAAATCGGCTTGGGAACCGGTCTTATCAGATTCAGCACACTTGAATTATGTGAAATAGTCTGGTTCCCAACTTTTACCTAAAAATGCTTCTAAAAGTCATATTTTGCCTAAATGGGTCTAGTCTAATAGACACATACGTAAATTGCTTAAAAGAAATGATCAAGTCATGTAATTTTGGCGAATTACAAGAGTCACTGATGAGAGATCGCCTAATCCTTGGAATAAGAGATCATAACACTCGAAAAGTGCTGTTACAGAAAAGAAAACTAACTCTTGCTCAAGCTTTAGACATATGTAGATCTGCCGAAGATACTTCCTCACAGCTTAGAGAACTGGGAGAAGAAACAGATGGGGCTCATGTTCATGGGGTCAAACTAAGGCCTCCTAGAAAGAGAGTCAAAAGAGAGGATGAAGGATCAATGATTCAGTACAAGTACTGTGGAAAAACACACAAGAGAAAGAAAGAAGAATGCCTTGCATGGGGTAAAAAGTGCAAGAAATGCCAAAAGATGAATCATTTCGCAGTCTGTTGTAAATCAAAGCCCTCAACATCTAGCAGATCTGTCAGTATGATCAATCCGAGTCTGAAGTTGAATCAATTCATTCAGATCAAAGTTGATTGTAGTCAACAAAATACTGTGCTGTTCCATTCATGACAAATGTGGACTTGTTTGGACTGTTCCTTGTCCTGCATCTCCTGCAAAGGTGTGTACATTTGTAGATGTTGCTGAAACAACATTCATGAAATATGGAGACATTTGTCTCATTGTTCTTGTTTTGTTTTTTTTCTTTCTTTTTTTTGACAGGTAAACAGAGCAGCATCAGGTTATGCTGCCGAAAAACAAGTGCAAATAGTTGCAGCCGTGTCTACAACCTGAATAAAGAGTCGCCTGAATGGAACTGCGGCAACAGTTCCTTGTCCTGCATCACCAGCAAAGGTGTGTACATTTGTAGATGTTGGTGAAGCAACATTCATGCGGGCGTTTGTCCCCGTTCTTCTTGTGGTATTTTGACAGGTACTACAAGAGCAGCATCGTAATGCTGCAGAACAAGTGCAAAAGGTTGCAGCCATGTTTACAAACTGAATAGTGAGTTACCTGATTGCAACTGCAAACTAGCAACAAGTCATCAAGATGATCAAGGATCAGCGTATTCCAAGCAAATAGCAAAGGGCAAATGATTTATCATAACTGGACATTATCCACATCCAATTGTTTTCGTCGCACTGAGAAGAGATGATACATGAAGAGTCAGATGTAATAATGGAATCCCACAGGAAGTGTGCGATGATCAAAGGCGTAGACAGCGGGGGGATGGCACGTGTAGTCATCCCCCCCCCCCCCCCCCCGTTTCAGGAATGATATATATATATTTTTGTAATATTACTAAAGATTATTATTGAAGATTATCACTATTTCCATTCTTTCTTCCTGTCCATGTTCTTCTCGCTCCTCTTCCTTTTATTATTCTTCCCACTTATCATAGTCATCAATTTGCATTATTTGTTAATTTGTTAAAGTGCACAATCGCATGCACTTATATCTGACATCTGACAACTGAACACAATTGCGGTAGGACTGAAATGTGTTGGGTCTCTCGGGGGCATGCATGCTCAGGGGAGTGGCTCTACAAAATGGCAAAAGCAAAAAACATCCCAAATAACCTCCTTCTTCAAACAACATGAAGATGATCAACCAAAAAATAGTCCTTCCTGATGAAAATGAACCAGGCCAGCCTGAACCAGGCGATAGTCACAATGATCAGACTGATGATGAAGAGACAGTAGGCCTAATAGATGCTGCGAAAGAAGATGAATGCCTTGATTCATGGGGGGAGCCCAACCATCCTGTAGCCAAATCAATACCGCCAAAAGAAACAAAAACACACAAAAAAATCTTTCAGGAAAAATGGTTCTAACTATATGCATGGCTACACTTCCCACCTTCCATCAAGAAAGTTTTGTGTTTTCAGTGTTCAAAAGCGGTAGACTCTGGGCACCTAAAACAGTCAAGAATAAAGAATCAGCCTTTCTTACTTCAGGGTTCGATAACTGGAAAAGGGCACAGCAGAGGTTTGAGCACCACCAGGATTCTGACTGTCACAAAGTCGCAATGGCGTACAGCAGCAAGTTTCAACCGAAGGTTAATACCATGATCAACACAAGCCTATGACAGCAACAGACAACTGCCAGAAAGGTTCTGGTTGTTCAAGTGCCTACGTTATCTCTTGCATCAGGGCCTTCCTTTCCGAGCTATTTGTACATTGTCAATTCAAGAACATGAGATTATATATAGGCCTACAAGGAAGTGATAGTCGAGCACAGACAAGAATGAGTCCTAAATGGAAGTGTACAAGAAAGTATGGCAGGAGGCAATGTGTCTTCTATCAGGAATTGAACTTGATATAAATTTATACATGTTCTATTAAAGTCAGCTAAACGAGTTGATCTTTGCGACATCAATCAGCCAAGACCCAGCCTACATGCATTTGGAAGCGTGAAAAGCTGCTAAACGACTCCCAGTTCAGGTGGATGATCTCCTAGTTGATATACTTTACTACTTGGAGAAAAGCAGTAAAACTGAAACAGAAGGAAGCAGGAATTGATATCCAATGTGTTGTATGTACATGGAGGTACATGGAGGTTGAAAGACACACTGATTTGAAAATGATTGATGTTGGTGTGAAGAATAAATTTAGATGGCAGTGGTTTATTCCAAAGTGTGATAGATGTATTTATTGGATTACATTTGTTAAATTAATATAGCAGGGAAAGGAATGTGCAAAGTATGGAACCACAACATTTCATACCATGGTGGCGGGATGAAGGCACTGAAGAGACATACATATGGCAGGAAAGCAAAGAAAATTCCAGCATAGGTTTGAATCTTTCTCGCAGTGCCAGGAGCAGTATATGACAGTCGTCATTCCAGTCAAGTATCAAGACTCAGAGTGGGTCGACGCACTATTCTACGTGATAGAGTCTGACTGCCGTGTGTTACTTGGCTTAGACACATCGCTTGCATAAGGACTAGTAACTCTTCACTGCTCTGTGAACACTCAGAAATGCATCAGTAACCCCACAGCAGTTTGATTGGATTGGGGAATTTTGTACTACACATTACTTGGTGATAGATCTTAACTTTCCAAGCCATGTAGATGCTCCACAGAAGATGCCGATTGCTTTGAAAGACAAACTCAAAGCAGAGCTGGATAAGATGCAAGACCAAGGAGTCATCAAACTAATCACAGAACAAACAGAGTGGGTGAACTCGATCATGTACATAACCAATGAATGGATGGATGGATGAATGAATGACCCGTCATACAAAACCCAAAAGCCAATTAAATTGAAGGCTGCTAATGATCTTATATCATTACACAGACCACCAACCAAACTTTGCTGGGAGTCTTCAAAGCTGTAAATGTAACAGCATTTCATAGTTTTTAATTAGTGAACCCAAGCTGGCACTCCATACTTCAAATTTATTCAATCGTATAACACGTCGCCTTGGCAACGATACCGGAGACAATGAAAGTTATCATGAAGTTACTCCTGAGCCTCTAACGGCAATACAAATTACTCTCACGATGAGGAAAAAGAAAGAGTAGTCTCAGAAGAATTTAAGGGTAATATTTAAGGGCTCAGGGGAGTGGCTCTAAAAAATGGTGGAAGCTAAAAAACCATCCCAAATAACCTCCTTCTTCAAAGAACATGAAGATGATCAACCAAAAAATAGTCCTTCCTGATGAAAATGAACCAGGCGATAGTCATGATGATCAGACTGATGATGAAGAGACAGTAGGCCTAATAGATGCTGCGAAAGAAGATGAATGCATTGATTCATGGGGGGAGGTCAACCATCCTGTAGCCAAATTAATACCCCCAAAAGAAACAAAAACACACGCAAAAAAAAATTCTTTCAGGAAAGTTTTGTGTTTTCAGTACCGGTATTCAAAAGCGGTAAGACTCTGGACACCTAAAAACTTATATCTTATATGTTACCATGCGCACTACATTTTATGCACATTTATCTCAACACACACAATTTTATTTTGCATGTATGCATGCACGTGTTATTCCGCACCGCTACGAACATGACAGAATAAATGCAAAAGACATCCAATATTTATCGTCTCAACAGAGCAATTTATTGACCATGTTTCCATGCACCAGGCATAACATGGTGGCAGCGGTGGGATACAATCACAGTGTGTGTGTGTGTTGAGATAAATGTGCATGAAATTTAGTGCGCATCGTAACATACAACAGCCCTTCTTACCCAATTTTTCTTTCATAGATAGCAAGGCTAATGCAGAAGCGATGGTTGTCTTAGCTTTTATGGCTGAAAATAATTTACCATTTTCAATGACATCAAAGATTACTGACCTTGCAAATGAGCTAAAGAAATGTAGTGGTATGAAAAATAATGTTTCCTTATAAGTGAGAACATACCTGTTCTGCTGCCCCGATTAGGGAAAGTGCATTAAATTAAGAAATATATAATTGGCCTAGCTAAACTTAGGGGTAATGGATAAGCGACCTGGTTACTAGTGGGGAGGGAAGGAAGAGTAGGAATATTTACCGTTTAGGCGAATAAGAATTTAGTTAAGACAGGGCTGATAGCTGACCGAGATTCAGGTTTCAAACGGGATGGGTAAGTGGAAATATTTTGAAAAGAGAAGTCAGGACAATGGCTTCAGAGGGGTAAGCTGATTGGTCAAAAAGAGGACCTATATGTAAATTTCACCTGGAATATTAGAAATTGATTGGTAGTTAATTAATACATATTAATTAGGGGGTGGGATAATAGGTAGTATAAAAAGGACCAGGGGGCTGACAAGACAGGCTTTTCTCTTCCGTCGCTGCTCTACCCTGTCAGTCCTCCGGACACCTCAAATTTTCCGGCGTCGCCTCGCCGAGCCAACTTTCCTTTACTTATTTGAACCAATTCAAATGATGTAATTTTTCATCGATTTCGCCCCTTTTTCCGCGTGTTAGGAAAAAGAAGGAAGAAGTAAAGGAAATGCAGATTCATAGCAGTGAGATGTGATATACAATGTAGTGTACGATCTGTAAATATGTATATAGTCTCCTTTCCTACTTCTACCTCAACGATATAGACTGACGTTAAAGTTAACTTGAATAACTGTTCGAGATTTTGTTCGAGTTTTGAAGCCAGATAAATTTAATTTTAAAAAGACGGAAGACTTTGAATACATGGTGTGATCGTCAACAAAGACTTCACGAGAGCGAGAGTATGTGAGGATCAACTGCGTAGAAGGCACAAATTCACCTGGTTCATCCAAAAAGCCAGCTCACTCTTTAAGCAGCCAACTGCCGGTTGAACTCATCGTTTAGAATCAGAGGGAAACATCTTCACGATTTATCTTCACAACTTGTCTTCACAAGCCATCTTAGTTCGTCTCGCATTTACCTCGGTCATTGATTGGGTGGCCACCATCTGTTTTATTAAGAACGCTTAATTATAAAAAAAGGACAGGACAAAAGGACAGGACTCTTCTTTCTTTCCTTTCTATCTTCTTTTATTATCAGTATACCTTTTGTTATGTTATATGCTGCGCAGTAACACCAATTCTGTGAGTATGAAGCATTGCATGTTGTTTTAGTACTTTTAACATTTACGTTGATACTTATGCATGTGAATTAAAGAGAGGTAACAACCCGTACTGTTAAAGTAAGAAACAAATCCTTTCGTCTTCCTAAGCTCTTTATTTAATTGGTGGTTTCGTACATTCGCGTCTTTTAACAAATTTAAACTAACAAAAAGGCTTCTACCCAGGTGGAGGGGGTTGCTTTTAACGGACCCATCCCCTCCCCCTGATCCACCCTCCTGATTTTACCAGTCTCTGGAATCAGGTCAGGTGGGCCGGTTAGACAAAGATGACAAAGTTTTGCAGGATATATCACGAGACAGAACGTTATGTACTTATAAAATGAAAGACAGGCTTCATGTAGCAGCAGAGTGTCATAAATGTCTAGTTTCAGACATGAAGAAAAAATATTTTTCGTATTTCTCCATGTACAACACAAAATCGTAAGATGGTTTTCAGTGTACTTGATTTATAATTTTCTGAGAGCTTTGGAATGTGTGATATACAACACAATGTTTCAATGAAGATTACAGCTGTAAATGCTAACTGACCTAAATAGGATGGAAAAGGAGTGCATGCACGCATGTGCTATGACTAGCTCTGATGTTTTTCAACATCTAACCAATTTGCAAGTTGAAGTCTGAGGACATGTACACACCAGGTGATAGCTTATAACACAAGGAACCTGCTGGTATACATCATTCAGATGCTTTAGGAGAGACAAACTAGGAAACTGTTTTTATTCATCGTTACAGCAATTTTAGCAAGTTTTCTCTTTACACATTCCTGTGTATAACACGATGCCAACGACAAGGAAGCATAAGGCAGCAGCTGGGAAGTTTCTCCCCAAGGCCGCCACAAAACCACAAGAACGCCCATCCCCCAAACAGCCGTTTATCAATAATGCAGAGATACAGGAAAGTCCTAGCTGAACAAGAGATGGCAGCTGCAGCAGAAAAGGAGGAGAAAGGCCTTTTCTTTAAATTCAACGCGGAGGACCATCTCCAAGATGTAGATGCTGAAGAGAGAAGAAAGATGGGAGAGCTCCTAACTAAGGCAGTGAGAGCAGCCGTAGAAGCAGCGATTCCTGCCATGACAAAAGCAGTGAAGGAGGTATGTCTGTCTGCGATGAGAGAGGAGGTGAACCCCCATCTCCTCAGAATGCAGTACAAAATTGATGAGCTCGCTCAACATTTGAGGCGGGCTAATCTTCGCATCGCAGGAGTGAAGGAGGAGGAAGAGGAGGCAACAGAGGAGGCAGGCAAGGGGTGGAGAAGGAGGAGACCGAGGAGATGCTTCATGCAAAAGTGATCGAAGTGGCTGCAAAAACAGGGGTTAATACGTGCATGTAGGGAGGAAAGTTCAGGGAAAGGTACGACAGATACTTGTCCCGTTTTCCCTTAGGAGGAAACATGATGATATGTACGCTGGTCGATTCAAGTTAAAGGATGAGATGGATGGAGTCTATGTCAATGAAGACTTAACACCAATGAGGATTGCGGTAATGAAGGCTGCAAAGAGTAGTCCTTTAGTTAAAAGAGCCAATCAGTCTTCACAGTAAAGGATAATTCAAACATACCAGATCTTCATCAACCTGCATTTCCTAGAATGAATAACATCGAAATCTCTGTTGATGGCATAATAAAGCAGTTAAAAGGGATAAATGTTACCAAGGCAACTGGTCCGGATGGTATACCTGGGAGGATCCTGAAGTTTTACACCGATGAAATAGCTCCCATCCTGACTCAATATTCCAACAAGCTATAGACACAAGAATGATTCCCTCTGACTAGCGACTGGCAATTTTCAAGAAAGTGGACACGTGCAAGGCCTCTAACTACCGCCCAGTATCCATCGAATCTATCTGCAGTTAATTGCTCGAACATGTGCTCTTTAGCAATATCATGGATCACTACAGATCAGAACAATATTCTCAATGATGCTCAACATGGCTTCTGTCTTGGTCGCTCTTGTGAGACCCAGCTGATTATTACATTGGAAGATATTGCACACTCACTTGATCAGAAAGAACAGGTTGATGTAATTGCATTAAATTCTCCAAAGCCTTTGACCGTGTACCCCACAAATGCCTCCTTCATTAACTTCATCACTGTGAGATCCGTGGAAACCTACTTAGATGGATTAGGGCCTTTCTGACTGAAAGATTGCAGTGTGTTGGTGTCAATGGCGAGTCATCAGAACAGGTACCAGTAACCTCTAGAGTGCCCCAGGGCACGGTTCTCTGGCCACTTCTGTTTACATAATTCATCAATGACAAAGTAGATGGTATCTCTTCCAATATCCGACTCTTTGCCGATCATTGTCTTATGTTCCGTAGGACGAAACGGCAACAGGTTTCTAAGTAGGAGCAGCAGGACAGCACCGGCAAGATAATAATGGGGATCTCATTTGGATTCCCTTGCAGCCACCTGAACCAGAGGCCGACCCAGCAAATAGAGCATCGTTTCTGCCAAGAACTGTAGGGCCAAGGAATGCACTCCCTAGAAACAGCCGACCAATTTTGTACCTGGAGTTGTTCCTTGACAAATACCTTCTAGTCCACACTGTAAGTGAAACAAATCGTTGCCCGTCAGCTTTTCCGACGGACGAGGCAGTCACTGAATGGATAAGGGAGCACCCAAATTCTCGATTCAAAGAAAGACTAACAGTTATGTCCATGTGGTGCGGCAAGATAAAAGTGAAGCTACACCAAAGCAGAAATGCAAGTACGTTGAGGAGACACATGTACTAGAAAAACCTAAATGTACTGCAAATGCACAAGAAATGTAACAAATTATATGGGAGGCGTTGATGTGGTGATACATGTATGCTGATCTGGAGAAGTACAAGGAAGGAACATGATGAACACCTGAGAGCAATCAGGGTTGCATGACCAAATTGAAAAATGGAGTAGAGAAGTTGCATAAGTATGTGTTCATGAGAAAGTTTGAGATTGAGTCTAATTACAAAGAATAAGACGCTATCATACAGAAGCCTCTAGTAAATAATGCACAAAGAATACTGCTAAAGAGGGAGCTCTCAATCACCATGCTGTAAACACCTAGATTCAATTTGATTTAAAATCTGCCAAAACTCACATTTCACCAAAAAAATGATAATACCTGGAGGTAGCATATACTGGATTGTGAATTTTCATAGACACTTTGGACCAAGGATAGATCAACCAAGAAATAATGGCACATCAGTAAGTACTCTGACAAAACCTACCAATTAGTCAGGAAGCAAATGTTACTTACTTTTAAAAAATGGCCCAAAGTGATTTTTCTTTTCTTTTTGACATCAACTTGGTGTCAAATTTCTAACGGCCATCTTGACCATCTGAGGGGTCAAAATGGGGTCAATTTTCACAAATGCTCCAAATGTATTGAGTGACACATGAAATTGTTTGTACATAGAACACTATTAACTCATACGAGAGAAGTTTTTCATGTTATACTGATCAAAAAGTGTATAGTGTCACACACCCCTAAACTTCTGATAAGAAGTTATTGCCAGAAAGGTCAAAAGGTCAACAAACTTCCATTTCAGGGCGAAGTACATTATACCCTGTAAAGAAAGGGTAAGTTTCATGTTTTGGGGTGTTTATCTATATGTAAAAACATGTTCTATTGCATGGGTCTAGTTTGGAGATGTTAGAAATTATTCCTGAAATAATCAAAAATTTGTTTTCTTTATACTAGAGGACGCTTTTTTCCCTAACTGCCCCAAAAATGCAATTTGGTCATTTTCAATTGCAACCTTTGTGAACATGCTCACAAAATCTCAATCAGACAAATTCGCCGGATCAGAATTTCTGAATATAATAAAAATAACTTTGAGTCGGCCATACAACAAAGTCTTTATTCTGTTTGACCAGTACCTGCCAGGATCCCTCAAAGAAACAACTAGAGACAAGAGAACAAAAAAAATCAAAATCTATCCACTACCATGTAAATGACAGAAAAGAAATCAGAAATGTGAAGTCCTTCCTGGCACACATCGAGATCAAAGCTGTATTAACAGAATACCTAGCACACAAGGTATTACATGTATGTCACTACAAGCAATCCAAAAAGAAAGTGCTAGTGATGCACCATTCAAGTATAACAGCCAATTGCTACCTGCAGGATGTCGCATCTATGCCAGAATTGCTTGATGGACGTCACACATAGGAAGAAGGAGATCAACTTGTCATACTCAATGCTTTCAGTGTTATTTGTAAGCCAACTGCGAAGTTCGACATAGTTTCTGTGGACACAGATGTGTTTATTCTGTTGACTGAATGTTATTCCCTTTCCTCAAAGAAAACAAGGAGAAAGACTCTTTATCTGGGAAAGCTATCAGAAACTTAGAAAGAAAGGGGCTGAGGCACTCATAGGATGGTATGCTTTCGAGGGTACAGACAACACAGCAACATTTGCTGGCAAAGGTATGGCAAGCCATTTCAAGGCATTCCTGCTAGTAAAAAGCAAGCGGTGCTTTTTACTCCTGAGCTGGACCATTTTGATGGACCGTTCTCGTAGTCGTAGTAGTAGCAGCAGCTTATTGGATCGCGTGCCTGTGCTGTGTGATAACAACAGTGAAAAAGACAGTGTAAACATGAGTGGGAATGCTAGGAAAGAATTGTCATATTCTGTAGCTCCACCTCAGTGGTTTCAAAGATTCTTTTCGGACTCTGAAGCCAGTATTGAAGCTCATTTTGAAAGAATCATTATCAAGCAACTAGGTGAATCTTCGGAGCTGAAGCTCATGTTAGAATGAAGGAGGATGCAACACCAGTGTATTGTAGGCCACGGCCAGTTACATATGCTCTCAAGGAAAAATTTGAGAAAGAGTTAAAGAGCCTTGAGAAATACAAAGTCATTGTTAAGACTGACTACAGTGAGTGGGCAACTCCCATAGTAGTTGTGCAAAAAGCTGATGGAAGTGTCAGACTATGTGGTGATTATAAGACGACAGTATATGTACCAATTTTTCCAAAGCATTTGACAGAGATGAGCCAAGGAGAGAGCTGGAGTAACGAACCGTCTCCAGCTGGGTACAGCCTGCAGCATGCAATGGCATGGTCAAGGAGGTGCGAGACTTGGAGACATCGAGAGGCTGATAAACAACAGGCTTAGGTTTGCTGCACCCCCATCAGTGGTCATACTCCATCTAGGCACCAACGTTATCGGCCAAACAGATGCCTGTGGATGCAGAGCAGGTATCAAAGGAGCCTCCATATGATCAGGTACAGGATGCAGCATGCTCGGATAGTATGGTCCATGATACTGCCCCGATTATTCTACCACAGCGGGCTTCCATCTGCATCGGGCTCTACATCTCAAGAAACTTCAGAGGGTGTGCGGGTGTCCCTCAACAAATATGCGAGATGACAAACAACACATGTGCGGCAGTGGTCTATCATGACATTGACCAACAGATCATTGCCTCTATGTCAGAGAATGCATTCACTTGTCAAACAGCGGATCAGACATTTTAATCCAGGATTTTGAGGACGCTGTGAAGGCGGCGGTGGGGATTTAACGAACCCAACTGCCTGGGTGAACAGCTTGGTTACTGCAGCGAAAAAGAACAGTGACAGGGTTATAATCTGCCTTGACCCCAAGGACAATCAATCAAGTAATTGAGAAAGAACATTATTATATCCAATGCGAACCATTATAGAGGTTGTGGCGTGTATCCGAAAAGCCAAGGTGTTCAGTACTCATGATGCCACTGATGGTACTGGCAGTTACCATTGGATGATTCAAGCTCCGATTTTTTAATGTTGAATTGTTGTGATTACTCAAGGTTTTGCATCTTTTACTTATTGGATTCGGAATCAGTGCCCTAAAATGGATACAGAAATATTAAACCACCTTGAAATGCCATTGAACTTTTTTGTGACTGCCCGGCAATTTATTTTTTTATTTTTGCTATATTACTAAAAATGCTCAAGGTTTTGCATCTGACACTCATCCAATTCAAAATCAGAACCCTCATTTTGAGAGGGAACTATCAAAATCATAAAAAAGCAAGGTTTTTCGCTCACTGGTATTTAGTTGAAATTGATATTCTCTAGATTATCATAATGCATATGCAGGATGTAATGTAAACGCATTAACTTATTGCGAAGAAATGAAAATTGTTAAATTAATAAATTGTTCCTTAACCTCTTTCATGATAAGAACATTTGATTCTTGACATGTAATGTCTACTGTACCAAACAGCACAGTTTAAAAAGCTGTAGGTGTAATGTTTTTACTTGAAGAGTGACATGGATCTCACAATATCAACTGTACTTAAATGAAAATCTTTTTGGGTAATTTTCATTAAAAGCATTTTCTGTAAATCACATAGGCTGCATGAACACTCTTTTGGATTGTAGAGGGAGCATGTTTCTTGGGAGATGATAGTTCAGATGGCTTCATATCAATCAGTCTTCTTCATCATACATCGACCCTGAACAAACAGAGAAAAGGGAAATATCTGTGAAATAACTAATACATCAGGCATTACTTCAAAAACAAACTTTTTTAAACATTGCTTTCAGTAAAGCTATGCTTCTAATGAAAAGGTGGGCAATGGCATAGATGCCCCGTTTATTCTAAATTCACCCAATGTTTTGAATTTTCATAATTTCACTGTCTGCCATTTCATGAGTTTTGATTTTAAAATTTGGAACCATATCTAATCTTATAAAAAGGGAGTGAACTATGATACTAATGGTACAATTTCAGTTGATGATTAAAAAACATTAAAAATATATATAGTGAATATTGTCTAGTTACCTATTAAGTGCCAAAGCTTATGTTATTGTCCGGCTATACATGTAGCTATAGGTGCCCTAAAGTGTTCTTTAAGCATACAAGGAATTTCTTCATACCGGTACCCATTTGCCTCACTTGGGTCAAGTGTGGCATTTGAAGATTTGTAGAAGATACCAATTTCTACTCACTTTTCATTTGTAGACATCCTTCACTAGAGTTGTAACATCATACAATTGAACGATGCCTGAATGACCACCAGCTAGAAACCACTTGCATGTTGCTTTGTTAGGGTTCGACCCTCTTTTTGATTTTTGTCATGAAGGGGAAACAACAATTTTTTTTTTTGGGGGGGGGGGCTTATGGGAGTATTTGAAACAATGGTGGAAGATCTTTCTTCTAATTTTCAGAATGCTTCAAGAAGTATTTCCGCAATTGACAATCCAGTCCATGTGTATAGCCAGATGACCAATCTTTTGGTGAGTTTGTGTCCCTGTAAGTTATTTCCATTTTCTGTTATCACAGATATCTCAGAATCCATTTGAGATATGAACCTTCAAACTTGAGGATCCTATATATCTTTCATAGAAGACAATCTGGATCAGATTTGTGACTCACAAAGTTCAAAGGTGTTAAGTTTTTGCAGATGTCAGTCTATGAAACAATACATATTAAGCTTGTATTTTTTGGCGATATCTCAAGAACTACCTGAGATATAACTTTAAAACCCATGTAGGTTATAGCAAGATTGAATTATAAGGTATCTACAGCAGTTTGTCTACTGCCCAAATATTCTATTTCTGCTTGGATTACATCAGTTGGTCTACTCACCACTTGTTTACTTTACATGTATCTTATTATCATTTGATCTACTCCAACATGTTCTACTAGCATGTTGTCTATTCACCATTTTGGCTAAAACTATTTGATCAAACAGGGGTGATATTCACTCTTTAAAAAAAAAAAGAGAATACTTGAGCGAGGAAGCGAAGTGACTGAGGGTGGAGGGGGGGGGGGGGTAGGGACTTTTTTTTTGCATTTTGGGACTTTAAATTGTGCAATTTTGTGCATACCTGGAGGGGGGGGAAAAAAAATCGCAATATCGATTTAAATCTGAGGAATATCACCCTGTTAAACATGCATAATAATACTTTGCCTTTGCCACAGGATGTGTCATACTCTGAATGGTCAAACTGTTTTTGTTTGGTATCAGAATGTCTTGCAACATTCAAATCTGTAAGAATGACACAGAACATACAGTCTGGAAGAAGGTGAAAAGCAAGGTCGTCTTGAGTATACTCTCAAATTTCAATAAAATTATTTGGGGGGCCAACTTTTTTTTTAAACACACTTGGTTGGTGCCAATATCTAGTTTCTAAATCAATGGTGCAAATTATATAGAATTGCCAGACAAATACTGCATGTGAGCCATGATTTACTTGGAATACACTGTAGCACTGGCTAGTTGTATGCAATTATGAATAGGTATATTATACTCTGAATTTTTAAAGTAGAACGTTAGATAAAGGTACAGAGGTAGGCTGTTCAACCATTTAGGTTCAGCAAACATGTTTTCAGATTTTTTTAGCAAGTTCTTGCCTTCTGATCCAATTTGCTCAAGGGTTATCACTAATCATGTCTCAGGAAAACGTGAGTAGATCACAAGTTGCCTTCCATGTTCAATATTATTATAAAATTCTTTGTTTTACAGATAGCCAGTGATTTTTTAATTAAAATTTGTTTTGCCCCCTTTTTTTATGTTTTGGCCCTTGGGTTAAAAAACTTTTGGG
>CALNVZ010002100.1:69447460-69466717 GCA_940671915.1 Paracentrotus lividus | reverse complement strand
TGGTAGTCTATTGTTGGTTCGGTCTATGCATTGTTCTCGTGAACAAAAGCAAGGTAAGAGAGGGTCATGTGATTATTGAAGTAAATTTATCATTTATAAATGACAGTTGATTTCAATTATTGTCACCATTGATAAATAAGGTATGATTATTCTTGTTATACCTATGTTTGATGTGCAATTGTACATCAAACATATGTATAAATCCAATTTAATGTAGAGCACACATCACTTATTCAACAGCAAAGCTTTCTTTTACAGTCCCTGTGAAGTAAAGGCATATTTAAAGAGAGGTGGTTGGTTACTAAATAATTAGATTTTGAACAAACAAAATGTTGAAAAATTGTACCTTGTAGAGACTTCAGGCCATGTGGATAGACTGCTCCTCTGATCCCTGAATAAGACTTCCTCCATCGAACACAATCTCTCAAGGTGACTGCACAAATATAATAATATCCACATCATATTAAAGCCAAATATGAACACAATCTCTCAAGGTGACTGCACAAATATAATAATATCCACATCATATTAAAGCCAAATATGAACACAATCTCTCAAGGTGACTGCACAAATATAATAATATCCACATCATATTAAAGTCAATATATGAACACAATCTCTCAAGGTGACTGCACGAATATAATTACATCAACATCAAAACCACCCCTGATGACTTTGGGAGGGGTGTTTCACCAAGTCGTTCGTAAAGTTACAAATGACTTTATGAAACACAGCCCTGGTATCATTGGGTCTAATAAGAATATAATTGAACACAACAGGAACAAGCTCATATATGCCAGGTAGCATATCAATAAAACTTTGCATTATTTCAGATATGAACAGGCAGTAATATAATAATTTCAAATAATTACTGATTAATGATTAGATTTTTCAGAGAAATTCATCCATTCCGACTTCTTTCACACAAAACACATTCACTTTTACATTAAGGCAAACATGTATCTTTTATTATATACTTGCTCAGCACATTTCATTTTTTGCCCAATGGTGCTAGGTGCTCATCAGTTTGGTTTAATTAATTTATAGAAGGTCTGAATTAAACTAGTTATCAGACATATCATTTCATCCTTTATGACATTGTAATGTAGCATTGT
Organism: Paracentrotus lividus; assembly: GCA_940671915.1. Lineage (NCBI taxonomy): Eukaryota > Metazoa > Echinodermata > Echinoidea > Camarodonta > Echinidae > Paracentrotus > Paracentrotus lividus. Next base: position 69,465,602 of record CALNVZ010002100.1, on the reverse strand, counting down.
TCTTTGACCTATATCAATCAAGTTCCCTGTGACTTTGCATTTCAAAATAGGCCTAAGGTGTAATCCTTTTTTCAAGACTTACTGGTCATATGACAACCTCTGATATGTCCAGGAATCTGAAAATACAACACAAAAATATCCTTGTTAAAGTGACTTAATTTCTACATTCTAAGATGAATATTTAACTAAGACATGGAAAAAAGGAGGAACTGTATGCTTTGTACATTTAAATATTATTATACAACACCTTAGAATGATCCTTAGTTGTGTTTGGGCAAACACAGGTCATATGCAGACATGAAAATTAATGTTACAAAAACACACTGTAAATGATTTGACAACAAGAGCAAGGGAAGGTGTGGGAGAGGATCTTCGGTGTGGCCTATTTTACATTTGGGGTTCAGAATCATGCAATCTGGAGCATTCTGTAATACGAATAGTAGTTGACACAAGCCTAACAAAATTATGGTAGCCACAATAGGGAATTTCTTTCATTAAGGAAAAAAAGCATTTTAGTTTCACTGCTCTAATTTCAGCAAAAAAAATAACAAATTTTTGACAAATAATTTTTTTTCTTCACATACCAAAAACAGATACTACAATTTAAAGATGGCTTGTTTATTCATATATCTACTTACCATATCTAATATTTGGATTTGGTCTGGAGGGGATCTTGGATGGCCTCTTACGTGCACTACGATTAAGTTCTTCCTCATCGTTGTCCTCATCAAAGTCAGATTCATCATCATCATCTTCTGGATTGAAATCATCTGTTTTCATTCGTCTCTGACGTGCCTACATGTAAGCATCACAAATTCAGAAATTGTTAAGTATCAACACTATATTTAAAAACATTTTGATCAACTAAGTTTAACTAAATTGATAAAGGAAATAGAATAAAATTTTAGACATTGCATATATCTGTCTAATAAAATCTACATCGATAAAACATGGCTGGCCAATTGTCTGGTTGTATTCAGTGAATTGCATGGCATAAACAAAAGCATCTTAATAATTAGACTGATAAAGTTTATTATTTACCAATTAATTAACAGCATGAATATATATACCGAGTGAGTCAAAAAAAACTTTACACCTAGAAAAATGTCAATAAAAATAAAGCCAATATATAAACCCTAAATTATTTTACATAATCTGAAAGAGTAACTCCTCCCGCATCTTCTGGTACCATTTTTGTGTGGTATGTCTTTACGTTTCGATGAACACGACGCATTGTTTGCGAACATGCAAATTTCTAATTGTGCCAGGGTGGGGATGAAATTGAAACAACAAAAGCTGACAAAAAAGCAACTCCATCATGAATAAAATAGCATAACTTTTTAACGAAAGTGTCTTCCGCTTAATAACTTGACAGGGGTATTGTTACACATATTGACTACATTTCGTATGAAAATTAGATTGACTCGTCAAGGGATGCACGAATGAGTACACATCAAGAGTAAATTGCCACTGACAGACCTAAAAAGGCCTCCTAATACTTTTGAAAAGAGACTATTTTGTCTTTGACATGTGCTCACTCATGCCTGACAATACAGATTTATCTCATTTTCATACAAAATGTAGTCAATATGTGTAACAACACCCCTGTTAAGTTATTAAGCGGAAGACACTTTCATTAAAAAGTTATACTATTTTATTCGTGATGGAGTTGCGTTTTTGTCAGCTTTTGTTGTTTCAATTTAACCCCCACCCTGGCACAATTCGAAATTTGCATGTTCGCAAACAATGCGTCGTGTTCATCCAAGCGTAAAGACATACCACACAAAAATTGTACCAGAAGATGCGGGAGGAGTTACTCTTTCAGAATATGTAAAATAATTTAGGGTTTATAATTTGGTTTTCTTTTTATTGACATTTTTCTAGGTGTAAAGTTTTTTTTGACTCACTCGGTATATATTGGTATAAAAATATGTGTTCCGATTGGCTAGATCAGTACCACGTGACCTACCTTCAATTTGTACATATGTACAATATAACTTTCGGTTTTTGGAGGGTAAAGCCTGTGTTAAATGAATGGGGAGAGTATCGATTGCCTTGTTGTGCTTGCGCGTAATAACAGTAAAATGGTAGGCACAAAAGTTAATAACAATGGATACGCAGAGCAACAATATACGTCACAATAGCTTAATTAGCACCAAAAAAATTGGCAAAGATAAAACCCGATTAGGGAAGGTCAAAGACCTAGAGGTCTATTTACTATAATAAATAGTGAACGTCCCATCATACAATACTACTGGACTATATAAACTCCACATACTAAATTATCCCTCGTGAAGGTGTATTCACCTTAGCCTGCGGCCTCGGTTAACAAACATGCACTCGCGATAATTTATTATGTGTCGCACATATAATCCAGTACATGCATATTGCATTCTAGAGTGTCCACTATTATATAATAAGTTTTATTCCAATAGTTCTTTTTTTTTCATAGTAAAGTAAATTGTAAATGAAAAAACCAAAGCTGCAGGAGTATTACATTCTCAAAAGCTAGATCGCTTAAAGGGGGTGGCATTTCCATCAATATCCCTGTGGCAAATAGATAGAATTATATCCAAGCCAGGAAGAGAGTCAAACAACAATCCAGAAAGGGACCCAAGACCCTTGCAAAGATACTGCCTGTCTACCACGGATTCACATTCTTATAATCACATAGAGAATGAAATGTAACTATATAAACCATTCATTTTCTATTTTCCATCCTATCAATATTTTTCATATATTTCATATATTTTAACTGTCTAATATTTTCTTACTTACACTTTTCTTTTGATTGTCTGTAGGATCAGAAATTTCATCCTTCAATAGCTTCACCTGATCCATTGCCCTAGAAAGAATGGGATATAAACAAGGAGGGTTAAAGGAAAGTCCACCTTTGAACGGAACCATTTTTAGTGCTAATCAAAACCAAATTATTTGAGGGTGGACTTCCACTTTAACTCTTTGCACGCCAGATTAATTTTAAGCAGAAAATAGAAGACTTTTCTCTTTAATTACTAAAATTAGTATAACAAAATTTGCTAAGTATGAACTACAAGAAATTATGCTGCAGACCCGGTCCTGGCATTATCAGTGATTTTCAGATCTTTTAGCCCAGCCATTACAGAGAAAATGAATTATTACGATTGTCGAATTTGGCAGGAAAAGAGTAAAACAAAGGTAATGACCTAATAAACCTTGGGGTGTTTCATCAAGTTGTTCATAAAGTTATGAATAGCTTTACTAACGAATGAAACATGTTCTTGTATGATATGTGTGAATGATTGTCAATCATTCAGCACAAGAACTGATCACCAGTCATTTTACGAACAACTCAGTAAAACACCCCCTCGGCCCTGCTGCATAAAGAGTAACTTTTTCATGAACTTTGCCATCGATGGCAATTTTCGTGCAATATATACTGAATTTTTATTGGTTGTTGAGCACCGAGACCATGGTAGTTACCATCGATGGCAAAGTTACTAAAATAGGAAGTCTTTATGCCGTAGCGCCCAGGAGGGTGTTTCATCGAGCCTTCGTAAGTTACACATGACAATTTGATTATCAAGTGCCAAATCGGATGTCAAAAGTTCTAACAAAATGCGACTGTTGGTAATTAGACAAAATGGTAAATAGATGAACTGGGTGTAGACGAAATGGAATAGGATCATGTGCAATGAGACCAAACAAGCATTTAGTCTCAGTGGGTTTTGACCAAGTGGCAATTTACCAATTGATTAGCCCTTGAGTGGTTAGGGGTTGAGGTGACACTATAGAGAGTTGAATGAACTTACTTCTTGGCAGCTTTACGTTGTCTACGTTCCCCCGGTTCTCCTGCATTCTCTCCCTCTTCTTCTTCTTTATAACGAGAGACAGGTCGTTCATGGTGTGTCCTGTGATGCAGAGCCAACCCATTTTTGCTGATGTAAACCTAGGCAAGGAGTGAAAGTTGATTGGTTATTTACAAAGAAAGAGCTCACAATCTAGAGTATTATTATAATGCTGAGGGTTAAGAAAAGTGCAGTCATTTGTGATCATTATAATTACATTTCAGGATAAGACACAGTACTGTAAAATGTTTAATATCTGTAAAATGTTTAAAATCTAAGAATCAAATTCAGTCCAGATAAGAGGATACACATTCCTCTTGGTATAAGGACAATACCTTTTAAATTTCCTTTTTTCTGATGTATATCTGATAAAAAATTGCACTTTTATGAATGGTAATTCTTGAATAAATATAAAGATATAAAAGTTTTGTATATCAAACTAAATTCAGAGGGATATGTAAATGGTTACAACTCATTCCTCTTATGGTTCATTATTCTGAAAGTTTAACTAAGATTATTTTATTCCTACAGTTCGTTATTCAAATAAGATCAACCAATATTCCATTTGCCTCCTGTGTATAATTCAGAAGGTTTTACTAAGATTCCTTTTTCTTACACCTCATTATTCCGAAAGTTCAATTATCAGAAAATAGAATAGGGTTTGTTGATGTTAAACTGAAATTCTAATTGTTAACCTTAAAAAATAAATAACACAAAGCTTAAATCCGAAAAATGAAACTGGGTACAACTGTTTATCATTTGGGTAATTCCACAGTTATGTCAGTTAGGCCTATAAAAAATTGATGACTTGGCTTGACAGGTCACTGAAAATTACGGTATGCAAGGCGATTTTTTCATTTTCATTGTTGCTTATATTTGCATACATGAAAGTGGCATAGATAGGTCCTGAGACCTTGGGGATGATCAAATTTACCAGTGAACTAAACACCATAGGACACAGTGTTGGGATAAAATTGCATAGCAGTATGGCGTGTCTGCCCACTGCACTCGGAGCGCAAGCTGGCCCAAACTCAGAACTTAATTTTCAATTTCAATTTCAATTTCAGTATTTATTAATTCCGTTCTTTCAGGAAAAAAAAACAACAACAAAATAACATAACAATCATATAAACATAATCTTAAAAAAACTAACGTATTCAAAATTAATTGAAATTTAAAGCACAATCTTAGGCATAAACATTCTGTTGATTTTTGAAGAAAAAACAGAATAAGAGACATGTTAAAAGCATGGCTTGTAGATTACATGCCCTATAAAGTGAAAAAATACAAACGTATAGCAATTCCATTATTTATGTTGTGCTATTCAAAATATAATTACCGCATATATAATTTATTTTACAAAATGATAATGTAAAGTGAATAACGATGGGAGGGAGAAAAGATGATTCATGAGTAAAAAAAAAGGGGGGAAGAACATAACAAGGGTATGTTGAATATGAGAATAGAAAGTGAAGGAAGAAAAGGAGGAAGTTGGCGAGATGAGTGGATGGGGAGGTGTCGGGTGGGTGGGTACTGGCCTTTGGTTCATCTTGAATTTGCTGTGTACTGTGAAAGAATTTGTTTTTTTATATTTGTTTTGAAAACGTTTAAGTCAGGGGAAGTCTTTATATCTTCAGTTAATGAATTCCAGTATTTCGGTCCGTAAAAAACGATAGTTTAGAGGCAAAAAGAGTGCGATGTCCGCGGGATATGATAAGAATTAGCCTGTCTTGTAGGGTAATTGTGTATTTGGCTGTTTTCGCAAACATACTTGTAAAGCGTGGGAAGTTCTTGTTTTTTAGTTTATAACATGAATTGTCCTGTTTGGAAAATAAAATAGGTCTGAAAACTTGAGAATTTTTGACTTAAGAAATTTGGGTCAGTGTGCGCTCGTATATGTGTGTTATTGCATAATTCTTTAAAGCCTTTTTTGTAGCGTGGTTATTTTATCAATATGAAATTGACTTGAATTACCCATGCCATAATGAATAGTTAAGATTAGGGTTAAACTAGGGAGAAGTATAAGGTACAGAGTGTGTGGAACTGGGAAAGAAGTATTTTAATTGTTCCATTATACCAGATATGCGGTGAAGATTGTTTTTGCAAATGTTTAAAGTATGTGATTTCCAATTAATTTGTCTATCGAAAGTTAACCGAGAAATCGGAGAAGATGAAACTTTGGTGGAGGGGTGTTCCATCAATAAGAATATCGCCTGGTAAGTCTCGCAGTGTATTGCTAAATAACATATATTTGTTTTCAAGATATTTAACAGAAAGTTTGTTTGCGTTTAACCGTTCTAGAGACATTTCGAAGTTCTAAGTTTATTGTTGATAGAAGATGATTTGGGTGAATGTGAATAAATAAAATTTGAATCATCTGCAAATAAGATATAAGACAGTGTTTTGAGGATTTTGTAAAGTCATTGATGTAGATGATAAACAGCAGAGGTCCAAGGAGACTACCCTGAGGGTAACGCCCACAATAACTGGACGGGACGATGAAAATTTGTTATCTAATTCCAACAAATTGTTTTCACTATTGATAATAACTCCTGAACCACTCCAAGGCCCTTCCCACGCACACGGCCATAGTGCTTCAAGTTTATGTAAAAGAATGTCGTGGTTAATAGTGTCGTAAGCCCTTGGGAGAAGTCAAGGAATATTCCAACAGTGTGTAGACGCTGATTCTATTGCATGGGCAATATTGTTAAACATGTTAAATTGCGTGTGTAGTGTTGTGCTTAGCGCGGAATCCCAACATTGAGATTCACAAATAATGTTAGTTCTGCACCAAAGAAAGATGTTATCCGTACCACTCACTGGTTAAAAATTATTTTTTCCTAGGCACTTTTGAAAGGGGGGGATTGGTAATAGGATATGGGTTCTGTAGTTGTTATCGTCGATTGTTCTAGGGTACTTCATTTCTCCTTTTTTGAAAATTCGGGAGATTTGCTATTTGGCAAATTTAGTATTAGTATGGTTACAAGATTGTGTCTAACCATGCTGGATACCAGTGATAAATTGAATATCTGGGCCTAGGCGGGAGTTTTGCAAGAGACTTATAAATAATTGATTTAAGTAAGGCAATATGTCTAGTTACACATGCGTGACAGACGCTTTTTTATTTCTTATATTTTTTTACCAATGTCAATTGTTTCTTCTCTCGAGTTGGTGGGAAGGAAAAAATTGAAATTAGGATTCGGGTTGTAAGTAGAAAGTACGGAGAAATTTGTGTTTGTGTGGGTGGTAAGTTTCTGGTCTGCAAGATTTTGTCCTATTTTGGCAAATGTGTGTTAAAGAGATGGGTCTCGTATCGATTACAGGGATCTTTAACGCTTGTGTTATTTTGAGTTTTAATTTTTTCTATTTGCGTGATTGTTAGTATTTTTGTTGATGCGCGCTATTTATTATTTTTCCCCAGGTGTTTTTAATATTGTTTTTTAAGTGAAATTGATATTGAATAGTATGTTTTTTGCCTGACGTATACATTAGTAAGGATGTTTTGTTCTGGGTTATGATTTATTGCGGGTTTGATTCGGTTTGATGTGCTTGATGTAACGATAGAATAAATTTATTTTTTTCGGATAATGTCTTAGGATTGATTATTTTATCCATGGAGATCTTGGATGTCTTTTGTAATTACTCGCTTTTTCACTTATTGGTATATGGGTATCGAGCTCTTTAGTGAGTAAATCAATGAATTTAGAACTTAGGTTCTTCCAAGTGCGATATCGATATTTTCGCAATGGCAATCGGAAAAAAATAAAATAAAAAAGCATAGGGTCGGCGATAAAAATAGGGTTGGGTGATTAATCCAAGTCATCAATTTTTTTTAGGCCTTACCAGACTTTTTCTTATCTAGATTATTTGCATTGTAGTTCTTTTCTTACCTTCCCAGGACATAGAGAGCAATAGTATTTCTGTGTGTCTTCAACGCTAACTCCACATCTCTGCACATGGTAGTCATATCCAAATCTATTCTTGAAACTCTTTGTACAATCTTCTTTGGGACATTTTATGCGCCCCTTTGTCTTCAAAATATCAGCAATTCTTTGAAACTCGGTCATCTCACCACCTTCTCCACTAATGTATGCTGCTGCTTGAAGATACAGATCATTTATGAAAAAAAAAAAAAAAATAACCAATGAAGAGTAAATATCACACCATTTATTAAGAAATACCGATATCATGAAAAAAGGCATCACTGCCAAAGAACAGAGCTACAATTGCATGCCTTATAGAGCGATTTCATGTGACGTCACAGGCAGCCATGTTGGTGGGCAAAACAATAAGGTAGCGGTGCACCAGACCGTAAAAACAATGATTTATCATTGTTTGATGGACATGTTTCTATTGTTTAGCCCACCAACAAGGATGAATGATGACGTCACTGGGAACGGTCTATAGGATGTGTGCATTTAGCGGTTGATCGTCCTTACCAAATTGACTAGCAATTGCTTACATGGTACATTGTATGTTATAGTGGTTCATTTAGTTTAGATTTCTGTGGTTGTTGCTGCCCGGCTTTATCCAATTGTTCATATATTTTCACAAAATTTGATACACATGTGTTACCCTATTTTCATTAATATAGCCAAACCAAAATTTAATAAACAAATTTAAAAAGAACAATGTTAATTGATAAATATGCTGATGATCCAAATACTCAGGTTGGGCAGATTTTAAAGATTAAATAAAAAAGAAACTTACCATATTTTGGGGGTCGACCAGGACCCCGACCACGGCCACGGCCCCGACCACGTCCCCTGCCACGACCACGACCACGGCCACGGCTCCTACCACTGCTCCCAGCCTGAATCACGACCTCTTCCTGGTCATCATCGTCTACGTCTTGGTCGATAAATACTGTTGTAGGTGTAAAACAACAAAATAAATCAAAAGTATATCTGTACATGGCCTTCGCAACAGTGAAAGTTTGAGAAAATGGGATAAACAATAGCAAATTTATGAATTTAAAATTGTTATACTGTTTGTCATTTATAAAAAATTAAAATTATCACCGAAATAAAAAAAAAAAATAAAAAAAAAGTGGTAAAACTGATAATTGTATATTGCATTGTATATTGACAGTTTTATTATCAAAAAGATTAGGAAAAAGAAGTACATACCATTTTTTCGGGGTCGACCAGGACCTCGACTTCGACCCATCGCCTCAACCACAACCTCCTCCTGGTCATCATCATCTTGGTCGATGAATACTGTTGGAGCTGTAAAACAAAATAAATCAAAGGCATAAATTTACATGGCCTTCGCAAAGTGCATTATATGTAGAGTCTGAAATATGAAACTAGATTAACTCATGTCTTATTTGACACAAATAGTGGGTTTTGGTGCTAGTCTCCATCCTGACATGGTATAATGTGTTAAAGTATTAAATTGGAATCTGTGCTTCCAGACTCTCATATCCCCCATGCTATTAATTGTAATTTTTTTTTTTTTTTTTTTTTTTTTGGGGGGGGGGGTTGGGACATTATCTTCCTCTGGATTTGGCCCCATAAAAAGGAAATATATTAAAAAACATATGCGATGAACACCCCTCTCCTTCATTTCTCTCCAGATTATTAAGATTAAATAATAAAATAGAGAAGTACATACCAGTTTTTCGGGGTCGACCAGGACCTCGACTTCGACCCCCAGCCTCAACCACAACTTCCTCCCCCTGGTCATCATCGTCTTGGTCGATGAATACCGTTGGAGCTGTAAAACAAAATAAATCAATGGCATAAATTTACATGGCCTTCGCAAAGTGCATAATATGTAGAGTCTGAAAATATGAAACTAGATTAACTCATGTCTTATTTGAACCAAATAGTGGGTTTTGGTGCTAGTCTCAATCCTAGACATGGTATAACGTTTTAAAGAGTCAAATTGGAGTTTGTGCTTGAAGCCTTCTCATATCCCCCTTTCTTTTAATTGTTTTTGTTTTTGTTGTTTTTTTTTGGGGGGGGAGGGGACATCATCTGTGACATTAATTTTGATGAACACCCCTCTCTTTCATTTTTGCCCAGACTGTTAAGATAAAAAAAGAGAGGTACATGTACACACCAATTTTTTTAGGTCGACCACGACCCCTAGCCTCAACCACAACCTCCTCCTCCTGGTCATCATCGTCTTGGTCGATGAATACCGTTGGAGCTGTAAAACAAAATAAATCAAAGGCATAAATTTACATGGCCTTCGCAAAGTGCATAATATGTAGAGTCTGAAATATGAAACTAGATTAACTCATGTCTTATTTTACACAAATAGTGGGTTTTGGTGCTAGTCTCCATCCTAGACATAATATAATGTTTTAAAGTATTAAATTGGAGTTTGTGCTTGAAGACTTCTCAAGTCCCCCCACCCCTTTTATTTTTTTTTGGTGGGGAGGTGGTACGAGACATCATCTGTGACATTAATTGTGATGAACACACCTCTCTTTCTTTTTTTAATAAACGAGAAGTACATACCAGTTTTCCGGGGTCGACCAGGACCTCGACTTCGACCCCCAGCCTTGCCCACGACATCCTCCTGGCCATTATCATCTTGGTCGATGTATACTGTTGGAGGTGTAAAACAACAAAATGAATCAAAGGTATAAATGAATGTGCCTTGATCATAGTTAAGTACTCCCAGATAAAAAGCAAAAATGCTCTGACAGTCACAAATCATACATTAAAAAATAGTTCAATGTTTCATTTAGCATGTACATGACTTAAAACTCACTTTAAAATCTCGGAAAGCGCAAAAAACCAGCTAAAACAGCCCACTTGCCGTGTTGAAAATTTCAATGAGAAAGCTGTCTCTGCATGAGCTATCGATAGTCAAACGATCATCATGTGCGCACGCAACATAGTGAGCTTTGTTACTATCTCGCTTCTGTACAGCAGGCACGGGACATGCCCCGCACGAAAAACGGAAGAAATTCACGGAAAAATCAAAGGAGGACCGTTTGACTGTTACTTTGACAAGCCATTTCTATGCCTCTAAAATCTAATTGTTTGTTTATTGTGGGACGATATATCAAGGACATATGGATAGACACATAACTAAACAGCTATAAAATGCTAAAGACTCTGATTTAACGACACATCTTACCACTCAAAATATAGGGGGAAAAACGAGGTAAGTTTCGATAACAATGCCTCAAAATGAGTACTAGAACTTCGTAACATTTTCAGGGGAAAATTTCTGGGTTTAGGAGGTTGATAATGACTTTATCTCGTTCGTTACACTCGTAAACATGACTATACATAATCAATAATTCTGGGGCAATTACAAAATCGAAAAAAACTCACCAAATCCTTGGCGCAGCATTCGCATTTCCCTGGCGGTATCAGAAGTGTCTTTTGTTCTCGAGATACCGATTTTTGTGTACCAATTTGCATGTGTACGTGAGATCGCCATCTTGCATTTGTGGGGGTACCTAGCATAGTGCATAATATGCAGAGTCTGAAGTAGGAAACTAGATTCACTCATGTCTCATTTGACACAAACATTGTTGTTGCTGTTGTTTGGTTGGTTTTAACAGCGCATGTCATTCAATTTTGAATATTCACGCCAAAGTGGGCTTTCAGTCTAGTCTCCATCCTACATGTAGACATGTTATAATGACGACTCCTCAAATCCCCCCTTCTATTTTTTTTTTGGGGGGGGGAAGGGGGTGGGACATCATCTTTGATATTAATTGATGTGATAAACACACTTCTCTTTCTTTTTTTTTTGCCAGATTGTTAAGATAAACAAAGAGAAGCACATACCAGTTTTCCGGGGTCGACCAGGACCTCGACCACGACCCCCAGCCTCAACCACAACCACCTCCTGATCATCATCATCTTGGTCGATGGATACTGTTAGATGTTTACAACATCAAAATAAATTAAAGACATGAATACATATGTACTCTGCATAATACAGAGTCTGAAGTAGGAAACTAGATTAACTCATGTCTTATTTGACACAAACAGTGGGTTTTCAATCTAGTCTCCATCCTAGACATGATATGTTTTATATTCCACATAATAAGAATGTTGCAACAGGATCGGTCAAAAGTCAATCATGTGATAAATTTTGGTTTTCCCATCATCAATCATCACTCAAAGTGATAGTACTTTTGAGTTTTATTGAGAATTATTTTTAGGATGCACGAAAAAAAGTGCATTGTCACTCGCTTTTTTTGTACTATCATTTTACCATCACATGCAACGAGAGATAAATTGCTCTGTGACGTAACAATTTCTTTTTAAAATTTCTTTGTTACGTAACAGTCACTTCAGCCCATTTGAGCTCGGCCTTTTGTACAAGTTTACGTTACAATTACAAGCGCAGGCATACTTGACTTGAGTGGATTTTTTTAAGGATCAAGGAAACCTTGAATTTTTAACTAAAATATTGGTTTTCCCCTTACTCTTAAAATGTTTCAGATGTGGAATATAAAGCAAATAATCACCTCTTGATCCAAATGACGAGGCAAACTATCACTTCACTCAGGAGATAGCGGTGATTATTTGCTTATTAAAGTGTCAAATTGAAGTCTGTGCATCCCAATTCATTTGTTTTTTTTTGGTTTTTTTTTTTTGGGGGGGGGAGGGGATAGACATCATGTCTTCCTCAAAATTTGGCCACATAAAAATGAGTTTCAGGTTTTAAAATTGTGATGAACACTCCTTTCCTTCATTTTTGCCCCAATTGTTAAAATTAAAATATTTGTGATGTCCTTTCCTTCATTTTTGCCCCAATTATTAAGATTAAAAAAAAAAAAGAAGTACATACCAGTCTTTCGGGGTCGAGCAGGACGCTGACCACGACCCCCAGCCTCAACCACGACCTCCTCCTCCTGGTCATCATCGTCTTGTTCGATGGATACTGTTGGAGGTGTACAACAACAAAATAAATCAAAGGCATAAATGAATGCACATAGCCTTTGCATAGTGCATAATATGCAGAGTCTGAAGTAGGAAACTAGATTCATTTATGTCTTTTTTTACACAAACAGTGGGCTTTCAGTCTAGTCTCCATCCTAGACATGTTATCATGCAGACTTCTCAAATCCCCCCTTCTATTTTTTTTTTTTGGGGGGGAGGGGGTGGAACATCATATGTGACATTAATTGACATGATAAACACACTTCTCTTTCTTTCTTTTTTTGCCCGATTGCTAAGATAAACAAAGAGAAGCCCATACCAGTTTTTCTGGGTCGACCAGGACCTCGACCAGGACCCCCAGCCTCTACCACGACCTCCTCCTTGTCATCGTCTTGGTCGATGAATACTATTGGAGATATTGTTGGAGACCAAAATAAATCAAAGGCATAAATGTATATGGCCTTCACATAGTGCATAACACAGAGTCAGAAGAAGGAAACTAATCTAAGATTCACATCATGTCTTATTTTTCACAACTAGTGGGTTTTAAGTGTAGTCTCCATCCTAGACACGGTATACATGTAATGTTTTAAAGTGTCAATTTGGAATATGTGCTTTCACGATTCTCATATTCCCCCCCCCCCCCATTCTATTTTTTTTTTGGGGGGGGGGCAAGGGGGATAAACGTCATTTTCCTCAGGATTTGGCCCCATAAAAAGGAATTGGATTTAGAAACATTTGTGATGAACACCACTTTCCTTCATTTCTCTCCAGATTATTAAGATTAAATAATAAAATAGAGAAGTATATACCAGTTTTTCGGGGTCGACCAGGTCGTCGACCATGAACCCCGGCCTCAACCACGACATCCACCTCCTGGTCATCATCGTCTTGGCTGATGGATACTGTTGGAGGTGTAAAACAAAATAAATCAAAGGCATAATGTACATGTATGGCCTTTGCATAGTACATAATGCAGAGTCCTAAATATGAAACTAGATTCACTCATGTCTTCTTTTACATTATGACCCTCACCATCATCAATGATCATTGATGTAGAAATAAAGTTAAAGGAGAATTGTCCCTTTATAGATAGTTGGCTTACTGTGGATGCAGAAAAATCAAATAAGCACATTAGTGAAGATTTGGTGAAAATCGGAAGAAAGTTAGGAGTATTTGAATATTGAGATCTCTGATGACATAGGAAATCTCCTATTGGCAACGCGGTCACAATTTGTGATGTCACAAAGGGAGAACTCCCCATATGGTGTGCACAAAAACTATTCAAAATGTCTCTTTATTTTCATTCTAATGATAGAACAGCTTTTCTTTTCATGATATATTATGACTTTCATATATTTATATGTCATCCCATAAAAGATTCTTTATTCTCCCTTTAGAATCAAGAAAAAAAGAGCATTTTAGTACAATGTGTACAATAGATATGGGAAAGATCTCCCTGCATTACATCACACATCATGGTCGCGTTGCCAATTGGAGGATCTCCATATCATAAGTGATCTCAAAATCTAAAAATTCATATCTCTCTTATTCATTGCCTGATTTTTCTGAAACTTTTACCAATATGTTTTGGGGGTTTGTCTCCATTCACTGAATCCAAATTTCTCTGAGGGGATAATTCCCCTCTAAACAAAAACACATAATGAAATATAATGGACATTTGACCTTTTGACCTGTACATGACCTTTGACCTCACCATCCTTGTTGTGTCTTAAACATACAATGTAATGTTTACACCACATGAGGGCTTGGCCTCCTTTATGCACAATCAACGAACGTAGAGGGCATCAACAGCTTCGCGTGTTGCTCTAAGGCCAACTCCGCACTAATTTTGTGACCAAAAAAAAAATAGAGCGGTCGTTTTCTATGTTTGTAGATTTGGCAAAGGACAGAAAATAACGATCTAATCTTATTATTTACCTACGTAAAAAAAAAATAATAACTTTATCCTGTAGGACAAAATATTAAGAATGCTTAAAAAGATATAGAAAATATAGAAATATTGTTTATATTGTGAAAAACAAAAATAAAATTACTGGCGCAGTTGACAACTTTCAAAGGCAATATTTTGCTGGGAAACTGTAAGTAACATGTTATCGTCTGCTACAGTGCTAATACTGGTTAGACGCTGTCATGGCTGTTGAAGAGTTGGAGTAACGTCAAAACTGCATGTATTATGAACGTCAGATTCTTTTTTGTTCTTTCTCTTTACCGAGAACTAGATATGTGAAGATTTTGGGAGAACAACTTGATCTAGAATCTAGATCTAAAACAAGAGACAGACTCGGATTTAGAGTCTCGACGACACTCCGGTATGCGGTAAAGCGGGCGACAGTGTAAAAATAAAAACAACATAGAATCTAGGTCTAGTAGATTCTAAGACTTTCTAGATCTATGGTTAAAGTTTAACTTTCTTAAACATGTCATGGATATATAGGTCTAACAGTATATGTTAGAACTTTTAACGTTATAGGCCTAGATCGACTACAGATCGTTCTTTTTATAATGGTATTTTCAATGACGTTGACTGACTGGGCATCACCTCAATCCCAGAAAAAAAAGTCAATTGACAAGACTCAAGAGTCAAGACAAGAGTTTAAATTGTAACTTAGTTTAGATCTAGAATCATAGTTAAAATCTAACTTTGTTAGACATCTACAGTTATCTAGATGTAACAGTTAAACATCAGTTTAAGTTAGTTGGCGTCTCTTCTCGGGGGTTTAGTTGAAAAGCAGAACCTAAATTTTAAAGCAGAACAACTTCTCTAACGTCACGAAGTAAAGTTCGACAGAGATCATCAGTTAAACCTTAACTTAACTTAGTCTTGATCTAAATTTAGAACAGGCTAGATAGGCCTACTCTGTTTACGAATCTGACGATATAATCCAAGGTTCTTGGCCTCATATTTAATGATCTGATGATATAGGAAGGCTTCCTTAGAGTTTCTTAGGTCAAAGGCAGGCTAGATAGCCCCAGGCCCCGCTAGGCTAGGAAATTCAGCTCGATAGACCCAAGCCAGGTGATCACGCTAGTGTCGTGCGCCGAGGGATTAGGGCAAGGAGGGGTGCGGCGAGGGTATCTGCGGCAGCAGCTCAGCTGCTCGAGCCGTGATCAGATAGGCCTACATGCACTTCACCTGCGCCGGGGGCTTAGGCGCAAGGGCTGTTGGCACTGCGCTGGCTATGCAAGCTAGTAGCTGCGCTTCAGCGCAGCACTCATGCACACACGTGTGTATGCGGCTAGCTAGCTCAGCGCAGCTCAGGCTCAGCTAAAAAAATAGAGCGATGTGTGACCATCCCGACATGCTTTGCGAGCGGCCCATAGTCGTCTTGTCAAAAATCACATGAATGTAGCCGCCTGGTACAATCGCTGATAACAATAATCATTAACATGATAAAGGTTATAGATTTTAAAAGTTAAATTTGCAGATTGTGCAATATTTATTTATGTTAACCTTATTAACTTTTATACAACACACACAAAGATTGTTGACAGCTGATTGGATGAATGTGGGTCACATGACATTCAGCGGAATGAGCTATTGAACAGATGACGTAGCCCGTGCAATATCCAAGAATCTATTCAACGACTTGCAAAAGATCGATGACACGTAGATCTACACACTGAAATTACATGCACATACATGCGCAAATGCGCTGCATAGCTGCGTGTACTAAACCGATTTTGTGCGCGTAGGGCCTAGGGCGACGCAGTGCAGTGCAGTTAAATTCCACACAATTATAGATTCTACATGGAACACGATCGCTATAATATGTTCAGCTGTTAGACGAGGACAAGTGTTGATTTGCAAGTTTATCGTTTTGGATTTTTACTGATGCTTTTAGTATTGGACTGCGAGGATTAATTAACATGATTAATTAAGGTTGGACAACGCATATTCATTTGATATCTGGTGAGTGATGATTAACGTTAGATCTAAATCGAACAGCTAATTTGCCGTTTGAACTTAGATTCTTTTGCCTGGCTAGAGATGTAGATCTAACGTTAGAGGGTCTAGGCTAGCCTAGTAGGCTAAATTAACGTTAGATCTTAACCTTTAAATCTAGTAGATCTACCGGTAGACATAGAGTGTTGTATAAAAGCAATATTCAATGTTTTATTTCGTGCAAGGGTTCGAATATTACATTCGGTGCAAGTTGAACCTTGATCTATTCAACTCCGCTGTCGCGTCGTTGAATAGATCAAGGTTAAACTTGCACGCTCATGTAATATTCGTAACCCTTGCACTCAATAACATTGAATATTGCTATACTAATAATAAATATTTTTTAAACATCTTAATTTTTCTTAAAATGGTCATAATCTTTCATTTTGCTTTTATGATCGCTAACTATCCATCGTAGTGTTGAATCGATGTGTGATTTTGTTGGCATGCCTACTTAAATGTGCGCATATCTCAGCTGCATGCGCGTATGCAGTTGGCCTTCCTTAGAGCAGCACGCAAAGCTGTTGTCGCCCTCTACGTTCGTTGTGCACAATATTAGAGCCATGTTGGTCGATAATTATGAACCCAAATTACTGCAACTCAGTAGTATATTAAAACATACCAAACAAAAAACAAACAAACAAACCAACAAAAAAAATCAAAGTAGTATAACATGACAAACAAAACAAAACTCAAAAAAACAAAAAAAAACATAACAAAACATAACATAACATGACATGACATGACATGACATGACATAACATTAAATAACATAACATACATTGTAACATATCATAACATAACATGACATAACATAACACATAAAAAAATAAAACAAAAGCAAACCAAAACAAAACATAACTTGACATAATATAATATTATAACATAATTATAATATAATCTTGGCCACAAGAATGGTTGCAATCAACATTCCTGACAACTCCTGAAGAGCCCCCAGTGAGCTGGATGAGGTGGAAATGAAGCTTCAAAACTTACCTTTGAGCTTGCAGTCTGGATGAGGCATTGACAGTGGTAAGCAACGCAATTCTTGACCACTGCCTCGTTGTCGAGGGACAGCGAGTATTTGTACAAATTGAATCATTTTATTATTATTGCAAGGAAAAAAAACGTTAACCTTTCCATTTTTAACAAACCAACAGACCAATAGGAACTTTGTTAAGGCGAGACAAAAAGAAAAATAGTTGTGTTACTGCACCTTTCTTAGACAGTGAAAGATCAAATCCAGCCAGCTCATAATTCATAAGTGCTCTAGTTACTTAGGTGATAGTCTACATTTACCACTGACATCTAAATGGGATTGGGGTCTTAATATGAATAAAGAAAAAGTAAAAGAAATATGTTGTGTTCTCTGGCAGTAATGGATCAAATCCAGCAAGCTCATAACTCACTTCAGGGCTCTTTTAGGTGATACTCTACTTTCACAAGGGGCATGTAAATGGGGATTGGGTGGGGAGGGGGGGGGG
>CALNVZ010002100.1:69393561-69430199 GCA_940671915.1 Paracentrotus lividus | reverse complement strand
GTCGTCGCGGAGATGTCTCCGAGACGGAAAAAATTTGGTGACGTCTCTAAGGGACCGAGGCGACCGATACCAGAGTCATCTCCAAAAACATAAACCTAGCTGCCACCATCATGATGAACGCATGGGGTATATGACATTTTAAGTCTAACTTTCAGGGGAGGGGCAAATTGCCTGCCAAAACAAGACGAAATGTGGAATTAACGTATTTTCTTCTATTCAAGGTCATTTCCACCGGTCCCGCGGTCGACGTAAAATTATTGTAGGGGCCTGATGCGATGCCCCAGCCCCCTAGAAATCACCACAGGGGCGTGTCACCCAGCCCTACCGCCCGATTGACGCTCCTGCTGCCGTCCTTTTGATGACCATCATAAGAAACCAGAATTTATCTGACAAGTATTTGTGTGAGATCGTTTCGGGAAAAGGTGGAGTATCATCAAGACTGACGTCATTGAAGTCGGAATTGATAAATCGAGAATTTCCATGATTTGTGTGCCTCTGAATCGCGTCCCGCTGCGTCTCTGAAAGACAAAACAGAAAAAAAAATATTATATTAAATAATATACTAAATTAATTCTTAATATATACTGATTTAAGAATTTCAATAGGTGTATCTAAAATAAAACTCAAAATACAATAATGGGAGGGGCTGTTAATATAATTGCAATGTACATCCTGTAGACATAAGCCTTTAATCAAGTATCATGGCTGTATTCAGGGATACCATGTTTCATTAAAGGGAAAGTTCACCCTAGGTTTAAATTGGTTTTTAAAAATGCAGAAAAATAAAAGAAAAATATAAGTGAAGGTTTGGAGAAAATCGACCAAAAAATAACGAAGTTATGGATATTTAAATTTTTGATTTTGTGACGTCACATGCGAGCAATTATCCTATGTGTTATGTTGTGTAAATTCCATAAAGTGTCATTTTTCAGAAGAAAATTAATTTATTTTACCTGTGCGGTCTATACATCATCAAACAAATGTTAACATAAATGCCTCGATCAAATTGACCAATTCCTTTATCAAGAACCATGAAAAAAGACAAACTTATGGAATTTACATACATAACACATGGGGAGCTGCTCGCACGTGACGTCACAGAATCAAAATTTTAAATATTCATAACTTCGCTAGATTTTCTTCAAACTTTTATTCATATTTTTCTTTTATTTTTCTACATTTTTTAGAACCAATAAAATTCAAGGGTGAACTTCCCCTCTAACCTGCAACTATCCCAATGCAGATTTCTTTTGCCTTCATCTACTTTTCGGGGGCTGCATAAATTTCCTAAACCATGAGGTCTGTTAAGCCAAAAATGATTTTTCTTTTAAACTAAGCATTTGATGCAAAAGAAGAGTCGTTACCATAGCTATTCTGAAAATAATTCAACATATTTTGTTTCTTCGATGTAATAGGATCGTCCATTCGAAAATTGCACGCCTTTCGTTGATCCATGAGGGTCGTTTTAATTCTTAATGAATGAACCTTATTCATGTTAATTTATTTATTTATTTATTTTTTTATTTTTTTATTTTTTTTTCTGATGAACGACCCTTATTTCATTTTTTGGGGGAGTGAATTAATGAGTTGAAAGTTTTTTTAGACCCCCTTTTTGCTTTTTCAATGAAATAAAACTGAAGTTATGTACATATATATTTCTCCAATTGTACTTTTGTGGATGTTGTTACTATCATCAATTCGGAAGATTTGTGGACTTGATAAGAGTAACAAATCCACCTAAGATCCACTCATTCACTTAATATTGAGGACCTCCTGAGATCCACCCATTTATATACCTTAATGAATTTCTTCTTAGTCGAACACTTCTCCGTCCTGCTGAATCCCTTCTCCTACTAAGGTACATCATTAGTACAGCACCTAGTCCAAAGATAGCAAAGACACCTAGCAAGGCACCCATGATGGTCACAATGCTACCTCCACCTGCATTCTCTTTGTTCAGATGTTCATTTCCAGTTTTATCTCCTCCTGTTGTTCCCTGTCCACTGGCCTGATCTGGAGATCTACCTGGATTTACATCTGGTTTAACGCCATTTCCTGAACCTGCATTATTTGATTGACCCCTACCACCACTATTACCCCTTCCACCTCCATTACCCCGACCACCATTACCTCGGCCACCATTACCTCCAAAATGACTATCATATCCTGGAGTCATTGGTGTGAATGGTGGCCTTCCAACTTGTGGGCCTTGAGGACGCTGGGGACGTTGTGGATGTTGTGGATATTGCGGGCGTTGAGTAAATTGTGGCCCTCCAGGATAGTTAGGATTCTGTGTTCCGGGAATTCCATATCGAGGTTCTGTTCCTACATTAGGTCCACCACCACCGAATCCTGTTTCTGTTCTCGGCCCATAACCTCTACCAGGACCCCCGCCAGGATTTTGATTTGTTCCTGCTCCAAAACCAGGCCTTGGATCGAATTGCGGTCCATTTCCTTGTCCCCGTCCCGGTCCTCGTCCGACTCCTGGGTTTCCTGTTGGTTTCGGGGGACCAAATCCTGGTCTTGGCACGAATGCACCAGGTCCAAATCCTCTTTCGCCAATTCCAGGCTTATTCCTTTGCCCCCTTCCACCTAGACCAGGCTTGAATGGATATCTAGGTATATCAAGTGCGGGCGTTAAAGGGCCTTGAGGCGGTTCTGGCACGGTTGTCGGATCTAATGGGAAAATGATATCAAGTCACAGAATATTTATTTTTAAAGGAATGTAGAAATCTCAGTTTAACATTATTCTTTATGAATTAAATAACGTTGTATTGATTTTACTTAATATTAGGCCTATCTCTCAATAACCTGAACTTAACTTATATTTTGAATTATTTATCCGAAATAGGCCTTCTTCTTCTTATTTCTTTGGCAACTAGTAATCTTATAACTAAATTTTGTTCAGGCCTTCAGGGCTACTATATTTTCTGACACTCAAGTTTGTCTACAGGGTCAAATCATTGTGTGCTGCTTGGTGTTCCAAAGTTTCGTTTGTCCGAACTGTCACTGTTCCGACGGTTTGGTGATCCGAAGATAAAATTGGGTTCGCAAATCCGAAAATGTAATTCTGAATGATTGTTTGTTCGAAAAGGGGACAAAAAATGAAACGTGAGTCATGAAAACACTTTTAAATTTTCGGAATCATGAACACTATTTTCATTTCTAGATTTAGAAGAAAAAAAAAATATTGGAGGAAAAATATTGAAAGTACAAGACCAAACCTTTTTCGCATTTTTGACCAACTCTGCTCCATCCATGACAGCATTTATAATCCGGTATATGATGCATCCTGGTTGTTGTTTTATAAACTGTTTGAAATGTCACTCTGCAAAAAGAAATTGGCAAATACATTCATCAAAAGACTTAGTTATGAAAAATCATTCAAATGAAGTGATCATGGCTTTATACCGAGTGAGTAAAAAAAAAATGACACCTAGAAAAATGTCAATAAAAAGAAAACTAATTTATAAACCCTAAATTATGTTACATATTCTAAAAGAGTAACTCCTCCCGCATCTTCTGGTACCATTTCTGTGTGGTATGTCCTTACGCTTGGATGAACACGACGCATTGTTTGCGAACATGTAAATTTCGAATTGTGCCAGGGTGGGGATGAAATTGAAACAACAAAAGCTGACAAAAAAAGCAACTCCAGCATGAATAAAATGGAATTACTTTTTAACGAAAATGTATTCCGCTTAATAACTTGGCAGGAGTGTTGTTATACATATTGACTACATTTTGTATGAAAATGAGATAAATCTGTAGAGTCAGGCATGAGTGAGCACACGTCAAAGACAAAATAATCTCTTTTCAAAAGTATTAGGAGGCCTTTTTAGGTCTGTCAGTGGCAATTTACTCTTTGATGTGTACTCATTCGTGCATTACTTGACGAGTCAATCTAATTTTCATACAAAATGTAGTCAATACGTGTAACAACAATCCTGCCAAGTTATTAAGCGAAAGACATTTTCGTTAAAAAGTTATGCTATTTTATTCATGATGGAGTTGCTTTTTTGTCAGCTTCTGTTGTTTCAATTTCATCCCCACCCTGGCACAATTCGAAATTTGCATGTTCGCAAACAATGGGTCGTATTCATCCAAGCGTAAAGACATACCACACAAAAATGGTACCAGAGGATGCGGGAGGAGTTACTCTTTCAGAATATATAAAACAAATTATGGTTTATAAATTGGTTTTATTTTTATTGACATTTTTCTAAGTGTAAAGTTTTTTTTTTTACTCACTCGGTATAAATTCTGAGCAAGAAATTTTGATTAGCAATATTTATACTTTTCTGTGGCTTTGGAAATAAGTCTAGGGTCTCCGGCAAATGGTTCATTTATGTTAGTTGAAAGGTAGGCCAATTGTATCATTATCAGTTCTCGTAAGCAGGCGCATATTTAGAGTTTCGGTGGGGAAGTACCGCTGATTTTCAGATAATATACACAAAATACTCTCGGGGGGCATTTTTTTTTATTGAAAATTATTATTTTTGCTTTTATCGATAGTAAACCCAGATAATTCCTCAGTCTGAAAGGCTTTGTTTGCATGGGTTTAGAATGCCATTGCAATTTAATCAAATTTTAAATACATATGAAAACGTGAACAATCAAAAAGGACAGTGTTATTTTATACCAAACACGCACAGTTCCACTACAGTGCACTAACGATCAGAAAGAACCTTACGGGAAATGTGTGTACTGGGTATAGACTCTCTCTACGTCTGACCGTCGATATCGCGATAACAATGCCCTGAATAAAGACCGTGTAAAAGGAGAGTGCAAGCTGTGCAGTCAGGATCGAAGTATTTTATCATGATATTTTTTTTTATGATATCAAAAACGCGGGGGAAAATATTGACCAATCACAAAGAAGTTAAAATCATTGGAAAGAGAAATTAATATATTTACTTCACTCAGCGTAACTAGGAAATCGATGCGCTGCTGAATTTTACAGAAAGCTTTTAGTGACTGCTGTTTGACCAAAATATCATTTTCACACAGAAAAACGACCCAAAAATGACTAAAATGGGAGATTTTAAAGCTCAAAACGCGAGGGTTAGGGGTAAAAAAATATTCTTCCCAAGGTTTTATCTTGTTTTATATACATTAACCCTCATAAAACCTGTGTAACTAAGTAAATGATCTTCTCGATTTTTTTTTATTCCAGTATATATTCAACAAAACTCCCGTTTTTCGGGCATTCCTTCCATTGACAATCGGTGCGTGAAAATGGTTTTCCTAGAAAGAAGCCCCAACGTTTTCATATGCTCAGAGACGTCTTAGAGACAGAAAAAACTATTCAGAGTGAGTAAAAAAAAAATCCCACCATTTTGAAGTTGTCTTGTGAAAAGTATGAACATTAATCATGGGTTTCATGACATGTTTGTATCTTTGCACGTATGGATAAATAACAGACAATCTTCAGAAGACATTACAATCTCACCTGCGCTGAGTGGCTGGGTGAAGATTTAAAAAAAATGTTGACGGAATATCACACACACACACACACACACACACACACACACACACACACACACACTAACCACATACACAGTAAACAATTCACAATAACATTTCCCCTTTGATGTTTTGTTTACTGGCAAGACCATCAATGAATGTTTGGGACGTAGTTATCCCTAACACCTGTTTGTGAGTGTGAGTGAGGGTGTGTGTGTGTGTGTGTGTGTGTGTGTGTGTGTGTGTAGCTGTGTTTGTTGAGTGGGTGTGTGTTTGTGTGTGTGTGTGTGTGGGTGTGTTTGTGTGTGTATGTGTGTGTGTGCTGGTGTGGGTGAGATAGGGAATGTGCGTGTGTATATGTGTGTGGAGGGTGTATGTGAGTGTGTGTGGTGAGGGTGTGAGTGTGTATTTGGTATGTGTATGTGTACAATACAATACAACACAATATCAACATTTTATATAGCGCTCTTACTATAAGTAAACATGTATCACAGCGCTTTACAATCAGATATAACAATTAACAAAATATGTGTAAATGAGGGTACGTGTGGGTGTGTGTCTTTATGCGTGAACATAGATAATAAATTCTTAATTTGTTTATTCTTCACCCAGCCACTTGGTGCAGGTGAGATTTTACCGTCTTCTGAAGACTATCTGTTATTCAGTCATGCGTGAAAAGATCCAAACGAAAATAAACAACATAATACATCATGAAACCCATGATTAAATCTCCATACTTTTCACAAGACAACTTCAAAATGATGGATATTTTTATTGACTCACTCTGATATGTCTCCGCGACATCTCATGAAATTTTTCTTAAGGAGTCGTGGGGAAATGTAACATGTTCTAATACAGAGTGAGTCAAGAAATTATTCATCATTTTGAAGTTGTCTTGTGAAAAGGATTAAGATTTAATATCCGCGACTTACTAGTCTCAAATCCTTATCTCATGCTCAATACACAATAAAAATCAATCCTTCATGGTAGTTACTATAAATAAATGGCAAAGTTAATATTACTGGTGACTGGCAAATCATTATGGACAGTTGAACCTACTTGTAAACGAGACATCCTGGTATATGACGTTGCCATGAACATTCTCCATTATATGGGACGATTCTACTCTGTTTAGCTGATGTAACTACAGTGTCTACCCGACTGCAAAATGAGAGAGAAAATAAAAAGAAATATGTTTCAACATTCTGTGACACAATGTTTATAAACATCTTTACGAATTATAGTAATTGTTAAAAACAAACTGAAGTTAGTCTCTATGCATGAGTCTTACAACATGATCAAACGTCAACTTAGACTCTGATGTGCTATTACTCTGCAACACAATTTCATTTTCAATTAAATTTCATGATTGTATAATAACATATCATTGTTATTTGTAAATGTATTATAGTTGTACATAAAATTTCTTAATACACATATATATATATATTCATGATTATGCGCTAACGGGGAGGGTTTCCTGTAGGGGTGTAGTTACATAATGTGTTGGGGTATGAGTGCCAATAATGGCTTGTGGTATGAACGCTTACACCAGCTATAATGGCAGGTGGTGTATGTAAGCGCTTATAACGGCAGGTTGATTATAGGATCTTCTCATTAGCTAATTAATTTTAACCTCTGTTCATATCCTAGTAAAAATCATAACAGCTCTAGCGGTCTGTACAAATATCGTGTCCTTCCTGTATCATCCTGTCTAGACCTGGTATAGCTGTGCCCTAGAGGGTCTTAGTCATGCTTCTTACCATCTTCTAATTTTGAAGTTAGGCCCACATCTTTTGAATAAATGATTTACGATGTTTTAGACGTATAACAGGAGCATTAGATCCATATTAGGAGCAAGGGCAAGACAGTCTATTCACTGGAGGCTACGCGTACTTTTCGAAAAATAGCCAGAAAACATACGACAGCCCCCCCCCCCCCCCCCCCGGAAAAAAAAATTGTTATCATTTTCAGCGACAAATAGCCGATAGCCTATTAAAATTGTATAACATGCCAACAGAACTTTACAAAGTCGTTCGTAAGTTACGAACAACTTATACGAGCGACCGGTGATCAGTCCTTGTGCTGAATAATTGAATAAATGTAGCACTCGTTGTACTTGAAGAGTTATTCGTAACTTTACGATCGACTTTGTTAAAAAAAAACACCCAGGCCGCATAAAGCCAATCCAATCAGTTTTCGTTTATAGACATCGGTCAGTAGTTCTGTAATTAATAGAGATTTTCTGATAAATTTAAAAATTTAGCAAGCATTTATTAATGCTGATTGTATTTATCATGCACATGCATCGATAACAAATATTCAATGATGCAGAAAGGATCATAGTGACACCTTAGACACACTCACTGTTCGAATACACATTGTAGAGATGGATCAAAAAAGGAAAGTTTGTGTTTACATTTTGTAATATCTTCTTTAGGCTTAAATGTTTATTTCATCTGAACAGCGACCGACATGGAAACTCATTGGCATGGAAACATTACAAAAGAAACTGATGATGCAGGTAATGTTGAAAGAGTCAGAAAAAGTTATTTATATAAATGTGAAATAATAGTATATACAAACGAACATAAAATGAATTGAAAAATTTTCTTGACTCATGTACATAATGACATTAGATTGATCGTGAGCCAATGTATAATAATTACCCCCTTCATGATTATTCAGCCTGTAAAACATGACATATGTTAAAGGTTAATTATAGGGGAATCCAACCCGAGGAGAGAATCAACCTTACAGGAAAGAGAAAAATGAGAGGAGCAATCTAAAAAAAGTTTCATCAAAATCGGTTATTAGATAAGAGAGTTATGGAAGTTTGAAAAGTCTAGTTGTTCCTTCTATGGGGATCCTCAAATTGGCATCATCGGCTTCAAAATAGCCGATCTTATGGACAACTCTGCATTCGTTTTGTAAACAAATTTTCAGATTTTCCCCATTTTCTTTCGAAATATATCTTACCTCCTTCTGAGCTCAACATATGTTGTGTGAAATATATTTTCCCATGGCATATTTTGAGCTCAGAAGTAAAGAAGACATATTTCAAAAGAAAATGGGGAAAATCTGAAAATTTGTGTACAAAACGAATGGAGAGTGGTCCATAAGATCGGCTATTTTGAAGCCGATGATGCCAATTTGAGGATCCCCATAGAAGGAACAACTAGACTTTTCAAACTTCCATAACTCTCTTATTTTATAACCGATTTTGATGAAACTTTTTTTAGATTGCTCCTCTCATTTTCCTCTTTCCTGTAAGGTTGATTCTCTCCTTGGGTTGGATTCCCCTTTAACATAATAGGGGCTTGATTGGTCATGACTTTGCAAAACAACAGACATAATAAAGTGACTATGTTTCCGACTAGTAGTCTATAAAAATGTGCTCGTGGAATGAAGAATTGATTTGAACCATGCAGCTGCAGATCAAGAGGCCAAGTGCCCCCAGCCCCCACTAAAAATGGAGGGGGGAAGGAAAGAATTTTTAAAAGAGGGAGAAGGAAAGGATATAGGCGTGATGGAAAGAAAAGGATGTCAATTGTATAAGGGAATCAAGAAAGGAAAATCGGTCCAAACTCTGCATCAGTCTTACAAAATACCAGAAAAGAGTTTCCAAACCTCAACGATGATTAATAAGAAAATCTCTTATCTGTCTTCGACATGTCATTATGAAAGCGAATTCGGCCTTACTTTACCCCCCCCCCCCAAAAAAAATAAGATAAAAAAATAAAAATAAATAATAATAATAATAATAATAATAATAATAATAATAATAATAATGAATAAATAAATAATAAATAAATAAATAAATAAATAAAAATAAAATAAAATAAAAAAATAAATAAATAAATAAAAAAATAAACGGATTTGAACCAAACAAAATTTAAGCTAGTTTCAACTGTTAATGTCGAAATTAATTTACATGAGGGAGCGGGGTTCAATTCACGGTTTATTTATAAGAATAATAAGGTAATTATAAAATAATGACAAAAAATTGACTTGATCAGTGTCTACAAAGGAACCATGAAAGTTAACATACGAATTTAATTTACATGATCAAAAATAAAGCTGTTCCAATATTGAACGTATAAAATATTTAGGTTTGCCAAGAGGATCATTAAAAAGAATCAAATGTTATTCATAAAAGAGTCTTTGCAATGTGGCTTTCATTCAAATATAAAAGAAAATTACATACATTATTTTTGTTACCTTGTTTTTTTTTTTATTTTTCAAGCTGGCATCATATCAAGAGGTCTTCATAATTTATATAGCTTCTTCCTAAAAATGAATTCAATATTTTCTGAATTATTTCTAGACTTTGTATATGCTCGAAAGTAAGACTTCCATTAAAAACATGTCGGTTAGTAATATGTGATTATTCTCGTTCCACTCTAACATAACGTTACTTGTTACGTAGATTCTAATAAGTCATGCTATGAATTGATGTGTCAGGACAAGCATCAACAAAACATAATATGAAATAAATGAGGCCTAACTTTGATTCTTGTGGAACACCGGCATGATTGGTTACATAATTATTCTAAAATATATATATATATTGATATTTACACACTGAGATCGTTGTTCAAAAAAAAAATTATCCAAATTTTTAAATGAATTATCTGACATTGAGATCAGTTAATTTCCAATTATTGTGATCCAATCTGTCGAATGCTTCTCATATGCCCCCTTCAAACCTTGTTTGGCTGGAGTTACCATGCTTAAAAGGGACTTAAATGGAAATTAGTGTGGTTTCTGAAGTAGTGCAACCTATTTAAAAATCTTACTCAGGAACACGTTGACGCCGCAATCTTCAGAGAAATGACGCACGTGTCCCTATCTGGCCTTTCACACTTAAAGGATCACAATTATATATTTCACGACTATTCAGGACTTACATCAGAAAGAAATAGCATTTATATATATATATATATATATTTTTTTTTTTTTCTTCTTACATTCACCTAATATAATGCATTCAAAAGTCCAGTCTTACAGCGATATTCATAAATTGTGTGTCGGTTTATAATTATATTTGTTATACAAAACATGAATGGATATACGAATATGTCGAGAAAAAAATGACAATAACACTCTATATAAGCCTACCATGGACTGTGATAAAGTTGAAATGATATAATATTCTGTTTACAAAAACAATTAAAGTTGCCGAAGAGTGCAAAGTGTTATATTCGAAATTTTTATATCATTCACCAAAAGTTATGAGCGGGGTATTTTTTTAATTGATGATGAAAACTTTTTCGGGCGTCCGTTTTAGACTCGTTTGCCGTACTCTTTAAAAATGATAGCGCCTTGATCAACACAAATGTTTTTTAATCCCATCAAATGAAAAAAGGTTGACGAACATAGCGGTTAGGCTAGATTTATAAATGACGTTTTGATCGTTCTGTTAGAGAATTTAATCCTGAAACTAAGTCGATATTAACAGGTGTGACTCATGAAGTGTGGGGCAGTAAATGGGGTCCATAATCTACACGTCAATCCTGCACATTCAGTATGGCAAAATGAATACCATGGTTCTGAATTAAGTGAACGCGTTTTTACAATATTTAGACCTATGTGAAATATCCAGGCCAGAAGCAGTATATAAATATACACTGGAATATAAATGATACCGATGTCAACATGATTGTGTAGGCCCTACTTATTTCGTTGATGCAGATGTTATTATGGTTGGTTTTTTTTTTTTTTTCTTCTTCTTCTTCTTTCTTTTTTAATAATTTTTTTTTTACACATTAGGCTTACAAAATAACATTACAAAATAAGTTTGGTTTAAAAGCACAGCATAAATACTAATTTATCTAGTCAATCTTATTATTTTGGAAGGGTGTTTATTGTCCTAAACAAACTTATACATGCACATATAATATTTAAATTTAAAGAAGTCATTGTGTTTAACAATACTAAAAGAAGAGTCCTTGTTTCAGTAAAATGCTCCATAATTATGAATTATTCATCTGTTTTTACATGCATTTAGGCCTATCTTTTATCACGTTTAAATCGAGAGCGAACTGATCAACACTGTATGTGGTTTCTTATTGACTGTGTGTTATAAATACATGCCATGTAGCTATAGTCTTCAAATTATATCCTTTGAGATAATTAATGATTATACAGTGAATAAACTGCCCTTCAATTTTAGGGGGAAAGTTTTGAGGGAAAAGAACTTGCTTTTCTTTGTGGTTAATAATTATTGCGGTATGAATTTAGTGAAAATTAGTGTGTTATCATTCAATTCGGTCTATAAGACTACATTGCTCAATGTTGCATTATGGGTTAGGAACCGTACCCGATTCGATGATGGCGCTATACCATGTGCTATGCAATTAGGCTGCTTGCATGGTTCGTATTGGCTTTAAAAATCCTATAATGATTTCAAATTTTAACATGCCGTGCAAGCTGGTGAAATTCATGTCTTATTTCCTGTATCCTCCTATACACCATCTCCAACATTTAACGAGGAGTTAAGAATAGCATGTCCATAATAATAGCCCATCATAGTCAGGCGCAGATCCAGGGACCTGAAGGGCCTGCCCCCACCCCCCCCCCCCCCCGCTCACCCCAAAGGGGAAAATAATTATGTTTGGTGATCATGAGTGACCAGAGGAGAAGACCTCCCCTACCGTCATTGGTATTATTTGACTTTTGATTTAAATTATGTTGGATGACCGGAGGCCGAAAAAACACCCTTACCCCCTCCCCTCCCTGAAATTTCGATTTTGCCGCCCCCTCCGCACCTGATATTGACCGCATATGAAAACGTGAACAATCAAAAAGGACAGTGTTATTTTATACCAAACACGCACAGTTCCACTCGACCAGAAAGAATCTTACGGGAAATGTGTGTACTGGGTATAGACTCTCTCTACGTCTGACCGTCGATATCGCGATAACAATGCCCTGAATAAAGACCGTGTAAAAGGAGAGTGCAAGCTGTGCAGTCAGGATCGAAGTATTTTATCATGATATTTTTTTTTATGATATCAAAAACGCGGGGGAAAATATTGACCAATCACAAAGAAGTTAAAATCATTGGAAAGAGAAATTAATATATTTACTTCACTCAGCGTAACTAGGAAATCGATGCGCTGCTGAATTTTACAGAAAGCTTTTAGTGACTGCTGTTTGACCAAAATATCATTTTCACACAGAAAAACGACCCAAAAATGACTAAAATGGGAGATTTTAAAGCTCAAAACGCGAGGGTTAGGGGTAAAAAAATATTCTTCCCAAGGTTTTATCTTGTTTTATATACATTAACCCTCATAAAACCTGTGTAACTAAGTAAATGATCTTCTCGATTTTTTTTTATTCCAGTATATTCAACAAAACTCCCGTTTTTCGGGCATTCCTTCCATTGACAATCGGTGCGTGAAAATGGTTTTCCTAGAAAGAAGCCCCAACGTTTTCATATGTTTTATAAAGGTAAAAATTTGAGCTTTTATAAATACTAATAAGAAAGTGATAAAGGATATATCATAAAATATAATGTTAAGATGACCGTATTATAATTATGGAGAGTATGTAAACAAGTGGGAATTTACGTGCAAAAATTGTGATACGACAAATTTTACGCACCTGTCCCTCGGCCGCTAGACAGTTTGAATAATCCAATAGCGGATTGAAAATTGGGGGGCGGACTTCGAAATATTTCTGATGTAAATGTGTGACCTACGTGCAATCAGTGGTTTTCAAAATAGGGGGATCACGGTTTTTGCGTACCCCCTGGATCCGCCACTTTATATAATCAAGTACATAATTTTCTTTTTCCGCATCAATACAAACTTCAACGACAGGTTTGCTAACTTCTGATCATGATCATTGTTACTAAGCAAAATAATGATAATCATTGAACAGCCATGCAAGAGGATGAATTTGATGGAAAAACGGAAATTAGATTAGGAAGGGGGGAAGAGGAGTTCCTCTATGGGCAGCACTTAGCACCCTTTGCCACTGTACCGTTATTCATATCTTGAGCTTAATTTAGCTTTCCATGCATGCCATGTGTATTCCTTAAAGAGTATATACCAAGGTAACAGACACAACTGTATGGAAGCAGAAACATTAAGATCCCCCATCCCCCTCCCCCCCCCCAAAAAAAAAGGAGGGGTTGAAATATAACAGTCAATTCTATGTGAATGTTTGATTCAGTTGTTCCTATGTCGGAAAATCAACTTATTTGTCTGACATAGCACCACATGGAACTTGATTCCAAATATTGAACTTCGTTTTTTAATAACGGGTTGTTCGAATACCTCGTTATTATGTCCAAAAGAAAGACATGCATAAAATAGTACACTGCTGCTTATAAAGGTTTGATATGTTTTGTTTTGTTTTGTTTTGTTTTGTTCTGTATTTTGTTGTTGTTGTTTTTTTGTGTGGCTTCAGTGGTATTATTTTGCTCCGGCTTTAAGTGCTTGAATGTGTTTGTCTCCGCTATCACTTTTCGGGACCAAGGCTATATCTTAGACAATGTTAGATGTTCCCCAACCTTCCCTGGGGATTTTTCTCTTTTTTTTTAAAGTTTGTCAGCCCCCATAATGCCCATTTTGCCTTTTTCTAATTTTGGGGCCCCTTTTTGTTTAACGGTCCCAATATGAAGAGGGAAAAAAATGCAAAAACGGGCATTGTGGGTGGGGGGTTTACACATTTGACAAAAGAAAAATCCCCGCAAATGGTTGGGGAATTAAAAAAAAATTATAGACAGGTCCCAAAAAGTGAAGACGGGGATAAACACATAAAAATCTGTGTTGCGGGAGCCAAAAACATACCTAACCTTTATGAGCAATAGTGTAGAAGCATGATGGACATTACTACAGTAATTACAGTAATGTCCATGGTAGAAGACAAAGTATTTATATGGACAAGTTGGCCATGATGGTCACGATGCAAATGTATTCGATGTTGTTACATTATTTTGATTAAAAAAATAATAATGAGCCTTACCTGATTATATGACTACAGACACCAGGTCCTACAGGATCTATTTCATTTTGTCCTATAACAGTGCGTCCAATCAAAACAAACGTTAAGAGTATAGTCCTCATAATTTCCACATAAGAGTCAAGTTTTCGTAACATCTTCTTATCTTTCTCCTTGGCTTA
Source organism: Paracentrotus lividus (assembly GCA_940671915.1). Classification (NCBI taxonomy): domain Eukaryota; kingdom Metazoa; phylum Echinodermata; class Echinoidea; order Camarodonta; family Echinidae; genus Paracentrotus; species Paracentrotus lividus. Next base: position 69,415,596 of record CALNVZ010002100.1, on the reverse strand, counting down.
TTTGTTAGTAATTGGCCGTCTCCCCTCCTCTCGAAGGCTTTGATAGCAAATTCAATTGATTAATATACCTCCTAAAGATGATCATATTGAGATTGAAATCCTCCTAAAAAGTTTTATGAATTCAATATCAATCTGCATCCAATCCCGTCGTATCTTCAGACATGTTGCACAAAGAATGCTAGGGCAGTGGGATAAAGTGATTCACGCTTTGTTGCTCATGCAAAGTCGAATGATGGAGAAAAGCTGGGGAGGGAGTGCAACAGTTACATGTGTCGCTCACTAAATTAACTGGCTATCCTCGATTTTTGGTCACGGTATGACGAATCATATCCCAGCCGGGACGGGGGGGGGGGGGGGGGGGGGGGGGGTAACGATAGAGCCTCCATGTAATATAATGTGGCATATTTGGCTCAATTTCATTAATATGTTTATTGTTATTTGGTTCAATGCCATTGTTGATAAGAGTAATTATCATGATTATTAGTTACGAGACGAAAATATCCTTTTTAGGGATAACAATGTTACACCGAAGCCAATTCTCAAGATATTTACGGTTAGTTTGTTGCTATAAAGTCTTGTAAGCTCGGAATCATTATTAAGCGAATTATTTTAAAACGCAACTGGGTTCTAGTATCCTGATTTTGTATGCTTACTTTGTCTATTAATTTTTTTTTTCTAGACATCTTACTTTTGGTATAAGCATGATTATTTTTGTAAACATGTAAAGCGCATTGGTATTGCGAATAGTGATGAAACGCGCTATATAAAAAATATATAATGTTGTTATTATTATTATTATTATTATACAATTTGTTTTTTGTTTTGTTTTGTTTTTGGCTAATCAATGTATTATACATTTTGTTCGAAGACTTGTGCTTTGTACTTTCCATTGGATATGAAACTCTTTTTACTACTTACTCTGACTTGTGTCATTATTTGTTATCAACACAATTTTGATAGCTTAATACTTAACCTAAAGCAAATTATCATAATTTTGTTTGAGAGGTTATTGTATAGAGAGGTCAAACATGCAGACATTAAATTATGATTGAGGTACCCCTAGTAAAAGTTAATATGGATGTATCATCGACGTGTGGGTGTGTGTGTCAACCTCTGCGTCACACTTCCTGAAGTTAACTAAAAAGGGATTTCTTCTAACTCCGGCTAAACTGCATTGCCAACATGGACTGAAAGGGGACCCATAATATAACGGTATCTAGGTGGAAGGGGTTGATTTGATTTGATTATAAGCTCTCCTGGCTTTAGAAAAGTTTGATTAATTCTCTTGTTAATGCGCACTTTGCCTATAAGGTCATAGATAATGAATTCGCAGATTTAGGCTTTCCTCTTTTCCATGTGTCTCTTGGCGATTAAGTACACAGAAGCTGAATAATCATATATATTATAAAAAATAATTATTGAACAAAATGATAAATAAATAAATGATTGATTATTATATACATAACCAACCACTTTTACATCAAAGATAACCGAGCTGTTACAGTAAAAATATTTTTTTACCAATTACTTTTTTTTAACCAATTTTCATTATCTGAAAGAATATGTTTTGTATTTCACTGGTTAAGATGTTAGGTCAACGAATAGCATTGGCAAGACATGTTTTAATCACTTCCACTTTCTTGTTAAAGACATTTGGCAATGCTTGGCATATATAGGGTTTATAAATGGCATTCTCAACCAAGTTGTTCTTCTAATCAGTCAGGAATTATATCTAATAATGATTGTGTTTAAATCAAGAATTAATGAAGTTCATCATAATAAACAGCAGAGGTCAGTTGAGATTCTTTACTGAGAACAACTGATGTCACACTAGAGAGAAAAATATCCCCAAAATTTGGAAAGCATCGGCAGCCAACTTTATAGGAAACAATAATGACACTAAGACGCGCATGATTGGGGGAAGGAAAGAAATATGTTACAATCTTCATACGTTTGTCCCCCCCCCCCCTCCCTCTGTTAGGCCTATATTCTTGGTTTATTTTTCAGTGCCGTGATAATAATGATAACTGATTATCAATACCTGTGTCATCTTAGATTTGGAGCTTAGAGTTGTCATTGTTACGACTTTTCGGTAACTTTTACGAGGTCCTATGACGCTAAAACCTTGTCAATGAGCCTTGGTATATAACAAGCCCTTTACACTAAATTCCTAAATTAACGATAATTTAATTGTGATTAATCTACAAGTACATCGCTTCATAAATGAATTTAACTTACGGGACCAAGTTCTTCTCGGTTAAAAGTCGAAGTCACCCCCCCCCCCACCCCCTTGGGGAAAAAAACTATCTGCCAATCATGCCAATGCAAGTCATGAGCAAAATGGACTTTTCTTAATTTTATAAAAGTAATGAACACCAAATGAGATGAAAAAATTGCAGAAGAAATTCTGTTGTTTCTGCTTAAAGGAAGTATCAAACACTACCAGACTGAGACTAATCTTCATACTATAAACAAAATGTTTGTCACTAGCTTGTACCATTTTATTTGATAGAGATCGACTGTATATCGATGATAAGACCTTCAGATAATAGCGTAAAGGAAAAAAACCCTTACGCCCTTCCTTTTCTAATGCAATAGGGAAGAGTCTCTAGTTTCTCATAGGTGCAGTCTTCCACATTATACCCTTATCCCCTTCATTTTCTAATGCACAGGGGAAGAATGTCTAGTTTCTCATATAGGTGCGATATACCATACGTTAAGCTTAAAGTAAGAAACTTACACACCCAACCCACTGAGGGCTTCAATTCAGAGCCTATCCCTTTCCTAAATTTTTACACGAATAGATTTAAATGGACTGAGAAGTTCCACTGTTTAAAGGTAATGGCATGCATGGACAACAAGAAAAAACGTTTTTGACCAATTTGGAGTCTGATGCAAGGGTACAAAATTATGCGTAACTCAGGAACCTGGGCGTTATGGCTGCTTTACAGGTTGGGTTTTTTTTTCTTTTTTCTTTTTGTATTATTGTTATAACCCTGATCCCCTAACCTTTTCTTTAACATAAGCTCTCAACAACAACAAAAATTGTGCCGCAGAAGAGAAAAAAATCATCCGGGGGTGGCAAATTCGGTCTCAAAAGATAGGTGAGATTTCAAAGAAACACTCATGAAACACCGTGGCCATAAATTACAGCGTAAAGGAAAAATTATCGCGAAAAATGTCGAGGGGGTGGGCTAAAGTAGCCCCCTTGGCAGATATGGCCTTCCATTATTTTACTAAACACATTCAATAGGCATGCATGCTAAGTATTCATGTATAATGAATGTATTTAGATGTCAATAAAACTCAACAAGACACTTAAGATTTCAATTAAGATTTCAATTCCTGTTTATGACTCCTGCCAAGTTTGGCTAAATTTCAGACATATTCATACAAGTTTTGGTATAGCTAGTTCACTTAAAAGCGGGACGAGAATTTAAAACAGTGGTATTTGTAATAACTCTCTGAAATATAGATTCAAATAATAGATCTTTCAATAAAAAGAAATAATCAGTTACTTTCAGTGCTCACTTTGGGCAATATCCTTTTTGGAACCCGAACCCTCCCGGAGTCTTTGAGAATAATATTTCCACATCGTTTTGCTCATGGAAAAAACAGTAGAGGGCGACACTTCTCACAATGTGATTGGATCATAGTTTTCCTGCATTTGTGTTATATCAACCAATCAAAGAGCCAAACCTTAAATGAAGATCTAAAGTTGCTGGTATTTAGAGTTTACAGCTCTGAATCTTTATTTTTCAGTATGTAAACCTTCCAAGCCTTCCGAGGGGGCATAGACTGACTTGGAGATGACTCTTGGACATTTTACTTTCAAATGAACCTACACAAATAGGCATAATACAGGAAATAATTACAGAGAAAGGTTATGGAGGAAATGAAATACAGAACAGCACAATTTTGCTTGTAACACCAGGAATCTTGTTCATCTCAAATAGCCAGTTATACAGTCCATTCCTGTTAAATGAGGTTATCAGGACTAAGCCAAATATGAGTACCTCATTCTAATGTATGACAAAATCGTGTTTTACTGAACACATTGGCCCATAGACCCATATGTGCACGTTTAAAATTTGAACTGGAAGAAGTACAACACAATCTTGTTGGATCTGTGTGCTTGTTATAACAGGAGTAGACTCTATCAGGTATTTTCTTAAATCAGAACACTTAAAGTCCCAGACCGGACCGACAAATGAAATAGCCAAAAACGAAAGCTAATATACTATATAATACAACAATTCCCAATTTAAGCGTTTTTATTGTCCATCTAGAAAGTATTTCATTAAAAAGATGATCGAACCTCAACCAGGCCACCTCTCCCAAATACTCGTAAAATTACCCCTAATTTAATGGCACGGGTGATGACGTCAAAGGATGTTAGTGGAATGCTACAGCAGTCCTGCGGCCAGGCATGATTGCATTTCGCCTTTAGAAAAAATGTTTGTACTGCTAGAATTCTATTGTTATGAAATGAAAGGGCAAATTCAATCATGCCTGGCCACAGGACTGCTGTAGCATTCCATTAACATCCTTTGATGTCACCACTCGCACCATTAAATTAGGGGTAATTTTACAAATATTTGGGAGGGGTGGCATGGTTGAGGTTCGATCATCTTTTTAATGAATTATTTTCTACATGGACAATAAAATGGCATACATTTGGAATCGTTGTATTATGTAGCATATTAGCTTTCGTTTTTGGCTATTTCATTTTTCGGTCCTGTCTGGGACTTTAATATTAAGTTTCCACTGTATCAACTTTAGTATAGGATACTGGTACCAAATCAGGAGGGTGAAATAAAATATAGACCTGTGAAACTTGTGTGTGTTGCTTCACAATATACAAATGATTTTTATTAACACATGAAAATATAACAGGAAGATCAATTACTTCCTTTGTACAAGAAAATCTGGGTAGTTTTTAGGAGAGTTGGTGTTGTAGATGCAACAATATATCCCAGACAGTAGGTAATCAGTTGTAAAACATGTAGAGAATAAAAACAAATTGAAAACAAAAAACATGAATGTTAATAGGCTTCATGAGAAAAATTATTTAAGCATTTTACTTGATAATGTAAATCTCAGTGTATAAGATGCTCTATTTGCATATCATCAATGTGGTGACGAGATCTTTTATTTCAAATTTTGGTGAAAAATCACATTTTTGTTTAATTTCCAGGTAATCAGTCAAGTTATGTCCTGTCCAAATCTCAGCTCTCTCACCCCCAAAATGAAGCCACCACAGCATGCCAAAGAAAGACGATCCCTTAGATTGAAGTGCATTGGCTGCCATGTTTTGTCGCTCTCCTGAATATTTAATATCCTTGAGATACAAGATTTTGTCACCCCATCGACGATATGAGTTTACTTTCATTTATAAGCAGACCGAGCATTCAATCTAACACATTATATAGTAAAAAATCTTCCTTTACAGACAACATATAAAAAGATTATAAAACATAAAATTGTCTTCTTCCCTTTGATAAAATGCATTTTATTTTTTTCTACACCTAGAATAAGCAACAACATATTAAAGACAAAACTGGATGGATATATTACTTAGTCTTGAGACAAGAGAGAAATCTAGCCAACTGTGAAAGTCTTATTTATACTTTCCAAATAAAGAAAAAACCCAAAGTTTTTTTTATCACTGTAAGAAATCCATTCCAGATTTTACAAAATAAATCATAAATAGAAAGAGGAGCGGCACGCTTGAAATTTTGTCATAAACTCCTATTAATTGATTGGGCAGTTCCGTTTCATTAATTTTCATTGTTCTCTACCTAGTTATTTATTATTCACCAAGAGTCACAATCTATGTTATCATTTTACATGGGTATGCATAAATGAACTCACTCATGTATTGTAGATAATAATCTTGTATCATGATTTCAATGTTAATTTTTATCCATCTAAAATCCCGTCTCATTTGCTTACTATATTCATAACATTTCAATTTGTATTAACTATTAAATCAAGAAGACTAATATTCCATCTCCAATATACCTTTACCAATATTCATCTCACTACACTACATTTTATACCACACTAAAATAAAATTGCACGTTTAAGTCTTTATGGACTGTTTAGGTTTCTATATCTTCATACTCTACTTAATCCAGCTCTGTCATTCATAAGTCAAATGTTTCTTAATGAATTGCAAAAGATAATTAATGCTACTTTTCCTTTATTTTTAAATTCATTGGGGGAAGGGGGCAAGGGCTGAAAGAGAATCATGTTGCGTCATTTGACCAGTACACTTTCCTTTGTACATATCCTTCTTTTTTGCACTGTTAATGCATAATAGTTCAAAGTACATATCTACATGATGAATGGCTTCAGGGAGGCTTTAAATACCTTAATCTAATCCAACATCTCTTTGTTTTATACAAGACAAGACTATAGACTTTAATATCTTGTAATTTGACCTAAATTAACCTTGCCCTAAAACTGGAACTCATCCCTCTAAAGTGATAAAAACTTATTTTGCAAATGCATGAAAGACAACCACAAAGAACATTTACTTGGGACTCAGTCATAATCTCAGGAGCGGATCCAGGTTTTTACATCACACTATTGAAAGTATTAGCCCATGCCCAAACATAATAGAGCCGCTACTATCCCCACACAATTAGGCCTGCACAATCTTTAGAAATAGCAAATCCTGTATCTGTACCTGTAATGAAAACCATTCAAAGAAAGCTTTCGTCACACAAAACCAACACGCTGGTTTGGCAGGGTCGTTTGATGGAGATATTTTAAGTTGGTTCCAAAAGAATTAACCGGGATCTGATTAATAAATACCTGTAAAAACCAAATCACACACACTCCCATGTAATGAAATTCTCCAAGAACATGATTTAAAATGGGCAATATGCAACCAGTACATTTAAACCTTGGTTATATAAATACTTCAAGGAGACAAAGGATGGAATGGGTATGGAGCACATGGTTCCCAAAAAATTCAGAAATTCATGGAGGGCATATTGGTAAGTCCAAGCTTTTTTGCAACTTTGTCCCACGCGTTACCGACAAATAATCTTACATAAATAAATTAGGATATGATTCATCTCAATTATTTATGTTTTGGGTAAAGGTTCAAAACTTTTCCCCAAAACATAAAAAATAACTGAGATAAATCATTTCATAATTAATATATGGTAAATTATTTGTTGTTAGCCTGTAGGACAAATCCTGCTTAGACTTACATGTACACATTTAATATGCAAGTGCATTGAACCCTTGCTAAAGATACTGTAATCGTTGAAATATTCGCGGTACATGAATTTTTGCGGATTTCGCGCGAAGATCGGCAGGCTCGAATTTAAAAACCCACAAATATATGAGCATGCTTTTTTAAGCATGTATTTGGTGCATTCAATTGCATGCTTACTAAAATGCAGCACGAATTCAAGAACCTGTGAAAATTCTTTGAGGCCGCTCAGCGCGAAAAATTAATTGCGCGAAAATAACAGCGAATACAGTATGTCCGTGAATCAAGAAATCACAGGATGGTGTGATCAATGGTCTCTAAACTCTACTGTGTTCATAACACAATGATGTTAAAAGAAACTTTCTCATGTATAATTCAAACTCAGCAAAGATAAGATAAAGGCATTAAGACTATATCAAAAAGATATATGAATATTGTCAAATAGACTCAGCAGAACATGGGTCAAATTTTATACATTTCTTTATATTATAATCTAATGTTAATTTAATGCTTCAAGTGATAATAATAATAGTTACATTTATATAGCGCTTAATACATATATCCACCTTGGTGTTTCTAAGCGCTTATATTGTTAACTAATTATAACCGGCTTAGCTAGGCTACCCCAAAAGGTACTCACAGCATTCAAGGAATTTCTTCCTACCGGTACCCACTCACTTCACTTGGGTCAAGTACGGCAAATTATAATAAAAATAGTGATAATGATAATAATCATTTAATGTATAACATTGATGAACAACAACAATAATCTAAATGGCTTGGACTAAAATATGACACAGTATGAAAATATCTTGGGTTAATTATTCTTTATGTATGTCAGAAGAAAAAAAAATACAGCTGGATCTTAAAAATTTGGTAAAACAAATGAGCTTATAAATACAAACCATTACACATCAATAATCGTCATCTTATACTCATACCAGCCAGAACAAATGTTCAAAATATAATAATAATCTCTGATCAAGTGTTATTCCTCAACTACTTTCCAGCTGATAAGCCAGTAAGCACGAAATAGCTGTAAGGATAATAGAAAGTTCTGTCCATACTAAGATGTCCTTGAAGATGTCATTCACAATGTCCTTTAGAATGTCCTTCATAATGTATGGAAATCCTTGAGAAGTGTTTGACGTCTCTTCTCTGCAACATCCATTTGATTCTCCAAATCCTAATACGGTGGGAAATATTGAAAGTTGTGAGTAAGTCATACTTAGTCTTTATTTAGTGCTATCCATAATAGTTGACTAGGCATCTTAACTCTTTGCACCACATACATAATCCCCCCCTCTGCCATACTAAACTGCCAAATTCTTAAAAGACTTCCTGTCAACTTATCCATCTAATTTCCCATTTTAAATGTAAACAATGTCGATGAAAACAATGCAATGAAAGGTCTGAGTCTTCTATACGCGTCTTACCTTAAAACCTGTAGTTTAATAAAACATAATTACTCCAATATCTAACAGGATCGTTTACCTACAGAGATACATGTATCTGCTATCCTAAATTTAGTTACACCAAGAAGATCAACTTTCCATTGACATAAGTATAAATCTCAAGCACAACATTCATATCTCAAGTGGTGCTTGTTATATATGAGAGAGAAAAAAAAAAAAAAAGACTGACGATCAACCCCAAAACATGAATGATGCATCTAGAAGAGACATAAGAAAAAAGAAATAATGAAATACAAAGCTATCAGCTCGCAAAGAGAATAATGTCAGTGTTCCATCATTTTAAAGTCAAAGCCGCTGGTAAAAAAAGCTGCATCACTTCACTGCTTTCCCTCGCATATATCCCTAAGTTTATTTCTATCATTCAGGTTTATGACAGGTTTTAATAGCTTCTGACCACTAGGGCATTGAAAAGTTAATATGTTTCATTAACAAATATCAACATGGGTTTGCCATAGCTCAGACGGTAGAGTGCCTGTCGTGTAATCAGGAGGCCTCGGGTTCGAATTCTGATAGTATCCCATATTCTTTGCTCATTTTTACAGTTCAATTCTAATTCTATTTGATGACTTACCCCTCTATCATAGGTCTCTGCTCTCTCTACTTTCCAGGATAAGTTCTCAATCTCTGCTTCTAGCTGAGCCTGTTGGTACTCAAACAACTTCTTACGTGGTCCAGCCTCCATGAAGTATGCATAAGGGTAGGTATACTGAAGAGTGTAACGACACTGTAACGAGAGGATTGAAATAAATGGACTTGATGAGTATTGAGAAGATTCCCGCATGTCAAATGTATTTAGCAGCAGGGTGGTGTTCCACGAGTCGTTTTACGAACAGCTGATGATCAGTTCATGTGCTCATTGATTGAGAATGTGATTAGTATATAGCACACAAAACATGTTCCAGTTGTTCGTGAAGTCATTCATGACGTTACAAACGACTTGGTTGAACATCATGCAGATGTATAAGGTAGATGTGTGGTATAAAATCTCTCTATCCTATCATTGATTAAGATATATTCACAAAGGAGTTGAGTTTGTAATCCTCACTTTGCCTTCAACTTTTTTTTAATGAATAAACCCAAAATAAATATCAAGATAATGATCTGTTTCCTATTCATATCACAGATTTTAGTGTTGTGCTTCATAATTGAAAAAATAAACCCACTCAAGGCATTTACAGCAATATGTGAAAGAGAAAACTTAAAGCTGTAGAGGCTGCCATGATTCTAAATGATCCCTTTGGGATTGGACAAGTGTCAGAAAGACTGACAAGCATCCGATGACCGGGGTAATAACAATTGTAAAGCGCTTAGTTGAAATTGTTTCATATTAGGCACTATACATAAAATCAATAAATCACAACTATCTATGTTATTATTATTGAACATATTTTTTATTTGCCTGTACAGGGGGTGTCATGAAAGCTGTACAGGGTTTTACAGGAAAAACGGTTTAAAGCCAAGCTTGATTTCTTACAGCCAAAATAATTTGAGACAAATCTCTAAGATATGTCCTCACATTGTTCCATTAACATATACATATGCCTATACAAGATTATATTCACGTTTCGATAATGATTTCAGAAGAAATGTTGAAAAAATATCGAAACAGTCTGTCAAATTGAGACTTGGAGTAGACCGCTATAATCGCCACAAGTCACGGCAAAACATACACACACAGATCCGGTGCGAATCGCGTACATATGATATACCCGTAGACTTTCCACGTGGCCGTGTTAATCACGCATGTGCTTGGACGGGCCGTCCAGCTACAGAAATTATGCTTATTTTGCTCTTTTCTCAGCAAATACGCAATTTTCTGTAAATTCCTTTGGTGTGTAGTATTTATTTCCTATGCTTGAGATTCTGGTATGAACAAGAATGTTTTGATTTATTTCATCATGACTACTACTCTAGATTATCTTTAAAGAGTTCCACAATTTAAAATGTAAGATTTGAAATACCTTAGCTAAGAGTGTTGAAGCATCAAGTAAGTACTGCCAATCAATCCATGTACCCATGTTATTCATTACTTTCTCTTGTATCCTTTCATTCAGCTTCTTCAGGGTCTGAGCTTCAAGGCGAAGGCTTTTGGAATGATTTTCCCACTGGTAATGATATAGAAAGAAACATAATGTTAGATACAGTCCACTCCCATCCTCATAGGTATCCAATAAAGATTGAATTGAAAAAAAATTGAATTCAACACATGGGTGGTGAGAAGCAATGCAGATAAAATGACTTGGGATGAGGAACGAATGGTGGGTCCGGTCCTCAAACTCTGCTTCTCCAGTTAATCATTTGCAACTTTCACACTAATAAAAGATGTCCTAACAAGACCATGTTAAATGTATCCATTTTGATTTGAATTTGAACAAATACTGAAATAACCAGAAATATATTATATGAAAAGATTCCCAGTGGAATCCCATTTTCTTTGATCATTTTTTCATATTGATTTAAATAAGAATTTTCAATTTCATTCATTAAAAAACCAGGATATATGAAGGCTTAGTTTACAACAGGTTAAATGTTAACATTTTGGTATGAATAAAAATTTTCCAATTCACTCATCAAGCTTGAGCAATATTATTTGCATCAAGTACAAGGTGACTTCCAATAATTCAAAGCAACTGTTTACATCAACATATCTGCTTACATCAAACCAACTGAAATACTAGGATACTTGAACTAATTAAACAATTGCATGTACTCCATGAAACAATTGGTTACATAAGTAGACTTCTAACAATTCAAACTAAGGCAGGATACTCACCCTCTCAAAGTAGAAGAGGTATTTCTTGAGAGCTTCCCGAGCTTTGACATTAGCAGACTCATTAGCTATGTTGGGATTCTCTTTGTATCTACTGCATTCATAGAACTCACTTCCATGTGACTTCCAATCTACGATCAAAAAAATAAAAGTTAGTAATAATCAAATATATAGACAAATTCAGGCAGCATTTCATGGAAATGAGCCCTCTATGTGCCCACCATAAAGCTGGAGGTTACCCAGTGTACTACGCATGCGCCATGTACATGTATGTCTGCGCGTTTGTACATTTTCCTTTGTTACGCATACATGCGCACACAAGGAGCATGCGTAGTACATTGGAAGCCCTCCAGCAATGGCTGCCACCATGACAAAACATCACCCAAACCGAATTCGTCTATATCTAAAAAGTAAAAATGAAAGTAGGCCTCAAGTTTTACAGTCCATTCCCATTATGACATTGAGTTTGGTACCTAGTCAACTACTGTATTCGTGGAAATATTCGCGGTACATTAATTTTTGCGGTTTTCGCTCAAATAGCAGCAGGTGCAAATCAAAAAACGTGCAAATATATAGGCATGATTTTCTATGCATGTATTGAATGGGTTCAATTGCGAGATTATGAACACGCAGCACGAAATTTAAGAACCTGTGAACATGTTTTAAAGCCGCTCAACACGAAAAATTAATCGTTCAAAAATAACAGCGAAAACAGTATCTCACACAGTTGTAGGTACATTTCCTACACAACATTTTGTATAGCCATCAAGTAAAAATATTATATATTGTCATACTCATTACAAACTATTACCCTGGCTTTATCTCACAAATGCATTACAAATATAAAATCCTACTAATGAAGTACAAATTAAGTACTTATGTGTTGTACATGAGTTGAGAGACACAGATGAAAATTGTTTCATACTGACAACATGTGTAATTCACTAGGATTCAAATTCTTAACTTCTACATTTTACAGAGAGTCTGAATCAATATTTATAATCAATTTTACATACATAGCTATGTAATCTCATAAGAAAGTCTGAATGAAAGACTACTCACCACCAAGGCACATCCAGCAGAAGTCGTGCTTACACCTGGAGCATTGCTATAATAAGATGATCAAATCAAATGGATCATTTTCTTTATAAAGACGCTCAATCGCTCTATACAAATTAGTATAATACACATCTTCACTCTATACAAAGAGAATAGAAAAGGCAAATTTGAAAATAAAAATTTCAGACATCAATGGAATTTATACTTATTCTTCCGATTGGAGCAAAACTTTCATTAATTCATTTTTTTCCCTTTAAAGCCAGTACGAACCAGCAGCCTTGTATACACGGGCGTAAATCCCGGGGGGGATGGGGGGGATACATCCCCCCCACTTTTCGAGGAGGGGGGGATGGTGTGTACAAACATCCCCCCCACTTTTCACAAAAGAAAGAAAAAAACAAAACTAAACAATTGCTTTATTGATGATAATTCTTCCTTAAAATACTTCTTAACAACAATATTGATTCATTATTACATAATGAAATGCTAATAAAGAGCATTTTTACCATTTCCAAACAAAATGCCCGTATTGGTTGGTTTTTTTCATGAAATTTGAAGAGGAGAAAAACCTATTTCTTCAAATTAAGCAATGTACATGGCAACACGCGCGTATTAACATTCCAATCATGACATGCATGGTGTATATTTCGTTGACCGTCGTAATGAGTTTGTTGTATAATGCATGAATGTTAGTTTGCTTTTATTTAGGTAGGCAAATCGTAATAGGTCATATATGCTAATAGTTGTATAGCATCATGTCGCAATTCAATCTAAAACGAAGAAAATTGAGTAAAATCACATCCTTTTTTAAGAAAAAGGATGTCGAAGACGAAGAAGGTCCACAGGAAGACAATGTAGTAGAAGTTGACAATGAGTCTACTGACAGTACGGCAACGTGCAGTACGGACATGACAACTTTGGATGTGACAGACGAAGCCTCCACATCAAGAGTTGGGAGCACCCAACAGAGCGATACCAAACACGTGGATCTGCAGCTTCATCACAAGCCAAACCAACCAAAAGTAAACATCATCCCTCCAAAGGAAAAGAAAAATCAAAAAGTCTACTTCCAGTCCAAATGGTATCAGACATATCCATGGCTCCATTATGATGAGGAAAAGGGTGGAGTTTTATGTTTTGACTGTTCCAGAGCTGAGAGAAATGGTCTTCTCGGTCTCAAGAAAGTGAAAGAGCCGGCATTCATCGACAACGGTTTTAGTAATTGGAGGAAGGCCACCCAACGATTCGAAAGCCACCAGTCATCTGAATGCCATCGGTTTGCGATTGCACAGCTCAAGGCATCCAACAAGCCATCCATTGGAGCTCATCTTAGTGCCGAATGTCAGCGACAACAAGAGGAAGCAAGACATTCCCTTCTGAGAATAGTCCGCGCTCTCAGATTTCTTCTCCGCCAAGGTCTTGCCTTTAGAGGACACTCGGAAGTCGATGGAAACTTTCACCATCTTATGGAGCTGATGAGAGAGGATGACAGTAGCTTGAACAGCTACTTGCGTCGCACCACCAACTTCATATCCCCTAAAGCACAAGATGAAATTATTGACTTGCTTGCGCGGGAAGTAGTGGCTAAGGTTGCAAAGGAAATACAGGAAGATGGCCCTTTTGCAGTAATGGTTGATGGCACGCAAGACATTGCTTCAATGGAACAGGAATCCATATGCTTTCGACACGTGAATGATGAACTGCAGATCAAAGAGGATTTCGTTGGATTGTATGAACTGCCGAACACGAGAGGGGAGTGCATCGCATCAGTGATCTTTGATGTTATGACAAGGCTATGTTTGTCACCCAACAAGCTAAGAGCTCAAACATACGATGGAGCAGCGAATATGCAGGGTCCTTACAACGGTTGCCAGGCGAAGGTTAAACAACAGCAGCCATTGGCTCTACATTTCCACTGTGGGGCTCACATCACCAACCTTGTGCTTCAACATGGCGTTGCTGCATGTCCTATCATCCGTGACGCCGTGCAGTGGGTTCATGAACTTGGAGTTCTCTTCAAGCGTTCAGGAAAGTACAAGGTAAGCCTAATACTATTTTATTGTAATTTTTAGACCAATTTACAATATTTCAACCTAATAAGTAATAGTGATATAGGCCTAATAATAACTAAATTATTCTAATTGTGATCTTCTATAGGGCCTACTCTTGCAATGTTTATAAAAGAGAATCAGTGATGCAAATTGAACTAAAATATAGACCATTAAAAAGAGCATTTTTTAAAGCTTACATGTATAGGTTTAATTTCTATTTTTTTTTTTTTTTTATTGTGCATAGCATTTTTTATGCTTATCCAATTTTTCTTCATTACAGGCTCTCTTCAAGGACATCGCATTTGACGAATCGAACAAAGTGATCCAAGCTTCAATCCGCCCCCTTTGTCCTACCCGATGGCTGTGTCGATTACCAGCAATTGTCTCAGTGTTGGACAACTATGAAGTCGTCATCATCAGTTTACGGGAAATGTCAAAGTCTGGTGGAGGTGAAACGGCAGCGAAAGCCAATGGACTTCTCGACAGGTTTGAAAGGGGCCAAACTCTCCTGAGTCTGCAAATGGCCATCAAGACGATTGCCATCCTAGAGCAACTGAATTCTGCAATGCAAGCAAGATCTGCCAATGTTTCAGGTGAGTGGTACTTTCTACTGTGATGTTGGGACTTTCAACAAATGGACTACCAATTGAAGTTTACCTTCTTGATAGGCAATGGGGCCAATATTCATGATATTGGTGTAATTATGATTGAGCAGAGTACTATTAGGTTTACTAGCTTTTTAAAAAAAATGTTTAATTAGCATAATATTTAACAACGTCTACATTGTCTTGCCCAATTTGTGTATTTTAGGAATGCTGGAAGCAGCAAGGATCACAACGAGAGAGGTTAAGGAAAGCCGCAATGAAGACAGATTTCACAACGTGTACCAGGCAGCGGAGCAGAAGGTGGAGGAGTATGATCTTGAGCCTCTCCAGCTACCGCGAAGGAGACGAGTTCCCCAGCGTCTTGCAGGTGACGGACAACAGTACGCACCGGACAGCCCTGAGGTGCACTTCAGACAGATGTACTTCTCCTTCCTAGATGAAATCATCATGCAACTAGAAGAGCGATTCGATCCATCAAACTCTGGATTGGAAGCTTATGTCCAGCTAGAGGAAGTCTTGATTGGCAAAAGAGAAGACCTGGATATTCTCAAGAGGTATATATATATATATAATATTAAATCATTATATAATATACGGAGAATACTAACCCTTTATTTCGTACTTAACTATATAATGTTTTATTTATGATGTTCTAGGAATTACTGAACTTTACTTTATGAATCGCTTATTATGAATATTATTTAAAAGTAGGTCGTTTATTTCTTTTTACGTATGTTGCTGTTGTTCTTTTGTTTGAAAAATCCTCTTTCAAGTTTCATGTCAGTCGTTTTTCTCAAACTAATTGCCGTATACAATTTGTCTGTCTTTACAGATATCCGGAGCTGAAGGCAAGCATCCTTGCAATACAACTGCCGATGTTTCTCCAAACAACAGGAGCGTCATCACTTCGTGAGGCCGTGGAAGCATACAGGGAGATGATCCCTGAGGTCCGAGCACTATTTCCCGAGGTGAAGGCCCTCATCAAGCTTCTTCTTGTTTGCCCAGTGTCTTCCAGCGAATGCGAGAGAAGTTTCTCTACCTTGCGCCGGTTGAAGACATGGCTTCGGAGTACAATGACCCAACGCAGACTCAACGCAGTGGCGGTCTGCAATGTCCACTGTGACATCCTTGACCAAATCAACATCGAAGAGATAGCCAAAGAATTTGCAGCCAGATCTGACATCAGGAGGAACATTTATGGTAAATTCTAATCGTACGAGATGACAACGAGTAAAAAGAGATGAGTAGACTTAATTAGATCATGCGGGCTAAAGGGAAGGACCCACAGGAGTAATTACTTGTATCGAATTGTTCTTATTCTTCTTATTATTATTATTACTATTATTATTGTTATTATTATTATTATTATTATTATTATTATTATTATTATTATTATTATTATTACTATTATTATATCATTTTATTATATATATATATATATATATATATATATATTTATTATCATCAGTATTATTGTTGTTCGGTCTATTGTTATTATTATTGTTATTATTATTATTATTATTATTATTATTTATTATCATCATCCTCATCATTACCACTATTATCATCAGTATCAGTGGTATCATTGTATCTTATTTTTGAGAATGTAGAGATATTATCAAAGCTTAACAAAGTCTGAAAATAAAAGATATTTCACATGGTTTTACAGTATTGTGTTCATGACTCTTCTTTAATTTGAATGAAATTAGTGGATTGTAAATGTTGATTGGAGGGAGGTCTGTGTGCGGGGATCGATGTGTGGATTGGTGTTAGCTTAAGTGTGAAAAATAATGGACGGGTACTATATTATGCCTATAATTACTAAACTTTTCGTGTGTACATTAGTGCTTGTGCTGTATGTCCAACGTTGTGTTTGTCGAACAAGATAGAAACAAGTCGACGGATTATGTCACTCATCCCCCCCACTCCTCGATACGGATTTACGCCGTTGCTTGTATAGCACCATCTCAAGTCCTCAACCAATCTATTCTGCCCTGATTCCCAACCCATAATGCAACATCCTGAGCAGTGTAAACTTATAATACAGACCCACTTGAATGATAACACTTTATCTCACTATTCAATACATTCATACTCCAAAATTATAATATTACCAAGTTGCATAACAACCACTTTTACCCTCAAAGCATTTTAGTTTCCTTGATACAAATAAAATTAAAGGCTATTTTAGTCATACTTATATGAACAGCGATCTCAAAAGGTATATGCCTAGCTTTTTATAACACACAGTCAATGAGAGTGTTGGTCAGTTCGGTGTCGCTTTAAAGCATTGTTCATGTTTCATGACCAATTCGGCTAAAATTGAGCAATTCATCATGGTGTCATGCCACATAAATCACAGATCAGACCAAACTTGAACAGAAATTCCCCTTTGATTTATAAAACTGCCGAAAAACACTTTAAATTGTACCTTCTAAGCTTTTAATGTGATTTTGCAATACTTGACACATTTTGAAACACTAAATATTTCAAAAATAATAATAATAATAATGTCATGCTTTACCAAACATGTACACTCACCATGTGATTACAGCCTCCGTTCTTCTCTATGCATATGTTACACTTTGGACACTAGAATAGAAAATAAATAAATCAAGTTTGTTAACATGTATAAAGTGGGATTCTGATTTTCTATAAAAGGGTGCACATGAGTCTTACATGTCCATGACAAATAGTTTGATATTATTCAAAGTGATCATCTAATTTCTTAATTATTGCTAAATAAATGATGCTAACTTTAGCTGAACTTAAATAAGACACATTTTATTCTGGTAAATCAAGTAACGTACATGAAACAGACCAAGGAATTGCACTGATACTGCAAAGAAACTTATGTGACCACAGTATTAATTTGAGTATTATTTTATTATCTCATAGAATCTATAAATGGAATAGATATTATGCCTTCTACTCTTCAAATACAGTTTCTTATCAAGATTTTTTTCATTGTCTCTAGGGGGAAAATGCCTGTTGACACATTACAGGAACTTTTCAAATAAAAAAAAAAATTAAAAAATCTGTTACATCTGCAAGTACATGTACATATAATAGTGAGACAGAATAACTTACATCTTTGGTGTGGGCACTGATGTAGTTTGCTGTTTCAGAATCATCGGCACATTTGGTAAGCCACATCTTGATAGTCTCACATCCAGCTGGTGCATGATATGACTCACTACACTTAAAACTGCAAATATTAGAAAACAATAAAAACTAGATGAATCTTCGACCGCGCACGGTCGGAAGGCATGCCTCCGTATTGCCACATCGGAAAAAAAAGGCATGCGCATGTTGAGTATTTTACATCCATTTATACCATGACATCTTTGAGATATTGACCCCAAATCTATTAAAGTTGTATCATCAGAATTATTTCCAACTCAGGAAGGATGGCTACTGATGTAATAAAAAGGATAAACATGTTTAAGTTGATCTGTCAAAGGTCCTTCAGAAATTGCACAAACGAGTCATTTACATAAATAACCAGTGACCTTTGATGTCCTGACCTCAAAAATCTAATCAGTTCATCTTACCTCCCACATGGCCCAAGTTTAAAGTTGATCCATAAAACGGTTCAGAAGTTACAGCAAGAACGTGCCATTTTCATGTATACAATGCGGTCTGTGACCCTTGACCTTTGACTTCATGACCTCAAAATATAATAAATTCATTGTCCCTACCATATGCACACATGACCCAAGTTTGATGTTCATCCATCAAACTGTTCTTAAGTTATCGCAAGAACAAGCCATTTTCACGTACACAATGTCCTCTGTGGCCTTTGAACTTTGACCTCATGACTCTAAATTCTAATCAGTTTATTGTCCGTCCCATATGCACATATGACCCAAGTTTGAAATTGATCCGTCAAACGGTTTTTAAGTTTATTGCGAGAACAAGCCATTTTCATGTACACAATGACCTCTGTGACCTTTGACCTCATGACCCCAAATTCTAATCAGTTCATTGTCCCTACCATATACATACATGATCCAAGTTTGAAGTTGACCCGTCAAACCGTTCTTAAGTTATTGCGAGAACGAACCATTTTCATGTATACAATGACATCTGTGACCTTTGACCTCATGACCCTAAAATCTTATCAGTTCATTGCCCCTCCCATAGGCACACATTACCCAAGTTTGAAGTTGACCCGTCAAACGGTTTTTAAGTTATGGCGAGAACGAGCCATTTTCATGCATACAATGACCTCTGTGACCTTTGACCTTTGACCTCATGACCCTAAAATCTAATCAGATCATTGTCCCTACCATATGCATACATGATCCAAGTTTGAAAGTGATCCGTCAAACGGTTTTTAAGTTATCGCGAGAACGAAAACGGGACGGACGTACGGACGTACGGACGGACAACCCGAAAACATAATGCCTCCGGCACCACCTTCGGTGGCGGAGGCATAACAATATGTGATCCATCATAACAAAATGAGGCACAAGTTGATGAAATAATCAATTTCTTATTACTTTTCCTTTTTCATTTTCACTCATTTTTTTCTTTTTATACAGAGCATACAAGAAACATTGAAGATTCAGACAATTCAATATGATGCATCACATATAAACAAAGGACCTCCACGAAAAAACATGATTAATCAAGGATGGAGCAACACCACTAAAAAGACTAATATATAAATCAATAAATACTTGTCTTTGATTCCCAACAGGACATTAAGATGACTATTGACATCTGGTAATATTATCATGCTTTTAATTGAATGTCATCACCACATATATTCCAATAATTAAAAAAATGCAAAAATGACTGTTATTAACAAGTTACGAAAGTTTTTGGTTTTACAGTAATTAAAATCATCCTATAATTCCAACTGATTTTTTAAAGGCATTCTATACTATGCATAATGATAAGACCTGAACATACCACCAAGAAGTCTTGCATCTCAGACAATCAACTCTCTTTCGTTTGATCTCTTCTGCATGAACAACCATTGCACAGTCGGCACCAGGGCAGAATCGGAATTTCCAATGACTCTGGAACATTATAGAACAAATAATTATTACAACTTCTTCTGATTTAATCACAAATGAGATCTAAGACGATTATGTCAGAAAGATTTGATAAGGACTCAATTCCATCCAAATGAGTATTTGGTATAGCCCCTTTTCCTTGTGGTTGTAAAATAAGCATATAGGTGTTAGCAGTGTAGTAGTCTCCGCAAAAATAAGTCCTATTATAAATAAGAGGAACAAAGATGTTCTTTACTTAATGTGGACTATCATTATTTTGTTGTACTCTTCAAGATACACTCTTCTACCAAATTTCATGCAAATCCATTGATTAGAACTCGAGTTTTTAGATTTTTCATTTTAAAAACCCCTCAATTTTGTGTAATGGCACAAAAAGAAAGGGCTATAATACATATAATATATGATGAAAAATTGTTTTAAACCCCCCTTATTAAAAAAAAGAAAGAAAAAGAGGTGGAATATTGAGATAAAACAAGTTGTATGATGAAGTAAACACATGAAAGTACCACCAAAAAAAAAAATTCTTTTGGGGGCACCTGACACCTTAATTGAAAGCAATGGTATCTAGAAGTTCTCATGTTAAATCAATTCATTGCCCTGTAATATAAAGAGTTACTATCAATTGCAAAATGATAGTAGCCAATCAGGATCCTTGTTACATAGACTTCTTGCATTACAGGCTCATTGTGAACCAATCAGAATGGTTGTTTCAAAATAGTCATTGAATGGAACTCTTTATTTTACAGGGCTCAGAAAGCTTATTATCAGGGCTTTTATTTGCATTAATGTATACGATACCTTAATGTAATCTCGGAAGGCAAATGTTTCAAATTTCTGCTTCATGCTTTCTGACTTGAGAAGAGACAAGACAAATTCCTCTGGTGTTCTCATATGACACTCATTAGCCATACAACGGATTTCTAAAGGTGGACAAAGAGAAACAAATCAATAGCAATAAAAAGATATCAATCTGTATGTAATCTTTGATGGATTCGGACATTCTACAAATCACATGTTTTAGTTACACTACTAGTACATCAAAACAATGATCCACTGGAATAAACTATACTTAGAAGGTAAAATATTAAATAAATTAACTCATCTGATATGAACTGTAAACAAAAGTCATCCACAATAAATAAGAAGCAATTTTCTTTATTTTGATAAAATTTCAAAAATGAGTGATTTTATTACAATCATTTGAAACAGCTGTATATTATCATAAGCCAATTAAAATATGTCTGAGCAACTCCCCCTGCCCTTAATTATTTATTTCCCAAACAAGTATATTAGGGGGAAAAAACACCATTCACATCTATCACATCTGTTTTGTATGCTAATTGCTATAGAAATTACTATTATAATATTACTAGCCTGTTACATGTGATCTTTAAAATGCTATTCCAAAGTTGCAAGGTTTATTTTTCTGAGTAGTTAAATAATAAAAATTTACTAGTTTTGTACCTATTGCAGTTCCATCAGTAATGCGGAAGTTAAGATGTGTAATCCAGCAATCGCAACAAAAGAAATGTCCACAAGACAGCGCCCTCAATTCATCTTTCGTTTTGACCAAGCAACAAACTGGACAAGTTGTTCTGGCAGGTAATACCAGATCCTATGGAATGAGAAATCATAACAATCATAACTTCTCCAAGGCCTTCGACACGATTAACCACGATATTTTACTTCATAAACTCTCCAATTATGGTATACGTGGGAAGGCCTTAGGGTGGTTCAGGAGTTACCTTTCTGATAGGAAACAGTTTGTATTTATTGATGGTCACACTTCTGAATTACAACATGTTAATTGTGGGGTT
>CALNVZ010002100.1:69293777-69393016 GCA_940671915.1 Paracentrotus lividus | reverse complement strand
TGCCTAATTACTTAAGTTTGAAATTTGTTTCCAAAAATCACTCATATTTCCATTCTTTATTATTCTACTTACACCTTAGACATAATCCACAAGAGAATATGCATGTAGTGCCTTTACATACAATCGACCTTGTACTTAAAAAACTTTTATCTTATGATGGATCCAAAATTGTGGAATTCATTTAACCCGATCATGCTTTGAAAAATGCCCCTTCCTTGGAAATATTCATTTTATCAAAGAAGGACTTAAAAACATTTTTTGTTCATAAATATAAACATGCGGACTTTAGGAGGCACAGGCATGCTTTGAGGTTTGGCCTCCATGGGTCTGGAATGAATATGATAATGGCGTCTAACTTTTGGTTTGTCTATAGGCTCTATATATAGGTCCTATATTATTTCAATTGTAAAAAGATAAATTAAAGCTCTATATGGATATTGCGTTCAGATACTTTCAACACTAATATCAGGTTCTTATGTGGGTGCAACTCATACTCAGGCACATTGCTGATTTAGATTTTGGTTTGGTCGTTCTTTTTATTCCTTTAATGACAGTTACCGACACGTCTGTGTTGTATTTTCGTTGCTCTTTTGTTTGTTTATTTTGTTTTCTTTCTTCCTTTGTTTCTTATGTTCTTCGGCAGGCCTATAGCAGTCCTTATTTTTCTACTTGTTTATATATATATTAAAAAAAAAAAAAACCTACGATCAAAAAAATTGTGACTTTATTCAAAGCCGATTTTTTAATGTTACTGTGTTATTTTGAGGGACCATATTCTACAAGTACTCACTTTTTAATGGGTCCCTCCATTTCCATAGGAAATATAAAAACTAAAAACAAAAACAGAATTTGTATCCTATCTCAAATTATATTATAAAAAAAGTATTTATATATGCAGTTATATAATTATTTTGTAAATTTTGTAAATTATATTATTATATTATTCGATGATAACTTGCACAATCCTATTTTGTTCAAATGTAAATATGATTTCTGTGGAAATGAAAAATAAAGTTGAATTGAATTGAATTGAATATCATATTGAAACATCATATTGCTAATAAACATGTAATAACATCATATTGCTCACATCATATTGAAACATCATATTTCCCTTAAAATCGGTCTTTTGTTTTGAAAAAGGTATAAACTGGACATGTTGTTTTGGCAAGTACTTTTTGTAAGACTATATACTATGGAATAAAACATCATCTTGAAATATCATATTGCAATTAATTGATCTTTTGTTTTGACCAAGGTACAAATGGGTTTTGTTTTGGCAGGTGTTCTCAGATCTTATGGAATTAAACATCATTTGACATGATGTCAAAGGTCCAGTAAATTATGCTAAATCATTACATTGTACTTGATTTAATACTGACAAGTATGTATAAGTAATATCATTAAAAAAAAGAAGCTAAAAATAATCAAGACAAAGTTAAAATTCGATCCTAACCAAGGGAACTGCAAATCAAGAGAAACTGGCTCAAACTGAGTTTGAAATGTACATCATGTATTTTATTGGTTGTTTTTTCCAGCAAAAACCAAAAAAACATGAGATGGAGGAGCTATGTATAAATACCTGAGGTAGTGGTGCTATGAAGCTTTTATCGGCCCTTGGGAGGATCCCAGTCTCAACAAGAATGTTAGCAATATCCTGATCAGTTCTGAAATGCAAAGAATATCATTTATATATCACATCATGAGATATCATTTATAGATCAGATGGAATATTTTATATACATGTATAACATGTTACTCAGTAGCTCTATTTGCACACCCAAAGTATATAGTTTAGCTACATGTTTATTTATTTATCCATTTTTGAAGTAAGCCTTGTTTTGTAAGTAGATGTGTACAAAAAAATAGGGCAGATTACGGGTATTCCTTTTAGCTTGTTCAGCTCCCCCACCCCATACTTTCAAAAGCATTCTGAGGCCCCTGAAAAGACAGAGATCTAGACCTGCTTCAGTGTCACCTTAATAAACTATCTACACAATACTCCAGTACAACATTCTAAAGCATTGGATTTACCTTGCATACTTATTTACATTTTATTTGGAATTTCACAACTATTCTAAGGTATTAACATCAATGATGTGAAGAAGTCAAGGCAGATGCAGGACTTGATTTTAATTAAAAATTTGTCTTGAGAATGACTTGAAATAAGCTATTTTCCAATGATGTAACATACCTCTTTTGGACCTCTGTTAAATCCCAGTGGTGTGCCATTAGAAGGGCTCTAGCAACCCTTGGCTGGACCTGCAATTATGATTATATTAGAGTATTTTATGGCACAATTACCGTTACGCAAAATATGCTGTTAAACATCAGTGGCCTATAACATGTAATACATGACTACATGTACATGTAGCCTTCCATTTTATCTATGCTGGTACTTGCATACATGTAAAAAAATTTGAAAACATTTTAAATCACTATCACATATATTCATTATTTCAACCGCTTAGAGGCAAAGTGCAATTTTGCGGTATATAAAAATATTGTTATTATTATTATTGACATAAGGGGATAAATTTCTTTCATCACCATGGTTGTTTGGATCCACAGTTTACTGGTTATATGGAAATCTGATTTTACTACTGTTTTGCAATAAAATCTTATGATTGGAAAGCTGGAACAGTAGCTTTCGAGTGAATACAAAGACTAGGGGTATTGCTTGAGTTATCTTTTTGAAAATTTGGAATGAAGTCACAGAATTCAGTTTATTTGGGGAAAATGGCTGGTAACATAAGGTTAAGAAGAAGAATGTTGGCTGTTCAGTAATTTTTTGACACAAGCAGTCGGAGAAAGCCTGTAGGAAAAAATGCTCCAGAGAAAAATAGAAGCCTTGATTTATATCTAGCAACTTGAACAAGACACATTTGGGTATGGCCATCGGGTTGGGGTAATTTTTCACTTGACATTCATTTATTTAAAAATAGCAGCTTATTTGGTTTCAATTTTGTACTCAATGCAAATTAGGGCTTGATCTTACAACCCTCAAAAAGTTACATTCTTATAGGTGGCATAAAGTACCTAAATTTCCAATAAGCTATCACTACGTGACATGGACTTCGCGAAGTCCATGTCACATAGTTATTTTATAATTTCTATTATAGCAACATTGTATTATGTTTTATACAAATAAAGGATTATTTGATTACTGTCAGTACAGGGGATGTTATTTCTTATCAAAATTTACTCAGGACTTCATCAATGATGTTATTAGCAGAGTTTTTGTTTCACTACGTTACATGGACATCAAGTCCTTTACTACGTTATGTTTTGTGACATTTGATGGACTTCTGTCACGTAGTTATACATTTTTTAATTTCTCTTAAAAATTAAGCCGAGCACCCGATACTTGAGATATTTGACTATGATTAATCAAGTCAATATGCATATTTTATCTACATTTTGGTCAATAAGCTGGTGTGTAATTGAGTGTTATGACCAAATATCACAATAACTATGTGACATGGACATGATGTCCATGTCACATAGTTATTGCATATTTGTTCATAACTTCATCAAATTTAGTCTAAATGGCCATATTTTCAAGGACATTCAGGGTCATGATACTAATGTAATGCCTACGTACTTAAAACATATATCATTTGTAGTTTTGAGTTATGCTGAGATGTCACACTTTTGACCCACCCGATGGCCATACCCATTTAAGATATAATAAGAACTTGAATGTTAGTAAACAAATTCAATGTCTCCCCGGGATTCAGCAACACGCCTTCAAGATAGCAACCAAGGTTAGACTGCCTTCAATATTTGTACATGTCTTCAGAATAAAAAACAAAAGTAGGTCAACAATTATACCAAGTGAAACAAGCATGCACTATTGTGTACAGCAATGTATTCTTGACTAAATCATCAACTGATTAATCTGAAGTATATTTCCTCATCGGGTCATTCCATGCCAATTCACCCAATGAAGTGCAATTTTGCACCCTTCCGTCTCAGAATTTGCTCAAATTGGTACACTAAGTTTACATTACCTTCCCATGAACAACAAAATTAGCGTAAACGGTCCGTCGGTTTCCGAGCTATGGCCCGCCCCTTTTTATTCGTTTTGCAAAAATGAGTGTGACCTTCAATTTCAACGGCACAATGCGCCTGAACTGGTTGCCAATTTTTTTAAACTGGTACCATTCAAAAGGAAATTCAAAGAGGAATTCAAAAATGGTATCAAAAATATTATTGGAGCAATTTAAAGTGCTATGACCTTTGACCTTTCCTTTAACCTTGATTTTGACCCCAGACGAATAATATTTTTACTTGATTTTTAAGTATGTTAATTGTCAGTATAATATTAACAAAACATATAAATATCTAGGATGATATTTTATTTCTCACCTTTAAAACTCTTTTTAATGTAATTTACAAAGTTACTGTTACCCCCACATACTGATCTTTGTGTTGGTAATGTGTGTACAAGACTCCATTATACATGAATACTTTCAAACTGAAGTAACATTACAATCAAATGCCATAATGTATTCCATATCTTGCTGATGCTTCAAAGATCTCAAGGATGTATCCAGTTTGGACAGTAGAGCTGACTACATGTAGCAAGCATTTTGTTTCTGTCAAAACCGCAGATTTCTGATGATTTGTATGTATACCTATTGCACCCCATCAAAAGGGCTATAAACAATGGAGTCTACATACATGTACACATTATCATTGTGTTTAATGTTTCCTTTATTACCTGAAATGTTTGTTTCCTGTTTTAATGAATGTAATTTAACTTCAGTTTGGAAGTATTCAAGTTAGCCTATAATGGAGACTTGTACACACATTACCAACACAAAATTCAGTATTGTGGGGGTAATAGTAACTTTCTATATTACATTAAAGAGAGTTTTTTAAAGGTGAAGAATAAAATATCATCCTAGATATTTACATGTTATGTTAATATTATCAATTAACATTAAAAAATCAAGTAAAAATATTATTCGTCTGGGAGTCAAAATCAAGGTTAAAGGCATAGCACTTTAAATTGCTCCAATAATATTTTTTGATACCATTTTTGAATTCCTCTTTGAATTTCCTTTTGAATGGTACCAGTTTTAAAAAAATTGGTCAACCAGTTCAGGCGCATTGTGCCGTTTGAAATGGAAGGTCACACACCATTTTTGCCAAAACGAATAAAAAAGGGCGGGCCATAGCTCGGAAACCGACGGACCGTTTACGCTATTTGTTTTTGTTTTATGGGAGGTAATGTTAAACTTATGTGTACCAAATTTGAGCAAATTCTGAGACGGTAGGTGTAACCCATCGGGTGAATTGGCATGGGATGACCCCATCATATGTTAAGGACTTAGAATAAAATAAGAAAATTATAATTATATTAAATAAGAAAAAGGCTAACCTTCAGATTTTGACAAGCAAAGTCAACTTTCTTCGTTGAGTATAGTCTTTGCTCCATCAACGTCTACACACTTATATTCAAAGGCCTCTGGGTCAGGTTCTCTGTGCTCAAGAATACTGGATCATCCTGCATCCTTGATGGTCATAATAGTCATCAAACATGTCATCATCTCATCATCATCATCCTCGTCATACTCCTCCTCATCATGACTATCTATAGCTTCTGCCATTTTAATCAACTGAAGCACTTTGAAGAATTGGTAATGGGATAGTGTTTCAATTGTAGAGATTTCAAAGGATCTTGTCTACAGTTGCAAATACCTGTAGAGTAGAAAAAGGAAATATTATCAGGCTTGCAAAAGAATTATTTCATACACAAAAGTATATAGTTACATGTATGATGGAGTACCTTAGTCCACGCACTTTGTTTCAACTGCTAAAAAGTCAATAATTCAATGTTTTTATCAAAAATTATTCTCTCTATAAATGTGTAATATTCCAAGGAACATTTATAGGAAAACCTGCGACAGAAATATTTGGCGAATGCGCAAATTTTTGCTTTGCCAAAAGTGAACGGTACATTAGTCCACGCACATACAGTAAGTGAATGTAAATTTGCATTTCCCGTGTCTCAATTATGTGTATTCTTGACAATTTCATGAAATCATAAAAATACAAGAAAACAATGATTTTTCCCCCAAGTTTGTGATATCTCCGATAGGCTTGTTGTTTTCTCGACTGTTCAAGAAAATGAGCGCACATATCGCGTCGCATCACGCGTATTAGAGGGTGCGTGGACTAATGTACTGCGTGGACTAAGGTACCTTTACCATACATGTATGTTACAAGTAGGCCCTAATTAGAAAATTTCAAGAATAAAGCTCTACAAGTACATGTACATCTCCTATGAATACAGTTGAACTGTACATTTTAAACATAATTTCTGAATTTTTGACAATGTAGCTGAAGTAAAAAATAAATGTAATAAAGTGCATCCCAGAAAAAAAAAGTAAACGCCAATGTAGAGTCTCGTATTATTGTATAACTTTTGATACATAAATTACATTTCATGTTAAAGAGTACTCAATTTCAATAGTCCAAGTAAAATATTTGAACCTTGTGAATGTACTCTGAATGCTAAAAGGGCATATCTCACTTGCCATGAGACGAGTTTGTAACTCTGAGCCTCTGGAGTCACTGAGATATCCCTGCAACGTCTCCCCGAGTCACGGAAAAATCAAACAAAACAAAATGCCAAATAGATTTTTTCCAGTCAAGAGCACGTGGCAATGATATCTCCAAAATCTCCACGTGTCTCTTGAATGTCACAGAGACTAAACCGCAACTTGCTTGCAACTGGAAAAAAACTTTAAGCAAAAAAATTTGACTGGTAAAAAGCAAAACTCAAAGTAATTAAAAGGGCAAGGCCAGGGGATGACTTTTTTTTGTGTTTTTGCTGATGTTGCTGGACAAGAGAGAGATATTATTTTCTAATTCATTCTGAAACATCTTTATCAATTTTATTCCTTTTGAAAACAATGCACTGCTATAAAAAAAAAAAAAAAACACAGTTAGTTACAGAGAGTGATGGCCGATGATGTTTGACATGTAAAAACTATTTTTAAAAAAAACACAAAAATTAAAATGGGCCTCCAAATTGAAAATGAAGGAAGTAAAATTGTCTAAAAATGGAATGATTTTGTTAGTGTTTTTGTTGTTGCTGGACTTTACCATAACACAGACTAATTTTCTCTGCATTCCCATATTTAATTCTGTATTTACTGGATTACTGGAACAACATCCTTATGAAAACTTTGCACCAACTCAGTAGAGTCAGTTGCATGCAGAGAGCGATGGCCGAGCGATCTGCCAAAACCCCTAACTAGCTCTAGCTCTGCTACCAGCAAGTGTATTGCGTGCAGCAGCGGGTCGCAGCAGAAATGGCAATTGCACAACAAAAATAAAAAAACAAGACGAAATGAGTAAACCATTTTTTCTAATATAACGTTAGAAAAACTCAAATTTGAATTATTGATATCACTCCACAGTCAGTTTAGAAACAAATCTCAGTAAATACTTCATAAAACATGTTAAAAATCAAAGAAATAAGAATGAAGATGATGATACATACCACTCACTGTCGTAAATTTTCGTCCGAGTATAATTGCCGAAGAGTTTATATTTTGAGAGGAATAGCTAGCTTGGGATATCAAGCACGGACGTGTCGATCGTCAAGAGCTTACATTACGAAGAGGGCTGAGTACGCTCTTTAGGCATGTTAGTCAAATGATTGAGAGTTCCCAGTACAGTAGGCCTATACTGTATGCCCCATTTTTGCACCCCATTTATGAATACCATAATTCATTATTTTGTTTTTGGGTGCCCCTCGATAACTTATAGTTTTTTTTTCCATCAGGATGTGTCACATAATTCTCCCCACTTTATTGATGGACTGACTATGAAGAAGCAAGCAGGGCAAGGACACCCTCCCCTGGCCTCGAAGGATAATTTTACCAATGCATTATTATATTATAGTATGTGTTTTTATATTATTGCCTAATTTAGGTTATACGAAAATGTTGATTTAATGGATAAAGAGAGGGGGGAGAGAAGAAAAATCCTGGTAATTAATGTAACAAAATGAAGTCCATCTGAGAGAACTGACCGAAAGAGGGCTATCTCTACTTTTACAGGATCACTTTTTTGGTTATATGCACTCAGTCATCCTCACCCTTAATTCTACAAACTTATATTACTTACAATACACAGACATGTAAATTTAAATTTACCCAAGCTTTTTGTTCTTAAAATGCAGAAATGAAAGAAACTAAATTAAAAAATTAAAATTAAATTAAATCTCACTTTCACTTTCATACAAACTGCAGAACTCACAAATGACAAAAAAAATTTTTTTTACAACAATTAGTGATACTTTTATTCAAATAAAATATTTCATATTTTATGTATCATACAGGTTCTACTAGTGGTATAGTAACAAAGTAAGAGACCTAAGTGTCTAATTCAGGAGACTACACTCCAATTATGAGCATAGATACAAGATTATAATTATGGGACTCTCTCGGTCAGTCACAGTTTCAAACATGTCCACATGTGTCTATGCCCCCCTCCCCCACTCAGGGGGTCAACCATACACATATGCTCATTTCGGATTCTTAGTGATACCCCCATCAGTCGGGGAAGCAGTGTCAAAATTACCCACTATTAGAGGCATTTGGAAGGGAATTTGCACCAAAATTACCCCCCTATAGGGATAGCCAATAAAATTACCCCATTTTCCCAGGTTTTTGGACCATATTTGGGACCTTATTTCAGAATGCGTCTTCTAAGAATTGAAAACTACCCCTAATTAAAGAATAGGTACAGGGAAAAAATGCTAAAAGACTCCTATTTCAATGATTTCTCTAGGTTTTTTCACCGACCTAAGCCCCTAAAATATACCCCTTTCCAGAGAAATCGGGAACACACATACATGTATGGTTGACCGCCTGAGGGGGGGGGGGTGGCCAGGTGGTTAGTATCATGAGACTTCCTTATAGCAAGGTAGTTGGCTTTGTGCCAAGCATCTCATTACGACGGGAGTGGACTGTATATCAATGAAATGACAATGTGTGATGATTCATATCTGTTAGGGACACAATTTTGGAATAAAATTACAAATCTTTTGATAACATTCAAATCTTTATGAAATGTAGCTGTTTTGTGAATTTCTATTATATTCCTTAGTTTTATTTGACCCATTTCATAGTCAGTTTAGCCATTGGAGGCTTTCATCACGATCAAATTAGGGAATAATGATTTACATATAAATTACAAAAATACAAATTTGTACACAGAATCTATGGGTGTAGACACAAGGTAAAAAAAAATCTAGACCCAGAACACCCAAATTGTACACTTAGCCTCAAACATATATGTGTCTGTCTTGAAAGAGGCTATCAATGAAATAATGAACTGTTTTGTGGGGTATATTAAAATCTCTGAAACGGGTCAATCGTATAAAAGAGTACATTGTTCCTACTCCTCACCCCCGAAAAAAAAAAACCATTCAAGTCATTGATTGTATGGAGGCAATATACAAGTTAAAGTGCCTGATTGAAAATGCAGGAAAAGGGAATATTCTTATTCTTTTTATTTAAC
Source organism: Paracentrotus lividus (assembly GCA_940671915.1). Taxonomy (NCBI): domain Eukaryota; kingdom Metazoa; phylum Echinodermata; class Echinoidea; order Camarodonta; family Echinidae; genus Paracentrotus; species Paracentrotus lividus. The sequence continues at coordinate 69,383,470 of CALNVZ010002100.1, read as the reverse complement.
CGACGTGTATGCATCATATCAATGCCTACACTACAGAGAAGTTGTGTTTTGATCAGATCTGACATTCCACATCAGCTTCCTTCAAACTTATGCTTGAATACATGATAGTACCATTGTACAATCAAACTTTCCTTGCTTCTTCATCCATATAGTAACCCTGAGATATATGTAGAGGGTATCATTTCTGTAGAGTATAATATTCATTTTGAATTCATGGACAGTTATTTGACCAAGGTAGTAAATGGAACCATATACTATGAAAAGCTAGGCCTATAATACAGGGCAGCATGGATGAACAAATAGAGATATAACTTGTTGACACCATTTGACATTTATAAAGTGAGAAAAAGCCATATTTAACCATTAAAAACAATAATGAAATTTATTCAACCTTGTCCCTTCAGAGAGTTCACTCTAAGCAAAGAATACAGGAACGTTCATGCATGATTAGCAAAGGCTATTGGATAGGAAGATATAGAAAATAAATTCACGCATACAGAGATGAGATAACATGAATTACGGGAATTTAAGAAACCACTTATTTTTTTAATATCCAAAGTGCTTCTTCTTTTTGGAAAGCTTATGTTTGATTATTTTACCTTTTCACTCATTTTAAGCTCAAATGTAAAAGCATATACTGAAATTTTTTTAAATAAATGACATGACACCCACAAAATAAATGCAGAGTGAAAATAATTCTGTACAAATGAAATTTCAAATTACTGTCACTGTTTCTTCATACAAAATGATCAAAATCAAGGTTTTCTCCCAGACATAAGAAGAAACCCAAGAAGAAAGTTCTTATTCAATACACTTCTTGATAATGAACTTTCTAATTCATTTTCCGAGCATTTCACAATAGCATTTAAAATCATTAAAGTAAATACTTTCCCATATCATCAATCAACTTTGTCATACTTTAACTGATGCGCTTCTTTGTTTTTTCTCCTATCTTTTTTTCTTCTTTCATTTACACTTCATTCTTCTTGAATTAGTTTCAATTCTTTGTCTCTCTTTTTTAAAACAAAAAGCTTACGTTTCTGCAATGTATTGTCAGGTTTCTCAATAATAAACTATTTGTTAATATTTCAGATGTACCAAATTTTACCCTTTAGCCCTCCAACTGCCTATTCAATTTTAGCACCCCATCGCCCATCAAACCTCCAGAGACCTCCAGAAACCTTTTAGATTTCTCTTCATACTGCCTGTTATGCTGCAGTCACATCTTCCTACGGTTTATATACGGCATGTAGAAAATGTTTTGCGAATTTGCAACGTCTGGCTCTTTTTATTTGCCATACAGGCCCCGCAGTGAAAATTAGACATTTGGCATAACTGCCATCTTCTTTTTAGCAAGATGTAGTAAATCTATTTGCAAATAGTTAACTTATTTTATTTTGACAGTCTACATACATAACATTTTGGGACGTAGCTCTGATGACTAAGGCCCAAATTCACAAAAGCCGCCTAACTTTAAGACTGGCTTAAATCTGTGGTTTAAATATAGCTTGCTGAGAGGGAATCAATCTGTCTATGTTGCATGTTCCTCATTTAACACTAGATTGTTTAGAACAAGCAAGCATGAAAACATCACCGGTATGACATCACACTTCGGTACTCAATATAATAATGAGATTACAATACAAACAAAAAAAGAGCATTTTGAATTATCATTAGAATCACATATTTCTTTTCATATCTCATTTTTTTTAACCAGGATTCAAAATGTGGCAATAATTTTGTGATGAGAAGAACACAAACATTAATTGTAAGTCTCATATCAAATTGTCCTCTTTTGGAATCATGAATACCAAAATAAATTGCACTCTCTGGCATGGGTGCCTGCCAAAACCTATAATAATCTGGATATTATTTAGCTTGTATTCTGACTGTGTTCTATAAATATTAGTGGCGAACACGGGTGAAATCAGTTTAGTATAGTATAGACTATCATAATAAAAACTGAATGTTTAGTCATAAGTACAGTCTAGCAATATAATACTTTTAGAAAAATATCTACACACTATCATCCAATTCACAATGTGAATCAATATATTATGTATAATAATCAGAGCATTTTTCACTTTGGATTGTTATCTATGCTGCAGTCACTTTTCCGCAGCTGGGGCTATGAACTGTGTAGAAAACTGCAGTTTTGACCATTTACCTCAAATGAACTGTACAAAAATGGTCAAAAAAGATGTTTTATAAATGCTGCATGCGCCACAAAATGGAAATGTAACTGCAGCATTACAGAGGTAAATAGTTTAGTATTATAACAATGGACAAATATAGGTTTCACTATCAAAGTGTGTAGATAGGCTTTTAATTGTCCCTTGCAAGCAATTGCTTATATCTTGGAAGATGCTCTCTTTAAACTGACAGATTGGGGACCCCATGTACACACAGCACCATATATACTCTGCCATACTCACAAATCCATTAGAAATAGAATATATTTAACAACTAAGTAGCATGTAACAAATATATGGAGTATGTTTGATGCTTTCAATCATAATCGTCTATCGGGCAAGTGAAATAGTACGGCAAGGTCTCTCTCTCATCGTTTAGTTTGTTGGTTGAGATGTCTGGGCGCATCGGCAAACATATACTTCAGCTTGTATGCTTCTGCTACTAACAGGCTTATATCCTTGTTACCCCAATTCTGGGTGGGTAAGTTCTGTAGGAATAGCATCGTGCCCTGCAACGAAACACATTATCAGCATTGAGACAAGGTTTACTATTGTGTGATGATGGAAATATGGCGCAAGATTTATTGTTACAGTACACCAGTTTAATGACATACCATGTTCAACTGAAATGAAAATTATACAAATTCATGACAAATTCATGACAAAGAAACTACTAAATAAATCCTTGAAGAAAACAAAACCCCGATATAACCATAGCTATTCTGAGAGATGTATTGTTTTCTTGCACATTAATCTACAAGACTAATGGTCAAGAAAACAAATATCTCCGAATCAGTTTCCTTTCACTAATTGAAAACCCAAGAACTAGTATGTAAAATTTGTGTAGCTTACACCCCTGCTTTGTGTGTTTATATGCATTGTTACACTAAATTAACCAATGTCAAGCAGGAAGTAGATTATAATTCAAAACCATTGTATTAGACAGTCCTTTTGAATCCTAGTGTTAAATGGTGCCTATAATGTTTATGCCAAACAAAGCATGCAGATGAACAAAGCAAATAAACAGCTAACTCAAAGATAGACCCTTAAACTTAATGCTTTGTGTACAATTTCTGCTGGTAGCACAACAGTTCCTACATGTTATGCAATAAATGTATTACCTGGAAATCTCTTTCATTCATAATCCTTGATGAGAACATCTCAAGTAATGCTGCACACACATAGAGATGGAACACTGCAAATCCCTCTGGTTCACTCTAAACAGAAATAAGATCCAATAATAAGAATATATATATTTCTAAAATAACCCATGAAAACAAGGATGGATAAAAATTTGCTTATTTCAACACCAGTGGTCAACTAGTGCATGAATACAGTCCACTCCTGATCTAATGAGTACAAAAACAAGATTTTGTTGTATTAAGAAAATTCTCCAAGTCCCAATTTCACACATTTGCAAATTTATGTTCAGTACAACATTAGTGTTTTTTGTTTTTTTAAGTTAGGGGGGGGGGGGGGGGGCTGTCAGATTGCAACTAGTGGATTTTGAGGCATTGAGTTTGACACGAATCTTATGTGTCTATATGTTGTTCCTGTGTGTGTGAGTTCAGATCTTCAAATGCATTCGGACAAACACAAACACTTGTTGCAAACCATGCTATGAGCCCATGAATAACAGGGTGGATCACTTGGGGGAAAAATTTACCATATTTTCCACACCCGTCATTATATATGACTATTATAGTCACCTTTGCACTATTTGCACTGGCAACAATATACTGTATTTATTTTTACTACTTTCATACCTTACAATTACACTTTGACCTCTTAGAGCAAACAATAAATCAAGCAAAGAATATCATGCTCCAAACTTATTTATATAACTATAATTGCTACTCACCATGTAGGTATCCCACAGTCGTACAGTACATGATAGGGGAAACTCCCTCATGAGTAGATTATTCATCCAACGGAATGAAAACTGAAGATAGTCTAGTTGATTCTCTATCAGATATTTGTGCAGCGGAGCTGAGTATGAAAAATAGGAAAGGTTTTTATTAATATTCAATAAAAGGCAAACTGAAGTTTAGTCGGGCTGATTTTCTATTAGATATTTGTGCAGCAGAGCTGAGCTTGAAACATTACTAAAACACAAACTGAACAGTAGAGCATGTACCATGTACTTTTTATCATAATTAATATAACACTTTCACGAGTTGATACTTTTCTCCTAACTTGACCAGTCTAAATTAGCGTTAATTAAACATGTGACATTATACCTGAATTACCTTGATTAAATTTCATTTTAAAAAAGTATTTATGTCAAATGTGCTCAAACATGCTTTTTCAATCAATGATTCTATAAGTTTCTTGATAGCTGAGCTCACTTTGAGCCATATACCACGTTGAGTCTATCTTTCTTACCATTGATTCTATGTATAAGTTCCTTAAGTTGAATTACCTTGAGCAAACAGGTTGAGTTTATCTTTCATAACACTAATTCTATTAATAATGAGATACTTGATTTGAGTTACATTGAGTTACCAGTTTGAGTCAATCTTTCTTACCATTGATTCTATGTATAAGTTCCTTGAGTTGAGCTACTTTGAGCTGTATACCAGGTTGAGCAAATGTGTAGTTGTCCTGGATACCATCTAATAGCTTGCTCATGCACCAGAAACTATCAGCTTCTATCTCCCGAAGGATCTTCTTAGACAGGCTCTCAATCCCTTTGTATTTCTCTACAGCATCAATATCCACTCCGCCTGTATTCAAATAGATCAAGTGAGAATAACTTCAATAAAATATGAACATCAGAGACAAGAAATAGTTACTGTGGCAATCACTTTCCTCTAATAGATGGGTAATAAATATTTAGTTTTTTAACTCTCACTTGAAAATGTAAAAAAAAAATTAATACATTTCTGTAACCTTCAGACAAAAAAATAAATAAATAAATTTTTGTCCCATTAAAAAAAAAAATCAAATCAAATCAAATCAAATTGCTATGACATGTATTTATTTCATTAGAATCCACTGGGCCCGTTTCTCGAAACTGTCCCAAGTCTAAGTTCATTGACATCCCTTTCAAACATGTGTCCCTATGGGCTGTCCAAGAACTTGGACATATGATGGTTTCAAGACACAGGCCCCTGGAATCAATAATAGTTCACTTTATAAAGACACAGACAAGGGCATTGAATGATATATTTTTAGGAGAGCAATTTTGAAAAGAAAATTAAACTCAAATGACCCTACAGATCTCGAGCTTGAAATGTGGAATATCATTTCTAAACTTATATTAGTTAGCTTATTGATCAGTAAAAACATTCAATATCCAGGAAAAACTCACCAATATGCTGAGAGAGGAATACCACAAAGAAAGGAGTGACTAGATCATTGATGCCTTGCACGTAACCACTAGCTGGATGCTTCAAGGCCCAGATGTATAGTATCCTTTCAAAGATCTGGCAAATGATGAAAAAAAGAAATAATTTATTATAAGTCTGCTCTATCATGGAACCTTGGAACTTGGCATAAATCTATAGAATGCACCATAGTGGACTATTACAAGGTTATTCTGTCTTTCGCAAACCATAAATAGAACTAAGAATTTGAAAAATGAAAATAATTTTTACAACAAAAAACATTACAAAGGGGAAATATTCAATCATCATTAAGTCCAAAAATGTCTTACTCCGACAAAACAGTCTTTGTTATATGTTTTTGAAACAAACATTTGAGTTTAAATTTATCCTGTTGAAATGATAGTTAGTCAACTTTGTTTCAGGATATTGCAAAGTTCTAATTTCCCTTTGGGCATTATTACTCACCTCTTGCACTACCGGTTCTTGAAATAAAGGTATTAATGGGTTGGTCCTTGGAATGTCAATGTGAATCTGAAATAGACAAATACAAATTAGAAATACGGTCCCAATATATCAGGTCTCTCAGCATTTTACTATTGTCCATTACATGAATATGATTTAGTGAAAAAAAAATATTTTAAACAAAAATAAAACCTGAATCTAGTTCACCTGCCTTTATAGATAGTGTAAAATTAATTAATCTACTTCTTTTAAAAATATCGGTACGAAATAAGACTAACAAGACCAAGAATATAGGTGCAAGCAATATATATTTACTGATGTAACAATGATTTTGAAAATTGTTGCCAAACATAACCAAAAAAAAACCAAAAAAACATGTCAACTGTTAATGTCAATGTCCAACAGACCAGATCAAAACTCAAAATACAAATTTTATCGGGTTCTGATATTTAACTTGTAACTTTACTTGTTCTTTTCTTCAGAAAAAATGGTTAAACAAAATTTTTGGGGGGTCCTGAATCTGACCGTATGTATTTTTTTCCCCCTTTTTTTTTAGTAGAGTTTAACTTTCCGGACAAGGGAAAACTTGATGGGGAAGGCAAAGGGCACATCGTCTAGCTTAAAAAGAGCACAGCCTTTTTGGCCTTGAATTGAACTATTTTTTTCTCGGGCAGCGTGCCCAGTCACAGGTAAACTAAAAGAGTCATGAAATTTCACAATAAGCATGCATGTATTCCGCCTTCCCCTTTTAGGGTTAAAAAAGAAACTTACCCCACACTCGTCTAACATGGAATACAAAGATGGAATTCTACAACATACCTGGTGAAACATGTTCTTGTGCTGGGCATCATTCCTTGTTTCATAGTACTGATCAACAAAGCCAAAATATTCTTCTCTTTTTCTGTCCAAAGTCGATTGTCTCCTCTCCAAATTAGCTGGCAGATAACCCTGATTCATACAAGTAAATATGCAGTAAATTAGCATTTTGACCTTAAACATTCATGTTTATTTATCACTGTTTTTTTTGTTTTCTGTAGATTAGTATCTTTTATACAACACACACAAAGATTGTTAAAAGCTGATTGGATGAATGTGGGTCACATGACATTCAGCGGAATCAGCTATTGAACAGTGATGACGTAGGCCGTGCAATATCTAGGAATCTATTCAACGCCGTGCAATAGATCCATGTCATGACACGTAGATCTACACACATATGCGCGAATGCGCTGCATATACTGCATACTGGTCTATACCATTGACAGTAATTACTGGTAAATAACATTTCAAAGCATACTTATAAATAGTTAACACAAAAAACACAGTTCTGTAACATACACCAATGCCATGTTTTCATGAACTTCTTTACAAACATCGCATACTGAATTAATCTTTTATACAAGGAAGTGCAAGGCACAAAAACAGTCAACAGAAAGACTACAGTTTCTTGAATGAAAATCAAATAACACTGGTCATTTTTACCATTAACATGATTATACTTAGGAATACTTACTGATAAGACCTTCCATGCAACTGGGCGAACAATATTTGGAACTCCTGCCCAGCTATGTTTTCTTAATGTGTCTGTATAGGAAGTATTACAACAACAAAAAGAAGAAACTTAATACAAATTACACAAAAATGTTTAACATGGCTAAAGGCAAAGGATTACTTGGGCATCACAAATCCATGTGTTAATTAGGCCTAAAAAACTGCAGATACTGCTTAGCAACAGTTGGTATTCTTCTCAAAACAACAATACTTTTTTTCTTCTTGTTTTTTCTTCAAAGATCAATTATAATTCTATGATAGGTCATAACGGGCCTTACTTAAAGCCTATTTGACCTTCCCTTTATCTGGAATGCTTATTTTATCCAAAAGTTTCCAATTTAATAATGTTCATATCTGAACCTTGTAATTTTGATGACGGTAATCAAATGTTGGCACAGTTTGGAATCTATTTTCAGCACCATCTCTACTTAATTAACTGGTCTTACTTACCCATTTCCATGTTTGGTGAGGAGAGTACAGCCCAGAATTTTTCTGCCTTTTCATCTTGTTTTTGATTTGAGAAAGGGATGCTAGATAATCTAATGGGCGAGGATGGTCGTGGAGCTTCTAATGACGATGATGATTGCTCAACTCTTGATAGTGGACTATCGGGTGAAGATTGGGTCACTTCTGATGGGTTTGGTAATACTTCAGTTCTTCCTGACAGATATGAATCTACGAAAGAATAATCAATAGTTAAATAATTTGTTTGAATGCTACAGGGCTAAGTATTTCATCAACTGTTTCATGCGCAGTATGTACTATAGCTTGTGTGAGCAGACCTCACTCCAATAAAGAAAACATAGCAGTATAAATGATAAATCTGCTCCGCAGATTGAAGCTGAATATAACGATACAATGTATACAGGTATTATTATCAGAATCAATCAGTATAAGTTTAATGTTCAATAGCAAGGCAAACTTAAATCTGTTGAACTCTTGAATTTGTTTTTACTAAATATAGTCAGACAAATGATTTCTGTCCTTAGAACATTACCATGAATGACCTTAACATTTTCTTTCTTTTCTTTTAATACTGGAATCTGATTTATATGGTTGTAATAAAGACATTTTAATACACAGTATTCGAATCCTGATTAAAGGTGGAAATATATGATTGCTATATACCTGTTTTCTGCAATGAAGGCACACTTGAAGGATTGCTTCCATCTGATGTTTTTTCTTGTTCTACTTGGGTTCTATCTGACCTATGACCTCTAACCGGCACTACCCCTTGAACAGTAGTACCATGTACTTCTACACTCAGTTTTCTTGAAGTCATTAATATTAGTTCATCATCATTCACTTCCCATGCATCGGATGTACTGTGATCAAAATCAGCAAAAGAGTCTTTCTTATTCTTGGATTTACTGGGAGATGGTCTCGCTCTTGGTTGATGTTGTACTATATCTGATGACATATTGCTGGCATGGACTGGCTTGATACTGTAAATGAATATAAAACAATAAATACATAGATAGATTAAAGAGAATCTAGTGTAGTGGGAGAGGTGAACCATGGGTCAACAAAATAATTGTGAGCTTTCAAATTATTTTCAAGGTATTTAGGAAGAATTTTAAAGTAGAAAGTTCCAATGAAAAGGACTGCTCTTCAAATGCCCTCATAGTGATAATATGACATAAAAAGCTGATATGTTCGGGTCCCGAACATGTGAGCATGTGTACATGTAGTCCCATACATGCATTTTTTTGTGCAGTGCATGTTTCTCTCAGCAGAATTTGGTAAATTTCTTATAATATTCTTGGTTCAAAAACGTCACATCATTAAACAATTCTTAGGTGCATTGTTATCAACCTCCCCCATCACTTTGAGACAGTTTCTTCCACAATTCAATCTCATGACTACAACACTAGATTAGCTTTAAACATTATGGAACCTGAAAATTTAAAAACACTTAAGAGCTTCTTTAGAAGTGCTATCTTTTGGAGCAGAGTCTGAATTTCAGCCAAATCCATTAAATTTTTGTTTTTTTAATTAGCCTTTGGGAGTGTCATAATATTCTAGTTAAATGTCAAATTGTTATTCGTGTTTTTAGGCAAACTGGTAGAATTGGTTATGTTTTTACAAACATATCAAACAAATATGGTACAAAGTGTCCTGAAATCTAAATGAAAGGTATGGGTTGCCAGCATTTGAGAAATAAAAATCTAAAATTTATACACGAGAATAAAATTTAGATTGGAAAGACTGCCTTTTGTAATTTTAACCTTTGACATCATGAGAACCATGTACAGTAGAAGACTTGCCATGGAATTTTAGACTATGCTTTTATTGCCCAACCCCCCGCACCCCCCCCCCCCCCAAAAAAAAAAAAAAATAAATAAATAAATAAATAAATAAATAAAAAATAAAAAAATAAAATAATAATAATAATAATAATAAAATAAATAAACAAATATATAAACAACAACAAAAGATGAAAAAATGGTAATTGTATTTATTTTGTTGCCTTATTTCAAATAAATAGTTCAGTATGGGGCTGGGTCAAAAAAAAAATGAGGGAAGGGGCAATTGTAGAGCAGTCAAAATCAGGGGGGAGGAGCAGATTGCCAGCCAGGCCAGAGGGGAGGGGGGGGGGGTATACAAAGTCACCGACCTTATGTGTGCCTTAAAACTCTATGACAAAATTTTAGAAATATCGTTGCGAGGATCAAAAGGGTTGTCAGAAAAAAACAACAACAGATCGAGGGTATCCAACAACGTTGCAATTAGCATGGCCTATTTCTTTTTTAAAACTACATGTGCAAAGTAAGTTTAAAACTCAATCATCGCCAAGCTGGAGAGAAAAAGACCTGTGGAAATGAAATGATTTATACATACATGTAGATTGATTAATTAAACATAAAGAAAAAGATGATCACAATTGATAATATCCAGTTGGGTGTCTGAAAAAGAGAACTAGAATCTGATGAATTCTTGAATATTTGGAAACTTTGAATATTTTTGTTATCATTTTTAAGATGACGGACAAAATCTTTATTGATTTGATGCAAATAAGAAATCCAAATGGAAATTTTATTTTTCTTGGCAAATCCTGGAGAATAATGGACCATAGGCCATGGCAGGTACTGTATTCGTTTTCTTATATATTGCTTACGGATATCCGCCAGGGGTGACAATGAATGTGTGCAACTTTTTTGAAAGACTCACTCTGCAGGTTTCTGGCCCAAATAATTAAATTATCTAAATCAAGTTCTAAATGTTTATGAAATATCTGACATTCTGACTTGACAGCTCATATTTATAACTTAGACATGAAGAACATGGTGATCTAATAAAAACATAAGAGAAACATAATTTTGGCTCCCCCCGCCCCCCTTGCCAAGCCCTTGCAGGGACCAGATCATAATAATACTTTGTGATTTTGACAGTAAAATTCTTCAGTCAAAAATATTGACGCAAACTCACAAGCACTCACACGAGTCACGAGCAATCCGCTATTCTACCATGTCTGGGATTGCCGTTTTCTAAAGGGTACAGACTTCCACTCCCCTCCCCCCCCCCCCCCCCTTCCCCCACCCCCACCTTACATTACATTTCATGAAAATTTTATGATAACTTTTCCACCGGCAGCTGACGTGCATTACCTTCCGGGAACCTTGCTTGTGTTTGTTTTCCAGTAAGATGCCCTTTTCCCATCGGCGGCTTGTGACACGTATCCAGAGTTAACAGCAGTCGCTACGCCTGGTTTTCCTCGAGTTGCCGCCATGTTGGTCAATTTTTTATTGCAGAAATGCAATGACGAGCTGACCAAACTGAAAAATGTCTATAATATCATGATTGTTCCTCAGAACAGACGAAACAAGAGCGATATTTACGCCAAGCTTTCATGAAGCTCGCTAGCTCGTACTACTACACAGTGTAGATTTTTGGAGAGGTCCAACCTAGCTGCCTATGCACCTAGCACATGAGTAGCACTTGTAAACATGCATGGCTGGAACGCATAGACAAAATAAAAAGGTATCGCCCCCGAATCGACAACTGCAATGCGCACACTGCGTTATAATAAATAGCTTACATTTGGAGAGAATTTACTCAGTAGTGTTATGTAGTATACACTCAGCATTAATACTGTTTTGCATTAATACTGTTTTGCATTGTATTGTATTTTATTGTACTTATTTATTTTATTATAACTGGAACCGACAAATAGCTAGAGCTAATCGAGTTTTATGATGTATGGACCCTACAAGTACATATTTTATTAATTATTTGATAAATTCAAGTATATTCAGACAGGCTTGATTTTCAAAAATATACTAGAAACATACACCCTCCTATCTTGCATCTAGTTATAGTGGGAAGGATCTGACGTATAAAATAATTTATATTTGAGGCCCATCTTTTATAAAATATACATCAGGCTAAGAAAAAAAATGCAGGTAAACAAACCGTACCATGCACAGCTACAACTGACCTCTTTTCTTGCCAGAGAGCAAGGACTCATGAGAAACCATTTTAACTGTTATTTTCACGACTACTTATTTCTTCCTGCTATATAATTCTAACATTGAATTCCATTCCATTTCCAATTGTTTTTATATAATTGTGTGATTTCTCCTATATTCTGTATAGCATTGAAAAGACTGGAGTAACAATCACCCCTACCATCTTGGGCAAAATAATTTATGTAGGCGTAGGCTATAGATGCAGAGCGCCATCTTCACTCAGGAAGCGCTCAACGTCCAAAACTTTTTTTCATTCAGCAATGAGCACAAAGCAATAATTCCAAAGAACGGTGCAACAGCAGATTCTACAGTCACTTCTTCTTAACTTGTTCCATTTTGGCCCAAATCTTAGGGAATTTTTTAATGTGAGTGGTCTGACAAAAAAAAAAACCAAAACAAACAAACGAACAAACAAATCTTTTCTGTGAGTTTTCTTTTTTTTATGCAGGGTTCAGATCTTGAGAACTTTTTTTATTTATTATCATTCCCAACTAAAAAAAAAACAAAAAAAACGGACAACATTATCCAGATCCCTTCATGCCTATATACGGAAACCGTCATTGTCAAGGATATTAAACCCCTAGGGCCCAACGATATTTTAGATCCCAATGTTGTCTCATACGCATTTTTAAGGCTCCCCGGGCAGCGCGGGGATATAGGGCTCATTTAGCTATAATCATGACCTTTTAGGCCGGGAGCCCAGAAGGTTTATTTAGTTGAGAAGAGACATAAGGTTTGATGGGCTCATCATGTCAGGACATAGCCAAGAGTCAATAAAATGGATTGCTGGCAGGCCACATCCTGTACAGGAAGCCGTGAGGGACCAAAAAGGGGGCCTCAAAAATGCATTAAATTAGTTGAGAAGAGACATGGACAAAAATTGGTGGATATCGTTCCTGAGGGGGTACCTAATATAAAATCGGCAATGACAGCAATTTTATCCTGTACGGGGCCCCAGACAGTAGCCCCAAAGGGCCCCACCCATACGATTAAATTAGTTGAAAAGAGACATGGCTAATTCCTTTTGCAATGGAAGTATTACACACCACAGATAACCAAAACAGCAATGACAGCAATTTTATCCTGTAGGCCTACAAGGGCCCAGACAGTAGCCCTAAAGGGCCCTAAATCCCATAACTAATTAAATGAGTTGAAAAGAGACATGGCTAATTCCTTTTGCAATGGAAGTATTATACACCAGAGATACCCAAAACAGCAATGACAGCAATTTTATCCTGTACAAGGGCCCAGACAGTAGCCCTAAAGGGCCCCAAATCCCATATAGGCCGAACACATTAAATGAGTTGAAAAGAGACATGGCTAATTCCTTTTGCAATGGAAGTATTAGACACCAGAGATAACAAAAACAGCAATGACAGCAAATTTATCCAGTACAAGGGCCCAGACAGTAGCCCTAAAGGGCCCCAAATCCCATAGGCCTAACACATTAAATGAGTTGAAAAGAGACATGGCTAATTCCTTTTGCAATGGAAGTATTACACACCACAGATAACCAAAACAGCAATGACAGCAATTTTATCCTGTACAAGGGCCCAGACAGTAGCCCTAAAGGGCCCCAAATCCCATATAGGCCTAACACATTAAATGAGTTGAAAAGAGACATGGCTAATTCCTTTTGCAATGGAAGTATTAGACACCAGAGATAACAAAAACAGCAATGACAGCGATTTTATCCTGTACAAGGGCCCAGACAGTAGCCCTAAACGGCCCCAAATCCCATATAGGCCGAACACATTAAATGAGTTGAAAAGAGACATGGCTAATTCTTTTTGCAATGGAAGTATTAGACACCAGAGATAACAAAAGCAGCAATGACAGCAACAGTAGCCCTAAAATGTCCCCTCCCACGTGTTATTTTAATAGACGAGAGACATGGTCAATTTCTTTTGCCCCGGAAGTATTACACAACAGGGATAATTAAAACACCAATGGCCCGTGTTCACGAATGTGTTCTAAATTAATAAAGTCATAGCTTAAATATGTGGTTTAACTATGGGTAGCCAAGTGTATAACAATGTGTCTATGGGGTCCACCCGCTAGCCATAAGGACCGCTAGTCATAATATCCGCTAATCATACGGACTGCTAGTCATTAATATTGATAAGGGGCAACAGTCATTATAAGGATCGCTTGTCATAATTAATGATGAGGGTCGCTATTCATAATCAAAGAAGAGGGTCGCTATTCATGATTAAAGATGAGGGTCACTAGTCATAATCAAGTAAGAGGGTCGCAAGTCATAACAGTGGAAAGGGTCACTATTCATAAGGGTCGCCATTCGTAATAGAAGATGGGAGTCTCTAGTGAAAATAGTACATGTAGATGGGGTCGCTAGTCATAATAGTAGATGGGGTCGCCATTCATAAATTAGGAGAAACTGGTCGCTAGTGATAATGGTATATGGGGGTCGCTAAGTCATAATAAGGAGAAGAGGTCGCTAGTCATAATAGTGATGAAGGGTCACCATTCAGAATGTAGATTGAGGATCACCATTCTTAATAGTAGGGGAGACCGGGGGGAAGTTACAGCGGGTCAGTTGTTACAGTTCTCAGTGTGCTAAGTTGAACAAGAGAGTTCGTGCTAACTGGCATCTATATACAGCATACACATAGCTGTATGCAACTACCGGTCGTGAGGTTTCTCTCGCTTGTTTTATAAAAAGTAAACTCAAACAAAAACCATTTTTTACAGCTCCAAGTGAATTTTTGACAAAAATTAAAATTTGTAATAGTTCTTAACAACTGAAGGCACAATGATGATAGTCTGGTATTGTGAATATAGTACATGATATCACTCATGTACCCTGAGCATGCCTGTAATTCTGCCTAATGGCTTTGCTACAGTTGATTTTATGTGTAAAAATCACCCATGGGGTAGGTTGTTACAACAACCTACCCCATGTCGATGTAACAACCTACCCCAATTACATACACATGTAAAGTAATTTTTTTTTCAATTTTCTGGTGTTTTGATATTTATATTATTACTTTAGTCTTTCTAAGAGCTGTACTTGATCTACTGTAACGATCAAAGAAACTGAAAGTTGAAACTAAGTATTTTATATGAGATACACATTGTCAACTTACCCCCGTATGTTTACATATTGTAACAATTTACCCCGTATGGTATAACAACCTACCCCTTAACGGGGTAGGTTGTTAAAAAAATGTCTTCAGTAATTAAGCTGTAGTAATTAGCGTTTACATGTTTCAAGTTTATGTGCCTCAGGTTTTAGCCAACATAATAGGCTAAAATACAGACCCAAAATGGAGTGTGTGAGTACTTTCATTAGAATTATCTGGGCCAAAATGAATTTTGTAACATCCATCCCCGGTCTCCCCTAGATGGGAGTCGCCAGTCATGATAGAAGAAAAGGGTCGCTAATCATAATAGGAAGAAGGTTCGCCAGTCAATAAAAGTATACAGGAGGGGGCCGACGGGCCCGCCCCCCCCCTAGCAAAAAGAAAAAAAAAATTCGAAGTAAAAATCAATGATGAGCGGGCCGATTGACCCCCAACCTTACCGCTATAGGTGATCAATGATGACTTCTTTGATGGCCGAAGGCCAAAAAAGTTCCTGGCTACAGGAGTTACTTTAACAGAAACAGACCCCCCCCCCCCCCCCGCTTATCGCTCGGTCAGCGTGACGTGAAAATAATTTAGTGTACCTTTTGCACGCCCGGTGTAAATTGGGTGTACCAAAATCTGAAATTCTGATTTTGGCCCCTGTCAAGTTTAAACTATCTCAGTATATCAATTTGACATTTCTTACAAGCACTTTCGTCCAAAATGTGATCGCGATTAAAAATCTAAACGTTAATTCAATTGACCGATAGCTCCGCTCCATGAGGTATCGCTTAGATTGAATGAACATTAACGAATTCGATTGCAAAGAGTTTAAAATTTACCAGGAAAACCTATGGTAGGTGGGGGTAGCTAGTCATAATAGGAGAAAGGGTCACTAGTCTTGGGGTTTCAGCTTTGTTAAGCTACTCATCAGAATATCATATGAGCATATACTGTCATTTGTCCATCAAAGGATTTGAAAGCAAGCAAGCCATTGAAAAAAAAAATATATATATATAAGATTTTACCACCATAAGAATAATGGGCATTATTTATTTTGATGGCTTTGTTTTCCGGGAGTATGTTTTCATAAAAGATATTCAAAAACACATCATGTAGGCCTATATGGTTGATCTTACTTCAGTGTGGATGAATTCAATGGGCCAAAAGTCTACATAATTATAATTAATACATTAAACAAAATAGTTGATGGTGCTGCCGGTATTTTGCTTCTTCTTTTTTTTCATTTTTCACTTGTTGGAGCTGTCAATCAGCTTTCTGTATTCTTTTCCTGAGATTATTGTCTATTTCTCCAGCAAGATTGCAACAATTAAGTCCCATTTTCAGGTTTAATTGCACAAATACCATTTTCTTTTAAAGGTCTGCCCATATGGTTATTGCATGGATATGGTCTAGACATGTTACAATTCCTCCATAATCTCCCCTTTTCTCTGTTTAACCTGCTCTAAAACTAATTTGAATGAATGTTTGCGTTTTTGTGGTGACTGAAAACTTTTAATATGGTTCCAGCTTGCAGGCTGGCATATTGATATGATACTACATGCTCCAACATCACATTAAACAAAGAATTTTAAACCCAATTGATAAACCCTATCGAATGTAAAATGTGATGTTGGAGTATATAATGTTGGAGCCTGAAAATTGGAACCATATTAAGATTACCACAATAACCTAACTGAAATTAGTTTTTAGAATCGGTAAGAGAAAAGGGGGATTAAGGAGGGCTTGTTACATGTCTAGATCAGATCTCAGCAGAAAACATATGGGCAGATAAAAAAAAATGGTATTCGCCCAAGGAAACCTGCGAATGGGACTTGAATTGCAGCAATCTTGTTTGAAGAATAAACAATAATCTCAGGGAAAGTATATACAAAGCTTGTTGACAGCTTCAACAAGGGACAACATGCAAAAAAAATAAATAAATAAATAAATAAATGAAAAATACAGGCAGCACCACCACCAGTTTTGGATAGTGTATGTAAAGTTTTGACCGATTGAATTTATGCAAACTGAAGTATGATCAATTATATCCCTTATCTAAGATTGTTTGCATTGAGAGTGTACACAAGGAGAAAAAGAATAGTTTAACTAAGAAAGACGTTTCTCAAGAAATAGTTCGTTTTTCTTCATGACGTCACGCATAGTACATTTTTTCCCTAGGGAAAAACTGGACTATACGTTTTTCCGACCCCCCCCCCCACCCTATTCACGAGTTGCGCAACGCAACGCAAGCGGTGCTACTCTGCTGCTTTTACCTGAATTCTCCACTGCATATGCCACGGGAAACTTTCGGCGAGCTGCACTGACCAGGTGCGCTTACATAACAGACGATCGATTAGGCAAGACAAGTATTTTCTCAACTTCTCTACGATCGAGACTATATAATTTTGTTCATTAAAAAAATTAAAAGGAATGGTATTATAGTGGAAGGGATATAAAACAAATATACAATGACTCATTCTCAGAACAGGTTAAAACTATTCGCATCGAAGGAACATCACATAGTACTATTTTCTCGAGGGCCATCTTTGTCATTGTACATTGTACATTTGTATACTATATATATATATGTTTCTAAACAATTGTTACGAAAACTTACTCTTTGAAAATAATGTAAATACCATACCTGACCATATTTATAAAAATAATTGATTCCCAAGGATGGTGGTGAAAATCATTCTCTTATGTTTTCTTATCAGGTGTATGTAAACTTCTGACCTCAACTGTATATATATATATAGTAATAATCTTAGGCCTAGTATGATAACCCTAAAATAAATAGGGGAGTGGGAAAATTCTCTAGTTTACAAATTATAAATTTACTTTTTAGAAATGATATGGTAATAGGCATACATGTAGACAGTTTAGCATTTTGGGGTTAATATTGTTTATCTTCCCATGAAAAGAGGATCGTGATAGCTGAAGCTGAATTTTGCCCATCAAATCAAAAGTACATGTATTGGAAAGTAAGCCCATTGTTAACGCTTTTTAAAGTAATAATCTCTTAATAATCTCTTAAATATAAGATTTGGAAAATTATTATGCTAGTGACCTGAACACATGACATTGGCATCGTTTTAGAAATAATAATATTCCTCAGGAAAATAAAATAATAAGAATATAATATAAATGATGCGAGCGCAAAATGCTACAAGGCATAGAATTTTAAGCACTTTTGGTGTTTCAATCTATTATCCTCATTCATAGGCCTACATAAGCAGGGAGCATAGTGGCGAGATCTCCGTTGGTCTATCGGTAACCTCAGCGGTACTCTTCCATGTCTAGGTGAACCCGGTTCGAATCCCATACCGACCATGAACATTTTTTGTTGATAAATTAGCACTTGGGTAAGTGCTAAAAGAGCACTTCAGGTGCTGATTAGCACTTCAAGTGCAGTCACTATACGAGCACCCATAAATTAGCAGTTCAGCTTTTAGAGTGTACCCCCACTTTTTCATACATCTTAAGAGCGCCCATTTTCTTATCTAAAATGGCTCTTATTGTACAGAAAATGAAATGAAAAAAAAAGTCACACCAACAATTTCTTTGTGAAAAGGGGCACTCTTGATAATTAGTAATGCCTTTTTTGTCATCATTAGGTCTTTTTCAAACAAACACAAAATTTTCCGCTCGGTCGCCATGCGACTTCTTATTAAAAAAAAAATGCTATGCAATATCCCCCAGCTGCTGGAGGCAAATATTGTGAAAGAGTGTTGTTGGAAGCATTGGCCTCTATAAATGATGGAGGAGCTTAGGGATACATCCCTCCTACACTGTTCGTCATAAAGGTGGAATATTTTTTTCTGGCGCAAGCGACATTATGTTGCTTCGTTATTAATTTCTTGAATGTGTTTGTCACCGCTTTCACTTTTTGGGATCCTGGGTATATCTTGGACGTTCCCTCAGCCCTTCCCGGGGATTTTTCTTCAAAAAAGTTTGTCACCCCCAGAAGATGGCCATTTTTGTCATTTTTTCTTATTTATGGGGCCCTTTTTTGTTCACGCGACCCACCAAGGCCTCATCAGTCCTACCCCAAGGAAACACGTCTGAGGTGGAGATTTGTTATTGTTCTTTCAATTAAATCTAGATTTATGGTTACAGGCTCGACTCTTTTGTCTAGGGGAGGGATCAAAATTTATTTTGATTGGGGTTCAACATTAATTTTATTCATTTTTACACCATGGAAATTTCTATCTTCCTTAAATTGTATTGTAAAATCTCAACCAAACATAAATCAGAATAAAATATTATCAATAATGACTATTTAAAACCTTGTCATCAAGGCTAAACAAAATTTAAGGGGAAAATGATGATATTTAAGGGTTAAAGGTGGTTTTTCATTTCTTTTGTTTTCAGCATAAAGATGGAATGAAATATTCCGGATTTTCACCAATCTCGTTTTTTACTTCAACCCCTCCCCTAGACAAGAGACCTTAGCCTGTCCCCCAAAATATAGATTTAACTTAAAGAATAATATAAAGCAGTACACCTCAGTCGTGTTTCCTCGGGGTAGGACTGAGGGGGGCTTGATCGGCCGGGAAAACAAAAAGGGGCCCCAAAATGAGAAAAAATGACAAAAATGGGCATCACGGGGGTTGACAAAACTTTTTTTGAAAAAGGTCCATGTGAAGGGTTGGGAGAATGTCCAAGATATAGCCAGGGTCCCCAAAAGTAAAAGCAGTGACAAACATTATTCAAGAAATTAAAGTCAGAGCAAATCATGTCGCTATAGCGGAAAAAAAAATATTCCACCTTTATGACGGACAGTGTAGTATGATTCTTTTTATTGCACTTTCTACAGCTTATGTTAAAAAGGAACAGATACTCTAATTAATGAAAGTAGATTTATATTTAATCAGTATTCAATAGTATCACGAGGGCATTATCACATTTTGCTTAAAGTTTTAAAAGAGGGCACTTTTAATGTCTCAAAATTCATTTTATTCCATACTCGGTCGCTATGCGTCCTCGCATAATTTTTATGTAACAAGCATAATATATGACAAGGTTCATTGGAACCAAAACATCCACCTAAAAAAAATCTTTTGAGAGGATGTTGTTATTTTACCACTACCCCATCTAGTAGTGTGACTAGCGACCCCCACTATTACGACTGGCGACCCCATCAATTATCATGACTAGTGAACCTCTTCTCCTATTATGACTAGCGATCCCATATACTATTATGACTATAGCGACCCTTTTCTCCTATTATGACTGGCTACCCTTATGAATAGTGGCCCCTTTTCACTGTTATATTGAATAACGATCCTCTAATGCGGCGGTCACAACTCGTCGTAGGCTACGGGGCCTGTGCCATCGACGTAGCCTGCGATGCATGTGCAATGCACGCACCGGTCCCGGTTAACTTCTGCGATTCCTGCGTTTCTATAGTAAGGGTATTGTAAAAACTTCCTGCACGTCGTGCGTGCATTGTACCTTCGAGGTACCTCCGCTGCACGAATTTTCTACGAAATCCATCGTAGGGAGTTGCACGTCGATGGTACGGCGAGTTGTGACCGCCGCATTACTTGATTATGACTAGTGACCCTAGTCTTTAATTATGAATAGCGACCCTCTTATTTGATTATGAATACCGATCCTCATAATGACTGTTGCCCCTTATCAATATTAATGACTAGCAGTCCGTATGATTAGCGAATATTATGACTAGCGGTCCTTATGACTAGCGGGTGGACCCATATAGACACATTGTTATACACTTGGCTACCCATAGTTAAACCACATATTTAAGCTATGACTTTATTAATTTAGAACACCTTCGTGAACACGGGCCATTGGTGTTTTAATTATCCCTGTTGTGTAATACTTTCCGGGGCAAAAGAAATTGGCCATGTCTCTCATCTAAATAACACGTGGGAGGGGACATTTTAGGGCTACTGTCTGGGCCCTTGTACAGGATAAAATTGCTGTCATTGCTGTTTTTGTAATCTCTGGTGTCTAATACTTCCATTGCAAAAGGAATTTAGCCATGTCTCTTTTCAACTCATTTAATGTGTTAGGCCTATATGGGATTTGGGCCCTTTAGGGCTACTGTCTGGGCCCTTGTACAGGATAAAATTGCTGTCATTGCTGTTTTTGGGTATCTCTGGTGTATAATACTTCCATTGCAAAAGAATTAGCCATGTCTCTTTTCAACTCATTTAATTAGTTATGGGATTTAGGGCCCTTTAGGGCTACTGTCTGGGCCCTTGTACAGGATAAAATTGCTGTCATTGCTGTTTTGGTTATCTGTGGTGTGTAATACTTCCATTGCAAAAGGAATTAGCCATGTCTTTTTTCAACTAATTTAATCGTATGGGTGGGGCCCTTTGGGGCTACTGCTGGGGCCCCGTACAGGATAAAATTGCAGTCATTGCCGATTTTATATTAGGTACCCCCTCAGGAACGATATCCACCAATTTTTGTCCATGTCTCTTCTCAACTAATTAATGCATTTTTGAGGCCCCCTTTTTGGTCCCTCACGGCTTCCTGTACAGGATGTGGCCTGCCAGCATCCATTGGTTGTAACCCATTTGGTCTACAACCTATTGGTCTACTACTAGTTGGTCTACTTCCATTTGGTCTACAGCCATTTGGTCCATTGACCAATAGCCCACTAACCATTGTCCATTGACCAATAGGTCCTAGGCGATTGGTCCACATCCAATTGTCTACTAGGCGATTGTCACATCAATTGGTCTACTAGCGCATTGTCCACATCCAATTGGTCTACTAGGCATTGTCCAATCATTGGTCTACTAGCGATGGTCCACATCCAATTGGTCTACTAGGCGTTGGTCCATCCAATTGGTTCTACTAGGCATTTGGTCCACATCCAATGGTCTACTAGGAGATTGGTCCACATCCAATTGGTCTACTAGGCATTTGGTCCACATCCAATTGGTCTACTAGGCGATTGGTCCCATCCAATTGGTCTACTAGGGCGATTGGTCCACATCAATTGGTCTACTAGGCATTTGTCCACATCCAATTGGTCTACTAGGCGATTGGTCCACATCCAATTGGTCTACTAGGCGATTGGTCCACATCCAATTGGTCTATTAGCGTTTGGTCCACATCCAATTGGTCTACTAGCGTTTGGTCCACAACCAATTGGTCTACTAGGCGTTGGTCCACATCCAATTGGTCTATTAGGGTTTGGTCCACATCCAATTGGTCCACTAGGCGTTTGGTCCACAACCAATTGGTCTACTAGGCGTTTGGTCCACATCCAATTGGTCTACTAGGCGTTTGGTCCACATCCAATTGCATGCATGTACTACGCATCCTTGTCTTTTAATTCATGAATTGGACTAGTAATTGCCGATCGAGCGACCTTACCTATATACCCCTATCGCTCTCATATATGGTGACCTTCTGGGGGTGGGGGGGGGGTGAGGTTGAAAATTTCGGCCAACCATTAGGTCATGGTATATCGGCTTAATTAAATCATATTAGCCCTTTTTCATGTTTCTCAATTTGAAAATTAATTTTGAGCGTCACGCTGGACGAGCGATAAGTGGGGGGGGGGGGGGGGTAAATTTTCAAAATTTTCCAGCCTTTCGCCAACCACGAGCTTATAAATCAGCCGTATAGGGGTACAGGGGCGGATCCCGCATTCTCCAATAGGGGGGGGGGGGCGGAAAAATTCTTCATCAAAATTTCCTCGATGTACAGCTTGGGACCTAGGCTCTGCGGGGGGGGGGGTGTGTCATAAGTCTATAGACATTGAATTTTGAAACCTGTTTATTTTCAAATTTCATGAACAAGCTAATGTGTTTTTAAAAAAAATGAAATGCGAGCGTTAAGCGCGAGCCGAAACTTTTGGATATTATGAACCTGAAACAGTGCATTTTATTATATATAATATATTAATAATATATATATATATATATATATTTTTTTTTTTTTTTTTTTTTTTTTTTGGGGGGGGGTTCCTGCTTATTAAAGATAGCCTACTGATCTAAGTAAACAATGCGAGCGGCGAAAAACTACGACCTAGCTTATTTTCCTTTTATTTTTAGTACTGTATTTACTTTCCATCTTCTTCTCTCTCTCTCTCTCTTTCTTTCCTTTTCTCCTTCCCCTTTCCTTTCCTTTTCTTCTTTTTTTCTTCTCTTTCCCCCTTTTGCGCCGCCAATAGGGGTGGGGGCACGGCCCCTCGTACCCTAGATCCGCTAGTGGGTAGGTGTAAGATGGTCAATCGCTGAAATCATGTATATTTTTCCAAATATTTTAGTTTTTATTTATTTATTTTTTTGCCTCAATTTGGCGTCCTCTAAGGTCATGAACTAGCAGCCTTGTATACCACCACCTGAAGTCCTCAACTACTTGATTCTGCTGATTCCTAACCCGTAATGCAACATCCTGAATAGTGTAGTCTTTTAATTCAGCCCATTTGAATGAAAACACACCTTTTCACTACTCAATGAATTCAAACCATGATAAATTATGTTGCCAAGTATCAAAACACCTACTTTTCCCCTCAAAACATTGTAGACTCTCAATACAAATAAAATTGTAGGTTATTTTTACACCGTTTTGTTAAGAGTTTCTCAAAAAGGTATACTTAAGACTAGCTATTTATAACACACAGTCAATGAGAGTGTTCGCTCTCAGCTCGCTTTAAAATGCACCGTTTTCAGGTTAATCGATAAAAAAAACGCCCGCCTCCTTTTACTGTACTATGACACTTTGAAGCATTGCAAAATTATATTATTAGCTAGGTAAAAACTGTAAATAAACAAACATGCACGTATTCTTGGGGGGGGGGCCTTGGTGCCCGCCAAATTAACATTAACTTAGGGCGCCAAATTGGTTGCCAAGTCGAGCAAAAACAAAGGAATAAATTATATTTTGTACTGCGATTGACCCCGGCTGATGTATGACGGCCGAAGTTCCGAAAAATTTGCACCAACTCCTCACGTAGCCCCCACTTAAAATTTACTGATCGATAAAAATATTATGTCTGCCACTCCCTATTGAAGAATTGATACAACACATGGTTAGCGATCAGTTATTGGTTGTTGACCAATTGGTGAGTGGACCAATTGGATGTAGACCAACTGGTGAGTGGACCAATTGGATGTAGACCAACTGGTGAGTGGACCAATTGGATGTAGACCAACTGGTGAGTAGACCAATTGGATGTACAATGGTGAGTGGACCAATTGGATGTAGACCAACCGGTGAGTGGACAATGATGTAGACAACGGTGAGTGGACCAATTGGATGTAGACCAACCGGTGAGTGGACCAATTGGATGTAGACCAACCGGTGAGTGACCATTGGATGTAGACCAATGGTGAGGGATCATTGGATGTAGACCAACTGGTGAGTGGACCAATTGGATGTAGACCAACTGGAGAGTGGACCAATTGGATGTAGACCAAACTGGTGAGTGGACCAATTGGATGTAGACCAACTGGTGAGTGGACCAATTGGATGTAGACCAACTGGTGAGTGGACCAATTGGATGTAGACCAATTGGTGAGTGGACCAAATTGGATGTAGAACCAATTGTGAGTGGACCAATTGGATGTAGACCAATTGGTGAAGTGGACCAATTGATGAGACCAATTGTGAGTGGAACCAATTGGATGTAGACGAACTGGTGAGTGGACCAATTGGATGTAGACCAATGGTTAGTGGACCAATCGGGTGTAGACCAAATGGTTAGAGGACCAATAGGGTTTAGACTGAATGGAGGTAGACCTATTGGCTAGTGGACCAATAGGTTGTAGACCAATAGGTGTTTTACCATCCATTTTATTGACTCCTGGCTATGTCCTGACATGATGAGACCATCAAACCTTTTGTCTCTTCTCAACTAAATAAACCTTCTGGGCTCTCGGCCTATTTTTGTGTGCCCATATCCTGACCACCCCGACTTTTTATTGGCCCTTCCCCGGGTCAACTTCAAAATAACTCCCTCTATCATCACGGGCGTGATCTCGGGAGGATGGGGGACAGGTTCACCACTAGTCTTGTTGGGGTTGTAAGTTAGTGCTTTAAATTGGTATTCCCCCCACCCCGCGAACGACAGAGTTAATAAATAAAATAAAAAACAAACAAAGAAAGAGAGGGCCTGGTTGAGGTTCGATCATATTTTGATATGGATACTGATATGAAAAACGACTTTTGTTCATGTACATTATAGGATAGGGACTATTTATACTAGCTTTTTAACGATAATTTTTGTATTGTGTATTAAGTTTTCACTCGACGTTCTTTAACTTTTTTTTTATATACCTTTTGGTGCTATGCGTTTAAGAACTGTGTTATTTCTATCATTACAAATATTACCATAGGGTTCATTTATCCTTCTTCACCGGACCTCCTTTAGAAGTGCTCATTGTGTACTTCAAACTTCTTGCTCTCTCTCTCTCTTTCTCTCTCTCTATCTCTCTCTCTCTCTCACACACACACACACACACACACATACATCAACACACACCCACTCTCGGTTGCTTGTCTCTCTCTCTCTCTCTCTTTCTCTCTCTTAAACCTTTTTTTTCTCTATTTCATTTTTTCCCTGCATTTCTTGTCCTCTGCACTCTCTTGGCCTACGCGTCCTACATGGACGTTAATGTATAAAAAGCCCTTTCGAAGTGGGCACCGATTATGTTTTCAGGGGAATATATTTGCAAGAAATTAAAACACATGGAGATGTAGTATATTGATATAAAATAATTCTTTTTGATACATGTAATAAACAAGACGCCTGTAGAATATTGAAATATCACAAAAGCAAAGTGACGTAGGTATTGTCATTATTATTAAAATGCATGTAGGCCTACAGCTATTACCATTTACACAATATTCTTCAGCTTTTTAAGTAAGGTCACTTGCAACACGGAAGACATCTCTTGAATATTAACTTAATTGCCATATTTATTACCTATGACTATTAAATTCGACATTTGTTTCTTATCTTTTAATTGTCAGACAGTTCCAATATACATGTATAAACAACAACTTACTCGTGATATAAGCCGAATTATCACAAAAGAATAAATAACAACAAAAACGAGGCCCCCCCCCCTCCCCCTAATTGTGAAGATTTCCAACTGTGCCCGCCCCCTGTTTCATAACCCGCTAATGATAAGGGCAATCGTCAGAACCCTTATAAATACATTCTATTTATATATAAAATACATCCACACACCCAATATAATATAGGTGAACACGAAACAATAGGATAATTATCCTCAATTTGATACAAAGATAACACGAACAAATAGGCCTATAGTACAAAATAATATTGATACTGTTTCCATTATTCGTTGAGAATTGGCAACATTAATGTACAAAAGCAAATTAAATTCTTGACTGAAAAAAGATGACGGTTACGAAAAATGTAATTATTTTAAAATTGATTGTTAAAAACCGTTCATTGTAATAATTTCCATAAATAACTTTTATTAAAAATATTGACACTGCAATCATATTTCACTGAAATTCAAAATGATTGTCTAATAATCTAGTGTATGATAGAAAACACATTTGTTCCATTTATACATACAAGCAATTTCACGTATCATGCTTATTATTAGTATGACCATGGATACTATATAATTATATATATCTATGGTAATAATAATAATAGTTACATTTATATAGCGCTTAATACATATATCCACCTTGGTGTTTCTAAGCGCTTTTAGTGTTAACTAATTATTACCCGGCTTAGCTAGGCTACCCCGAAAGGTGCTCACAGCATTCAAGGAATTGCTTCCTACCGGTACCCATTCACCTCACTTGGGTCAAGTACGGCAAATTTGCAGGTTGACACCTTGCCGAAGGATGCTAGTGGTATGGACGGGATTTGAACCGCGTACCTTGTGATCGTAAGTCCGCCGACTTATCCACTCGACCACACCACTCCCACGTATGACGTCCACTTATCAAAGGCACTGTAATATCAATGAGCTAGTGTCGGAAGTCATTATATTTTAATTTGAACAACTAATTTATAAAGGAAATACTTGTTCATTCACAGCGTTGGGAATAGATAAGGTCTGACACTAAATATACCATGTATACCGAATGCAATATCGTTTAATTGAAATGAACACTCAGAATTAAAATATATGTGACGAACTTTATCATTATTCATCACATATTATTTTAATTTCATTGATAAAAATATAAGATTAAAATAAATCACTTGAATGCGTATCATTGGAGCAAACTCGTCAAAAGATCATTTTGATCAGACAATGTCAGATGAAATAACAAAAGTTAGTATATTATAAGGGTAACATTTAGAATAAACAAGTATTTACAAGCCAATAAGAAAGAAAGACGAACATAGGGGGATAGATTGAGAGAAAAAAATAAGTGTTCAGGAACCCTACCAAACCGATTCCGTTTCTATAATGAAGGAAAGGAAAACGTTTTTCCTTGAGTGCCTGCATTTTACACACCCATTTGAAATAGATCTGAACTAGAAATATTAAGATTGGGGCTTATAAATCTGCCAACTAAATATCAAATTATTCAAGTCAATACATAAGTAGCTAAACTTCATTCATAAAAAAAAATAAATAAAAAAAAAATATAATAAAACACCTATAAGTTGGCCTATATACTCTCCTCCCGTATGTCGGATTTTCTGCAAACTCACTGATATGTTCGTTTTTCTTGTTTTCTTGTTCTTTCTGCTTTATACGAACCAACTTCTTATAAGGGTGCACTCATTATTAGAGTCTGAATTTAACGTTTCCTGGCCATCATGTTTAAAAGTACTAGTATAGACCGTAGAGTCTGGTAAAATGGAATATTTCAAGTTCCGGTCACCAATTCAATGAACACAAATCCTCTTGGTCTATATTGTCTGTTCAAAATAATGTTCATCAGTCTTTTGAAATCTTTCATAGTTCGTCTCTCTGTCTGTTTATTTGCATGTGTAGATGTCACTGACCGTCTCACAGACTCGACACTTGACTTTACAACACCAGATGAATTTACAATCACATCGATCAATCCTTCTGATAACCTGAGTGTTATAACCACGTCCACAACACAAGAGATCACAACTATCAGATCCAGTCGATGTTCTGTTGCATTCCCGCCCCGTCGTTCCAACGATACCAAGATCAGGATTCGTACGACAGTAATTGGGCGATCTTTGCATGTAAACCAACTCATCGGAGGCGATCGCTTCTCGTCGCATACGTCTGTCTTTCCGTCGGAGTCGCACATGCTTCTTGGTTCGGACAACGACTTCAACGCCTTCACGATATCGAAGTTTGGCGAGGTCACCGATCTCCTTGAAGTTCGGCATTGCTTTCCAGCATGTCTTCAATGAACACGAGGCTGATACTCCATGACATCGACATAAGGTCTTCATCCCAGACTTGATCAGCTTTAAGAAAAAGTAAGAAAACAGAAAACAGGTGTAAGATATTTAGGGACCTGAGACCTTTTGGGCCCATAACATTATGAAGATGAAATGTATTTGAGAAAATATTATAAAACAAAACTTGGTATAGATAATAAATATGAAGACTGTAATGGGTGATAAATGGATCTGTGAGCACCGGCATCCATTCTCAACGCCAAAGTTTGGACATTTGCTTTGGCGCCATCATTGGCAAGAAATACACCTAATTTTTTCGGGATGAGCCAGCCGAGCAAACTACTAGTAGTAAGCCTATCGTCTTTTTTTATTTTATTTCATTTTTTAATTTTTTAATTTTTTTATTTTTTTTATTTTTTACATGTTTTCTTTTGGCCGGTGGCCCCTGTGCCCCACCCCGATCCGCCATTGGCATAACCATGAACATGATGAAAGTATCTTTGTTTTGAACCATCAAAGACCCTAATGTGTAGGTAGAACTTTGTTTGTGCAGTGGAAAAACCGAGGACTTTCTAAAAGCAAGAAAATATGCTCCTTGTGCAAGTAAATTAGTGCCCCTACCAACGATAAAATAAATCTCTAAAAGGGACAGGGCGTATACGCTCAAGGATTTTCCGCCACGAGCTCTATAGTAACTTTATATAGCATAGAGTCTTACAGATAAAAAGTTTCGACCATTGAGCAGCCCCCTTCTTGAAAAAAAAAAAAAAATCAACAAAAATTACGAATTTACCCCATATCCTATACAAATGTAAAATGTAAAATCCGATAAATCAAAAAGTCTTTGCGATATATATATTACATTGTCGAGTTATTTAAGTTATAAGATGCCCTCACTTAAAGTTTAAGTTCACTAGTAAAACTGATATCTGCTGGAGGATGGGGGCGTGGAGTGACCAAAACCGGTCCGGGTTAACAATTTGCCCCAGATTGCGCCTTATCTAATTTACACACCCTTCCTTCCTTCCATTAGATATATAATTTGGTGCTATGATGAGGTCTATAATTTAAAGCTTATACCCCAGAATATATTGTTCATCGCCATTCATTGATGTTTAAAGAGTTGGAATTTAGATAAACATGACGTAAAATTACCTAAGTCCTTGGCCACTTTAGCTCTGTGCCTCTCGGCTTTTAATTTGACATGTCTAGCCCTGAGAGCCGATGATTATTAGTGATCATAAAATCTTGGGTATTACGGGGATAGACTTTTACTGGCGGAAATCATAAAGTTTACACTATCGTAGTATTATTGCTTTGTTAACTTTCATGATTCATAACTAGAGACTCTTTAAATTGAAGAGGGCTCACAAATGCTTTCTTGAGTAGGCTATATTGGAATAGGTGCTGTAAAATATTGTGATCAGAGAAAGTTATTAACTTTATCGCACAGAAAAGTTAACTATAAAGGCCATATAAGGTGATTCGAGACTATAGGCCTATGGATATCTAAAATGATGCATTCATTTCATTCATAAATAAATAACTAATAAGTCTACCTATTCATTTCCTGAAAATATTCAAAATAAAATTTAAATATTCACGATTAATTCTTTTACAAAAAACACATTGTTATAAACCTATAATAAGCCTCTAACAGTGAAGTGGTCCGAGGTACATCATGTACATGTAAATGTATAAAAATCCACGTTGCATGTTACCATGGTCCTACTCAAGCAAACCATTTTGATCTGTGATACCCTGTGGTTAGATATGTCCTTGGACAGTATTTTACAATCTTAGGAGGCTTTTTATGAAATTTTCGGCAGTGCTTTTGATCTTGAAACACACCATATCATCTTACAAATGATAAAACACACGGGTGGGCTTCCCCACATGCCTCCTGACAAAGTCGGCAAGACACATAAGCAGCGGGACGACAAAAGTAGTATATGAAGTGTGGTATTTTAAATATGAAAATGAAATATGAAAGCTTGAAGTGCACAACAGACAATCATCATTTTATAAGCCGCTTTGAGTCATGAAGTTGCTACAAGGAATTCGCACACATTGCTACAAAGTATGTTGCACGAGAGTTAGACATCCGAAAATATTTTCGACTCTTCTGAAGGAAGATGATTACAATCAGTCGTCTTAATTATACTATAATTATATAGACTTATGATCGATATTTATAGGTCATGATTATAAAAATCTCGTTGAAAATCTAGAGCGAACAGAATTTTGCTACGCCTCTTTTGGCAACAGAGACGGTAATAAATGAACTAACATGCAAATGGCTCGCTCGGCGCTGGGTGATGACAGCCCATTCGCTCATTGTCGCAACAACATTTTTAAGATCGTCTCCTGTCGCACAGGCCATTTACGAAGCAAACTTCATGTGTGCGATAGGAGCCGCTTTCCAAGACAGCTTCACAGGATAAAACCATTTCCTCTATCATGTATGGTCAAACTAAATAATGGTTTCTTATCAGCAAATAGTATTGTGGGTTCACTCCACAAACATAGCACCTGCGTGGAGATGCAGGAATGCTATGAAACCAATTTATGACATGAGTTTCTCACACTTAAAATCCTTGTGATTGAAGCGACTTATGGTCAACAATGTTTTTAATTTATTATGTAACGTAAAATATAAACTGGGGAGTATATTATGATCAAAATGCCGCATGAGATATCGACAGAGTGAGAAGCAATAATGATTATGTAATAAAACATTGATCAGTGCCAGACCAATGTAGCTTGGTATATCTATCATCCGGTATAAAAACCAACATTTTTGTTATATGAAGAAAAGGTTTTATCTATAGTAACCATCGATTTACTGTTATATTTCAACAAATTTTAATGATGTGTTTTTCAGAATCCCGGACCGGAGGGGTGAGGTGGGGGGGGGACTGCAGGTAGGACCAATATTTAAAACAAATGTCAATATTCACGTTTACATCTGATTCTCCTTATCCAGATTAAAATATTAATTGCTATTAATTTGTTAAATTATT
Source organism: Paracentrotus lividus (assembly GCA_940671915.1). NCBI lineage: Eukaryota > Metazoa > Echinodermata > Echinoidea > Camarodonta > Echinidae > Paracentrotus > Paracentrotus lividus. The sequence goes on along the minus strand of CALNVZ010002100.1, from coordinate 69,352,031 downwards.
CTGCTTACCTGCCTACCAACTTCATTGTTATGAAGATTCATTTCCTTCACACCTGGCTTTGTCATCGACGGATGGCTCATCGCTGATGACGGCGGTGGTGACGGCGATGGTGACGACGATGAAAATTTATCGGCAGAGTCGACAAACTTCCTGGCTAGCTTGATTCCATAATCGACATCGTCTGTGCATCCGCCCCATTTCCACTCCTCGTCATCATTTACGACATCGGAACTTGGTTGACCACGAGGGTTTGCACAGCCACATTCAGTAAGATTACCAACACTGCATGATCGAGTCACTGAATACACGACGCCCGCTGATGTGATAGCGTAGATGAACGCAGTCTCACGATTACCTACCAAAGATTAAACAATATCGAACAATGATACAGTAAGAATTAGGCCCAATCATTCTAATGAATTTTAATTTAATCAAAAATATGTTTTCCAATCCATAAGTATTTTCATCCTATTGATTCAAGTAGGCCACTTAATGGCGCGCTAACGCATAATGTCACAAACAACGCATTATTGACATCTGGACCAATTTGAAGTTATTATTGACGTCAGCATCCGTAGCATCCGAAGCGCGTGACTGGGGATTCGAACCTGGTCCGATTCTATCAGTTTGTGCGCCTTATTAAGGAGAACAAACTAGTATCATTTAATTTGGGTTACATTATATGTAAGAAAGAAATCGCATACAAACTGATGGATTGCGGAATTCGGAGGTTTCGAATCCATTCACATCTGTAGATGGTGAACGTCACAGGTGGGTCCCAGAGTATATGCGATTGTAACATTATGCGTCGCTGCGACATTACCGTTCGTAACAGGCCCTAATACGAATACCACGCCATCCAGCAAGATATTAAAGTGATGCATTTTAAATACACCTGTCAGCAGATGATCTCCGGAATCAGTCGAAAAATAATAAGAGGAAGTTTCCATCATTGGAATAGTCCCTATCTCAGTCGAATATTCTTGTGTCTGGATATGAATATGAAAGTACAGGTGAACCATAAAGCGGATGCTGTGATAACATGTCGAGTAATACCACTTCATCTATACTTCATCCGAGATGGATCCCGGAAGAAGAAAGAGGAGAATGCTTAAAGGTAAAAGTTGTCACTCACTCCTTGTTCAATGTGAGTAGTGCAAAAATTGATAATAATTATATATTATGTTGTGATCCCATTGTGTTTTTTTAGTTTCGAGTTGTTTAATCAAAATATTCGATTGACATTAAAATGTGATGTAAGAATAGATGATTGATATATTAAAATACTTCTAATAGTTTAAATTATAAAAATTTGATTCCAAAATGGAATAAATCAATTTAAACTTAACGTTATCAACGCATCTTGCACACGGTAATGAAGTGATTATCTTTCTTTAAAGATGAAATTTGTTTCATCATTCATAATGAAATAAGCCCCTTCAAAACTGAAAAGAACACCTTGAATGGTAAACTTTTGAGATTTTAATCCACGGGAGTGTCGAATAATTACCCTATTCATAATCTGTCAAATATCTGAAAATGCTACAATAAATTAAATCGCAATTAATTTGTATTAATAAAGTTCTCATTGTTAGGATAACTTGAAACACGTCCTAGGGCAGCTAAAGATTTCTCCAGCCATAGTATTCCTAAAATGATTACAGATTTGGAACATAAAATGGAATCCGTTCAGGGAAGTGAAAATTGTACCTCAAGGCAGTGTTTACTTTGAATTTATTTAAAAATGACTTCGACACTCTTTCAATTTTCATTAGGTCGCCACATTTTCTCATATTTTATGTTCTTTCTTATAATTTATGTCCGTTCCCCTCGAATTCCTTACAATCCTGATATACTTTTGTTTGAATTTGTGGAGTAGCATCAGTGATATAAGTGGTTTGATGTGAACATTTAGAGTGTAAGTTTTCACGTGTCAAATGTGATAAATTACAACAACAACAAAAGTAATTTACAAAACGCCTTTTATATTTCGACACATAGGCCTATAGCTTGTCAGGTAAGAATTCAAGTTGAGTAGTCTAAAAACGTAGATCTCCGCAGCGGAGAGTTGGATTCTCTGGAGACGCCCCTTCATGATTTGGAGGGCTGGTATGATTTCAAAAAACATATCCCAGGAATACCCTTCCCCCTACTCAAATCTGAAAAGCATGTAACGGCATAACAAAGAAACATGGGAGCTCTCTCGTACTGCCTTATTCTTAGTTCAACATCCCTTTGCCTCCAAATCATACTTTAAATGAGAGAGCGGGTCTTAAAATATATTGCTACCATTATACAAACATGATTACAACAGAAGAATGCAATTCCCCTACATTCATATACAAACAACGCCATGAATAGAAAACCGATTTTTGATATCACGAACAAATCTGTTTTTAATCTCTAGCCCCAGGCCGATTTTTGATCTTTTCTTTGCCAAGAATATGGAAAGTTCAGAGTGTTCAGCCAAGCAATATCAACGTGCACTCAGTCGGGCCGATCTTAAAGGTATAACAGAATAATTTAACATGTAAATCATGTACATGTACATAAAAGAGCCAGGTTGTAACCAACTTCAGTTTTTGTTATCCGTAATATTATGTGCCTTTTAGCCCCCCCCCCCCCAAAAAAAAAAAACAAAACAAAAAAACAAACAAACAAAAAACAAACAAACAAACAAAACAAAACAAAACAAACAAACGAAAGGGGAAAAAAGAGAAAAAAGCGTTTATTAAATAATTTTGTCAGTTCATCTATGCAGGAATTAGATTTTTTTTTTACAGCGTATAATAATATTCACAATATTATTAACTAATTCAATAAACATCTAGACAGGCTGCGATTCTAAATGATAACTCGATCTCTTATTACTGAAACATTCCAAGTTATTTCGAGTCATATACAAATCATAACATTTTTCATTTGATGTTTGATTTCCTATTAAAGGTGTAGAATTTACCGCATCATTGATAAATATCTGAGAGGCGCCTAAATAAGGAGATTAATATTCATCGCCTAAGGATATTTTCACAGCTAAAAGGTATGCTTCATTCTGAACCGGGATAATCACATTCTTTGTCGGTCCTAGGCTTTTAAAAAGTTCCAGTGAATCCGTTATGAATTTTAATATGATATGAGATAAATTTTAAAAATCTTCAGGGCTAAAATTTACAATCTTTGATGATCAAAATCTACAGCCATGAATACTAAAACAAATAACATTTTTGAAGGAAAAAAAATCAGAAAAGTTGGACCTGTTAGTAATTTTGAAAATGTTGAATAATTATAGAAATTCTGTCTGCAATAGGTTGGCCAAGAGCTAATGGCTGACTTCTAAAAAATAATCTCGAAAAACTGATATTGATAAAACTTCAAAACGACATCGAAAACTTTGTTATGTACAGTCATGATGTAGCTTCATTATAACTACAAGTAGCCTCAGAAGTTGAAGAGGTTACATGATAATGAGTTTATAATTGTTCCTCGTTGTAAATTCCAGGCAAAGGAGGGTCAAATGATGCCAATTATAACAAAGAGTTCATTAGGTTTCTTTAATCTACAATATACAAGAGCTAATTAAACAGAGATGTCATAAACAAAAGCTCGTCCACTTTTTAAAGTGCGCTGTTATTGCATGCACTGTAGTTTAAAGAAATTTATATGCCATCTTGAGTCGAGTTAGATCTGCTGTCTTATTTGCATTTTGCCTCGTTAGATTTAATTAAAGTAATGAGAAGAACGATAACGATCAAAAACAAAATAGATGTATTCTGGTTTAAAGTCTAGGAAGATCGCAAGATGCCTGAAAGTATACTGACATTCCTATGTTTACAACATAATCTCTATACCAGTCGAAATTATTTTGTTACATTGTATATATACAAATCAAGTATATAATCGTAATAATGCATCGGTATATGGGCATGGTGGAACGCTTAAAACATTCTCCCTCATACACAATGTGAAATCACTGTTCGTTTTAACGCCGAGCTCGTAGGCGCGCGGGTACCTGAGCCTTTCACTGAGTTTGACCGTTATATTGTAATGAATGAGAGTACATGAACAAGAAACTTTTGCGATTTTTACTATAACATTATTGTATTCTTAGTAAGTCAATTATAAATTATGATAACTGATTTTGTGAGGGGACGCAGCGACCAAAAATGTATGTGCAATGTTCAGACGAGATCTTCTAAAATATACATCCAGTATATTTAGTTTGAAACAGTTTGAGACACAAGTGAACCTTTTGAAAAATTATTCAATAACTAAGTTTACATTATGTTAAATATATTTTTTATATATTTTATTATTAAATATATTGAAAGAAAGAAAAGTAACTAACCAGTGCTCATGACCTCCCCAAATGGATTGTTGACGTCACCAATGACGGAGCAGTTCCATCTCTCAGTACTGAATTGTCTCTGACATTCAATGATGCCAACCTTAGCTCCTTCACTTATCATGTTGATTATATCAGGAGTATTCGCACATACTCTCCGCTGGAGGTGGGGGTACAGTGGAAAACAACAACAAAAATATTTTAATAATAAAAAAACTGAACCAACAAGAGGAATTGATTGTCCATTTAATATTCACACAAATCATTTCATGTTTTTAAATTAAATAGGAAATTGCGGTATGATGATGATGACGATCCACAGCATTTCCATTACGCCATTATTTCTGTTGAAACATTCAAAGGCACAGGCTCAAGTTAAATGTGCCTACAATATAATTTATATTTCATATGGTTATGGTTAAAATTAAAACAATCATGACGAATTTCAGTTTAATGATATGATTAACGAACCTGTTCGATAGTTAGTCCTGGGAATCGTTGACAGAGTGCTTTAGGATCAATTAAGATATTATGGATAGGTGGGGCTTCAGTAACATCATGCTGCCCTGGCCTACCACCACGGCTTCCATCTCGACCTACGCTGACTGCCCCGAGAGATGCAGCACCTAACCACCTACCAAATTCAAAGAATATAATATATTATCATGTAATAAGGTATTTTATATAATTTCATATATCATAAAGAAAAATAAATATTTATATCATTAGATTTACATTGTATCTACGTATAATAAAGATTTGCCAATGTTGAGTATATCAGATGTTTTAAAAGCACAAGAGCAGCAGTGATTTAGCATTGTCATGTCGATGGTGCATTCAATCTTCAGTTTATGATTGTGATTGTATAAAATAATAGAATTATATTAGTTTTTTCACTTGTCTGGAAAATTGGTTGAAAAATTGCCCATTTTTACAAAGCAATTGGATATACGCCCTAGAATATAATAAATTGCCGCCATTTCAATTTGGGGAGAAAATTATGTGAAGTTTGGTCACTGTTGTCTTACTCTTGGAAACTGAAATTGTTTATTCATAATACATTTAGATGGATTTTCATCCTCAAAAACTAATGTTGGCATTCTTCTTACTTCAGTAATTTGCAATGGCGGGTCCAGGCGGGGGCACGAGGGAAACGCGCCCCCTATTTATAATTTGGAAACCACTATACTGTCAAATTTTTGGCGGCGTCTTCCCCTATTTTAAAATCCTGGATCCGCCACCGATTTGAATGCCAGCAAACCCTACATGGTCTGAAACACCATTGATCTTCACGATGGTTCAAGTTCTTGCTTGCAAATATATATATTTTTTCGTGCAAGTCATTTGTCCATAATCGTCGAAACTGCTAAGCGTTCCGGCTCATTTAAGGACGCTAAATAATTCTAAAATGAGCTCTAATTACTTCCACATCATTCAATCTAAACTATAGAATTGAGTCGACCTGCACCATTAAAATTTGTCAATATAAATGAGATACAATGCACTGTTAGATACAATGGTGGCACCTGTACTTTATAATAGAAGAGAAATGATACAAATTGTGCCCCCAAGGCAACGATTCAAAACTTAAACGATGTCAACAAATCAGTTCTCCTCCGGTAAAAAAAAGGCATGAATATGTATTTTTCCTGTCCGTAGAATTCAGTTCCTAAACTCATAAATTTATATAACCAGATAACAGTATAATCTGATAATCACCATAAATTATATACGGAAATGCGATCTTGTGCAGTTCAGAAGTTGCAATACTATATGAATCGTTATAATGCACGGTTTGCATGGATGTACAAGCACATTGTGAAAAACATTCGTCTTAAAAACCCATAATACAGATACATGGCACATAAGGACTAGATAAAGACATTTTTTTTTGTCACTACGTTTAGATTATGAAACCCATACTGACACATTACACAAAATATGAATTTATCTCAAGCGCGAAAAAGACGTGTACCTCAATTCGACATACCACAAATACAATAAAAGACGCTATTAACCACTTTGAGTACAATGCAAATTGCTAAAGATGGTATTAATGGGAATTCGATTGATATCTGTACCGAAGATTTGTATAGAGTTCCGCTCAATTTCCCAAATGGGAACGGGAATGAAAAGAAATAATTGATTTAACTTAAAAAGTCATAACTTTGTGCGTGTGCGGTAGCTGTTTATCTCTTTGATCCGAACAAAACAACATTGGATTTGGAGTAGAAAATAAATCGCTTGGTATTCGAGAGCTTCAAGAGCGTGCATTATTGAATTGCATCAGAAAAAAAGTAGTTTTGGCATTATACACAGATAGTCTGTCATTTCTCAAAATTATCTTATTTATCATCGTTGCTGATAATTGCTTTATTATGGCCTTAGATTTATAACAAGTTATATATATATATATATAAACAAGATATAATATAATAATTTTTCTGCAATGAAATAATACTTGTATACCGAAATTAACTTTAAATTAGGAGCATTAGCCGAAGTACAGAATGAGAATTTCATCCCATCGATGCCCTTGTCCTTATATAATATTATTTGAAACTGCCCCCATCTCACTGAATCAAAATTAGTCTTCGTTTCAAATTCAAATTTATTTCTTATAAGCAACCTTCTGTCGCCTGACAAGAAACTGTGAGCTCATTAAATCAAGTATAGACCAGTCAATAAGGCAAGACCAAGTCAAACAAGGTTCTCAAACCTAAAATTAATCTCTCACATCACATTTTATGATATTATTTTTCATCTTGTAATCATCATCGCGGTAATAAATTTAAATCGTATAATGCCGCCTGTTAGGCGTGTCTTTCGCACTTTGATGCTGATGAAAGTAGACAGAGAGAGGGCTGTTGCCTAACTGCCATAAACAAAAAAGAACGATTATCATGATTACCGGGGTCATAAATGAAATTAAACTAGGTTGTTAATAAGATGTTGTTGAATAAATCAAAATACCAGATCTGGGATTGTCCAATGAGCGGACAGGTGGGACAATTATTTGTAAATCATTTTCAGAAAGAAAAAAAAAATCAGAAAAACAAATGTTTTCTTAAAACATGTTCATTTATGAGCTATCAACTAACGATCTAAACTGCAATAACCTTGTTTTGTCAGGTAAATGTGTGTGCCCTTCCCCTGAAAATAATGTTCGGCACTAATACTTGAACTGAAAGCTTAACTATTGAAATAAATTGCGGCCTTCTTTCAAAATATTTCGTTAAAAGGGGCCGAAATATTGGCAGAAAACTAGCCAGGAAGACCCATCATTTTTTAGAAGAGTGAAAAAGGTAGATTTTACACAGACTCACAAGTGCACAAGGCTAAACATATTTCCTTGAATAAAACTTGATTTGAATCACCCTCAAGAGAGCATGTTAGACATGTAGACCTTGTAAGAAATCTTGTTTCCGATTCTCAAGTACCCACGTGTTATTTTCGTGTCATTGGGGCGGAATATTAATGGATTCTGAAATTGGGAAGATGAATAATGGTATGATTATGGTTGGATTTAGAGCCTGGACCTTCTACCGGTACTTTTATGATTGGAGTATACATGTAATCTAAAAAATAAAGTATAGCTCCCTATTAGGGGTTCATGGACTTTCGCGGTTTTCAAATTACCCCCCCCCCTCATAATCTTTCTGTTTTACACTAGTGACCACTATACAAGTTAGTGTAATATTACTGGCAACCGTTGGTTATTAAGAGGTTTATTATCATGATTGTGACAGAAAGTTTATTGGATTGGTACCATTCCAAAAAGAGCAGAATCGTTCGATTTATTTTACTCTTTATTTTGTTTTAAACACTTCAATGAGAGAAATGACAGAGTTCAATGATGCCAACGAAAGGAAACGTGATTTTGCACAGTTCATGTATAGTATGCAGGCATTTCATACTGCAGTAATTTGTTTGATGTATATATGTTTAATAATAATCAATATAACATCAACTTTCTAATTAATCAACATAATAATTATCAATCAGAATGTTTTTTATATCATGTTTGAAATACTGCAATCATTTACCTATACTCTACATATTATTATAGAGGATCATTAAATGAAAGCAGGATATTATCTCGTTAATTGGGTTCAATATAATCTATGCATGCAATTGCCCTGCATTACGCAACTAAAGTAAATTGGATTTATTACAAAGATCGATCTTTATCAACTTGTACAGAAATTGAAAAGCCATATCAACAATTGCTCTTTTCAAACGAACCACTCATTTTATTGTGCGAAAGAAAATGCTGATTAGTATTAATTATGAGTTCTATATATAGGCTACACATCCAATAAAGTTTCTTGGATGTGTATGTAGAACTCATAATTAATAGTTAAATTCCATCCCGATGAACTTATTTCGTGAGCTGATAGTATTAGTTTACATCTTTTGTCGAATACTTTCCATCAAAAATATATATATTTTACTTCGATGTGTTATTATTAGCAGAGGATCGTACGTACATAATTATTGGCTCTTGACAGACAAAATTTTGTTACTAAACTATAATAGAATGATGAGTTCAGGTACTTACATCCACGTAGCATCTGTCCTCATTGGTACTGCAAGGAAAATAGAAATCCACAAAATACAGACGACACCACATCGATAGGTTAAATTCCTTCTCTTGCAAGTATTCCGTCTCGAGATACACTCCATTATTATCCTTATAAAATCTCAGCGAACAAACTCAACTATTTTTTAACTCTAATTAAAACTATCGTTTCTGAAGTAGAACTAGATGGTTTTAATCCGGTTGAAATTCATTACAATCTATATCCGAATGAATATTTTCTGTATGTGTTGAACTGTTGTAACGATGTTCTGAGTAGAGTTTGTCCAGTTTGGTGAGCTAGAGTTAACTTTGCAATGATATCCCCTGACGATTGCGTCAAAAATCCCTTTGATGCGAGCCGTCTCCTCGCCGGTGAGCAAACAACATCGCGCTTGTAACACACCGTGACACACGAACAAACATCTACTTGCGAGAAAACTTTATCCCGCTCATAAAATGGTATGTCTCCTGTGATTGGTCGACCGGGGACTACACATCCGCTCCTATCAACCAACGAGTGTTGACGTATTACTCACTCGGTTGGTGACGATTCAAACACTATCGGTACCCTTTAACTTTTGTTCTGATCGTAAAGTAGATTTTTGAATATTGTCGCCAGAAATTGTCCCAATTTAATACTAAAATGAGGAGCTTCATTTACAAAGACAAACAAACTTACAAAGATGGAAAAGGATGAGAAAATCCTTCAGACTTTGGAGCGTGAGAACCCTGGTTTCTATGAGGTTGCTTTATCACAAAGAACATTACGGATATCACGATGAAGGGGGTATTCGTTCTTTCATTACATTGAAAGCTGCCAGCAACAATCTGAAAAGGAACCTTTTGTCACGAAACGATGTCATTGAAACGATCTAAAAGACCCTTCCAGTTATCTCTTTTGTTTATCTTTTGATGAAAGGATAATCAATGTTCTTCACGGATTTATCCAGGTAATATAGGGGTTAGCAATTATGATACAGAGGGATTAAAGTGGTGTAAGATGTCTGTGCTAAAATTAAACGGTAAACATGGAAGATGCCATTCCAATGACGACCAACTTGGGTAATTTGCAATAAAAGTTTTATTGCGATGAGACCATTCAAAGCTGATTCTTGGCAAAGACCAAAGTCATGATGGGGGATATTGAGAGCAGGTTGTTTGAATCATTAAAATGTACAATCACCTAAACTGATGAAAAGGGCGATGTTAAACCTTTTCTGTCATGAGTCATTCGTCTGCATAATTATCCTACTCTTTGCTTCTTTATTTCCGTTTATGATATAATGAAGCCACGTGGGTGGTATATTTTCTAAAAACAATAATCGTGTCTTCAAAAATTCATTTGCCAAATTTTCTCCAATATCTTTATGATTTATATAGTTAATCTTTTTGGTTAATAAGAAGGCTAAATAATTGTAATATATATTGCTTCAAATTGTAAATCTGGTATTTTCAGTTTTTATGTAGGCCTACATAACCTAAAATTTGTAGAGGTGATAATGATCATCGTTGTCTATGGTATCATCATCATCATCACAATAGAAACAGCATCATCATAATCTGATCAATTATCAACACATCCATCATCACCAATATCATGATTGTTACATCAATTTTATGACTATAGGACCATCATCGTCACCACCACCACCAACATCATCATCTTTACTATACCACGAAGGCTGAAGGCTATAGTGTGTATTTGTGATGAAATTTGATTATGAAATAAAGGACAGTAACAGTTGTTACTATCTAAATCACTTACTATCACAATATTGCTAACCTACCCCTGACCGCCCCCCCCCCTTCCGCCCTCAAACACAAAGAAATAGCCGCTGTTATAAAGACCACCAGTGCTGCAGGTGTTACTAGCGGGAGGTGGGCCGGGCCGGGGACGAGGAGTTTGTACACCGCTGCAGAGAAAACAAAATGTCTGGCAATCTTTTTTCTGGTACAAGAAAAAGACAATTAGATCATCTGAGGTCTAAAAGTAGCTCACAAAATCATCAATTTTCATTCATTTGTTTCGGATATTTGCTTATTTTTGTTTTCAATATTGAAATCGAAAGTCAACAACATTTCAGAATGTTATTTTTTTTTTATAAAGATGCGAAGATAATGGGGGTACATTCAACCTCTTTCAACATCAAATACAATACAAGAGGGAAAAAAATAAATAAAAAAAGTTAGAGGAAAAAGAAGAGGGCAGTCGAAAAATAAGACTCGCTTGATCGCATTGCTTCCTCGCAAAATAATGTTCCCACTCCCTAATTGACCGATATCATTTTTGTTTTTAGAATATACCTGTCCCATGGTTGTAGTTTTGGTGGTAGTATCAATTATAAAATACTGATAAAAATCGCGCTGAAAAAAAATCTTTATGTATAAATATGAAAATTTGGGAACAACAAATTTGTACATTTTTTACTAAAACAACTCACTTTGAGGATCTCCTTTTTGAAATATTCAAAATCCTGTCTTAATACCCCATTCACAGTGGCCTCAAACACCGCTACAGTCGCGGGACTGTCCCGCGACTGTAGCGGTGTTGCCCTTAGTGTGAATGCTCGGACCCGCTATAAACTATCCCGGGATAACCTCGACCCGCTATAACACCGCGATAAACTATCGCGCTCAAACCATAGTAACAGCACCGGGACAGTCCCGCTGCTGTCGCGGAGTGCCTTCAATGTGAAGGCACATTGAAGGCACTCCGCTACAGCACCGGGATAAAAAAACAATAAAATACATAAGAATTTCCAGGGCCCCGTAACACAAAGGTTTGCGATCAATCGCAAATTTGAAAGAACCATTTTAATTGGTCACTGACCAGTTATTTGTACAATAAACGCATGCAACAATGATTGTGATTGGCTGTTGCAACTTTGCGATTGATTGCAAACTTTTGTGTTACGGAGCCCAGAAAAGATAGTGAAAGAAGGATAATACACGGAAATACATAAGAAATGATAGAAAAGATAAAGAAAGAAGGTGAAAAACAAAGAAATACATAAGAAATGATAGAAAAGAAAAGGAAAGAAGGAAAAAACAAAGAAATACATAAGAAATGATAGAAAAGAAAAGGAAAGGAAAGAAGGAGAAAAACAAAGAAATACATAAGAAATGATAGAAAGGAAAAGGAAAGAAGGAGAAAAACAAAGAAATACATAAGAAATGATAGAAAGGAAAAGGAAAGACGGAGAAAAAAACAAAGAAATACATAAGAAATGATAAAAAAGAAAAGGAAAGAAGGAAAAAAATAAAGAAATACATAAGAAATGATAGAAAGGAAAAGGAAATAAGGAAAAAACAAAGAAATACATAAGAAATGATAGAAAACAAAAGGAAAGAAGGAGAAAAACAAAGAAATACATAAGAAAAAATTAATGATAGAAAAGAAAAGGAAAGAAGGAAAAAAACAAAGAAATACATAAGAAATGATAGAAAAGAAAAGGAAAGAAGGAGAAAACAAGAATATAAGAAATGATAGAAAGAAAGGAAGAAGGGAAAAACAAAGAAATACATAAGATGATAGAAAAAAAAGAACGAAGGAGAAAAAACAAAGAAATACATAAGAAATGATAGAAAAGAAAAAGAACGAAGGAGAAAAAAACAAAGAAATACATAAGAAATGATAGAAAGGAAAAGGAAAGAAGGAGATAAAACAAAGAAATACATAAGAAATGATAGAAAGGAAAAGGAAAGAAGGAGGAAAAAACAAAGAAATACATAAGAAATGATAGAAAAGAAAAGGAAAGAAGGAGAAAAACAAAGAAATACATAAGAAAAAATTAATGATAGAAAAGAAAAGGAAAGAAGGAAAAAAAAAAAGAAATACATAAGAAATGATAGAAAAGAAAAGGAAAGAAGGTGAAAAACAAAGAAATACATAAGAAATGATAGAAAAGAAAAGGAAAGAAGGAGAAAAACAAAGAAATACATAAAAAATGATAGAAAAGAGAAGGAAAGAAGAAGAAAAACAAAGAAATACAAAGAAATGCAAGTATTTTGTAACGGAGGTCATAAAAATCACACGCTGCAGTGTGAATGGGTACTTGAAATCTATCCCGGGACTGTCCCGGGATAACTTTTCCACTGTGAATGCATTTATAGCGGGTTTATAGCGGTGTTGCCGTCCCGCGACAGCACCGCGACAGAACCGGGATAAATTTGAAAACCACTGTGAATGGGGTATTATAAAATTCAATATCCTTCCCGAACCGTTCTTTTTTTAAAGATTTGTTTTAAATATTATTGTTAACAAATTCATAAAGGTTGTATATTGCCCTTTAATAATAATAGGGAAGGCCTGAAAATCTGGCTAGTTTCAGAATGTAAGAAGTTTGCAAGGTTTCCCTCAAGGAAAGCCAAGACATATCTTAGAGATTGTAGGAAGGTCAACATATCATTTCATGAAAATACCAAGTGCACACAAAGAATGGGTGGTCTGGTTCAGACCTGATACGGTTCGTTCAAACCTCAGATTCAAGACCATTGCTAGGGTACATGCAGGTAATATGGGCCAGCAGGTAATATGGGCCACCTGAAGCAAATCATGTCGTGACCGTCGACCGATGACCGATGACCGGTGTGAGCACCATTATGTTGTTCATATGAACAGTATACGAAAATATATCATCGTGATGCCGAAATTTCTCTGAGAAAATTGCTAAAAACCAACAATGTAGGTAAAACTTACGGCATTTTTTTACCCTGATGTAAAATTTGACATTTCACAGAATGTGATGGTGAAAGAGTGTTTGAGGGGGTAACCTCAATTGTTTTGTATATATTTAGTAAGCTCATAGTTTCATTTTGATCATACTAGCGTGTACAGGTCAATTTGTTTTAGTGAAGGGGTGGAATGTGGCATTGAATGCTTGCCTGACACAGCAACATTAGTGCAGGTAATATGGGACATCCAAAATGGCGGAAATGATTCTGGTACTTAGTACTGGGATGAGGCATCAATCTCTTTGCTACGATTTTTTTGGGGTATATTCACAGTATATAATTAATGTAAATAACTTATTGTAGGCCTATATTGACTTGTATAACGAAAATAATATTTAAATAATATATTTTTTTAAATAATATACAAAATACATAACAATGAAATAAATGGTCAAAGGATTTACTGAAGGGTCTTATAATTTCAAATTATATCTTAAAGTTAATGATTTTCAACATTTTTAGCAAATTCCAGACATGGTAGAGTCATTGTAGTTTTTAAAACATACATTAAATACATGTGCCCATATTACCTGCACATGCAGGTAATATGGGCACCTTGGTAATGACGTCAACACTTGAATATTGCAGACAGGGGAGTTGGTGATAATTGTTTTTCTTCACAATAAAAGTTAGAGCAGTAGTTATTGATTCATATAAACAAAGATTAGACTGTGTGTCATTTCGTAATTTTATGCAAATTAGGCAAATGAGCTTAGGGGGTCCATATTATACCTGCATGTACCCTATATACATTCGGGCATCTTCTTTCTTTTTTTTTTGTTTCCTTGATCCATATTATGCTGTAAAAAATATTGCATTTCCATTCAATCTGCGCCCCCCAAAAACAAGGGTCAAGCTTAACCCATTCTGGACTCTGGGTCCATAGGGGCTATACATTTCCGGGTCAATTTGATCCAGATTCCGAATCAAAGCCTCCAATTGACCCGGACTCCAGTCCCGTTTCCGAAATATCTTCATAATGATACTGTAAAAGTTTTATTCTCGATTTTTCACTTGTTTATTATGATCTTTAATCGTGCATGCTCTGAAGAAACTTGGTTTTGCATGTAACTTGTGATTTCCCGAGTTTCCTCTAATCGCTTTAAGTCTAATAATTTCCAATATTTTTTTTTGCAATATTTTCCCCCGTTGAATAGCCTCTCACCTCATGTTGACTTTACATGTAGCAAATAACTATATTATAACAGTGTACTTTAACTTCTTCTTGAACAGAGAGGAGTTTGACGATACAAAAACTATTCAATTACACAACGACCAATTTCCTTTTGCCCAAACGACCCCTTTCTCATAAAAGAGTTCAATTTTCATATAGCAGCCCGGGGCAATGCTTTGTACTTGACAGCTAGTTATACAGCCCTCTCACCAGCTTGCAGATTAGACTCTTAACTTTCTTTTTGAATAGGTTCAGCTAGTCGTAATCTCTTGCCATAGGCTATATTAAAGCGCCATTGCAAAATATTGTGAGAGCTTTTATGTGACAACCTCCAAAATATGAACCTCCCTCTCTAAAGTCTAGTTGATGGAGATCTGAAAACCGAGATACATTCTCCTGCTGTGTAAGCGGTTTGATCGGAAAATTGAATAAAGAGACCGACTCAGTTTGCTGAGCTACTTGTAACCATTTCTACTGCTCCGCGTGTGTTTGTTTTTCGTCTCGATGTGACGGTGGTTACCAAATACGTTTTCTAGCAGAAGAAAAGAAATTCCTTCTTTTTACGATAAATTTTTCGGAGAACATTATCTCTAGCAGAATTAAAGGACGCACCTATTACTGACTCATATATTTAGGTGAAGTACACCTCACCATCTCGGGTATACACTCTTAAAATAGTTGGGCAAAAGTTTCCCAACTTTTAACCAACACTGTGCAAAAAGCTGTCCACTACATATTGGTTGAATTTTGCCCAATTTTTAACTAATTCTGGGCACTTGAAGTAAATATTGCCCAGAATTGGGTAATAATTGACCAGAATTGTGAATTTTTAAAAGCAAACAAACAATATTACCCAACTAGAATTCATTAAAATTACCCAACATTTTAGTGCGGTGCGAAACCTTATAACCTTTTTATGTTTTCGTAAACATCACCGCTTGTTTTCATCTCCCCTTGTTTACGATAACCAAATATTTTTCTATTCGTTATGAACTTTTACAATCTTTTTAAATGTACTACATCCAAGTATGTCAATGTATTGTTTCTATTGTAATATCACATAGAAGATAAACCGATGAATATGTTTCTAGCAGGCTGTGTGCGCAGTAGGAGGAGCCGATTAACAGACGACATAAGTTATGCCCACATGGCGGGAAAGCCGTGTGAACAACGTGTTGTGGACATCAAAGAAAATTAGTTCTGATCGATGAAAAGTGGTATTTACGGCTCTAAAATGAAACAGTATCAGAAACGATGAGTACACAGTCAGATGACAATTATTGACTGTTTCTGTCAAGGCTGTGTATGTCTAGCCTTGCGGCTTACCTTTGAACTATATCATATCATATTGATCCCAAATGAAATACAATTGATATGAGTGGTGTAGTGAGAACAGATTGATTTGAACTTCAAAGAGACAGTTGTTCCATTGTTATTCGATTTATCTGCTTCTAAATGTTGGTATTTATATTATTCAATAATGGAATCGTAAGACCGATTCAAATCAGAAATCTTCGCACACACGCACGAAAAAGGCAAACATGATATCATAAAGAAATGATAATAATGATACTTTTTACATCCTCCCCCCCCCCCCGAATGTTTCACTGGACATTTTAACGAACTCTTCCAAACATGGAAGGTTAGGTTAATTGTTTTTGGCAAGTTTAAATCCAACATACTGCATATTTTCCAATGTTCTAGGAGCAATATTATTTGAAATATTTATTCTGAGAGAATCTGTTCAGCAAATAAAGTTACGTCTGAATAAAGCGTAGAAAGAACGGGGCAAAGGGGCCTTACTTTTGTATATGCCTCAGACTATGTCCCAAAATGAGAAGAGAAAAGAAAGAAAGAGAGAGAGAGAGAGAGAGAGAGAGAGAGAGAGAGAGAGAGAGAGAGAGAGAAACATGCCCATACTCCTCAGCATTTCAAGCAGTCGAGTAGAATATTTTATACTTTCAAAATGTATTTTCTGAACTTAACTACCCTCAACCTTGCTCAATCCAACCCTTATCAAGTAACACAAAACAAGACAAAACATACAGACTGTATCTAACTTAAGTTGATAGCAAAACACAAAGTTGACCAGTCTTCCTGATGAACAAAAATCCTCTATGCCAACATTCCGACAACAATAATAATTAGAATTGAAATATCATCTTTCATTTGCAATTAGCAATGAACCGGTAAATGTACAGGGGCGGATCCAAATTCGCCATAGAAGAGTAGGGGGAGGGGTTGAAAAGAAAAGAGAACACAAATGGGTAAATGCAAAATTCACAACATACATAATACTTGGTCAACTCAAGTCATTGTTCTATAATAAATATCTTATTTATTACAACATGGTACAAAAAGACTTGTTTGGTTTTGCATGATAATATAATAATATACATAGAGAATGGTTAAGGTGAAATGCAATAAATTCATAGAATGTCTGGTATATAATTTCCTGAAGTAACATATGAAGAATCGCAGCAAACCTTAACACATGAACATCATAAAAGAAATACTCACTATTTGATGGATATCCAACCTAGCTGGCAAGTTAATTAAAAGGAATGGAAGAAAATTAGATTTACAGGGGCCATATTCATTAAAACCCTCATAAGCTACTTTCCTGGTAGGCCATATAGTTGGCAGTTAAGTCCATTCCTTTCAACCAATTAATTTTTTTAAATAATGGTTTGATTTTGACAATTGAAACATCTCATCAAAGAACTATTTCGAAACAAATATAGAGAAAACAATCATTTTAGTACATTAGAACCATATGTATATCAGTACCATGGAATCTATCATCAAAATGTGAATTCAAAATAACATAAAATATGAATACTGTTTAGGTTTAAGAAAAAAAAAAATAATAATATAACAAATAAGGCACATGTTCCATGTTTCATTACATTACAATGACTTTCTTTCAACTCAATAGCTTAAGTCATTTCTTCCGTAAAGAAGTATTTTCAAGCTGTATATGAATAATCAAGGTCTAATAACAAAATTATTATATTTCTTCATCATTATTGGTAGAAAAACCTATGCTGCAATAAATTTTTGAAACATTATGAAAGCACCGGGTCAGACAATTAGCCCAATGAAATCCTTTGTTAAAGCCAATACTGGATTTGTGCCTGTTATATGACCATTGCCTTGTAACAAAGATTTACGATCAATTGCAAATTTGAAACAAGCATTTTAATTGGTCCACAGTGAGACTTTTATGCAAGAACTCCATGCAACAAGGATCCTGATTGGATACCCTCAATTTGTAATTGATCAAAAACTCAGCGGCATTACAAATAATTCCATGAAATCAAATTAGTCTGAGAGTACTAGAGACAATGTTAGAAATCAAGAGGTTAAAACCAACTCTGCAGTGAAAAGCCTACATACTAATCACAACTTTGATCAGTTTAGCATTGAATTAAGGATTTATTTTATCTGTTTGCCATCTTAAATAACATATTCAGCTTTTCTATAGACACCTGGAATTGAAATGATTTTATCCTCAAACCCTGAAGCAATGCCTTCTGACATGACGTTCAGATGTAATGTAATGAAATTTATAATCTGCATTTAGCAGTAGGATTTCCATATGACAAAAGCTCACAGTGCAGGGTGTATTATAGAAAACATTATATTTTCACTATTTGCTCAGGGCTTACTCAAAAGTAGGTTATCATACATCATATTGAATGTATGCAGTTTTAATATAAATCACTTATAAGCCTTTAATACTCTTAAAAGCTAACTAGATATGATGAATAAGATAATATATTCTTGGATAGATTTTTTTGCAGTAATTAATTTGGCAATATCAAATCATAATCTTTTAGAGCAATATTCTATTTGTGACAATACAAACCCTGTACAAAGAGAACAATACCATCACTTATTGACAACGAATCGCCTGGTAAAAGTGCTTTTAAAAAGTTTATAATTTCATAATCAATTATTATGACCAAGTAGGCATTTAAATTGTTTTATCTTATGTTTGTACTCATAAATATCCTCTTTTCTTAATGAGTGATTGCTCATTAGCATTCCCCAGCATGACCACAAGGCCGGCTATTCATGTATTCATAAGTATTCCTTTCAAAAAGTTCAACCAGGGTGGTGTTGCATAAAACCTTTTTTCTAACCCGAGTTTTCTCGGGTTAAAAAACTCAGCTTATGTAGACCTATTTCTTAGGTTATTCAACCTGAGTTTTAAAACGCCTTAAAAATGTATTGCATTTATACTTGTGAAAACTCTGGTATGTTTTTATGTAATGGAAAAAACAGTAAAAAATCCAGAAAAATATTGTAACCGGAGTTTTTGGACTTTAACCGGAGTTTTCAGATTTTAACCGGAAAAAACTCCGGTTAGAAGTTTTATGCAACAGGGTGCAGGGGGGCATTTCATCAAAGGAACTTGTCAGACGTTTTATCCGACAAACTGTTATAAGCTACTGAAATGCTTGCATCTGATTGGCTGAGAGCAAATTTGTCGGATAAAATATCCGACAAGTCCTTTGATGAAATGCTCCCCAGTAGGTAGGTATACTGTGAAATCAATCTCAGGGATCATAATATCATTCTTAAACAAATAATTTCTTCAATAAATATTGATTTACCTGAACAAAATATAATCTAAATAGATATATAACAATATAACATATATCTTGATAAATGTAATTCTTTTCCATATGTTATGTAGAAGTATAAAAATACATTTACAATCAAGTTAAAAGGCACATTTTTATTTCACGGTATAGTCAGCCATTTGAATACCATGAGCAGCGGACATATGTAGTTTCAAATTACCCACAATGCTCAAGGATGAACCTGTGTATGCATTGACATATTTTCATTGGTAGTGTAATTATCTGGATTCATACCATAAGCTCTATATCCCACCAACCAGAGCCAAGGATACATAGTTCATCACAATACTGTTTGTCATTGCACTTTACCCTCTTCCCTCGCTCCCTCTCTCTCTCTTTCCCTCCTATCTCTCTCTCTCATCCCCTCACTTGATCAAAATTTCTTTACTCCCTCTCTCTCTCTCCATCTCACCCTCTGCGATTAAATCTCTACATCATTCTTTCTTTCTCTCTTTAACTCTCCCTCCAACTCTCTCTCTCTCTCTCTCTCTAAAGCACAGTAATGGCAAGTGTGATATTTATGAGGCAATACTTCAATTTTTTTAAAGATACAAGTATAGTAAAGATCTGAATACAAGTTATGTCATGTTATAAACTATTTATAAACATCTTATTTGTCCATACAAATGTTTGAGTAATTTAGCATTGTATTGAATCCAGCTATTCCATAAATGAAAAAAAAAAGAAAAAAAAGATTCTGCAAAATAAACTTTCCAACCTGTAAAAACTGCAAATTGGTCTTTAGTTGTATAGGCTTGTACTGTTAAGTTCCATGAGTGCCACCTGCTTTTTATCATTTAATCCTACCCCCTCTATTGGTCACCTTGACCTAGTTACCCCCCTATCCCACAAACCTGTGCTAGTAAGATCTCAGAGTATATAGCATTGATACGCCCAGTCACATGATACGGTCCTCTCCTTTCTTCACTCCTATCACCTTTGACCCACTTTGGTATGGACTGAGGATGAAGTGTGCCCTCTTGTGACCTGGCTTTGTGCATCTCTTCAACCTGTAAATGTGGAGCAAAGGAAAGTAGCATGATAGATTTGTTTGTTTGTTCTCTTCTTTCTTTGTTTAAGTATAAAGAGGATCACTAGTAAGTTCATTAGGCTTAAACAAGACAAGTGTAAATCATATTGACAAAGATTTTTTTTTTCTTTTCAGATTCTTGAAAACTAGATCAATACACAAGATAAAATTCATATAAGTGTATCTTTTTTGATAGATAGATTTGTTTGTTTGTCCTTCTCTTTCTTTGTTTAAGTATAAAGGGGATCACTAGTAAGTTCATTAGACTTAAACAAAACAAGTGTAAATCATATTGACAGAGATTTTTTTTTTACTTCAGATAGAGTTAAAACAGATTTTGATAGGGTGGTAAGGAAAGGAAATATAAGGTGAATGAAGCACTTTCTGAGACAGGAAGGATATTTGGATGTAAGGCGAGCATTGAAGAGGGAGAGGAAGGCCAGAGATATTGTGAAAGGGAAAGTTCTCAAGTTTGACTGAATAAAGAGGATGCTAAAAATTTAGTGGAATGCAGAGAGATAATAATTAGAATGAAAGTAGGTTTGAAAGTCAGAAACCCTCTATTAGGGAAAAAACACTGACCTTAGGTGACGGAGGCATAAAAAGTGATCACTTTAAAAAGAAATGTACATATAGTCCTCATTCCTAACTTAGTGTATCTGACCCTGGAATATCACAATATACTTCACACAATGGAAATGCTCAAATTCAGGTTAGGAAAGAAAAGAGAATATCTAAATGGAATGTGATTTTCAATAAAAATGACAGTTTTTAGGGTATCAAAACAAAAACAGGGTATATATGTAGTCCCATAAGGTGCACTCACATAATATTGTAACATATAATACTCTTAGACAATTAATTTTATTCATTTGTCTCCAACGGTAGAAACCATGCAAATTGGTAGAAACACACGCAACTGCTGTGTGATAAATATTGGAACCCGACAGCTATGAAAAAAATCATAGGCTGCCCGGGCGGGATTCGAACCCACGACCTGTGGATTGCTAGACCACCGTCATAACCGCTAAAAAAAAAATTCCTTTACGTATAATACTCTTCTTTGGATTCCTCTTTACATGATTATATCACAGATATCATAGATCACAGGATTAATATTTAGGTGGGGGCAGGACCACTTTTTACACCTAATTACTAGCATTTTGATTTGATTTGATTTATTTGTCAAGTATAACAACATTCACTTAAGCTTGACGGGATGACCCATGAAAGCCCTAGAGCTTATTTACAACAGGGTCCCAAAAGTGCATTACAGCACTTTTTTCCTAAGATTTTTTTATTAACCCGTTGGGGACTGAGCCCGAATACATTAAGGCTGAGGTCTACGGGAAATGTGTGTTATAGCCAAATCAGCTCGTCGCCAACAGGTTAAGGAGAAGGGGGAGGGGCCCAAGACCCAAGCCTGATATAAAGTCACTAATCTTACCTTATGGAAGTGACAAGCACATTTTCCTTCTAAGAAATCTCTGTATCTTGCCATCGTCATGTTGAATGTATCCACAAATTGGCAGCCCATCTGAAGAGCAGAATGCCTAAGCCCTTGATTGTGAAGGTATACTTTCCTCTGTTCTGCCTGCACAATTAAGATATATAGAATTAAGAGACTTTAGATGATAGAATATCCTTGATTATGAAGGTAATGAGGTATACTTTCCTCTGCTCTGCCTACACAAAACATATATATAGAATTATGAGGCTTTAGTTGATAGAATAACCTTTGTTATGAAAGCATATTTACCCTACTCTGTCTACACAATACAAACATAAAAACTATTGAAATTCTAGGTGATAAAATATTCTTTGTTATGAAGGTGTATTTCCCCTATTCTGACAAAACAATACAGATTTATAAAATTATGAGACTTTAGTTATTAGATATCAACACATTCAGAGATATCTATTACTTTAAATCTAATTCTTAAGTATGTGAAATATATCTATACTAATAAAAGTTTATTGTTGAAATTCACCATGTACAATTTAAAAAGTGGATTAGTAAAATTACGCGATGCGTAATATATGTCCCCGCCGATAATGTAAAATTCCCATTTATATCACGATCAGTGCTATCACATAAGGCAAACAGAATCGAATCGGGTAAAAAATGGCGAAGAAGTAGCATTTTGTAGCCAATGTACAATATAGGTCAAAGTCAAGGTCAAAGGTCAAAGGGGTCAAAAGTCGAAATTGGTTGAAGAAGTTTTGTAGTCCTCACTAGTGCTATCACATAAAGCAAACGGAATCGAAATCGGATGAAAAATGGCGAAGGAGTAGCATTTTTGTAGCCAATTAACAATATAGGTCAAAAATCAAGGTCAAAGGTCAAAGGTCAAAATTTTGTGAAGAGTTTTGTAGTCCTCACTAGTGCTATCACATAAAGCAAACAGAATCGAAATCGGATGAAAATGGCGAAGGGAGTAGCAGTTTGTAGCCAATTAACAATATAGGTCAAAAATCAAGGTCAAAGGTCAAAGGTCAAAATTCTGTGAAGAATATTGTAGCTATCACCTAGAGCTATCACATAAAGCAAGCGGAATTGAAATCGGATGAAAATTGGTGAAGGAGTAGCATTTTGTAGCCAATTAACAATATAGGTCAAAAATCAGGGTCAAAGGTCAAAGGTCAAAATTCCGTGACGACTTTTTGTAGTCCTCACCTAGTGCTATCACATAAAGCAAACGGAATCGAAATCGGAATGAAAAATGGCGAAGGAGTAGCATTTTGTAGCCAATTAACAATATAGGTAAAAAATAAAGGTCAAAGTTCAAAGGTCAAAATTCGGTGAAAGAAATTTTGTAGCCATCACCTAGTGCTATCACATAAAGCAAACGGAATCAAATCAGAGAAAAATGGTGAAGGAGTAGCATTTTGTAGCCAATGTACATATAAAGTATAAATCAATGGTCAAAGGTAAAGGGGTCAAAAGTCAAAATTTTTGTTAAGAAGTTATGTAGCCCTCACCTAGTGCTATCATAATAAGCAAACGGATTCGAAATCGGATGAAAAATGGCGAAGGAGTAGCATTTTGTGCCAATTAACAATATAGGTCAAAAATGAAGGTCAAAGGTCAAAGGGGTCAAAGTCAAAATTCCGTGAAGAAGTTTTGTAGCCCTCACCTAGTCAGTCTATCATATAAGCAAACGGATTCGAAATCGGATGAAAAATGGCGAAGGAGTAGCATTTTGTAGCAATTAACAATATAGGTCAAAAATGAAAGATCAAAGGTCAAAGGGGTCAAAAGTCAAAATTCCGTGAAGACTTTTGTAGCCATCACCTAGTGCTATCATATAAAGCAAACAGAAATCGAAATCGGATGAAAATGGCGAAGGAGTAGCATTTTGTAGCCAATTAACAATATAGGTCAAAATCAGGGTCAAAGGTCAAAGGTCAAAATTCTGTGAAGAAGTTTGGTAGCCATCACCTAGTGCTTGATCATATAAAGCAAACGGAATCGAAATCGGATGAAAAATGGCGAAGGAGTAGCAAATTGAAGATTTTGGTCACATACGGACGCACGGACGGACGAACGGACGGACACACATACACACATACACACATACACACGTACGGAGCCCGTTTCATAGTCCCCTGCTCGAACTCGTTCGGCGGGGACAAATAATGGTCAATTAAAGATTGAAGGTATACTTACTGGAGTAAGGCAATGAATACCATCTACCGGCTGATGGAAGCCTGCTCCTAGACCTTTTACTATCTTCTGAATACCAGTCAGTCCAGATCTGGTGGAAGAAAGAGAGAAACTTTGCATTTATTATTTACAATAAGACCTTAGTCTTATTTTTGCAAATTTTGACTTTTCTGACTTTTATTGATGAAAGGAAGAATAAATTAACTTTCAAATGGTTTGCAAGTGAATGGTTTTATTTATAAAATAAAAGCGAGGGCATACAGTGTAAAGCGTGACATATACAAAAACAAAAAGAGAAGAAGAGAGAAATGAACATTGCTACATGCTGGTCAGGGGTGACAAAATAATAATATAAATAGCTGTTGCTCAGAAGCATGACACAAGAAGTTAACACATTGAGGACAGAGCCTGAATATATTTGGGCTGAGGTCTATGGGAAATGCCTGTTATAGCAAAATCAGCTCGTCTTCAACAGGTTAAAGAATAAACTTGTAAAGTTGGAGTTGTGTTATTCCATTATGCTGGATTTCATCATCAGCACTTACCTTTGTAATACTTGTTGTATAACTGTTAGATGATGTATAGCCATCCAATGAACCCCTCCTACTACAAGCACAGTATGAGAGTCATTAGATAGAGGACCAGCTATCCTGAGCAGATGCTGGAAGGTTTGTTCAAACACAGGCCTCTCACTCACTGGTAACCAGAACTGAGGATAGTAAGAGAAACTGACTGCTGTCCGTCTACTGTTCAGGTTAGTGTAGAGTTTGGTGTCATGCGCCTTATCCCATTCATAGAGGGAGCTGTTTATTCTTTCCATGAGGTAGTACATGATGCCACGGTTGGTGGAGTCACCAATGAATAATAACTGAAAGAAAAAAATAAAGGGTGAATTCAGAAAAAGCTAAAATATTTGTTAGTTCCGTTCATTCATGATAGGATTGTTTAATTCCAAGTCTTTATCAAATGACTGATATAAATATTCAGTATCATCTAGTATAAATAATGATTTGTATCCAATTCTGGTGTAATTAATAACAGTTTGTAAAAAGAAAGAAATTAATGATATCCATCTTGTGTGACTATTGTCAAATGCTTTATGCAAAATGACATGGGTGATAATGCAAGCATGCTAGGGTATGATAAAATGCTTTTGGCATCATTTTCAATTCTTTGAAGTATGTTAAGTAAACTGATCTATTAGAAAACTCATGATGAATATGATTATATATGACCAGTAATATGTGATTTACTGGTTTCTCAACACACTTTGATAAAAAAAAAATCATACAAGTGATCTATGATGAAAATGTCACCTCGACCCATCTCATTCCTACCTTCTTGCCAGCTAAACATTGTCTGGCCTCTGATTGGCTGATTTCTCTATAACGACAGTCATGTGGTTGCCATTTAGCTCTATTCCAGTCACATGATCTTTCATCTGAACACTTCTCACATGGTACAAGCCACTGACCTGAATAGAAACAAAAGAAAGGGATGTAGCGGTAAATTTATGCATTTCAGTAAATAAATTAACATGCAGACTCCTAATAATGGAAATTCCATTATTAATTTCAAATTAAATTGAATGATAAGTTGTAAAACTTGTATTACTGAATGAGATTTCAAAGATGTCAGGTTTGTTCCATGTAATTCTACTCTTTATTACAATATTGTATGGTCCGAACCTCACAAGGGCTCCGTAACACAAAGGTCTGCAATCAACAAATTAGCAATGGCCAATAAAGATCATTGTTGCATGCGCTTTTTGTGCAAAATACAGACCAGTAACTTATAAGAATTGTTCTTTCAAATATGTAATTGATAGCAAACCTTTGTGTTATGGGACACAGAATATCCTATTTAAATAAAAAAGGATACTCTATAAGCCAATATTTTCGCATACATGATATTTCAAGATTTTGGACTAATTGGGAAAATTCACACATGTTTTTTTAAATGATTTGGGGGATTTCTCCATTACTCTATTAAAGTGTAATTTGCGGAAATAATATCCTGAAGAAATCTGACTAGAAAACTAGTCAGTTTCCTTTGATGTTCACATTTACATTAAAAGAAAAGTTGCAACACTGCACTGTGATCCCTCGCATATATCCCCAAGGTGATTTCTATTCTTTGGGTTTAGTCCCTGACCATTTGAGCATTGAAAAGGTTTCAAGGGATGAATAACAACATGGGTTTGCCATAGCTCAATTGGTAAAATGCCTGTCTAGTTATCAGGAAGTCTCAAGTTCGAATCCCGATGGAATCCCATTTTCTTTGCTCATTTTGCTCCCTGAAAAATTTATGGCTTTATACAGTAGTGAGAATAATTAAGTTTCCAAGACTAAGAACTGTTCCTAGTCCTACATTGACCCTTTATGTTTGTTTACCTGGAGCATCACCACCTGTACAGAGAGGTAGACTGGTTGCCTTGGAGATGACCTCTGACCAGCTAACATCAACAAGAAGTCTCAACCCACAGGAGTGATGCGAGAGGTATAGTAAATTACAGTCCTGTAAGACAAAAGAAAGAGAATAAAAATATGAGAAATGCACATTTTACATCATATTATCCTCTCGGGGGCTGCCCCAAGCAGCCAGATCAGATGAGTAGTCCATTTAACAAGATTGTTCTTGTTTGAAGACGAGCCTAGTAAAATTTTGTGAAAATAAAGTGATACTCATTTGAGATAAAAATCAATAATTAGGTCGATGGGTAAGTATCACAATCTTTCTCATTATTTTTTTTTTTTGTTTTTTTTTTTTTTGTTACCCTACAACAATACTTTGTCTCTTATTTGCAAAAGTACATTTATATGTTTACTTTTTTTGTTTCCTTTTTGATGATGGAGAGGGGGGGGGGGGGGTGGTTGTAATTTATCATAACATATTAACTGCCCATTATAAATCATGGGCACCGATGTTTTGTGTACCAAGAACATGCAATTATAGACACTAGTTTTCATATCAATGCAGGGTAGATCAATGTGTGACCTAAAAAATGGAAGAGATGTGTCACAAACCTGGACCAAAGTACAGACTGCTTGTCTCTGTTCTAAACCATAGGATGTAGTTCTAGTTTTAGGATGATGTCTTTGTATCATAGTATAATCACCAAAAAACTACGGCTCAAGTTGTTATTGTTTTAAAGAAATATGTTACAAACCTGGACCAGTGTACAGACTGCTTGTCTCTCTTCTAAACCATAGGATGTGTGGCTGATTCTAGGGTGATGTCTTTGGATGTAGATAGTATATTCCCCAAGAACCCAAGGCTCTGAGTGAGTGATGTCTACTACATAAATGTTGATCCTATTGCTTCCCAGGCCCAAAGTAAAGTTGACAGGCCTACATGTGAAAAAAAAACAACAACACATGTTATTGACATATGCAGGTATGAATATTCATCATGATAATTTGAAATAAATATTGAAGTTCATCAAACCATAAATGAATTAGAGATGAAAATAAGAGATCTTCTTTAATTAAGAGATCTATGAGTTTCTGAAGTTTGAGAGCTAATCTCATGAAGGTTGTGTGATCTAAGGTATATTATATCCCTCTTGTGACACCTGAGCTATTAGTTATGTATTTAAGTCATATTCTAAGAAGAAATGGCAACACAAAGTCACTTTTCTGTACTTCTTGGAATGGAGAATAATTCACTGTCACCATTCTACACCTTCACAATAACTTTTTCGATTAATTTTTTTTTTTTAAATAGCCCAAGGAAATTGTGAACAAATAAATTACTATAATTTTTCATAACTACCTATTGTTAACCCTGCTCAATTCAAATCATTTTGAACTGATGAAATAGCTAAATAGCTTTGTCTTATGAAGGGTTAAATAAAAATATAATATATAGAGAAGATGACTTGAATAGACCTTTGACTTTGGTGATTATTCAACATATGTGAGTTTGACTTAGGCAAGTTTGACTCAGGGTTTAAATTAATTCGAGGGCCATGGCCTTGGATGCCACTTCACTGGCCTTAGTGCCCCTCCCCTAATCCCCTTTTTAGTGCCCTTTCAAGACATTCACATTGTACTGTAGTAAGAAAAAGTGCCCTGTGACAAAAAATGTCTTAGCCCTAAAACTGACAAAATTCAAGGCTTGTGTCAAACTGAATGTTCAGATAATTTAAATATACAAAGTAATAGGATAACTTTCACAAACCTTGCTACCCCATATTTGTCCTCGAGTCTAGCCTCACAGTCACAGCTCATTGCATACGCTCCTATCTGTACTACAAGCTGATCATAGGCCACCTCAGTTTGATAGACCATCTGATGGGGGTCAAAGGTCATATTAAGAACTGGCCAGGTATGGAGTGCTGAGAGTAAGTGCATTGTGTCAGGATCTGAAAGAGGAGCAAAACGAACAATTAAAAAGAAACCATTATAATGTTTTATCTGCTGGGGAAAATTATTTATCACAAGACCACATAAGCGAAGTGAGTAAGATGATTTCATCAACCTCTTATTTAATATCATAGCTTACACACATGACAATATGAATGTATATATCATTCTTACAGAAAATAGATTATGTTTCAGTAATCTTTAAAGACTATAAATCTTTACATTCATTCAATTCAATTATAAAGAACATTTCATAATTCTACTTAAATTAAGTAATCACAGTACTTAGAAAGCTCCATCTGACCAGAGACACATAAATTCTGATATATATCTCAGTGTGGCCCCACATCCATCACCAACAAAATTAAGTTAGACTAGAGACATTAGGAAAGTATTCTGGTTCATCTCAGAGAGCTAGCTCAATAAAAATGTGACCGAAGATGCTATTTGAGTTTTGAATTTGACTCACCTTCACTACACCTAGGCCCTTTCATATTGCTACTCCTTGAATCAAGACCTAAGACATTCTTTATCAATGGACCATCATCATCCTTTAGCTTATCGTCTCCCTCTACATCTATCTGCCCAATAGCTCCTCTCTTTGCATCCAGATACATTGTCTCCATAGCAACTAGAATTGGATGAAGCTCTTTGGTAGAATGTGTAGTAGGAGGAGGAGGGAGGGGTGAGGTATCTTCACGTTTGAGATGAGAGAATGTGAAGTGTTCTATTTCTTGGATGAGGTGGCCGTACTTCTTAATGTCTCCTGATGGATAGAGCTAAAAGAGAAAACATACATTTGGAACTATATTGCAACCATTGTGTCAAGTGAGACAGGAAGATATTAAAAGTAAATCATGACATGGACCGATGTGTTGGCGCAGTGGATAGAGCGTGCGCCTCATAATCGGGAGGTCGTGGGTTCGATCCCCGGCCGCGTCATACCAAAAGACGTTAAAAAATGGTAGTTGCTGCTTCCCTGTTTGGCGTTCAACACGAGGGGGATAGAGCAACGTCCTTCTGGCGCTGCTCATCGGCTGCCGGGCCCACGAGAAAAGGGGCAAAACAAATATCCGGTCATCTTTGTTTCGGACAATAAAATTTGGAGCATTGGAGCAAATTTGGAGCATTTTTCAAAGAATTCTAATAAAAGCCAACCAGTGTCAAACCATTTTAAGGGAATTCAATCCAATTAAATAAAAAGAAATTTATAAAATTACTTAAAAATTTTAAGTAACTGTGCACTGCTCCTATACACATTTTTTTTTTTTTTACCACATTCGATATCTGAAAGGTACATTGAGAAGATGAACATTTATATGGTCATAATATATCAATTCCAGACAGGCTCACAGTCTTCAATCAACTGACCAAGCTCTTCAAGCAGAACGCTCAGAGTGTCTCTTTTCAGTCCTATTTCAATGTTTGTGTTTAAATGTTTGATCAATAACAAATTAAATGGGTTATGTTTGTTGAAATTTTCCTCTAATAATATACAAATATACGGACCTTGAGCAAGGATGGTTAAATCTATAGATCGCAGCTACTGAAATATTTCCATTTTCCTGAAGGGTTTTAGCCGTGAAGGAAATGGGGATATTTAGCAGCTAAGATCGTGTAGATTTACCCATTCTTGCGAATGAAGGAACATATATTAGTTTTATATCCCTCATCCAAAAAACAATTTAGAAAAGTTATAATAGTAAATAAAATGAAATGAATAAAAGGAGAGTTTTAAGAAATAACAACGCCGGGTAACAACGTTAGATTAATCAAACTTTAATGATTTGAATTCATGCATCACGCAAAAGATTACGTCATAATACCAATGCGCGTAAAAATATGCGCTTTTCATGCTGCGTGCGTATAATCTGAGGATGAAATAGTAATCCCAACTATACTTGGGTAAATGGGAAATTTTTCGTTTCTAGTGGAATTATTTTAAATCACGTATAGTGCTCTTAACCAATCATTGTTCAACAAACTTTCAATGATGGATATAATATTTTCTATTCACCCTCCTGAAGTATTTTTCTAGGGCTTTTGTGGAGATTTTAGGGGTGGATTTGCCCATAGCCCCCCCCCCCTGCAATCTGTTCACTACTCTGATATGAGAAAATTGTAAGTTTAAAACAAATACTGACCTGTCTAAAGCTTCCCATAGAAAGCTGTTCCCTCCTTGCTGACATCAAGAACTCAAGATCACCATCAGTTAAACACAAGGCTCTCTCATTGCATCCAAATCTCTGTAAGAACAATCCAAAGTTTAAAGAAGCATTATTACAATTAAGAAGAGTGAAGCATTCATTACTTAGAAGAGATGATATTACTTCTATCAGTCAATATCTGTAAGTGTCATGGTCTAGTTTTTGTATCACATGACTAGGTATAGACCAGTCCAACTTCAGAACAATGTAACTAATGGCGGTCATAGCTGGAGGGCTTCCAATGGGCTATTAGCCGATCCGCAATGAGATAGGTGGGCATATGTACATTTTCCTTTGTTATTAAAGCATACTGGAAGCCCCCCAGCCATGGCCGCCACAAGAGAAAACATCACCAAAACCAAACTCATCTATACCCCTGACTAGCGGCCCTTGCAAACAAAAGCTTAATGTGATCTGATTAAACACATCTCCCCTCTATGTTCAAAATACTGTAATCGTGGAAATATTCGCAGTACATTAATTTTCGCAGATTTCGCGCGAAGATCGGCAGGCGCGAATTTAAAAACTTGCAAATATATGAGCATGCTTTTTTATGCATGTATTGGGTGCATTCAATTGCGTGCTTACTAAAATGCTCAGCGCAAAAAATTAATCGCGCAAAAATAATAGTGAATACAGTATTTGTTTCATATCTATTTGGAAAATTTCTATTTGAATAGCTGAACATTGTGTTTTTGAGGTCTAATAAACATCTTTTGAAGTTTGAATTGAAATAATAAAATCTTATTAGTACCTCTATTCCTATGTGAAGTTTGTCCAATATAGCTGCTACCTCTCCAGCAACCTTCTTAGTGGAAAAGAGTAATGAAATAGACTCCTCTACAGTTGTTTGCTTGATGATATTACTATTCCACTGTTGATCATCATCACCAGACTGTAGATGAGGTTGTCCAGTCACCTGGTAAACAAGGTTAAAATCAAGCAATGAAATAGATTGTACCAGGTCCAAATATCAAAATTGTAAATTGTTGCTGTGCGGAGCAATATGACGCGTATCCCCTTTTATGCGTCCTCAGATGCCCGGATGTGAGACCAGGGAAAATACAAAGGTATATTTTGCGTCGTCTCAGCATGCAGAGTGGGTACGCGCATAGAGACCGAGGAAAATACAAATAATAATCCAACCCTTCCTGATATTCATGAAATCTAGGGTTATACGGGTAATAATGGTATCAAAGAAGGAGTAGTTTTGAAAAGAAATAATGTGACAGAGGTTTTGAAACAAACGGCTTTCTTATAAATCAGGTCTCAATATGAGACACACATTTACACTGTTTACGTATGTAGAGGCATACATGTACATACAACATGTATTGTTTCATAGTTTGGTGTAGTTAGAACTGGGAAAATTAAACAAGACCGCGTTTACATTGTGAAGGGTTCAACACTGCAAAGAGTGAACCTGTGACCATGTTTATACAAAACAAAAAAGGCAAGTTTAACATGGCTCCCAGATCATGACCGGAAGTAAAGGGACGTCAGTAATGTGTGTTGTGATGTATAGCCAAATTCTACATCTGACCTCAAGGTCATCGACTTTGACACGGCTTTCTGTTTACAAACAGAAAAATTGCTGTGTCGATTTTGGCGGAGCAAAAAAGGCGTGTCGAACCCGGGTCGCGGATCACACTGATCCTGTTTACATGGCATAAAAGTGCCGTGTCGAACCAGCGACCAGAGTCACAGTGTAAACGAAGTACAAGTGTAATATCAACTGATCAAAGTTCATTGAATATTGGAGTGTCTGGTATCGTGGAGTGATAAACATGGTGTGATGCTTACCTCTATAACAATGGGATGAAGAGTGGAGTTGAATAGAATGTCAAAACCAAGAAGCTGGAAACAATGGGAACATCTAGAATGGGATGAAATGGGACAATGAAAGAAAGTGAGATAAATAAAGGATACATTCAATTGTCAACTCCATTCAACTTTAGGTTACCACACTTTGATTGGCTGGGTGATTTATATTCTATTCTAAAAACAACCTTCCTTTACACTTACAATATATTAAAATCAATATCTATTAAAACATTTATATGACTATAAAGTTGATAATGATGTATGTATGTACATCAGGGATTTTGTGAATCAAATAGAAAAGAGCTGTTGAAAATCTCTATAGAGGTACAAGTTGGACCCTAATTTTTTTGTGATATGTACTTTACATGAACGGTTCATTATTATTATTAAATATTCTAGTGACAACCTCACAACTTCTGATGAATACATTGCACATGTCTTTCCAGAACCTTACAACCTGACACCCATAACACCTAATCTTAGGATAAGGGTTAGATTTGGGGTTATGGTTAGGATTATGGTTAGTGTTAGGATAAGTTTTAGGATTAGGGTAAATTTTAGGATTAAGGTTAGTGTGAGGACTAGTTTAATGGTTACAGGTAATGGAAACATCCATACTCCAACCTACCTGTATGGTTGTTCCCATGGATGTGTAAACTGTGAGAAGTCAGCTACCAGGGAGGGTTCTGCTACTAACAGTGTTTCTGTAATCACTGTCTCAAGATTCTGGAATGCTGTATGAGCAACTTGTGATCCAAAGTTCTGCACTAAGTACTGTCTCAATTGGGCAAGAGACCAAGTTCTGCTTGGGATCTGAAATATATATGTAAAATGAAGAAAATTCTAATTTACAATCTTATAAATACATAATGCAGATTCATCCTATTAATTTTAAAAAAAATGAAGGAGCACTTTTAGCAGAATGTTTCAAATGCCATTTTTATTCTAAAAGGAAAGCTGCGAAAAGCAGGGTAACGATGCATGTACATGTAAGCCCTCAATGGGTTCATTAATGGTAAAAGGGTGGTGTTTCACCAAGTTGTTCGTTAAGTTACAAATGAGATTACAAACGACTGGAACCTGTTTTGGGGAGCTATATTAATCACATGCTTAATAATTTAGCACAAGAACGGATCCCCAGTTGTTCGAAAAGTTGTTCATAACTTACGAATGAGTTGGTGAAACACCTCCAAGGACATATATCTTATCTTGATGAATCCTTTCTGATAGTCATGTCTAAAGAACACCAATCCTTGTGAATGTATGTAAGCCCTCAATGGATTAATTGATGTCACCAGGACATATATTTTACCTTGAGGAATCCTTTCTGATAGTCATGTCTAAAGAACACCAGTCCTTGTGAATGTATGTAAGCCCTCAACGGATTAATTGATGTTACCAGGACATATATCTTACCTTAATGAACCCTTTCTGATAGTCATGTCTAAAGAACACCAGTCCTTGTGAATGTATGTAAGCCCTCAATGGATTAATTGATGTTACCAGGACATAGGCACGTATGTTGACTGGTGATCCAAATATAAGTAGAGGATTGGCAAAATATTGCTGAACAACAGCTCTTGCACTACGATACCTATCAACATGAAACAAAAAAATGCAGATATGGTAGGATCATTGCAACTTTTAATTATTCTGAATGGACTTGCACTATTTTACCTTAAACGGATGTGTCCTTTCATTTTATTATAATGATTTCTGTAAGGTGCACATATCTGGAATGTTTTTTAAAAGAAAGTTAATTAAAGTATTTTTTGTCGATTACTGGTTTTGCTTACAAATATATAGTGTTGTTTTGTAATCTACAGATCTTTACAGATTTATGCCAGAAGAAAGGAATACAAGGAAATAGATTCAATTTCTTAATGGCATAAAATAAATTCTTTTATATGAAATATTCTACTCACTGTTTGATCCTCTCATAATCTTTATCCCTCGTTGGTTGAAGGACTTGAATATTACCCTCTGGTGATTTGAAGACCCATCTTACATCACTCCCTAGAGCATCTGCTGTCATCATGAATTCATCAAACTGAGCTGGTAATACCCAACACACAGGAGCAAGCTGGCTTCTTCTCAATGCTAGAAGAAGGAGTAAAGGAATCAATTCATTATTTAAATTTAATCTATGTAGGTATAGCTCTCAGTGATCACATAATCACCTTGTTAATATGCTTACAAAAGAATTTGGCAATAAAATCAATAAAACATGTCAATTACAAATCAACCAAATTATTGCATAAGAAACTTTTTGATAATGTCTATAATCTCTACCAAAAATGTTTTCTTTATCACATTTTGATGATGGTGATTGTGTGGTGATGATGGTGGTGTTGAAGGTGATGATGATTGTGAGGGTGTTAATGATCATGATGATGATGATGCTGCTGATAATGGTGTTGATGACGATTATGATGGTGGTGGTGGTGATGGTTGTAAAAGGGGTGGTGGTGGCGCTGGCAGTGGTCATGATGATGATGATAGTGGTGATGATAATGATGATGTAGATGATGATAGTGATAAACACTGATGATGATGATAATAAAAACAAATATCTTACTTGGAATTTTACGAGCTACATTTGTGGTATAACAGAAAGCATCCTTCCTCCATAGAACATCTTTCATTCCAGGTATTCTATTGATCTAATGAAGAAAAATAGACTTACATTAATTAAATATCTCAACTGAAAGTAAGTCAGTGACAAATCGAGGATTGGGATCAAAAGACCACCTCTTTAACATAAGCTTACATCTTGGGAACACAAGTCTCCATTAATTACATCACTCCTACTTATAAATCTTTGGTATTCTCTTAAATAGTTAATACAGACATCCAACCCAAAGTTCATTATTTGAAACCCACCGAATAATGGTTATTTACATCCCAATAATCAATGTCAATGACAGTCCTGCTAATTTGAAGAAACAATATCTTTGATATACCAAAATAATATAAAGCATAAAATAGTAAGAACCTCAATGTACCCAGTACCTCATTATAGACACCTGTTCATATACACTGCTATCAGAAAAAAATCCTGCAAAATAGCAATAACAACATTTAGATAAGTGGTGGATATGAACAGGAATATAGAGACAGAGAAAATATTATAAATTGTATTAATTGTGTAAATGAATTGTGTGCACACACATTAAGCTGAACATCAAATTTATGCTTGGCTTCAAACAAAGGCATCCTGCATACGATGACAATTGTAGGTGTACATTTTTCAGATGCAATAATTAAGCTGACTTTTTTCAAACACATAGGCAATTCAAAAAGAAAATAAAAGTAGCTGCATAGTACACTGCAAAGAGGCCATGACTGTCAAAGTAAAGAGAGCCAAAGAAGCATTTCACCAAACACCATAAGCACCATTGTAATACTTTACAGTATCATGGGATTTAAAAACAGTAAATATTAATTGCGGCCTGGTTTATAAAAGCATAGTGATACTTACTTGACAATCAATAAAATATATGATAGGGACAAACATTATACTAAATCATATCCTACTGATATGTACAAGTAGCAACTATATATACATGTATACCCTAAAGATGGCAACATTTTAAAGAGATTATTACTTTGATAATATTTACATACATTTGCCATGCTTTTGGTACTTAAATTTGTTTGTCCCTTTTCAACTCAAAACTTTCAGTTACTTTGTAGCGCTAAATGGTCATGTAATATAGGCCTATTAAACATTAATTAATAATGCTTCCTGTGCATGTGTAATCAGTATTTCGATGAAAGAACTGAAAACGAGCTTCACACAAGTGAAAGAAGGGATTTGAGACTTGTCAGGATAAGTGTCCACACAAACTTCACAACAAAGAAATAAAAATAATAGTAACCAAACTTAAAAGAAAAATTAAAGAAATTGCAATTAAAGCAAAAGCAAACAATAAAGCAAAAGATATGAATGCTTTTTGAGGAAATGCAAAAGTATTCAAGATTCCACCACCACAAACAAAATGAGTGATTCTAACATGACTTACTACTAACTCCCTTTTCTGAAGAATTACTGAAGGCTGAAAGTCAGAAATACAATGGAATATGAAGAAACATACAACGGATAACAAAAACAAATGAAGGACATATGAGACAAAACACATGAATATCATAACATAATATTATGAGAAAAACGATCTGGGCCCAATCAATAAAAAAGTGTCAGACTCAAGTGACATATCTTTGACTTTTGATACCTAAATAAAAGAGTGGGAATTTTTGGTAGAATAAAAGTGATTTGGTTTACATTAAATTCATGGTAATCATGCGATACAGTCAAAATGTATGTTTATGCCATTAAAGCCAAGTTTTTTTTTCTTGATAACAGGATTGCATGGAATATTTCAAACATTAAAACTAGAGAAGATTTATTACTTTTTGTGTTACTATATGTTCTATTGACTAAACATTGAAAATGAAACTCCATTATTGAAAAAACTCCATTATTATCATTTCATCATGTTGCAATTTTAAAAGCCTCATTTTTTTAATTTTTTTTTTTATGCATTTTGGCATGACAGGTTATTCTAGGTATTCCATTATTAGTTTTACATCTTGTATTTAATATACCTTTTGATATTGTTCCAGTCTTGATTGAGATGATTTTTGAAGGCATCCGGTCTCATCAGCATCACCAAGAGACAAGCAAAGTAAGATAAACCAACCTTTCCAATCTCTATCACCATGGTTACTATCAACTGAAACACAATCAATAATCAATTTAGTCAATCAAAATAACTTGTTATTTCAGAGTGAGTTTGATTTCCTTGAACTTCATCAATTCAATTTACACTTGTAAATTTACATGTAATACAACAAATGCAGTGATACGACCATTGCTCCTGCGACAGTCTTCCTTCCGTCTAAGATATATGGTTAGGGTGAGGGTTGCAATAGGGTTTTATGTTTGGTTTAGGGTTAGGTTTAGGGTAGGGTATAGTGTTAAGTCCAAGATTGAAATTAGTAATTCCATAAGCATATGGAATTTATAGCAGAGCCATTGCTGCCAGAGTAAATATCATGGAATCATCAAAATTATGCACTATTATTATGCAGAACAGTTGACGACTGATGGGAAAGAATTACACTAAAGATGAAAACAAATACTGATTGTAATTCATACATATTTGTATCTTTTTATATTTGATAACATTGTGTGTTATCATGGCATATCTTCTCATGATATGTACAACTCTGAACTTTAGAATACAAAGTATTTAAACAAGACCCAAC
This sequence comes from Paracentrotus lividus, assembly GCA_940671915.1. Taxonomy (NCBI): domain Eukaryota; kingdom Metazoa; phylum Echinodermata; class Echinoidea; order Camarodonta; family Echinidae; genus Paracentrotus; species Paracentrotus lividus. The sequence continues at coordinate 69,314,181 of CALNVZ010002100.1, read as the reverse complement.
TGAATGATTAATATATCTACATTTCAGCTCCAACATAATGTAACGGGATGTATAAGTAATGTATACATTAATGCGTATAGCCATTAATTATTTTCACAAGACTTGATAGACTGAAGATGTAACGGTATGAAAATTCTATTCTTCTTTCTACATGCCTCTCTACATGCCTTTTAAATACAAATGATATGCCATATATGTTGTTAAACCAAAATATAATTGATATGCCATTTATGTTGTTAAAACGAAAGCATGTTATTAAACCAAGAATATACTATTACCAGATTAGGAAAACAGTGAAACCTACTATTATTTAGTTAACCCTTTGAGTGCGTGCCTGTGAAATGCGATTGTTGCCCCTGTGGCGGAGCGATTTTTTGTACACTGACAGTATTTTAGAAATTTGTCATGTTTTGTGCTTTCATTACTCCTTGCATCTAACTCGGTCATTTTCATGATTTGTAGTAAATATAAACATGAAAGGGCAGACATTTTTCTATCTAACACTGTAAGGCAAAGTCATCAAAACCAAATATAGGACGCGTTATTTTGTAAAGAAAAACAGTCATTTTGGCAGAAGTTCCGCTTTCTTCCTTTCTAGTAGATTCACAATGCAAAGCGCGTAATGCATGTACAGCACGCACGGTTCGATCGATGAGCCTACTGAATAGCACCGTAAAAGAGGTCCTGTTTCTTTCAAATTATTTCTATAAAATATGGATTAAAGATCATAGCGGCCGGCTTCGCACCTCTGGACAATGGCACCTTTGACTAAGCACCATTCATTAAAAGCGCAGGTGTAAGTTTTGAAATAAAAGGGGGACGTTTAACTTATAATACCTACTGCATTAGGCATACTTTACATTAAATTACATCATTATAGTTACAACAAACTAGTTCAAGCAAAATTCAGATAATCAACCCCTCTCATTATCGTGATAAGTATATATAACCTAGGGAGAATCGGAAATCGACAGGCTTAATCTCCATGCAACTAATGTTTCATATATCTATAATAATGAACATTGTTTTAATCCCTTAACCTTTCTATTTCTCTCTCTTCCTCTCATTCTCAATCTTTATCTCTCATATTTCTCCTCTCGAGCTAGCTTTATTTGATTAATTCTTCCCCTCCGGGCGCGTACGCGTACGCCAAAAGTTAAGATCGGGAATTCGTTTCTTATGTAAAAAATTATGGTCATGCTGAAATGAAGTGAATTTTTCTTGATTTTTTTACACGTAACTAGGTTATTTAAAATATTAAAAATGAATATATCTTTGTCCTATTCCTCAAGACTTTAGCCCCAAAAAGCAGGTGAAAAGCCGAAAAAGCTTGTTAATATATTAGAGAATTATCTCGGCTTCTGTAGAAGCCCGTCGTAGCAGACTGAACACCTCGCTCGGCTTCTGTAGAAGCCCGTCGCACTCAAAGGGTTAAGTACATGTACCTTTCATAATACATTCATTTTATATGACCTTTTGCTTAATTTATATTCCATTCTGTTGTTTTACATTGTAAATTTCATCGTATTTGTTATTGTATTTCATGTCACCCTGTACGTTGTTGAATAAACACGTAACCTGGGTTTTATGTACTCCCATTATTGAGAAATAAATGGTGATTTATTAAAAAAAATTAAAAAAATTATTCGTATATATGTTCCAAACAATGGGGTAGATAATAATGATAAAGAGCATAAAGACAATTGTGCAATTTGGGTTTGTTTGTCCATGTAGTGAAATGCTAAGTACATCAAAATCTTACACCATATCCTCTTTTAAAGTCTGTTTACATATTATTTTTAGATCATTTAAAAACAATGTAAAAACCACTTGTGCATTTCATTACAATGTTTACATCAATTAGTGGGGAACATAAAACTAATCCATTTCGAGCAAAAGTATAGGGAATAAAACTTTTAATTCAGTTTTGTCCAGCGGGGGATTGAACTTATTAGGCTTTTAAAGTCAAGGTGATATGTGATCCTGCTGGTTTAACTTGTCATAACATTTGTCCAAGTTCAGGTGAACAAACAAGGGCCTCTTTCCTAATAGGCTCCTGTAATATACCACACACAGATCACAATACCCAGACTTTGCACTGAGATAGCAGGGACAAAAAATATAAGTTCTGGAAATTAAAGGGATTTAAGTTCAAACCTATCAATTTATTCCTATTATCCCAAATACATTTTTTTTTTTCAATTTTTTTAAAATATAAATTTAGCCTACATACATAAATAATAATTCTTGTGCACATGTTGGGCCGGTTCATGTAAGTAGCCTTATATTATAAAGCCCAGGAATATCGATTAAACAAATCTCTCGACGTGAGATGGCCCAGATATAGAAATATTGTATAATGTCAGTTTTATTGCTAAAATGTGGCCTTCAAAAATATTTTTGGCAATTTTTTTTTGCACACAGGGGTTTCTTGAGGTCATAATTCATATCACATATATTGTGCAAAGGATGCCAAATATGATGAACACTGAATTTTATCCATTTTCTTTTCTCCCGAAACTCAAAGATGATCTTTATTTAACCAGCAAATGACAGACTTAATAAAGCCATCATGTCAATACACTTCAGACTGTGTTTGTGTACGTCTGTCACAATTAAAGATAATAAGCATGTAGAAGACAGCTTGTTCCCTTATCTTGCAAATTGGGAATTAATTGAAGTAATCTCTGCCTCGTCTAACAGACTCCTGCTCTCAGAGCATCTTCTGATCTTCTTTAAACAACATTGTAAAATCTCACTGAAAATACATTAGAATATTTTTTTCCGTTGCATACAGATAAAATCAAAGATACATGTCATATTTCACAACCGTTGACATGTAACTTTGCTTCCTTAGAAATGTATCATTCTGATAAATTTATTATAAACTCAATTAGCATTAGAATTTTGGGAAAGATTGAATTTGTGGAGGGGGGGGGGGTCAATTTTATGTTCATGGGTGACATAAATACTGCTCATATTGTATGTAAATGAAGTGCTCCTGTCAATGATGATTTGTTCCTGATTTATATTAACCATACCCGGCCCCACAGTACAGACGAGCTGATAAATGATAAACCTAATTCAGTCTGTGATGGATGTCTAATCCTAAAGCGGTGTTGCACTAACTTGACCTAGCCAAATAATGAGCTGTGAGATGGATCAAGGTGAAAACCCCCAAACCAGTCAAGCGAAAAGTTGAAGCTGCATTAGCACGAACTGTATCTTGGGATTAGTTTACGACCTCACCTCGAGCTAGCTTGCAAAACAAGCCCGATATGTGCAGAATAAGATCTGGTTTACAATGTAGGATAGTGCAACACCACTCATTTAAAACATTATTTCAAGACAAACCACAGAACTAGCTGAAGTTTGAAAATGAGCCCAACTTGTGTTGAAATTTTGCCCAATTTGGTGTGGTATTTGAGTAAACAAGCCTGATCTCGGATCTAAAATAGCGCACAATTTGGCAAGCTCGCGCTAGTTCAGCACTGTTTCTAGATGTACTTTGCAGGTTCTTCTGGAATGTCACGATAAGCTATCAGACATCTGGAGATAGAAGTGTTTGGGCATCTAATTGATGAGGTTTGCAGCACATCTGCTATCCTACATCCTTTAATTACACTCTTCATGCATACAGAAAATCTAGTTTGTCCCTTCCATGACAAACTTTTTAAAAGTATGGTACAATATGTAGGCCTGTGATTGAAAGGTTAATTACTTTTTAAAGAAGAGAAAGTGAAACATATCAGATCCATTTGAGATAGGCCTACATTTGTACATACCACCAGTTGTGATACAGAATAATGTTGTATACAAAATTATAGATAACTGTATTTACAAATACAATGTCCATTCTATATCTTTCTTGAAATGTGAAATGCATATTAACATACATGTAGATTATAAGAACAAGTTAGTGTTACTTTTTATAAAACTTTTAAAGGGTATGAGAGTTAAAATATTTTCATTTGTCAATAACTCCTTTTGAGTAAAATGTTCTTTTGTTGAAAATCTGTGTGATGATAAATAGGCCTATAAGGTTCGGATGCTTTGCAAATAAATTTTACCAAATGACCAGAGATTTCATGTTGCATAAATTTCCTATTTCTAGAAATTGTCTCTTGAAATGTTATCTCTTAAAATTGTAATTTCAGAAATAATTTGATCCTGAAGATATTCACAATGGGTAGCTGTACAAATGTATCAACATACAACTCATGATTATTTTCACTTAATATGTCACCTTCGTTTCATTACTTTCATTTAGCCTCAAATAATAACAATACTATGCCAAGGAATATTGTGGATACTCTAGTTGTATATGGGGCTACCTGAATATTAAAAAAAAAAGTATTTCTGTCCTCACTGTTGTCAGGCCAATGTACGCAGCAAGATATTTCTTTAATATTCAACCACAAAACAGCCTCTTATACTATTTCCTTTGCTCTAAACATGGGACAGCTAATTAGTTCCATACTTTTATAAACAAACACAGAACCAGGGGGCCCAATTAATTCTGTAAAATCTGTACTGCACGGACCGACCCATTGATATTTCTGAAACAAAGTATGAGTGTCAATGTGTGTATTATTCAACCTTGGGTTAATAACCTTATAGTATTCCTACTGAACTGATATTAGAATTGGTCAAGTACAAATTGATCTCATTGAATTTTTGTCTATAAGTTTGATTTGTTTCAATACAAATAATAGTTGGACGAAATATGAATGAACCTTTCAATTCAACTGGAGATCAGACTACAGGCTTATATACCACATTATGTAAAGGTATGTACTAGGCATGAACTAAAGCTAGTCTTGATAAATAAATTGAAAAGAGTAGGGTAAATTTGCAATAATGTAATACTAAAAGGGCAAAAATAAACAGCATTTTGCATGCTGGGTTATGAAACAGGATAGGGTGAGTAGTTTATGTTTTAAGTATAGGATTGGTAGTGCCTTTGAAATAATTTCTTACTTTTGGATTCCATTTCTTCCATGAGTTTGTTGCCTGTGGTGATATTGAAGCCAATCTTCTCTAAGGCTTGTTTGTAGAATGGAAGATCTCTTCTTATAATATCATCTTCTCCTCTCACCATAGCAACCTTAGCTGCATCCTGAAACATCATGGTCCTCTCATCTTCAAGCTGTAAGAAATCAGTTAGGACATTTTAGTTCCAAAACATCCAAGTTCAAGCTGGGGTTCAGGTTCAGTAAATCAAATTTTGAATTAACTTTGAGATTTGAATGAAAGTTTATATAATGAAAAAATATTTGTGTTAAAAACTGCCATAATGGTCACATTACCTGTTTTATAGTTTGAGTGTTTCATAACAGACCATTATCATTCAATCTTTCCAGATCAATAACTCCAATTTAAACAATGATTTCTGGAAATAATCTCTGGAAAAATATGTGACCAAGACAAAAGAATAAAAACAATGAACATAAGAGGATATTAAAGATAAAAGAGAAAATGATAGAACAATAAAAACAATGAATATCATTAAATCAAAAGTTAAAAAGTTGAAAAGAGAATAGTATGATATCAAACGAAATAGAGTGAAAGTACAGAAAGAGATAGAGATAACATAGCAAATAAAAAAATAAAAGGATAACAAAAAAATTATGAACAAGAAAAGGTAGGCTGTCTACATTTGTAGTTTGTTCAACTTCACAGCTGTGTTGCCTCTTCTTGACTGATTGATCATTATCTCTTTGATTTATATTCATTACACACCTAGAAAGCTGCGTTCACGCTTCTATAAACATCCTCCTTGGGCACATGTGGACATACTGTAGCATGCATGAACAACTCAGGAACTGCTTTTATCAAGAAAAGAATCCTCCTTCAGAAATATACATGTAGATATTGCACTGCTTTATTACATCAACTCCCATTCCAAATCAGAATTTTAGCATTACCATATTAATGGGCACAAGATTTCAGTTCTAACAAGGAGCATTTTGAAACTCCTTGGTTCTAAGCAATTCCAAATGGATTTATTGATTGATGACTCTCTCAGTAAAAACTACAAATTGGCTTCACTCCTCGGAGACACCAGTAATAAGACGCAGCTGGAACACACCCAAAAGCTATTCTACAGTGACATCAGAAATAAATTAAAGGGATAAATCTGAAAGGGTAATACAACATTAGGTGGATTCACACCTACCCGATCAGGAAAAATTCTCGTAATTTACGAGAACTGTTTCAATCACCAAAATACCTAACTGTGTTTTGTGTTACAACCTGCCCGAAAACCGTCTTTTTCCAGGAAAATACCCGAAGTTATAACAATCAGGGAAGAAATAGGAAAAAACAAAGAATACATAAGAAAGCGGGAAAGAAGGAAAGCAAAGAATAATAAGGAATGAGAAAAGGAAAAACAAAGAATACATAAGAAAGAGAAGAAAGAATGAAAAAACAAAGAAATGGCAAGTCCAAGCTATTTTGCACTAGTAACGCGTGGGACATCACAAGTATATTTAGCCCTATATCTTATATTTATTAATCAAAGTTCATTTCTCGGATAGTTTCTGGTAGATAGTAGGTATCTTCACACAAAACAACAGAAATAATCAGAATTACTCGTTATGTAATTAATGTATGCCAATTAATTCGCCAGTAACGCGTGGGACCACAAAAATCATATTTTTTTCTTGTTTTACTTTGTTTCTGAAATATTGTGAAAATACTTGTAACCTTGGAAAATCATTGCAAACAACTTGTTATACATCTATTACTGAAGATTAATCAAAAGTTTCATAAACATTCATCAATTAGTTTTTTCTCAAGGTCAATTTTAAAAATATAGGTATAATAACGCGTGGGACAAGTAACGCATGGGACACTTTTGTCACTATGCATAATATACTGTAAATAACACTTTTACTTGAGAAAAAGTTGAGTTTGGTATTAATTTAAGCAAATAAGACAGATACAGAATGTTTGACTCCATTTCCTGGAGGAAATGTTTTATCTATCACTAAAAATCAATTAATTAATTAACTATTATATAAATAAGTGTACTTTAAGATATTATTTTTATGAAGATTATGAAAATTGTCGGATAAAAATGGATGAAAGTAGGCTCTTCAGATTACATTTATTGGTATCAGGACAACTATCCCCTGGCCAATTACCCCCCAGGACAACTACCCCCAGAAATAGGGTGTGGGTTAGGTGTACATGTAGGGTTATCAGGTGTATATTTGGAGGGGGAGGGGATAGTTCTCTCAGGGGTAATTGTCTGGGGGTAGTTGTTCTAGAACAATGCCCATCATCATCATCAATGCAAAGCTCAAAAGTGATACCTGTGCATCTCATAGTCACATGATAACGTTATAATTTCAAACAAAAACCTTGAATTTGGACAATAAATCCTGAGTATCGTATGTTTACATACATCAAATATACTTACATTCATTCTTTTTTTTGACTACATGACAAAAAGAGAAGAGATATGTATAGGCCTAGTACCTTGTGAACAAAACTTGATAAAAAACAGAAAGATATGCATGTGATAGGTCACACAATATAAAATGAATCTTAAACTCATTTTCCTTGATACCAGTTAACCGCATCTATGTGTAGCACATTGTCTCTGAATGACAAATTTTGAAAAAGAATGAACAATGGAAGTTATGGAATAACTCAAAAAAATAAAAGCTTCAGTCTAAAACTACATACTATTTAATTACTAACTATATAATAGGGCCTAGGGTCCTAGTCTATTATATAGTTACATAGCATGAAACATTAACGTATGCCTTTAAATGCAACAAATGACAAAAAGTTGTTGTGAGAATTTACATGTAAATAACCCTTTTAAAAATAATTTATTTTCTTCATTGCTATGAAGAAATTATATTGTGCAGCCTTCTATGCCAATAAAAACATTGTTTGATGGATTTGGAGGAATAAAAAAAAAAAAAAAAAAAATCCAGAAGAGCGTTGTTTCCTTGGGGGGGGGGGAGTAATTTTTCATTAATTTTAGGTTAATTAAAGGTCTTGGGATGGCAAATAGGATGTCACTGGTCAGTGTTAATGATTGTGACTTTTCAAATGTTCAAAAAAGGTTATACGGAATTCCCCTTCCTTTTTGGCAAAACTTAATGTACTTCCATACGTTTTTAACATCACGTTGTCCAAGCGTTACTGAAATGTCCCACGCGTTACCAAATCTAATTAAAGATTGTGTTAATTAGATGAATTAGAATAAACTTTTTTCTTCTGATTATGATGGAGCCTACTGTAAATTTGGTCTTTGAAAGTCTCATGAAAATTCAATCATTATTTTTCTGCAAATGAGAAATAATGACCTAAAAAAGTAACGCGTGGGACATGCCAATTTTGTACCATCCCTCATTTGCATATTTAATTAGTTGAGAAACTGGAAATCAATGTCATGATAACTTGTCATTCTGACTTTAGGGTCCCAATAATATTGGGATAGAAATGTGTAAAACTTTAAAGATATCTTTTATAAAAGCCAAAATTTTTAATGTCCACGCGTTACTCAAATTTTTAATTTATGCAAATGTATTCATTTATTATTGGTCATTCATGAGCTTTTTTTTTTTCTCTTTAATAAATTCTTGTACTTTAACATCTTGCTTTCATGAACACCAAGTTTGTCTTTTTTTAACCATTTTGAAATTTCACTCATGAGTGATCAAATAGCTTGGACTTGCCCAAATACATAAGAAAAGCGGGGAAAGGAGGAAAAACAAAGAAATACATAAGAAAAGCGGGGAAAGAAGGAAAAGCAAAGACATACATAAGGAATGAGAAGAAAGAAGGAAAAACAAAGAAATACATAAGGAAAGAGAAGAAAGAATGAAAAAACAAAGAAATACATTTAAAGGAAAGAGAAAAAAAAAGAATGAAAAAACAAAGAAATACATAAGGAAAGAGAAGAAAGAGGGAAAACAAAGAAATACATAAGGAACGAGAAGAAAGAAGGAAAAACAAAGAAATACATAAGAAAAAGAAAGGTGGAATAGAAAGTTCCCGTAATTTATGTTCACACTACAAAAGTTCCCACGACCTTGGCGAAACTACGCGTAGTTTCAACGAAGTACCTACTAATTTATGGAAATTTATCTTCGGGAATATTACGCGTAGTTTGGTTTCACACTTGCAAAATTACGCGTAGTTTGTGATCGGGGTAAGAATACCCGATCAGAGATTACGAGAACTTTTGCAGATCGGGCAGGTGTGAATCCACCTAATGATAGCATGTTGCTCGGAAGAAAAGCAGGGAAATTGATCAAAACATTAAAGGGATGCAGTAACATTGAATGGTATTCAAATTGCAATTTATTGGATTTAGCTCATTTTGCCAACATGATTATGAACAAATAGGTCAGTCTGGTATTCCTTAAAAATTGCAGTCTACTTGCTTGCTTTATTTTCGAGATATCTACGATTTAATACTCAAATTTTCTAACCCGTTCCTTGACGCTTTACAAAATCGCATGCGTTTCAACGCACGTGGTTTTCACCGCATTTCCTATTGTCAAGTCCCCGTGCCTAACGGGTGGCTAAGCTTGCAACGGAGCGGTATAAATTAATCATGCGCAGCCGTATCCTCAGCCGCGTTTGAAATTTCACTGTTTTAAGATAGTAAATGACTTGCATTTGATCTGAAACTTGCAGTAGTTTGTTTTTACGGTCAGAGCGATATAATTCTATTCATTTCGATCTCTTTTGCACTTGTTTTTGGAAGTTACTAAATCCCTTTTAAAACAATTCCAATGTAATCCTTCATTCCTATTTAAACATATTTCCAAGCTATAATATGTCTTTGTGTCACTTTGGATAAAGTTTGATCTCAACATTCTACATCAATGCAGGAAAATTGACTAGATAAAATTATTTCTGGTGACTTGCTTGATTCTACGTGTAGTTACACTACAGAACACACCCAGACTGCTCCAAAAATGATGGTAGGAGGGAACAAGTAAATGAATGGTGTATTAATTGTATAACTCCAATTTTACCCTATATTTTCCTCCAAAACACCATTTCATGTTTAAACTTAAAGGGGAAGGAAACCCTAGGAATTCATTAAATTGTACAAAAACAGGAAACTCAAAGAAGCTGATCAATGAAAATTTGAGAAAAAATGAATGAATATTAAGAGAGTTATGAGCATTTGAATTTGGTGATCACTACTGCTATGGGGATCCTCACATTGGCAACGGGCCCAAGATGTGTGATGTCATACATGAACAACTTCCCCATTACTTTTGTACATATTTCACTCAAATTGTCTTTTTTTTTATTAATTTCGTTAAAAGATCTGAGATTCTTTTCATGGGAGGACATGTAATACAAGTCCACAAAATATAATCATATGTGAAGATTCTGTACTACCATTAGAATGAGGAAAAAGAAGAACTTTTGGTATTTTTTTGTATGTCATATGGGAGAGTTGTTCATGTGTGACATCACACATCTTGGGCCTGTTGCCAGTGTGAGGATCTCCATAGCGACAGCGTTAGTGATCACAACATTCAACTGCACATAACTTTCTTATTATTTATTCAATTGTTCTCAAACTTTCTTTAATCTGTTTCTTTGATTTTTTTTGTTTCATACAATTCAACTGAATCCTAGGGTTTAATTCATTCTCCTTTAAGGATACAGTACCACATTCAACTAATTTTGATCCCCATGTTCTGTATCCATGCAGGAAATCTGACCAAACAGGGTTCCTGGTGACCTGTTTGAGAGCTCTATAGAACAAACCCAAAATAGTACCAAGATGCAATGCAAGATAATGATATTAGGGAGCAAGAAAGTAGATGATGCATATTAAACTTCAAAGTTTTAATTCTAAATTCGTATTTTCCTCCAAAGTGCAAATTTTATCACACTGTGTAAAAGTGAGCATATGCCACTTTGGACAAAGTTTCATCTCACTGCTCTGTACTCATGCAGAGAATCTGACCAAACAGGGTTCCTTGTGACCTGTTTGCGCTACGGAACAAACCAAAGATGGTACCAAGATGCTTACAAGATGATGATATTAGGGAGCCAAAAAGTGGATGGTGTATTATAAACTTCCTGAATACCTATTTTCCTCCAAAGAGCTATGTTAAAATTTTATTCCATTGTCAATATTGCTACTTTGGACAAAGTATGATCTGCATGAGCAAGTAAATGCTATAAATTCCCAATATTCGAAAAAAAACAACACCAGTTCATCCTTAATTTCAAGACATTGTGCCACTTTGGACAAAGTTTGATCTCAATGTACTTCATCCATGCAGGGAATCTGACCAAACAGGGTTCCTGATGACCTGCTTGCTCTACGGAACAAACCAAAGATGGTACCAAGATGCTTGCAAGATGATGATATTCGGGAGCAAGAAAGTGGATAGTTTTGATCCTTAATTCCTATCTTCCTCCAAAGTGCAAATTTTATGCATACAACTTTGGACAAAGTTGGATCTCAATGTAGGGAGTCTGACCAGGGAAATGTACATGTAAGCATTATCCCTGGTCTGACCAAACAAGGTTCCTTGTGACATGTTTGCATATTACAAAACAAACCTCAGATGGTACCAAGATGCTTGGAAGATGATGGAGCAAGAAGGAGCCTAAAGGGATTCATTTCATCATCCTCCATCAGCAATGAGTCATTATAAGAGCTAAAGGTCATCTGGGTTCATACAACATCTTGCAAGACCCATGGAGGTTTGACTGTACAGAACCAACTAGTCTGTGAGCACAGACTCTAAGTTGACACTGATAAAAATTGTATCATATTCCAGGGGACAATTATCAAGATTCTCAATGTCAGGTGTAAACATTTAGTCTTAAACTACAACATTCCATCAATCATTTGTAATCTTGCACTTTCAGACTCTGTACATGTATAGTGCACCTTGGAATAGACGTGCGTATGTGTCTGCAAACTAGTACAGCATTGAGAGGGGGGGGGGGGGTTCAGTATATAGCACAAGTTAAAAGGGAAACCATTGTTCAACAGATTGAGATATGACACTGACAGATGGCTCATATGAATCTACCTCAAAACATACACTATACAACATGCACTCCTGTCTTACAAGAAAGTTTAGAAGAAAAATTATTTGTTTTGTTTTTCTTTAATTTAAGAAAAATGGTTACTTTAGGCCCATATTATCTGATGATGTAAATATTTCAAATAATTTAAGCATTGAAGTCATGAATAACAACAACAACAACAACAACAAAATAGCATTAAATTACACTGGTGAGTCAAAAAGTAAACGATTTATGATGTATTATCACAAACAACAATAAATCTTGTAAACACAAATGTAAAAGAATAGTAAGTAATATGAAGTAAAGGCAGCAATAAAAAATTAGTGTGCACATACATGTAAGAAGTAAAAGGGCAAATAGAAAAAAAGACAAACAGAAAATGAAGAACATTAATGTTAAGTATTTAGCTTGGAATCATCTAAAATAAAATTGACATACCTTTTCTAGATGGATAAACAAAGGGCTATTCTCCATCACTTCTCCTCCTCCTCCTCCTCCTTTTTCTTTTATCAATGTCTCCTCTTCTTCTTGTTCCACTGTCATAACATTGTCATCCATCAAATCCATTCCTTCTAGAATATTCCTGTATTGTTCAATTTCTTTTCTCTCTCCTCCATCTCTCCTCCTATCATCAATAATTCTTTCATCTGCATCTCTGTCAATCTTGATGACTGTTTCCACAGGAATATTTTCATCCTTTCGCAGGAAACTTTCTCTGTTATCTATCCTCGTATTTTGGCATGAGAGGTAAAGTGATAAGAGAAGAATGGCAATGACGATGAAGACAAGATCGCGGACACGATGTCGAAAGATTCGCATTATGTAATGCCCTGTCATGTTGAGAATAGTCATACTTGAAGTAGCCAGCTTTAGAAGCCCTGGACATACCAGTAAACATGTAGGCTTATGGGTGAGTGTTATGAAGAGTAAATGATGAATAGGATCACTCGCTGAGATGGTCTAACGATGTCACATATCTGTGGAAAGTTGGAAAAGAAAAGTAAAAATCATTAGCTTTAACAGTTCAGTGAACATAGTTTTAGACCCCTCTTGATAATGGTCTTGAAAACTTTTACCACATCAATGTCAAATTCTTATCTTGAAAGGGTTGAGCAGTTTTTTTTTCCTCCAAAATTCTCATCATTGGCTGCATAAAAGGCAACACAAACAAATAAACATTTAGTTCAGCAAAACAGAACAGCTTTTGTTCACAGTTGTTGCTCCTTGAGGGTCTTTTTTTTCACACCCAAATACATGCAATGTCCTAGGCTATTGTACTCTTGGTATAAAATATCAGGACTAAGACCTGTGAAAATGCATGTTCATTGTATTATTATTATTATTATTATTATTACTGGAATGCAATTTGGATCTAATGATGCATGCAATTTAAAATATCTTAATTCTTTTATTATTTAAAGTTTACTGTCAGCTGTTTTCGCTTTTCATTAATATTCTGATTTATGATAGATCTATTAGCACTCATCCACTAATTGCACTATAGACGACTAACTGGCTATTAAACTCTAGACTCTTCTCTAAGATTAGAATAGGCCTAACCTAAAAAAAAACAAAAACAATAACAATAAACAATATTCAATAACTATAAAATAATTATGGAAACTTAATTAGTTTCAAAGTCAACGTCAAATTGAGGTTTTTGCACAATTCAAGTAAAAAAGATGCAATGTGATACAAATATAAAGAATGTTTAGCTTAAAAAATAAAATCCCATCCTAAACGCCCCGCCGAAGCCATCACACCAATGGCAAGGCCTGCTCACGGGAGCGAACAGGGCTAGCCATTCACTGAATGCCTCGCTCTCATCTCACTACGACTCTTTTGAACAACATCCAATCCCAAGATGAATAATAATAATGGTCATATGATGGTTTGTAAAAGATAGAGCCCTTTGCCTGATATTGATCGCTTACTCACATAAATTACACCCTCCAAACCCTTCGGAAATGTTGCCGTCATGCTGTTTCTTCCTGATATCACAATCCCCAATTCACATCTTGCTTCTCGGTCTGGCTCTTGGTTTTGAGTTTTCCCGCAACACTGCATGCATGCGATATGCTGCATGTGCATGCAGAGATCGAATGACTCGCGCTTCGCCAGGCCAGTACTGTCCCCCTCTTTCCTAGATCTGCAGACCAATGCACCTGTCGCATAGCTGCCCATAGAAATCCTGTGTAGCGGGCATTCGATTCACGTACATCAACACAACACTGTACTACTCGACTCGCATCGGGATGAAAGTGACATAGACGAGAGCGTCTTCTTGACGTGGTTTCGTAGTACATTGTGCTATTTGGAAAAACCAAATAGTACTACCAGCCAAGCGGCTGATATTAATTTGACATATGCATGAAATAGTATTTTATTTTTCTTTTCGTTTTTTTTTTTTTTTTTAACAGTAGAATTTGAATATTTCCTGTTCCTGGTCCTGCATCATCATCAAGCTAGTATTGTTTGAGGTATAGTTTTGGACCTAGTAAATTGTGCCTAGGATAGCTCATTACTTTTCATTACGAACTTGATCTTAAAGGAGATAGACCTACTATTGCATGTATTGCATTAAATTATTTTTCACAGTCATTAACAGATGGGTATATCATAATAAAGTGAAACTCCATTTCTGTTTCATGGGAAGCTGGCAGACTCCGACATGTTATTATAGGTTTTCCAGTTTAAACTATCGCTGATAAGCACTTTTGTCCGAAATGTGACTGAGATGCTCCACGAGGTATCTTTTAGATTGAATGAACATAAACAAATTCGACTGCACTGAAGAGTTTAAATTAAATTCACCGGGAAAATCATGATTTCTAGTTATTTGTGGTTCTCTTTACTATTCTTATCAATCTTCCCTAAATGTACCTTATCAAAGTGTTCTCAGTTATATTGATATCTTATAACGTATTTAGTTTACTACAGTTATTAGGCCTATACAGTGCGTCCCAGAAAGAACTATACACTTTTGAAATGGCTGCCAAATAAAAAGTATATTTTTTTAGGTATGAAATGTACATGTATGGAAAGCTCATTATCCCAAATTTCATATGACATCAAAAACTCTGAAAATAAGTCATGCATGAATGAGCAGCTTTCACTTTTGTAAAGGGTATGGAAATTTGGGTGCGCAGGAATTGCCATATCAATTTGTATGAGGAAAGTCATTTGGAGCTTAAGGAATTGAGGATGATATGCATAATTACGGATCAATTATGATGAGTTGGGGTTTGTTAAGTGAAGTTTGTGGAATTGGGGATTACATTTTCATGCATGAGTGAACAGGAATATGTATTTCCTATTGTTGCATTGTAACTTTCCAAGGTTTCTTCAGTGGTGTGTTAGTGCACTGCAAAAACTGGGGTGTTAAATTTAACACCACGGGTGTTAGATCTAACACCGGCCCGGAATCTATATCCGACCACACCAACTGGTGTTATATTAACACCAGTTTGGGTGTTAGAAATACATTAATAAAACTATTTGGTGTTATTTTAACACCACATTCTGGTGTTAATTTGACACTTTTCATAGTGTTAATTTCGAATTTGATACCAGTGGGTGTTGATTTCACTGGCGTAATCCGTATAGAATGCTATTCATCTGGGGGAAATTACGTAAAAATACAAAGCGTCATCCCCCTGATGAATAGATAGGGCGAGCGAATTTACGCTAGTGAGTGGTCGATTTTATTCTTGTTGGTGTTAATTTAACACCAATCGGTGTGGTCGGATATAGATACCAGGGCTGGTGTTAAATAACACCAGCTTTTGGTGTTAAAAAATATTCAGTTAACTTCATAAACTAAAGCTAAATTTGCTGCTATATTTGTGTTTATGATATTTATAATTGATATACATGTATATCAAATGATATGACTTTTACCTGCAAAAATTTCAACAAAGTGCTTTTTCAGAATTTGTCTTAACACCATGCAAGTGGTGTTAGAGAGATAGCATTCTAATTCCGAAATCTAACACCACAAATTTAACACCCGCATGGTGTTGCATATTTAACACCAGCGTTTTTGCAGTGTGGTAGTCAGGATGGGGTGCAGAACAGGTGAGATGCAGGGTAAGATTTTTGATTAGTTCTGATAATCGTTTTCATGATCTTTTGGATTGTCTGAATGTCTAACATCAGTGATGTTCTTTTTTTACATTTTTTTAGAGTATTCAATTTACATAATCCCACCTGGATATTAAGTAATTCAATGAGAAGTTTAGATAATCTTACAGTAATTGAAATGTGGGGCAGCCATATTATGATGTCACTGATGTTTAACCCCCCCCCCCCCCAAAAAAAAAAAAAAAAAAAAAAAAAAGATGCGAGGAGGTAGTCAGGATATTTGGAGTAGAAACCAATGGATATGCATGGTCAAAACACACCCATGCAAAAAGAGAGAGATAGATAGAGAAAGAGGGAGGGAGACAGGGAGAGAAAGAAAGAAGAGAGAGGGAGAGAAGGAGGAAGACAAAGAGAGAGAGAGAGAGAGGGAGGAAGACAGAGAGAGAGAGAGAGAGAGAGAAAGAGGGAGGGAGAGAAAAGGAAGAGAGAGAGAGAGAGATTAAACACACCAATGAAGGACCTCATTAAATATACCTTGGAAAGTTACAATGCAACAATAGGAAATACATATTCCTGTTCACTCATGCATGAAAATGTAATCCCCAATTCCACAAATTTCACTTAGCAAACCCCAACTCATCATAATTGATCAGTAATTCTGCATATCATCCCCAATTCCATAAGCTCCAAATGACTTTCCTCATACAAAATGGTAGGGCAATTCCTGCGCACCCTAATTTCCATACCCTTTACAAAAGTGAACGCTGCTCATTCATGCATGACTTATTTTCAGAGTTTTTGATGTCATATGAAATTTGGGATAATGAGCTTTCCATACATGTAAATTTCATTACCTAAAATCATATATTTTTTATTTGGCAGCCATTTCAAAAGTGTATAGTTCTTTTTGGGACGCACTGTACAGTGCGTCCCAGATAAAAGTATACCCAACTTTGAGAGCCTCATATTATAATTGTATGACTTATGTCTAATTAATTTTAATTTCATGACAAAGAGTATATAACTCATATTCTATCTAATGATACCAAAATCATACCGATACTGTCATGGATGACTGAACACTCGAGTGTTTAAAAACATTGGTCAAAAGTGATCTGTACCAAAGCAGCCCTGGCCTTCTGGGGGGCATTTCATCAAAGGACTTGTCGGACGTTTTATCCGACAAATTTGTTCTCAACCAATCAGATGCCAGCATTTCAGTAGCTTATAACAGTTTGTCGGATAAAACGTCCGACAAGTCCTTTGATGAAATGCCCCCCTGATCATTCATTGTTTGTTTGAGGTCAGCCTTGCTGAGTCCATTCATTAGGCACGACGGTCTTGATCTATTGTAATGCAAGGGCTGCTTTTGCTCAAACTTGGGACAGGGCACTTTTAACGCTTGTTTTTTTAAAGCCCAACTGCTTAGTCATCCGTCACAACACAGGTTTAAGTTTGGTATCATTGAAAAGAATATGAGTTGCTCTTTATCATGATATATATTTCAAGGTCACACAAGCTATCATATTGTAATGTGAGGCTCTCAAAGTTGGGTATACTTTTTTTCTGGGACGCACTGTATATCGAAATGTTCTTCAAAAATCCTCAATCCGTTATACACATTTCTTTTAGTATGGCACATTTTCCCACAGATTTTATGAGCTTGGACCTCCAAGTTATGAGCAAGGTTTTCAGAATTTGCTTCATGTGTCCCCATATACGTGAAAAACTAAGGTCCTAAATAAAAAAACAATTCTAGTGTTTGAAACTTCTATTTTTATATCTTTATTCGCTTGATGAGTTATTTTTACATGTTTACCCATTGAAAAAAGCATATCCTATAGCACTTATACTATAGTAAAACGACCTTGTAAATTTTTCTGTGATTTTCATGATAATCAAACCTTGGAGGAAGATTTAGATATCATTTTACTTAAATCAAAATGTTGCATTCATTTTGTTTTAATTCTATTTCATAGGAGGATTTTGATACACGCCAAAATCTTTAAGGTCACGGTGGCCAAGCAAAAATGTTCACTAGAGAGAGATAGCATTCTAATTCCGAAATCTAACACCACAAATTTAACACCCGCATGGTGTTGCATATTTAACACCAGCGTTTTTGCAGGTGGTAGTCAGGATGGGTTGCAGAACAGGTGAGATGCAGGGTAAGATTTTTGATTAGTTCTGATAATCGTTTTCATGATCTTTTGGATTGTCTGAATGTCTAACATCAGTGATGTTCTTTTTTTACATTTTTTTAGAGTATTCAATTTACATAATCCCACCTGGATATTAAGTAATTCAATGAGAAGTTTAGATAATCTTACAGTAATTGAAATGTGGGGCAGCCATATTATGATGTCACTGATGTTTAACCCCCCCCCCCAAAAAAAAAAAAAAAAAAAAAAAAAAGATGCGAGAGTAGTCAGGATATTTGGAGTAGAAACCAATGGATATGCATGGTCAAAACACACCCATGCAAAAAGAGAGAGATAGATAGAGAAAGAGGGAGGGAGACAGGGAGAGAGAAAGAAGAGAGAGGGAGAGAAGGAGGAAGACAAAGAGAGAGAGAGAGAGAGGGAGGAAGACAGAGAGAGAGAGAGAGAGAGAGAAAGAGGGAGGGAGAGAAAAGGAAGAGAGAGAGAGAGAGATTAAACACACCAATGAAGGACCTCATTAAATATACCTTGGAAAGTTACAATGCAACAATAGGAAATACATATTCCTGTTCACTCATGCATGAAAATGTAATCCCAATTCCACAAATTTCACTTAGCAAACCCCAACTCATCATAATTGATCAGTAATTCTGCATATCATCCCCAATTCCATAAGCTCCAAATGACTTTCCTCATACAAAATGGTAGGGCAATTCCTGCGCACCCTAATTTCCATACCCTTTACAAAAGTGAACGCTGCTCATTCATGCATGACTTATTTTCAGAGTTTTTGATGTCATATGAAATTTGGGATAATGAGCTTTCATACATGTAAATTTCATTACCTAAAATCAATATTTTTATTTTATTTGGCAGCCATTTCAAAAGTGTATAGTTCTTTTTGGGACGCACTGTACAGTGCGTCCCAGATAAAAGTATACCCAACTTTGAGAGCCTCATATTATAATTGTATGACTTATGTCTAATTAATTTAATTTCATGACAAAGAGTATATAACTCATATTCTATCTAATATACCAAAATCATACCGATACTGTCATGGATGACTGAACACTCGAGTGTTTAAAAACATTGGTCAAAAGTGATCTGTACCAAAGCAGCCCTGGCCTTCTGGGGGGCATTTCATCAAAGGACTTGTCGGACGTTTTATCCGACAAATTTGTTCTCAACCAATCAGATGCCAGCATTTCAGTAGCTTATAACAGTTTGTCGGATAAAACGTCCGACAAGTCCTTTGATGAAATGCCCCCCTGATCATTCATTGTTTGTTTGAGGTCAGCTTGCTGAGTATTCATTAGGCACGCGGTCTTGATCTATTGTAATGCAAGGGCTGCTTTTGCTCAAACTTGGGACAGGGCACTTTTAACGCTTGTTTTTTTAAAGCCCAACTGCTTAGTCATCCGTCACAACACAGGTTTAAGTTTGGTATCATTGAAAAGAATATGAGTTGCTCTTTATCATGATATATATTTCAAGGTCACACAAGCTATCATATTGTAATGTGAGGCTCTCAAGTTGGGTATACTTTTTTTCTGGGACGCACTGTATATCGAAATGTTCTTCAAAAATCCTCAATCCGTTATACACATTTCTTTTAGTATGGCACATTTTCCCACAGATTTTATGAGCTTGGACCTCCAAGTTATGAGCAAGGTTTTCAGAATTTGCTTCATGTGTCCCCATATACGTGAAAAACTAAGGTCCTAAATAAAACAATTCTAGTGTTTGAAACTTCTATTTTTATATCTTTATTCGCTTGATGAGTTATTTTTACATGTTTACCCATTGAAAAAAGCATATCCTATAGCACTTATACTATAGTAAAACGACCTTGTAAATTTTTCTGTGATTTTCATGATAATCAAACCTTGGAGGAAGATTTAGATATCATTTTACTTAAATCAAAATGTTGCATTCATTTTGTTTTAATTCTATTTCATAGGAGGATTTTGATACACGCCAAAATCTTTAAGGTCACGGTGGCCAAGCAAAAATGTTCACTTGTTTTTTTTTTTTTTTTTTTTTTTTTGGGGGGGGGGTTGGGCCCGTCAGGTCCCCCCCCCCCCCCCCAAATCCGCGCCCGTAAACTACTA
>CALNVZ010002100.1:69245368-69293752 GCA_940671915.1 Paracentrotus lividus | reverse complement strand
ACTTGTTTTTTTTTTTTTTTTTTTTTGGGGGGGGGGTTGGGCCCGTCAGTCCCCCCCCCCCCCCCCAAATCCGCGCCGTAAACTACTAGTAAACTGAAATATTTTATTATGAAATTTGATATACTTTTAAAAATAAATGGTGAGTAGACAGATACCAGTAATGGGTGCTAATATATCTCTGCAATGCCTCTTACAAAATACAAGCTCTCTGATAGGAAGATAGATCAGAAAAAAATGGCAATGGATGTTCCGATGGCTGGAGGACTCGCCGCGAAAAGGGGCGGAGGTTTGCCGAAATTAAGGGAACTTCTTCGTCGTCAAGAAGAGATTCAGACGTAAGCAATCCATGACATTTCTCATTAACTTTTGGTGAAAATTACAGTTAAATTTGTTAATCTACATTTAAAACGACTGCATCCGCACGCCCATTTTGGGTTTACGTTATCGTTTACTGAATACTGGTAGGCCTACGCTACGGTACCGCTACACTTCCCGGCTCTTGCCGGTAAACACCACAGCACAGACACGGGTGTTGTTGTTGGTCATGAAGGGGCAAGGGACCAAAATCTACGCACTACTTAGTTTCTCAAGCCTTATTGGTCATTAAATTCAATATTTTACAGTGCATTTTTTATACCATCTGTTGCTAAATATTCTAAGATATTTTGATGTTAAAAACATGGCAAGCAAAAGTCAGCATAGCTTCTACTAGTAAACTGAAATATTTTATTATGAAATTTGATATACTTTTAAAAATAAATGGTGAGTAGACAGATACCAGTAATGGGTGCTAATATATCTCTGCAATGCCTCTTACAAAATACAAGCTCTCTGATAGGAAGATAGATCAGAAAAAATGGCAATGGATGTTCCGATGGCTGGAGGACTCGCCGCGAAAAGGGGCGGAGGTTTGCCGAAATTAAGGGAACTTCTTCGTCGTCAAAGAAGAGATTCAGACGTAAGCAATCCATGACATTTCTCATTAACTTTTGGTGAAAATTTACAGTTAAATTTGTTAATTTCTACATTTAAAACGACTGCATCCGCACGCCCATTTTGGGTTTACGTTATCGTTTACTGAATACTGGTAGGCCTACGCTACGGTACCGCTACACTTCCCGGCTCTTGCCGGGTAAACACCACAGGCACAGACACGGGTGTTGTTGTTGGTCATGAAGGGGCAAGGGACCAAAATCTACGCACTACTTAGTTTCTCAAGCCTTATTGGTCATTAAATTCAATATTTTACAGTGCAATTTTTATACCATCTGTTGCTAAATATTCTAAAGATTATTTTGATGTTAAAAACATGGCAAGCAAAAGTCAGCATAGCTCTATTAAGTCATAGACCCTATACCTGTTTGTTGTATGTCCGGACGGGTTGTTTGTCCGGACAAAGACGGCAATTTTAGGAGCTTTGTGATCAATATTTCATTAATAGATTAAAAATAATAACAGACAATATAACAAAGCACAAATATTTTTGCTGTTTACTAGACAAATTTTGAAAAAATCGAGAGCAAAAGATGATGTTTTTATCTGCTTAACGTAAGTGTCCGGACAACGGACCCCCCATCCTATAGATCTAACGTTAGATCTAGATCTAAACTAACTCGTTCTGAAAATTGCCTCCTTTGAAATTGAAGAGACCTTTTCTTTCTTTGCTGTCCAAAAAGCAATTGATGCCAACGTGCCCCAAATCTATGCAATCCTTTGAAGTTTAAATTGAAACTTTTAGTGTGTTTTCTTCCAGATTTTTGTGATTATTATGAAATTGTAAATAGACATCTAGAGATTAAAAGATTTTTACCTCTGTCTTAAAATGAATAAAACAATATTTCTCTTTACTTCTTTAGTTAATCGTTTGTTACTTTCCAATTTACTATTGTGTTCATTATGCCTGTTTGGGTATATTTGTTGAATTAATTGGGATGTTCATTCATCATCTATTATAATGTTGTATGTTATTATTCTTGTTTTCTACTTTGTCATTGGTATTTATCTTTTTTGTTCTTTTTCTTAAGAAACATTTGCATTAAATGCTTTATATAAGTGTAATGTTTTATTATTGTTGTATTCATTAGTTTGAAGCCTAGCTTGCTAGTTAGAGTGCTTTTACTTAAAAATTAACTTTGAAATCAAACCCTAATTCCGACATACCATTTCACATGCCTCTGTATTTTTTACAGAAGTCAGAAGATTATCACGATATAAGATACATGTACTGTCACTGTCAATGGATACTTTGCATACAAATGAGGTCTAGAATCTATGTAGCTTTAACGAAAAGACCTTTGTAGCTTTGTGATTTTCAAACTCCGCACTTCTTGTTATGTCAGGGCCAAAATGATACTCCTGACTTGGATTTCGAATATGATGACGCTCACAAATATACTTCAGAAATTGCAGGTAAGGGTTTTTTAATTCCTTTATTCAAATCTTTTAAAATGTGGCATTTTTTTTTATTGCTCAATCCCTCCATTATAAATGCACGAAATTTGTCTCTTTCTCTTTGGCCATGTATGGTCAACTGACATCAGTCTTGTTTGCCTGTTTACCTTTTCTAGGAGTGTTGGACTATCAAGATTCATTTAATAGAATAAGAATTTCACCATTAATACTAAATGTATTAAGTAGGTCTAGGCCTCAAAATAATTTATGCCATGTTTCATTTCTTTATTTGTATTTACATGTACATGTTATGTAAAGGCAAGATACATAGAAAATTTCCTCTCTTTCATTTATTGAGATATTTTTTGTAAGTTTTGTGTCAAATAGAAAGGCACCCCCTGCATACTACTAGTATGTTCCAAACTACCGGTAGACTAGAGCCAGATGAATTAAAACAATTTTTAAACTTCCTTTTGGAGGTGACTTCATATTACAATGCTGTTGATTTTGAGCACAATTTGTTTTAATAGTTCACTCATGGATTGAAGTCATTTATCACATTTCAAACATCTTTCTATCAGAATTATATAGTTACATTTCAAACATCTTTCTGTCAGAATTATATAGTTACACTGAGGAACCAGAGTTTTCTTTGGGACAGAAGTGTTTTGAAGAGGATTTCCATTCTTATGGTAAGTGAGAAATTCTGTTTTTATTTTATTTTTTTATTTCACTACTTTGCGATGAAGATTGATTATTTCATTCATTCTAAAGTGTTCTTGCCTGTTTTATTAATATAAAATTACAAATTGTTGATGGAGATCTTATAAAGCAGGCTGGTGCATTGTGTCCTTGATATAAAGGTATATTGATTTACATGTAATCCTTCATCAGTTTACTTGAGGGAATTTATTATTTCATCTTTTTATGCTATGATACCTGAATTTTCATTATAATTTCAGGAAAATGAAAGAGCTGGAAAAGCTGTGTGAGCCAGACCAAAGCAACATTTTTATGTTTTGCACGAAAACAAGTCACATTTTATTCTTGGAATTCTAGAAATTCAACAAATTCAACTAAACAATATGTTTGTCTTTTTATTTTGAAACCAATGATTTAGTTGATGAGAAATGGAGCCAGCTTGATGGAAGGCGGCATGTGATGCATATCTTACGTCTACAGAACAGCTTAGAATGTGCCAAAAGAGAACAGAGAATGAAAACTGCTAGAGCTGTTCTATATCTTGCTCAAGGTAAGCCTCCCTTCAAACAAACATGAAGAACAATATAATTGATATGAGGAGCACCATGTTTTGTATTATTCATTAATTGATGAATTTGAATGCCTTATTGAATGTGAAAAGAGGTCCAGGGGGGGGGGGCATTTCTTCAAAGGACTTGTCGGACGTTTTATCTGACAAATTTGCTCTCAGCCAATCAGATGCAAGCATTTCAGTAGCTTATAACAGTTTTTCGGATAAAACGTCCGACAATTCCTTTCATGAAACGTCCCCCAGTTCTGTTCTCATAATGTTCTGTTTCCGTCATAATGTTCTGTTTTAAATTATTGTACAAAGTCAGTCGTCCAACAATTAATATCCCTGTAAAGTGCTTTGATGAACATGAAATCACATAAGTACTGGTAGTAATATAAACAAACAATAAATAATATGCGTACATACTGTTCAAAGCTAAGTTACAATCCACTCCCATTATCAGGAGGTGCTCTGTACCAAGTCAATTGCTTGTTACAAAATACTGAACAAAGATACAATTTTATAAACATGTTTGAAATTGCAACTAAGAGAATTTGCTCCTACCGGTATATGAAACTGAATCACATCGTATCCATGTTCGTTGTACTGATACAGTAGTTAGGGAACACTTGATATGTAAATGACATCTATTTACATGTAGCACCTAATGCAATACACCTTGGTGTTTCTAAGCTCTTATTGTCAACTTATTATTACAAGTTATTACAAGTGATTTAAAAATTCTTGGTGTGGAGCTTATATAGGTTCCTTTGTACTTGAGAAACATACATAGATGACACCATTCTGTTTTGTTTGTAAGGTGTATTCAGTGAATGTTCATCAGAAGAGGAGCAAGGAAAATGGTGTCGTCACAATTGTTTCCTGCTCTACCAATGTGGTATCTTTACAACGTTCGTAGAGTTGTTATGCATGGAAGCAGAGTAAGTGTATGCTCTCTTTATATTACAACCAGCTTGTATTCAAATGTTTGGAAAGAGAATAAAAAAAAAAACATGTCAAGAGGTAATTTTTAACATATTGTATATTCAGTTGTCTCACGACAACTTCGTATATTGTATATTCAGTTGTATCACGACAACTTTGTGACAACTTCGTGAGACGACTGAATAACTTCATTTCACATACTGTTCTACCATGATGATTAGCATCTTCCGTACTATATTGTATATTGTTGCTGGGCTGTTAAAACCTGAAACATATCAAATATTCAGGAGAGAGATAAAGCATGGCGGCAAAGGGACTATAAGTTATGGGAGCGCATTTCCTTTGGCACATGTCCTGGCTTTATTTTGGGGGTAAATAGGGGAAGTGTTCAAAATACATTATGTAAAGTGTTAACCCTGAACAAGTTTGCACCATTTGAGAGCATGTGATTTATCATGTTGACAGCAATTTCCATTAAGATGTGAGGTATCAGACACCATTCGATCTCCATATTATGCAAATGTTTAATTTTTCCTGAATGTTGTAAGATTGTTATAAATTTACATATTGTCATATTTGTATATTCTTGTTTGTATTCTATCTTATGCATTGAATATGGAAATAAATTAATTGAATTGAATTAATGTAATGAGAACTTGTTCAATTTCATGAATTTTATTAGAAACTCAGTTGCTGCTTCTACTGCCCTCCGTAAACCTGCTGTATCAATCATTGACAGTACTGATCTCAGGTAAGTTCCATTGCTCACTGCATTTTTACAGGGTTAATTTTTAAAACCTATTTTATGATAGATTTGAGTTGCTTCTTTCTCTCTCTTTCTCCCTCTATCCCTCAAAATCACTGTTCAAGTAACATTGATATATCATTGAAATACTGTATCAATTTGGAATATTTAAATGCAGTTCGGGCTTTACTATAAGAAATTGGCTCAATTCTTTAAATAGTCACAACTACAGAAATGCATACATGGGACTAAATACAACTGTTCTGCAAATAGTCACAACTACAGAAATGCATACATGGGACTAAATACAACTGTTCTGCAAATAGTCACAACTACAGAAATGCATACATGGGACTAAATACAACTGTTCTGCAAATAGTCACAACTACAGAAATGCATACATGGGACTAAATACAACTGTTCTGCAAATAGTCACAACTACAGAAATGCATACATGGGACTAAATACAACTGTTCTGCAAATAGTCACAACTACAGAAATGCATACATGGGACTAAATACAACTGTTCTGCAAATAGTCACAACTACAGAAATGCATACATGGGACTAAATACAACTGTTCAGGCCAAACCTTTCACAAGTTTTCTGTCATTATGACTCTGGAGACAATTGAAGAGCAACAGTAGGCCTTTTTAATCTTCTTTCAGTATGTAAATGATTTTAAAGATTACAGTAAAATTTTAAGACATTTTCCACTACAGTAGATAAAAGCTTTTTACAATATTTGTACTAAATTTATATAAGAAGCCCATATTACATGTACATGCATTATTATAAAAGGGACATGTTCAATTGTGTTTTGACAGAGTGGTATTAAGTGTTCTCTACATCATGGTTGAGACCCTACGAACAGAACACCCTGAGGATACTGATGAAAAGAAGGCACAAATACACAATTTCAAAGCAGATATAGGTAAGTTTATTGTTACATATCCTTTGTCTTTCCTATTATGCTTCATTTATTTAAATTTATCTCAAGTGATATAATGTTGTTTTGTTATCAAAATTTTAGTTGTTTTGTTGATATAAGTTAGGGTCAGACTTTCACCTTCAGTTTTAAAGCATGTTTATCCAATCAAAAAGATATTAGCTTACAGGCAGGATGAGCCTACTTTGTGAAACAGATTTTTAACTTGATAAGAATAAGGATGAAAATATGGTGAAATGAATGTTGAATTTTGTTTAATTTTTCAGGTCAAGCTGTGAAGGAAGATGACTGTCTGTCTATCATTCTCTTTAACATGGTCACTAAATTCTGTAGTGGCCATGCTCCACATTTCCCAATCAAGAAGATTCTACTTCTTCTCTGGAAAACTATTCTGGTAAGTATTTTTGTTTTCTCTTATTAAATCATAGTTACAGAGTTTACTAATGCACTTATACTTTTGCCAATTTTTTATTTGTTTGTTTCATCATTAAATCATCTTAAAAATCAAATCAAAGCGCAATAAAAGTACTGTAATTTCCAATGTGTAAATTGCTCCTGTAAATTTGGAGCCCCTCATTTTTAATCTTTTTTTTTTGTCTGTGTTTTTAAGCTGTACTCCTGGGGGGCATTTCATCAAAGGACTTGTCGGACATTTTATCCGACAAATTTGCTCTCAGCCAATCAGATGCACGCATTTCAGTAGCTTATAACAGTTTGTCGGATAAAATGTCCGACAAGTCCTTTGATGAAATGCTTCCCAGATATTTTTACTTTTGCAGGCTTGAAAAGAGGCAGCTTATACAACGTAATCCTTTAACTTTTTCGTTAATAATTCAAAACGTCCTTATGTACTACAAGAAAATTAGGAGTAGTGTGGTTCCCTTTATCCCATCTTTAAAACTTTGCTATCAATAGTTAAATTTCATGATGTTGGCTTAATATGTTATTCACAAAGTCAAGTACTTTTACTTACATAGTACACTGGAATACTTATTTGATACAAACTCTAAAAGAGAAATTTATTGCTAGAGATGATCTTTTCTCCAGTTCTCATTAGGCGGTCTGTCAGACTACTGTCTGATGAAGCAGAAGGCAAGAAGCTCAGTCGGTCTACCACCTGTGAGGGAAGATACCGTATGCATTGCCAAGACGATGAGGGCATCATCACCTCCAATGGCAGCAGCTGAAGTATTTGACCCCCAGCGAAGATCTTCCAGACAAGCTCGAAGGGTATTATTCAAAAGCTGTTTTTTCCATCTATGCACAACACCAGACAGGGATAAGTCTTGTTTAAATGAGTATATTTGGGCAATTCATTATGTTTTATATTGTTTTGTAAAAGTACCCTTGATAAACATACTTGAACATGGCTATCATGGTTTAAGACGAATCTTGTCAGAATTAAAGTTGTTTGAAGCTATGATTCTTCAATTCATCATCTTTTCTCTTTCTTTGTCTGTCTGTCTTTTTCTCTCTCACTCTCTTGTTTGATATTACTGATTTGTTATACTTTGATCAGAAATTTATATTTTTCCTCTTGAAATTTACCAAGGTCACTTGTTTTTATAATCTGTTCACACATCTACTCTACCCATATCATCTTTATTTCTTTTTCAGAATTGTCATCATTAATTGTTAGATTGTCTTTGTTTGATATTTTTTTCTTCCCTTATGTGAATGGTTATTTTGTAATATTGCTATGACGACATGATTTCTGTTAGAGTTCACTGTTCCTTTAGTCAACACCAACAAAATGATAATATTTGGAAAACACAGAATTTCACTTGAGTAGGATCAGTTTTTAATCACGTTATCAAGAGATAGAAATAATATTTTACTTTTCCTTTGTCTAACCTTTTAAAATATTTATTCCTTCAATTTCAGTTTAACTTTCTATTAAGGTGCCTTACCAAAAGATAAGCCGCTGCCTACTGCGTGAACGCCGCACAGCGGCGCTTTATACCGGATGTACTAATCCCCTCCAATTAAGTCAATGGAAGAATAATAGGGGAACGGTATATCCTGCTTATAATCCCGCTGTGTGGCGTTCACGCAGGGGGCAGCGGCTTTATCTTTTGGTAAGGTACCTAAGGGTCAATTCACCCTTGATATCCTAATTCTAACAAGTTAAAATAGAGCTTTTTGATATATTGCACAAACAAACAAACATACACAGATGCTTTCATTCAATTGTGATTGTAATTGGTAGCAATCTTTCATATTTATAATACTATATAGAACTGGGTTATTCTTAGTGGTGGAGGGATATTGCATGAATGCTCATCGTAGTTACCAACACAATTTATGTCGTAAAATAATTTGATTGCATGGCAAAGGTAGAGAAGAGTAAATGAAGGCCGTAGAACACATGAAAGCAGAGTGTGCTGCCCTTTCTAAGGCTGTAGAACACAAAAGCAGACTGTTGCTATCCTTTCCTCGTTTCTCTTGCCTTCAAATCTATCTTTGACATGCACTTGTTTGAAAAGATTTAATTTAATGTTTTGTTTTTAATTTATTGCCTAACCTGTTGTTTTTGATCTATTTCTTTACCCACTAGGTGTAGTAGTAATACTGACTTGCATGGTCATTTGGGTTGACAAATTAACACTTGTTATTTTGCAGCACACCCTGCCGTATACATGTTTAAATCATAACATTGTATATTCTCCTTACACTTTTGTTTGGGGGTGGAAATGCACTATTGCATCTTTTCTTCTTTTTCGATTCAATGTGATCAGTACAATGAGCTTAACAAGTTCTTTAAAATCAACAACAGAGTCCTTCAAACAACCGGGTCAGTTTCAAATTAATTTAGTTTTTGAGTATACAGAAGGTGTGTTATATGTGAGATATTAAGAAACAGCTGTGATATTCTTCCGATCAATAAGATAAATGAGTGAGTTTTTGTTATGTCTTTTGCCTTTTACCCTGGCCACTTCACTAAATGATATCCTCTGTTTTCTCCTATGATTAAAAATCCCACTCTAAACTTTGTTTCTTGTGGAAATCAACTAATTGCCCTGACCTCTCACCCTTGACCTGACCTGATTCTGCTGTCGCTGCCGGTTACCCATCATCCATCACCGTGACCCACCCTTGACATCATTTGCTTCTCGTGTACGTCAAGTGTTGAGTAGTTACCATAGTAATGTACCGTTTCTGTATTCATTTATAGTATTCTTTCCTTCCTTGGAAAGTTGCATCCTTGCGTAATGTCTGCAATAAACTTTTGTTAAATCTTAATTTCTTGTTCAGCCCCCATCCCGTTTTTGTTTGAATGAAACCTTATTGCATGCTTTGGGCTTCTGGTGTGTCTTATTGTGCAATCAATTTGTATAAAAGAACAGAATGTTTATTGTTTAATCACTAGGATTGATATGAATGCAAGAGAAAGCTGTTCCCTCTAATGATTTCATTATCTTCTCATGAATTGGTTAAAGCTATCATGGGGGCTGCGCATCCACAAATTAAAATGGGTTAAATGGATATATGGAAGTACATTATATCATATTAATACATTATGTCAGTGCAATAAGGGAGGTTTCAGAGCTTATCGGACAATACAATGTTTCTGTTATTAATAATAGGATATAGGATTACCTCAGCTTCTTGTGTTGTTATCAAAATCGAAAGGTTTTCTGGGAACATTCGTGCATGTCTACTATTTAAGAATGCATTGAAAAGTATTACTATGCTTTGATCAGATTGCATGTATAGTGCATGAAGTTGGCTCGTTCTAAAAACATTACAAAATAATTAGTACTGCCACAATGTTCTTGAAATGGTGCATTAGAATCATTCTCATCTGTAGCTATACAGATCTACGTAGATTAAAGAATAGAAGGTATTGGTAGATGTTTATCTTATTCTATCCATACTTACAGCTTGTCAAAGGGAATTAAGCTGATACTCTTTAACCAGTACTGTAATATCCCTATGTAAAGAGTGACAATGTGAGAAAACAATTATGGTTCCTGAGATTGAATTTATTTATTCTTCAGTATTCAACTCACTCTTGTTAAAGGAGACCAATACCAAAGGAAATAATCACTCTAATGGGAAAGCACAATGAGAGGAGCAATTTGATAAATTTTCATCAAAATCAGTTTTAAAATAAGAAAGTTATGAAAGTTTGAAAAGTCAAGTTGTACCTTCTATGGGGATCATCAAATTGGCAATATTGCTTCAAAATGGTCGATTTTGGGGACAACTCTTCATTTGTTTTTTACACAAATTTTCAGATTTTCCCCCATTTTCTTTCAAAATATGTCCTACTTCCTTCTGAGCTCAACACATGTCATGGGGAAATATACTCTACACCACATAATTGAGCACGGAAGTTTTTTGAATACATGTATATAAGTGGGAAAACAAAACAAATGGAGAGTTGTCCTTAAAATTGGCCATTTTTAAGCAATATTGCCAATTTGAGGATCCCCATAGAATTGCAATTAGACTTTCCGAACTTTGATTTGTGGATATAGAGTAATAAAGCATCACCAATATCTTACAGACTTTGTTACTTTACATGTAAGCATACTGGTAGCCAACATACAGTAAGCATGCTGTTTTATACAGTATTGAATAGCAATAGATATTAGCTCACTATACTAAGACAATAAAATGTGTTGTGTATGTAGATTTGTTAGCTGAAACAATGGCAGAGATTCAGAGTGTGTCTATTGTTTGTTTGTATTGTTGATACGATTTTGTATAATGAATTGAACTACAGGGTTTGGTGAAACAGAATGGGATTGATGAGCCCATGCCTGAAGATCCGTCCAGTCAAGAGAAAGATGAGGGAAATGGTAAAGAAGAGGGGAGTAACGGAAGTGAAGAAGATGATGATGGTAATGGAAGACCACCTGATACACCAAGAGAACCTAGAATATTACCATGGACACCTAAAGTCAGGTAAATTAACATTCTTTTCATGAGAAAGATGAGGGAAGATGGAAGTAATGGAAGCGAAGAAGATGATGATGGTAACGGAAGACCACCTGATACACCAAGAGAACCAAGAATATTACCATGGACACCTAAAGTCCGGTAAATAAATATTCTTATCAAGACCAGGGTCTTCAAGAATCCTTACATCCAGAAAGTTAGACAGAGTTATTTAATGTTCATATAATGAAATTCCATTACCTGACTGGCTTTAGTATCATCCCATTTAATCTATGCTAGTTGCTCTCAGCAGTTGATGACTCAGCAGTTGGATTTGTTTCTACTTGCCTCGGCCAATGCAAACAGACAGCCATTGGCCTATTGAGGTGTACAAGTTGTACAATTCAAGCAAGTCTAGCAAGTACTAGCAATAGGATATTCATGGATTATACAAATCAATATTATTTCATTGTGATTATGCAGAAGTTCACCATTTCCATCATTCATTACACATAGTGAAATGCTAAAGATTTGATTGATTTTATTTTGTTATGATTGACAGACAAAGAGACCTTGATAACTTCTTGGATCACACAAGGACTAAGTTTGTAGGATATCAAGTATCAGGGTGAGTCTATCATATCGTGTTTCCATTGCATTCGCTCCAGCGACAATTAAGGCGCGGTCCCACTGGCATTTTAGGATGATTTACTCTTTGGTTAAGCTATACTGATCAAATAACTAACTTCAACGCTTGATTAAACTTTATACCTAATTCTAACCCTGCATATAAGCTGGACCAATTGTTCGTTTACTTGTTATTATAGTGGAGCATTCCCACCTCCATGTCAAAATCAGTCTCATAATATTACCCTATATGTCTATGTGACAATACCACTTTTCAGGAAATTTTTTATGCCAAATTTTTGCTTTTTTCTGGATTTTTATTGTTCCGAGTGCCATCTCTGTATAGATAAATCCTGAAAAACATGTTCCGTAAATAAATAATTTTTGTATGATATATTGTTTATTTGTGTTTGAATCTTGACAGTGATACAACCACTCTGGCTGGCCTTCCTCAACCCATTCATGAAGGAGTAAAAATTCTTAAAAAGGTATGTTTGAATCTTCTTTCCAGACAATTTTATTCTTTGACTTTCCTTCATTTTGAAATCATAGCTATGATATACACAAATTTGTGATTTATATTGTAAAAAGTGTTATTTGTTTCATTTTCTTATATGAAATATCGTCTGTTGGGAGCCATAAGGGCGTTATTGCATCTTATAGATGTTCCGTTGAGAGCCATAAGGGCGCTATTACTGTACAAAGTCAATGGTAATAGCGCCCTTCTGGCTCCAAACGGAACATTCTTGATCTGCAATAGCGCCCTTCTGGCTCCAAGCCGACGATATATGCAATGTTGTCAAAGTGAAATGAGGTATTAATGTATTAAAACAACCATAATCCTGGATTTTAATATTATAATTTTGTAAACATGTTGATATGCAAGAAGAGTAAATTTTGGGTAAGTCTATTTCTCTAGATCTTTTTCATGTCATTTGAATAATATCTATTTTATTCTCCTTCATCTCTCTCTCTCTCTCTCTTTCTAGCATGTGTATGTTTCACTGTCTGAATTACAAATCAAGAGAGAGGAGGAAATCAACAAGAATCCCCTTTCAAAGGTAAGAAATCATTTTCTATTTTAAATGAGAAATTAGACTGGACACCCCTACAATGTAGGGTATCAATAATTATGAACATGGTGTTTCCTGTAGATCTCTCAACAAAACACCCCTGGAATACCATATTTCTCAAAATTTCAAATTGAGCATTGTTCAGTTAGGAGTATATTAATCAGCAGTAAGTTTGACAAAATACATCCAGTTAACAGCATGAATCAAAAAAATTTACAGAAAAATGTTACTGGGATGTGGACAATGTTGAGGACATATCTATCAACATATTTTTGCTTTCTGACCTGTAACATAGTTGATATGTTAATTACATAGCTTTATATGTTCTTGTTTTACAGGGTGAGGGTGATTCTGTGTCATCTTCTGTGGAATCTCTCTACCAATCTATGTTGCCTAATCTGCCACAGTACATGGTAAGACATAACCATTTTAGTCTATGTGTTAAAGGACTTGCTTCTCCTGCAATTAGATATTCCCTTGAAACCTAGTCATAAATACCAATAATGATTATTGATTGTGACACATGTAGTTGCATGGCTTGAAAATTCCTATTATCTAGTATATTTTGTTGCTTTTATTCAAAGTTGATTTGAATACCTAATGTGATACAGGTGGACTTTCCTGTTATGTATGGAACCCTATTGCACAAGGTTTGCAAAGTCAAAGCAAAAATCTCTTCTTTATTATGCCTCATGAAAACATCAGTGTAAATTTGTATATATTTTCTCATTATAACTGCTGTAGGAACCAAGCGTTTGCTTACATATGTGGTTTTCTACTTTTCTTAATATTCTGTCTTCACATTCCTCTCAAAATGCTAACTGTCTACCTCAGATCTCATCAGGTTTCTGTTCAACTAAGCTCCTCATGATGTTTGTTGGGATAAATAAAATCATATTGAAATGCAATGGAATGATTCTTTGTTATGTTTCTCACATTGTAGATATCACTGCTGAAGATCCTTCTTGCTGCAGCTCCAACCTCAAAAGCTAAGACAGAATCTATTAATATCTTAGCTGATGTTCTTCCAGAAGAAATGCCGTAAGTGCTTTCTTTTTGCCCAAAATGCTAATATATTTTTATAAAATAACTAGTATATCTGTGATATTGCTCCCCCATACAAATATGAGTGAGCTTTTTTGGACAGATTAATAATTAACAGCTGAAACATCAATTTCCTGTTCCCAGAATTGGAAATTAATTGCCTTTTAAGCTAATGATATATAACATGTTTAAGTTTGGTTGATTATAGACTGAAAACCAATTTATTCGTATTTGTTGTTTAAAACATCCTCTTACTGTTCTATTTCAGAATCACTGTTTTACAGAGTATGAAACTAGGAGTGGATGTTAACAGACACAAGGAGATTATTGTCAAGGCAATATCAGCTCTACTACTCATCCTGCTCAAGCATTTCAAACTCAACCATGTTTATCAGGTAGTTATCTACGCTCTTTTCACATTATTGATTATATCAAATCTACTGTAAAGCTTTATAAAAAGAGCATGTATGTTCTGAGAAATAAATGATTTATAACATTAAACAGACATTTATCTTCCCCATTGATGGTGGTAATTGTAAGTAATCTTACATGGTCTAACTTGAAGACTCTGTTGGTTGCAACCGAAGTAGTCTGGTTACTAGTTACATGATCAGGTCTATCAACACACATCAGGAACTCTCTATACTAAATCAAAACTGATTAATTTATTATTTATTATATTACCTGATTGCGAAGGAAGTAATTAAATAAGTAAGCAAACATAGGGCGACCGCTTTAAGTCCTTTCCCAGGATTTGGTATTAGGAACTGGTTTTGAAGCAGGGATTACGAACGACTGAAACATGTTCTTTTTTTCTTTTTTTTAAATATACTAATCACATTTTTAGTCATTTAGCACAAGAATTGATCACCAGTTATTTGTAATGTCATGGGTAACTTTACTTTTATTTTTGGTGAAACCTCCCCATACTCTGAATTTCTTGATTGTAGTCCTAGCACAACCAACCATTTGACTGCTTTTCACTAATTACAGCCACTCATTACAAGTGATTACAATTCATAGTTGGTCTCTTAGTCATTCAGTCAGTCACTGTGTACTGCACCACTGGTCCCAGTCAATCATAGGCAGGTCTTAAGAGCCACTGTCTGAGAGAATCAGGCAGATTTGAAAAAAGTTGGCAGATGGGGGTCGGCGGATTTCTTTTATATTCTGAGGCTCAAGTACATAGAGGTTAGGTCCCACGAAAATGGGGTTAAAAATTTCTGATCATAATTATCTTCATAGTTATCCCACCCCCCTAAAATTGACCCTTTTTGGGTGACGTCAAAGCCTTGCCTTTTTCAATTTATGGTCATTTTCATGACTTCTTAAAAGTAATTTGAAATTATTCGATTCAAATAAAATTTGCAGGGATTTAAATTAAAATGTTCTTCTTTGCAGGCATGTAAATAAAATTTAAAACAAAGGATTGGAAGGTTCCATTTTTGCAATAGGGATGTTGCCATTTTTTGCATTTTTCAGGAAGGAGAAAAAGGGGAAATTTTGGCAATATTCATGGGAGTGTAACAAAAATGGCCCAACTTTTTTCAGGCTGATTTTTTCACAGAATGTGTTCCAAACATAGGTCAATCCATTACAGGTTTCAAATCCGTGGAGTGTTTTCAACTTTTCTTGTTAGAAGCTGCTAAAAATGGGTCTTTAAAAAAAAAATGAAAATATGGAATCTTGTACCTGCTGCCAAATGCACTATAATTACTTGCAATAAACCCAAAAGTGTATGAAAAGCACCTCATACCGAGCAGATATGTCCTTATAAAATGCAGGCAAATTTAATTTTAGGTATTTCATTTGTTAACACCCCCATATCGCTAATGGACTGTCCCTGTTAGAAAATATACATCTAAATTCTACATAAAACTCATAAATTACTTGTATCACATATATAGGAATATGATAATGAAGGCATAATGACAAAATAACTTCAATCAAATGTTAATCAATGGGTACATGGACTTTCTCGAAACAGTACAAATCTTCAAATAAACATTTATGGTCACATCTTAGTACGATCCATGCACATATTATCTAATATCACCAAAAGATGACTCCATGGAGTTACATAACAACGATAAAGATGAAAAAAAAAAATCTGGCAATTTGTATATCGCTTTCAATTGAGTTTCTACTGGCATACACAACGACTTATATTAAAATCATTATAGAAGTCAGAAAGAGACTATACCCCAACTTAAATATGTGGAGGTAGGCCTATAAGGATATCCCCATGAAGATCATTTTAGGGTTGTATTATACCCTGTCAGGATTTTCAAGGAACAAGTGACTCCTGAATCCTTTGTTTTGTTCCTTATCTAAAGAAAATTGAAGATTTTGTGTTAGTTGTATTCAGATATTTGCAATTAGTTATCAAGAGAAATAAAGAATTTAGTAAAAATAAAAAAATTAAAAGTAAAACAAAATATTGGGGGGGGGGGGGGGGGCTTATATCAATAAGCCACTCCATCCAATATTGTTGGTACCGTATAGGTATTAGCGACCGTCTTAATAAATTTGCTTGACTCGGATAATATGTAAATGGTCTATATAATTTGGGGCAGATATTATAGTCTCTTCTATAATCTTTTTGGGTCTCGGATTTTATTGAGCCCCTCTCCCCCCCCCCCTCCCTTCCAAACACATCTCAACAATATTTAGTATCTACTGACATGATTTTCAGCTCGCGCTGTACGCTCGCATTGATTTTAAGCTTCATTTTATTCTCTTCAAAAGAACAATAGCTGGGGGGGGGGGGTTAACCCCCATGTTTGCGGAAAGGTGCTTGGAAATCATTGAGCCCCCCCCCCCCCCCCTCTCATCCCTTATTGATCTACTCCAAATTACTTTAACACAGCTCACATTTCAGGTTATATGGGCTAGCAGGTAATATGGGCCACCTGAAACAAATCGTCGTGACCGGTGTGAGCGCCATAATGTTGTTCATAATGAATTGTATACGAAAATCGTGAGAGCATCTGATGCCGAAATTTCTCTGAGAAAATTGCTGAAAAGCAACAAGGTAGGTAAAACTTACAACATTTTTTACCCTGATGTAAAATTTGATATTTCACAAATGTGATCATGAAAGAGTGTTTGAGGGGGTAACCTCAATTGTTTGTATACTAATAAGTAAGCTTATAGTTTCATTTTGATCATACTAGCGTGTACAGGTCAATTTGTTGTAGTGAAGGGGTGCAATGTTGTATTGAATGTTTGCCTGACATAGCAACATTAGTGCAGGTAAGATGGGCTGTTCAAAATGGCGGAAATGATTCTGGTACTTAATATTGGGATGAGGCATCAATCTCTTTGCTACGATTTTTTTTGGTAAATTCACAGTATATAATTAATATAAATAACTTATTGTAGACCTATATTGATTTGTATAATGAAAATAATATTTAAATAATATTAAAAAAAGAAATATATAGTCAAAGTATTTACTGAAGGGTCTAGGGGCTAAGCCTCCCTTGGTTTTTTTTTTTTTTTTTTTTTTTTTTTTTTGACTGAGGTTCATTCCTCCCCTAGACAAAAGAATCTAGCCTGTAACCATAAGACTTGTTTTAACTTGAAGAACAATGACAACTCTATACCTCAGACGTGTTTCCTTCGGGTAGGACTGAGGGGGCCTTGGTGGGTCGCGTAAACAAAAAGGGACCCCATAAATAAGAAAAAATGACAAAAATGGCCATTTTCAGGGGTGAAAAACGTTTTTGGAAGAAAAATCCCGGGAAGTGTATAGGGAACGTCCTAGCTATAATAATTGCCAGGATCCCGAAGATTGAAAGCGGTGGCAAACACATTCAAGAAATTAAAGCCAAAGCAACATATAATGTCGCTGGAGCCAGAAAAATTATTCCACCATTATGACAAACAGTGTATTTTGTTTATTTTATTATTTTTTTTTTTTTACAGACGCCCCAACTTCTGGTGAAAAGCGTGGGTCTTTTTATTTGTTGCATCTCGGTGATTATGAGTCTCAAAAGGAAAAATGAATTATGTATTTTCATTCCAGTTACATTTTTGTTACCTCCATTTTCTTTCTTTCTCTTTTTTCAGATTGAAATTTTGAAGATTATTTTTAGTAAACGCCCTCTCTTGGAGAAATTTGAAAATAATAATTAGAAAAAAAAAAAAAAACTCTACTTATATTCCATAACTCAATATCTCGAATATGAAAACAAAGCTTAATAAAACCTAATTATTATCGTCATGATTGACTTCCAATAATAACATTGCCTGTTACACGTATGTACTTGAAAAATTTCAAGGATCATTGTTCTTGTGGATCCGTTTATTTCAGTATTATGGGTATGATTCAATAACTAAATTTAAAACATTGTGAAGGAATAACAAAATAATATATTAGTTCATCGAATGGCTCATTCTACAACAATTCTGAATGCTTTTCAGTGCAATATCCAAGATAATAGAAGAGATTTACACATTGACTGAAAACTACACTTTTTGCCATTTTGAAAAAGAGCATACTTTAAGCGGCTGGTGAACAAAAAGTAAAAGACACTCCACGGATTTGAAACCTGAAATGACTTCACCTGGGTTGGTCCTATAGCCCATGTTAAAATCAGCTCAGAAAAATTTGGGCCATTTTTTTTATAGCACGTCAAAGATAGCCCAAAATAGGCTATTTTGGAATTCCTAAAAAGTCAGGAAAATTGCGTCGCCCCTCCTGAGATAATGGAATGATCCAATTACTTATGCAAAATATCACCTATACAGCGTTATAGGGATAGGTTTGGAGAAGTTAGCCATTAAATTTCAAATGATTTGCACAATTTTAAATACAGTTTTATTAGTGTTGAAAACAGTGCTAAATTTGAAATTTGCCCACTTAAGTAGTACCCAAAAAGGCCATTTTAAGGGGGTTGTGATAATTATGAAGATAATTATGATTATAAAATTCTAATACTTATTTTCTAAGTTTTAACCTAAATGTATTAAAACTTCAAAGTATGAAAGAAAATTGCCGACCCCCATGTTCCACCCCCTGCCTGATTCTCTCAGACAGTAGCTCTTAATGTCTCTTATTTGAACAGGTCTAAGCCTCATCACTGGTGTTCCTATAATTATTTTTTAGAACATGATATATCCCTTTTGATGTGATTGATTGATCTTAATGATATTTCTTGTCTTATTTCAGTTTGAGTTCATGAGCCAGCACCTGGTGTTTGCTAATTGTATTCCTCTGGTTCTCAAGTTCTTCAATCAGAACATTCTCTCATATGTTGGAGCTAAGAACAGGTTAGTATTTATTTCGTAAATGTAGCATCCCGCTAAAGAAAAAAAGAAATACCTGAGCTTGTTTTGTTTTGTTCTTTTTTTTATGCATCATTTGACTTCATTTTATTCTTTTAATACATTTATTCAAATCAGATAGTGATATACATGTATTTCATTTTGAAAGGAAATGTTTAAAGAAAAATAAGTAAGAAAGGAATTGTTTAGAGAAAAATATCTATATCTCCAAATTTTCCTTCTGTAAAGTGAATTTTTTATATTTTTTGAAACTAGGCTCCATTTCCGAATTTGCAAGGGTGTGTTAATATTTTCTTTGTAACATCGCAGTGATAATCAACAAATAATTATGAATAATGTGTTTGAATATTATTATTTTCCAGTATCCATGTGATAAACTTCCCATCATGCGTGATTGGCGATCAAGCTGAGCTAACAGCTGAGAGTCTAGTAAGTACCGGTACTGCCATGGTTTCTCTCTTTCTCTGGAAAATGTGATTTGGAAGTCTTGAAATAAGTTATTCATCAAAGCGTTTTGGTGAAAATTGTAGTGCTAAAGAGCCATTGACTATTTTATATAATTCAGCATTAGATTATACTAGCAAATTACTAATTTAAGAGTTATAAGTTTTACTTTGCCAAACTTTTTATATTAAATGATATTTGACTTTTTAAAAAAATTTTAATTTTTAATTTTTTATTTTTTGTAGGAAGCAGGAGATAGTCAGCCATACTGTTGGAGAAACCTCTTTTCATGTATTAACCTACTTAGAATACTCAACAAACTCACCAAATGGAAGCATTCAAGAACCATGGTAAGAACAGATTGAGTGAGGGGAGGGCAGGGTTGGGGTGGGCTTGCAAAAATCCTCTTTTCAACTTTTGTCTCATAAAAAGTGACATGGCATT
This sequence comes from Paracentrotus lividus, assembly GCA_940671915.1. Taxonomy (NCBI): domain Eukaryota; kingdom Metazoa; phylum Echinodermata; class Echinoidea; order Camarodonta; family Echinidae; genus Paracentrotus; species Paracentrotus lividus. The sequence goes on along the minus strand of CALNVZ010002100.1, from coordinate 69,273,657 downwards.
GCGAAGCTCTTCCCATTGATTACAAGTTTTGTTTAAAATTTTTTCCAAGACTTCAAGGAACATAGTAAAAAAAGTGCGTTTCAGAATTACCGCATGAGATGTCAAGGTGAGGGCAATGACCCCCCCCCCCCCCCACGACTTTTGAGGGTTTATAACAAAATGAATTTTAAAAAGCAAACCATTTTAAATCTTTGTGGCCAACTCCTGAATGCATTGTATGTATCTCATAAATCTCACTAGATGTTGGTAGTCTTCAAATCAGCCCCTATCTTGAAGCGTGCCCTGAAAGTGAAGCAAGCAATGATGCAGCTCTATGTGTTGAAGCTACTAAAGGTTCAGACTAAATACCTTGGTCGTCAATGGAGGAAGAGTAATATGAAGACTATGTCTGCTATCTATCAGAAGGTTCGCCATAGACTCAATGATGACTGGGCATATGGCAATGGTAAGTCGCCTAAAAAATAACATTTCTAAGCTCAGGGCCTTGGGGTCATATCAGGTCATGAGATTCCATCAAATATAGAAACGACTATGCCTCTTAAAGCAGTCAATATATCTATGTTAAGGCACTTCGTCTTCTTCTCGAGTCCTTTCTCTCATAATTCTGTTTGATTGTATCATTTTATCTGTTTACATTTGAAAGATAGTAATATATGTTTATGTTTCTTAGAGGATTTAGAATCTGAATCAGACTCTACCCATCAAATAGTGAACGCAGGCAATCCCATTAGGTGAAGATTAGTAAGATCAGCTTGGGAACAGGGTTTAGGCAGAAGAGGGCATTGTAGAAGGTGACTCACGGTCTCCCCCTGTCCGCATTAGCATAATGGCGGATCTTCAGTGTTGATGCCCCATTTGCCCCGCAATCGATTTAGACACAGCCAGAAAGGCCAACGTTCGCGGAATAGTATATGAAATTTGGGGTGTCATATTAGGTAACTGAAAGAGGAATCTTTGATCTGTAATTTTTCTCTTGAGTTGCTAATTTTTCTGTTTTGTTGTCTACAGACATGGATGCTCGACCATGGGACTTTCAAGCTGAAGAATGTGCGTTAAGAGCTTGTGTGGACAGATTCAATTCAAGACGGTATGAACATAACAACTCAACGTGCCTACATCCAGAGTTGGCACCGGTTGATAACAACCTACAGAGTGTGCTTAGTCAGAAGGTGGAATTGAGTGATGAATTCCAGCGTTATTATGAGGTGTGGTTAGACAGGGAGGTCTTCTCAACTCAGATCAACTGGGATCTGCTACTCAAAGACCAAGTCTTCATGTAGGGACCTGGTCTGTATGAATGGACTAAGTCTGTATGCAGGAACTAAGACTGTATCTGATTAGAGAAGGTTGAGTTGTGCGTTGAGTTCCAGCGCTATTATGAAGTGTGTTTAGACAGGGAGGTCTTCTCAACTCAAATCAACTGGGATCTGCTACTCAAAGACAAGGTCTTCATGTAGGATTCAGTCTGTATGCAAGAACAAGGTCTATATGTAGGGACTAGGTCAAAGAGACTGGATCTGAATAGACATAGAAGGTGGAGTTTAGTGATGAATTCCAGCACTATTAAGAGGTATGGTTAGACCAGGAGGTCTTCTTGGATCTCCTACTCAAGAATCAGGTCTAAATGTATGAGCTAGGTTCCTGGCAATACCATAGACAAGATCTGTATATATAAAGACCAGGGAATAGCTAGAGACCAGGTCTATATAGAGAGTCCAGAGGTGAGATTAGCACATACCGGTACCAGATCAGGAGACCAGGAACCAGACGAGTGTGTATGGCGACCAGCAGTGCAATGCTTCTCATTTATTGTCAAGAACTGTAACATGTGATAACATGCTGGCAAACATAGGCCTACTGCAAAACCTAAAACTTTCTCATGTTTGAGGCATGCAGAAAACCAAATGGTACAAGGGCTATGAAAAAAAATAGCAAACAAGCTATCATAGGACTTTACTCTCACGAAACTTGTCTTCTTGCAGAATTTACAAAAGTAATATCTTTACAAAAACTTCATGAAATAATGAAACAAAAGAAGATCTCTCAGGTCACCATGCCAACCTGAAGATATTATGTGTGTTTTTTTAGCATTACTTTATTATATTCTAGCTACACTTTTGCTTTAATATCAGTGACTGGCAGAAAAGCAGCAATAGTGTGAGGAGGAAATCACAATTGTTTTAATGCAGACAAATTCCAGCATACCGTCCACCCCCGTTATAACGAGCATGGATACAAATATTGATGTAACAAAGTTTCTCTCTGAGTCACAATTTCAAGAATTTGTTATTACTAGGTAATTGGCTTGCTCCTAAGCATCTCATTATAATGGGTGTGGATTGTATGCCATTTTAAATAGACCTACTGGTATATATTTTTTTTTATAAATGCAGAGCTAGAGCATCTGTATGTACCATTCAGATATATCTTTACATAAAAGCAAGATTACATCTCTCATGTAGATTAGGTCGCAGTGTTACAATCTCAAGTACTTACAAATGGGCAAATCTTATTCTCTGTTAATTTTGTGATTGAACAATATGATTGGACAAGAGTGGTAATACTTAACTGGAGATTGTAGAGTATTTAATGTAAAAATTAATCACAAATGTGTGAAGGAATGTAGCAGGGCAAGAGGATTTTTCACTTGGAATTATTTTGTACAATGTGTTCAGACATTTATTGAGAATATCACTTCTGTATGGCTCTAGTCAATTTTTCAAGCGATACCGGTCGCTCTCAGAAATTGAAATTTTTTTATGATGTTGTATGAGATGAATAACACAACATGAATGAGGTAGAAGTTGATTATATGGATAAATTAAACAAAATATGTGCAGGCTAATTTGATACTGTTGATGCAATGGAGTAATCACATGGGTTAAATTATAGTCATATAATTATTTTTTTAATTTATTGCATTCTGAATTGTTGATTTTGGACATTGGAATTATTTAGTTTTTCTGTGTTATAACCCAAGGACTCTGGTTATAACATAAAGCATAGAAATGTTGATTAATATTTGAGTAGTGCTTTTGACAAAAGTTTTAAAGTGCTATTCAATATAAGAATTCAATCTGCACAAAAAATAAAATAAAGAAAGTTGTCAAAATATTTTTTCATTAATCTGCAATATATCCATGTTTTTAATACTTTTGTTTGCAGATTTTGAGTTGGGCTAAACAGAGATCCCTGTGCTTGATATTTATAGAGTGCTTCTTTTTTAAAAAGGCAAATATCAGTGTATATTTTTTATTTCTGTAGACACAAGACTGCTCTGTATCTTTGGAATTCAGTTTTGCGTCACCCATAAAGGACATTAAAAGGCTTGTTTGAGGTAGAATATGTTCATAAGTGTCTGCATTTACGAAATGTTCTCCAAGTATATGAAATAGGCAGAATGTAATCTTCACAGCTTGCAGTGATGGAAAATATCCCTAGGATTCCTGTAAATATGTTAACCTCAAATTGAATATGAATGACCCTGTAAATATCTGTCATTGTGTGTGTATAATATTTGTAAATAGGTTTGACTTAATTTAAATAAACCAAATCATGCTCTATATGTGTGATCTATGAACTCAAATGTCACTTTATATTTGTCATTTAGTGATCCAGTTCAAATCTTACATCTACTAATCAAATTTTCATGAGCCTGGGTAGATTTGAAGTTAGAATTATCTAGAAACAACAGCTCCAAACAGGAGTAGGCTGTATAGATTTTTAGTCTATTTTGTTTGTACCGATAATTCAGACTTTTTCTGCATTCATGATCACAACATAACAAGTGTAACAAATTAAAAGTTTTGAAGAAGTGTTATTTTATTTCATGGAAACATCATATTTGATTAATAATTATATCAAAGAAACAATTACTCAACAAAACTAAGGGTATGTAGCATATAAAAAATTTACTTCTCCTTATTAAGTATTTGAATATTTCTATTTAATGCGATGATCATAAATTTGGCAACACATTGCCTAGAACCTTAGCAATAGTGAAAAGACCTGCTTACTGAAATTCAATTTTATGCATATTTTTTACCCAAAGTTTGTTGTCAAATTCTGAGGATTTAATTTCATTATGAAGGTATATTGTGTACAGTCTATTGTAAAAACCAAGGATTTGATGAATTATCCATTTTCAAACTTGATGATCCATATTATGCCGATTGAATTATTGAGACAAAGCCTAATGAACAATCGACATTTAATATGACCACATACAATCCAACTTAAAAAGCAACATAGATCATAAACATATTGTCCTATAAACAAGCACATAACGACTGCAAGCACTATGTTAAGCCAAAGTCACATATCACTCCAGGGCCCATACAGAGTATACAAACAACTATTGTGGCTTTTTTCTTACAAAAATTGCCAAAACAGCCGATTTCGACAGCCATACAGGCCCCAAAGAGATATACAGTCAACCATGCTAAAGTCAAACTTGCATAAGTCAAACAATCGCCTTAGTTGATTATCTTTTCAGGCCAACTTCTCTTTAATTTCTTGTCTTCAACCCTTCATAAGTCCATTTTTTTTTTTCAAAGTCGAAGCTATTTATTCAGTTCAAATAAATTCAACTTGACCAAGGTTGACTGTATAACCTTTTTAATGCATACTTTTCTATTCTATACCCTCTGAATTAAAGCTCTCCTATTGTTATTATGCTCAAGAAATTGGACACAAATGATTAAATATACTTGAAGCGATTCATCAAGTTGCTTTAAGTCTAGAAACGTCTGGCAAGATAATGTTTGCCCAAAATAATTCAGATGAACTTGTTTAAACCATAGACAATACAAATTTCTAGGTAAAGCAATACCATGACTTGCTGAGATATAATTAAAAAGGAACTCGAGTCTTGTTATAGTAGAATTACAGTTTGTGAAAGAGAGTTGAACATCAATTTGAAATGAGCACTTCATACTTCAGACTCTGATAACCTTTCTTTATCATGTTCAGTGGAAAGATCTGGTAATATAAACTGAAAATGAACTGTCACCTGAAAGAATGATTTAAAAAGCAGAACATTGCTTATCTAAAGCAACCTTCAATAATAAACAATATATTCCTCTCTGCTACAAAGAAAAATATTGGTAATATGAACATATCTTCTGGAACATCAACAATATGACAATGAACAATCATGCTGAGTAAATAGACAAAGGGAGAACTATAGAAAGAACAAAGTTCAGCTTTTAACAAAAAAAGACACCAAAGTGTGTCTTCTATTGAAATATGAATGTATTTTTATTAGAATTTTTTAAAATATAAATTAGTTCAAAATTTCAAATGCTTCTCCAAAATGTAGTGTCTGCTGTTAAAATTCACTGTAATTCAGTATTTAAAATGAAGATGTGTAAATAAGCTGATGTTAGGTCAGATAAACATCTGACGGGTTTTCAAAATGATATCTTTTCCCAGGAACATTGCATAAAATTCCATATTCAACAAAAATTGTCCTACTAAAAGGTATTTTCATATTAAAAATGCAGCCCTTCACATACAGTGGTATTTCAGAACAGCGATGTCCAAAACACATTTCAACATACCGATTTAGTTTTTGCAAAATAGCCTACACGTATCAGTCAATTTTTTAGGTTTACATCCATTTAAGCATGATCATTTACATATATAATATTTTGTATATATCTAACAAGCAGTAATGTCACAGAATAGACTCTTTCATACACATAGCTTTTAACTTATGAAAAATATTTTTCCTTTGAAACATAGATAGTGATATTTAAATAATTTCTTTTCCTAAATGAACAATTATGAAGTACCTTTAAACTTTGTATTTCATAAGTAAATTCATGATTTAACCTTTAATAAATATAGAACATTACACAACATAGCTCCACTGAATAAAATACATTTCTATACTAAACAAAGGCTTATTTATCAAGGAATTGAAGGTGGCAGGTTGCGTAAGGTGTGGCATTCAAACAAACATTTTTCAACTCGAGTCATACTCTATACATTCTTCACTGTTTTATATATACTTTCAGAGGAAGAAATAGTTTCCACTGAAATGACAATTTTTGGTAGGATTGGGGACACCATACCATAACCAAAAATCAACACAGTAACAGCATGTACTAGGGGTATGACACTCTTTTTATGACACCTGACTATAACATTCATTGCACTGTCACAATTGTTTGCATTTTCCAAGCAGTGATATCTTCAAATACATGTCCAGCTATCATTTATTGTCAACCTTATATCAGAAGGGCTTACCATGTAATAGTATGTGTACAATATGCCTTGGCGGTAAGGCCCTTTTGGCATAAAGCAAACAAATTATGACCTATAGTTAAGACCAATACCAGTTCTCCAACACACAATAATAAACATTTTTAATCTTTACAACAATATTTCACAACAAAACAGGCAAGGATGATTTTTTTTTTCAAATATAAAACACATTTGCTGAATTATTGTCATGATTTGGCAGAATAATCTTCAGCCATGTACTTTTACACAACTGTTAAAAGTCTCTTTAATTACAATGGAAGATTCGTTATTCTACATGATAAAATTATATTTGATATCACAAGTACTGATTCAATGAAAATATTGATTATATATATCACAATTAAAAATCAGTACAACACATGAAGTACTTTCTTTAAATAGAAAATTTTCTTTTGGCTTGTTTAATTTCATATACATAATCATATAAAACACTTATTTATACAAATGACAAATATTTAAGAAATCTTTCCATTCATTAATGCAACAAGATAAGAGATTTCAAGTTCTAATCTATTGTCTGTGTTGTGCTGAGGAACCTCAATTCTGAGGAAATCCAGCTCTAATACTGCTGTTCAGAATGCAGATCAGACACCTGGGGGGCGTTTCATGAAAGGCCTTGTCGGACGTTTCATCCGACAAATTTTCTCTCAGCCAATCAGATGCAAATATTTCACTTGATTATAACAGTTGTCAGTGAGAATCAGTGAATTTTTGTTTCATGAAATGCTCCCCCGAGCCCTCTTGCATAAAGAGTTTGGATTCTACGCAACTGAAAAAATAAAACTCCCCAAAATACTGAATCCTGATTGGTTGAAAATGAAGTTGCATAGAATCCAAACTTCTTATGCAAGCGGGCTAAGATCGTACATGCACTAGGTATCACTGACATTACATCTACTACAGAGTGAAACCAATCATGTATATATTAGCATTCAATTCCTATGTAACATGTATACAGTGGACACTTGATATAAAAGAGTTCTCATATAATCAAATACAGTCAACCCCCATTACAATGAGCTCTACCAGTAATACAATATCTCCTTATGAGGCAAATCTTGAGTTCCCTATTTCAATCATGTGCACATGTATCTCTGTGCCTACATATTTGGTAACTTTGTTATAACTGGAGTAGACTCTACCTCATGTACCAGCTATTTCCCTGCATCAAAATGAAATCTATTTATTGACAAATGAGATAAGGAGTAAAATTTTCTGGTCCCAAGGGCCTCGTTATATAGATTTTCCACTATATTGGCTTTAAAAAAAATAAAACAGTATGCTGGGAATAATTGTTATAGGTAATGCACCAAATATAATGGCTGTTAACTCTTTGCACGCCACATTCATTTTAAGCAGAAAAAAGAAGACTTTTCTCTTTAATTATTAAAAATAGTATAACAATATTTGCTTAGTATGAACTACGAGAAATTATGCCGCAGACCCAGTCCTAGCATTATCAGTGATTTTCAGATCTTTTAGCCCAGCCATTACAGAGAAAATGAATTATTAAGATTGTATAGATAAGTACAATTGTGACTATAGTCGAACTTGGCAGGCAAAGAGTTAAGGATGGGGCAGTGTTGTGTCAGAATTGTACATGTCAGTAGCGGATCCAGCCTTACATCAAACAATTAAATGTATCAGCCCATGCCTAAACATAATAGCCTGCACAATATTTTTAAGTGCAATTCCTGGATCTATGCCCGCATGTATCACCTAACAGGAGTTACTGTAGTTTGTCATCTACAGTCAGCTCTATGCATTTACCTATAAACTGACTCTGGTTGGCCCCTGGTTAGAATCTTATGCATCTTATGGATAGTGATGATGAAGGTCAATCCCAGAACCCAATAATTATATCTGTTTGTAAAATCCCAATGAACCAATGGTGCAAATAATCTACAGGAAATTACTATTAAAACAGATTGAAAAGCACCAGTTAAAAATACAATCACAAACCAACCTAACCAATTTGTTCCTGCATGTTCCCTAAATTGTACGCTAAATCGAACCATACAAGGGTATAATTATATTCATTATCAGGTCAAACTTGATTTGCTTGTTCCACATTGAAGGGTGCATCAAGTTATTTGGGCCTAAACTTTACGTTGTTGCCAAAAACAAGACTGCTTCTTCATCCTTTTGGTATCCACACAAGTTACTTCACAAATTTCCTCTCCCTGAAAAAAATAAAGACACCAACATATAGTGGTATATGACAGAGTATGTATGCTCATCACATTCTAATCTTGAAGCCATTCTCTTCTGTTTTCATCAGGTCTCTTTCCGGTCTTTCATATTCCATCTTGAAGTCGATCCTTCATCTATCTTTCTACCAACCAACACACATACCTTGCAAATAGTTTTTGTAATGCATCCCAGTAGATCTATGCAAAGACGCCAACCCTTAGTACCTCTTAAGCATGAGATTCCCACCGGAATCCCTAGCAAACAGGAAACTCCGGCTCAATGTGCGAGTAGACCAAATAAACAGTGATAACACCCAAATTTCTTGTGGCTAGAGTCAGCTTTCACAGCTCTCAGATGTTATATTTAAACATCGTTTTATTTATTTTATTTATTTGACAACAATAAATGAGATAAAATAAAGTAAAATACAGTGATTTAGATGCTCTTTTGTCACAGAGGCCCTTGGGCAGAAGAAAAAGGGAAAATGAAGCTGGAGAAAAAAGAAGAAATACAGGTTCAGCGAGAGAAATTCAAACTCAAGCGGGAGAGCATGAGATTCTTATAATATGGCCTTCCGGAGGGCAATCTCACACTGAAAGCGGGAGAGTTTAAGTCTCTATATCTATAGTGATGTCCTGATAATCTTGAAGCCATTATGGACTGTTTCCTTCAGGTCTGTCTTCCATCATCCGTTTTTCATCCAGTCGTCTGTCCGACGTGAAGTGCTTCATCTATCCAATCAACACACACAGCTCGCAAATAGTTTTTATAATGCTAACCGGTCGATATGGTGTCCTGATAATGTTAACTACTGATAGGGCTAGCATCATGTGATTCGGTCATACTGCTTTGTCTATCCATACCGGTATGCTTATTAAGAGGAATAACAAACACTGTGATGTCGTCTCCAGAGCCTGATTTGTTTTCTTTTAATGTCCTCCATCCGTTTAATCTCAACACTCCTCTAGCTGCCATGATGAGCTCCTGAGCTGCTGATGCATACCTAAAGTAGACAAAACACACAAACACATCTAAGAACTTGTGAACATTAAATCAGTTCTAGGACAACTAACCCCAGACCATTACCCCCACCCCCCCCCCCCCCCCCCCCCCCCGACAACTAACCTCTGTTAAATATCTACCCACTAACTCTACACCAACCCTATTTCTGGGGGTAGTTGTCTGGGGGTTATTGTCTAGGGGGTAGTTGTATTGATGTGCATTAAATCGTACCCCACACAGACTATAGAATAACTATTGACAATAACTTTTTTTATTAGCTTGCCTGGACACATGCATGAAGGAAAAATAATGTATTTGTCCAGATACCATATCGTCTGTTGAGAGCCATAAGGGTGCTATTGCAGATCAAAGATATTCCGTTTAGAGCCATAAGGGCGCTATTGCTGTACAAAGTCGATAGTATTAGCGCCCTTATGGCTCTCAATGGAACATCTTTGATCTGTAATAGCGCCCTTCTGGCTCTCAGCCGACGATATTTTCTTTACATACCGGTATATGCTTTTAATATCAAACACAAGTATATGATTTACCACACTCATATGTGATACGTCTTGTCGAAATGAGAGAGAAGTCGCAGATCAAAGATCCGAGTAAATCGACAAACTAATAAAAAACTCAAAATCTTGGGAAATTTTTTTTTAATTTTCTGGTTCTACCATGCTTCATCTTTGCTCTGTTAAAAAAATGAGTGAAAATGATAACGGGAAAGTGGTAAAAAGCAGTTTTTCGGCGAGTGTTTTTTTCGGTCATAATTTTTTTTTCGGACATACAAGCGCACGTCCACGCTCATTTCCCCTCTCCGTTTAGCTCCGCCCTTAGCAACGCATGGCTTTGTTTGTTGGACGTTCACGGTCATGTGATGTGTGATTCAACTGGCTTTTTGTTTCGTTTTTGTGAGCGAATAGCGAACTAAACTCTCTTTAGCTGCACTCAGAAATTTTGCGTGCGATGCACTACCTGCTGTGAATAAAGCTGTTCATCCGGGATAGCGGAGCACGCAAACGAATGTCAAATCTAACAATCGGCTGGGGGAGAGGGGGGGGGGTTATGTGGGGAAAAGCTACTTATTGCTTGACTTAGCTATCTGGATCCAAATGAATGTTAATTTCAGCATTTTATTTTAGGGCGCGATATCTGTTGTCCTGTGGGAAATTAAAACTCCCTACAAACAAATTTGGTTCCATCAGGGAAACATTGAGCATACAAAAGAGGTGACGTGATAATACATTCTGATACAAGTATTTAGGTTAAAGTCTTAAGACGCGTAAGAGATGCTAATTTAAAATTGAAAAAAAGTATGGTTTTAAAATTGGTTGATATTGCATTATGTGAAACCAATGAGCTAAGGGGGGGGGAGTGGCAAATCAAATGAATCTAGTTTATAACTGCGGCTGGTATCTCACTACTTTGAAACAACTTTAAGACGGCTTTAGAAACAAGTTTGAGACGGGTTGTTTGAGACGCTCGTCGCGGAGACGTCTCGCGAAGTGAGATACACCCATAGCTACTAGCAAATTTCTGCAGTTTATTTTAGAAGTAACTGTTAGCGTTTTACTGAACACGACGAAACAAAATACGATTTACTCTTAAAATAATTCATTTCTAAAAATTATTAATATCTTCTTATTACTGGTAACAAGTTGATCAATAAAAGACGAGATCGAGCAAATCATTTACGTTTTTATTTTCATTGTCTTAAGTAACCTAGCCACTCATAAACGTGATCAGAGAAATTCTAAATACATTCGTGAGGCGCAAATAATTTATTAAAACATTTTTGGAGGCTTATCTTTATCATATACTTATTCAAAGAATATAAACAAAATGCATAAGCCCTGTACAAGAATAATTTAGTCTATAGACCATTATTATGTTCAAAATTCCAACAGAATTCAGATCAAAATGACTCGCTTTATTATGAGTAGAGTATACGCGATTGACATTCAAAGAACGCACGCAAACATCGGAATAAAACCCCCAAAAAAGTTTTAAAATAGTTTTGTTTCTAACTAATTTAGGCGCAGGATTGGTAAACACTTTTCTAAAGAGCGGACTTTTTCTTAAACAATTAGAAAGAGCATGACGTTTTTATTTATTGACGAAGATATAAAACAACTAACCAATTCAGCTTCTTTTTTTTGAGAAGATTGAACATCGCCGTTATTTCCGCTTGCTGCGCTTGCTTGCCTCGATCATGCGTGACGGACGAGTATTGTTCTCTGTATACCTGAATGCAGCCTCCTCATTGGTCAATCGTTTCACCTTTGTAACAAGTGGTTGGCTTAGGCATTCCCGTGAGTCAGCCGAGGTTGACAGAGTGTTCTTATTTTTCTGGCGCGGGGTACAAAGGAAGTCAAACTTCACAGACGTTTTTCTCTTGATTTTGATTTCAAAGAGCACAATTCTCCTCGCGTTCAGAGGCTAATATCTCCAATTCTATTTACTCTTTACAATCGGGTTATATATCAAGATCAAGGCAATGAATCAGGGATCAATAATATCAAATAAAATGGATTTCAAAAATCGCGACTAGTCTCTCCTTTCGACGTGACGCATCACATATTTCTTTGCAGAAAATGAGAAAATTTTAATAGTTGAGCAGAGACAAATGATGTACTGTAAATATAATGATTGTATTTGTAACTTGATTTTTTTGTACCTGAATTACAATTCAAACAAGAGGAAAAAGCATACAAAGTTGTTTTCACTACCATGCTTACAGAATACCTCCTATTATGAATTTCTTACAATGTACTTAACACACTAGAAAAAAAAATCAGATTGTTACAATGAATGAATTGAAGAATAAAACTGACTTACTTCTTATAATCATTTGGAGGGAAGCTATTGAGAACTTCTGTCACTACCTCCGTTACTCGTTCATTTGATAAGACATCCCATAATCCATCAGATGCCATGACAAGAACGTCATCCTCGGAATTGTCTCGGTCAAATAAGTTGTAAACTTTCACCTGAAAAACATCAAATGATATTCAAATAAATATTGATGATTTATGTACTTTGGTACGACATTAATTTACATCTGCCAAACCTTACCCAGGGGAGGGGGTTAATCAGTACCGCCATGAATTTATTTTTTGAAATGCTAATGGTAGGGCACCTTAGGCAGCCATGTTAAAGCTGGGGTAATAATGGGTCACAAGAAATTGCGCAGTATATTTTGCCATCATTACCATTCTACCATCAAATAATATTCATATGACATTAGCCAAGAGAAGAAAATAGTTTGCAAATACATTTAAAAAAACCTCTGTGACCCTTTACCCTTGACCTAGATAGTCCATAATCTAATAAAACCATTGTCCTATGGCAATAAATATATGTACCACCCTTCAGATTGAAGTTTATATCTCAATTCTTCATTGAGATATTGCAAAAACGAACTCAATACATAGAATTTCATAATTTGACCTCTGTGAACCTTTACCTTTGACCTAGGTACTCCATAATCTAATCGGACCATCTTTCTATGGGGATACATACTACCCTTGAGATTGAAGTTTATATCTCAATAGGTTCTTGAGATATCGTGATAACAAACTCCATACATGGAATTTCACAATTTGACCTTTGCAACCCTTGACCTTTGACCTATATACTTCAACATCTAATCAGATCATCTTCCTATGGGGATACATACTACACCTATGTATGAAGCTCATATCTCAACTGGGTTCTTACCTCAGCTACCAATGATAGTAATGACTTCTTACCTCAGGTACCGGTGATAGGAATGGTTTGATGAAGACATCTGTACCATGAACCTTAAGTTCATGATCACCAAATCCTCTGGTCACACCAATGGTTGCAAGTACTCTAGCTTTCTTTCCTTCTCCATAAACAAGAGGAAACTTAACATCAGCCTCAGTTACTTCCTTGTATGCCCTGTTTAGAGTCAACAAGAAATAAATCAAGTTTAATCATCAAGTCAAAGCATCCAATCATCAATCAAAAATACACTCCCTCTTTTCAAGTTAATAGCAATATTCTTCTTTATAATGATTGTTCAATCATTTTCACACCATTATTTTGTAATGTGTGTGAATTAGTAATATAATAATCAAAATAGCTTCAATAGCGCCATTTAATGTAAATTGTAAAAATAAATGGGGCTTGAAACAAGTGTATGTTTGCATACCCTACTAATTTTATTGTTTTGATTTTGCATCGAGAGGAATTATAATTTTGCCAATGATTCCATACAGTATATTTATGTGTCACAGATGAGAGAGCATACAGGTTTTTAAACATTCATATCATTAATCCCCTTGTTCTAACACTGGGATTAAAAGCAAAACATCTACAGGTCTGTATGTGAACATTTTTTTTTTTCCCACTCCATCCTGATAAACAAAAAAAAATGGGTTTAAACATGTTCTTGTAAAAAAAAAAATCCCTTTTACACAGTCTGGGCTTATAAGTAAAACAAGTCATCTTTAGCCTACTATCTTTTCTTTTTCAGACTGAAAAAGAACAACCTACGAATTTCTTTAACTTTATTTTGGTGATTTGAGAAGCAAAATTGCATAGTAACTGGGAAAGCGCTATATAAAAAGCATATATTACTATCATTATGTCCTTAAAGCAAGGCATTTTATCTACATTTGCTTAACACTCCACCCAGGTGTAAATTGGTACCCAGGAGGATAAAGTTCATAAAAGCACCTACTGTATAAAATATATGGCAGCTGGGATTTGATCCATTTATTGGGTTGATAATAAAGTGTAAGCCTTTTGGGAAAAGCGCATTAAAAATAATATTATTATTATTATTATTATTATTATTATCATCATTGTACATTTTGAAGTTCAATGGCTTGAATGATTCCCCTTTATTTCAGCCCATCTGTAAAGATCATGATGGGTGATATCATAATGTATTGAGATTAAATTACGTGTGAGAGATTAAATGAGCATGACAGGGGGCAAAGGTCACATGTGATGGATCAAACATGATTCAGTACTGACTCACAACAGATGTGTACTAACAAGGTTAGCCTAATTAATTAGCCAGCTTATAACAAGCACCCACTAGCTAGGCAGGCATATACAACAGAGATAAGGTACATGTAGTATGAGTTGAGTATATGGTATGGATAATCATTTAGGATTAGGAATAATTGTGTCAATTTTTTGTCCTTTTCTTTTTCTTCCAAGAAATTAATTAGCCCAAAAATTCAAATGATACAGTTATATTCTACCCCTATTCAAGAATCAAGATTCAATTTTATTTCCGTTTATAAACATAACAATATAAATATTCGATATAAACACATCCAATAATACATTCAGATATAATATAAGCAAACTTGTTCAGTATGAAATAAAACACATATATATCCCTATATTGTATCACTTGTATTTCACATCCATTGTTTGTTGAGCTTATAATAGCAAATCAAATATTAATAACTTTATTAAGAATAAAATGATTTAACCTCGGACACAAAATAGAGAGCCAGCAGCTTTATATCCTTGCAAATATAATAACATCTGTCCTTTTACATTAATAATAATTATAATATGATACAATACTAGTACCAGCATTTATAGTCATCAATTTTAAGAACTGTTGCATTAATTTTTTAAAGACCTACATTTGTATTTCATTAAATTAGTTAATAAATATCATTTTTAGTGATTATACACTTTTAATTCCTGGTAAAAGCTAACTTTATGAATGTAATTGTGTTTGTGAACAATTCAAGATATTTTCTAAATCAATTCAAAGCTTTTAGGAAAGTTAGGGTTAGAACTCACCATCCGGTCATGTTCTGATCTCGGTACATAAGCCTCTTCCCTAAATCCTTTCTCTGGACTCGTTTCTGGAACTCCAGTAGACAGAACTCTGTACCAAGAAGCTGTGGGTTTGTACTAGCTACCATCTGTAATCTCTGTCTTTCACTCAGAGGGGTGAAGTCTGTTGACATTGGTATCACGCTACCTTCACGACAGATGATCGCTCTATTTTGACAACGTAGATAGAAAACATTGAGAGAAAATATAACCTCAGATTCTGACAAAAAGAATTATAATGTTTATCACTAGTTGTCTATCGGACACAATCGATAACAACAATGATATTCAAGAACGAAAGCTTAACCGGAAATATTACACAATGAATTCCAATTTCAATCAATTGGACTGGAATGTAAATGTTTGTAATACTCTGTGTTCCAACTCTAATAAGTACTGTAAACTGTAAGAACACAAATCCATATTTTTTTTAATTTGAAAAGTGTCAGAATAATATATGATAGTAAATCTACATGCTTTCATTTTGGGAAAAACTGAAGAGAGGGCTAGAGGTCGAAAAGCAATAATATCACCTTGGAAACAAGAGATGCATGTATGTAACTTTGTCCTGTATGAATATCAAAGTATCATAATGCAAAAGAAAAGAATAATATATATTTATCTATGAAAATACAGCATTATATGTTAATATTTGTTTCATGTTTAGAGGCAGAAGGGCACTGTCCCATATAGCACAGTTAACAGCCTTCTGGCTGACACTCTCTAATTATGACTGGTTCTGTACCTTGAGTCTCCTGCATTGGCCACATAGAGCTTGCCCATGAGAAAGATGGCTACCAGAACAGTACAACCTCCTGGTATGTGGTAGTCTAACTTCTCTTTACGTACTTGCTCATCCTGGAATATAAACACAATTATTCACTTTAATACCTACACTGTAAACTAGCATACTCTCTAATAATCATAATTATGCTGTGGTCACAACTAGACATAAGTGCATCATGCAACTCTGTGGCAGATTTCATTGAAAAATCATACAGGAGTATACAGGCAGGGCACACAGGGTTTATTGAAATGCCATTCCTACAGCCATATCGATACCATACATGTAGGCCTACATGCAGGAATGATCAGTTGTGACCAGACCATTAGACCCAGTTTGTTACGGAAGTAATAAACAGGAAAAATATGGTACCAAATATTATATTCATACCTGAAGTCTTTCATGTGCTTAACTTAGCCTTAAACAGGCTGTTCAAAACATAATCCGATTATGGGGAATTAAGTAGCTTGAATAAAGGAAAAACTGTAAAAGGATCTTGGATAAACTATTTTTGGCTTGATATTAAAGTCAAACATCTAAAATTTTACTCCTCTATCAAATACCCAATAAATACCTGTTAGCCACAGTTCTTTTGTTGAAAGAATACATTAAGAGCCTTTTTTATAAAGCTGCACACAATCATTATTATTTTTTTTCTATCAAACTGAGTCATATTCTTTATTGACTTGTATTTCTTTGTGCTATCTACCCCGTAGAGACCATAATATGATCCTGCCCAGGGCTTTTCTGTGATCTGTTTTCCTTCTTCTTTGTGTTTTCTCACTTTTAGTCCCTATAAACATGTTATTTTTCTCTGCACCCTTTTAGGTTCAACCAGAATCAAGACATATTTCTACAATTAATGAAATTTGAAGTAAACATCTTTTTAGATTTTTACATAAAAAAAGAACCCCACCCCCCCCCCCTTACCCAGGCCATACTAGATACTTGAATCTTAAATATTGACAACATTATAGAATGTACTTCCTTTACTAACCATATGTTTTTTAATGATTGAATATAGCACATTCTCGTTTAAAATTATGAAAAAAGTACTTAAATACTGATTTCTTGGTACATGTACGTATGACATGCATAGAAGCTTTGCTTTCAATAGGCTAGCTCCTCTGCGGAATCTTTACGACCTGCATAATACATGTTGTATCTTGAATTATTACAATGTAAACATACCCTTTGAACTGTTATTGTAATATGTGTTAAAAGTGAAATATACATTAACTTTATCATATAAGTGGAACACATTTCAAACTACATGTATGTATAGCCATTGTAGGGTGTGCATGCTTTCAAGACTGCTACACCGAGGAGTACATGTAACTCCATGACTACGATGAAATGCAGCTGGGTAGGTAGTGGCTGACCATCTAGCTATAGTGCACATGTTTAATGCATAGTAACATGAGATTCAAAACCAAACAAACCACTATTCCCTAGGATACCCAGGTCATCATGGTTACTGAACATTCTTGCTCTATATTCAACAAACACCTCCTCTGTATCTCCTTAGTATCATCTTCTATTCTCCATACCAATATACCAGATCAGTATTTCACAATGCATCTACTGTACATGTGCCTACATGTTCGGGATTACAGTATATCAACTGAACATGTTCTTATAATGGGTTTCGATATTTCTTCTCTTTTTTTTTGTTTTTTGATCAACTTGAAGATTTGTGAAATTTAAATACCTGAATTCTCTTCACATCTCTCACTCCCTGTCTCTCCCTCACCCTCTCTCTCTCTCTCTCTCTCTCTCTCTCTCTCTCTCTCTCTCTCTCTCTCTGTGTAAATGTTTGGATATCATGTATAGGTATAGCAATCACATTGAAAACGTCATTAGAATTATAATTCAGATTTTAATATCATCTTTCACGATTTTTATTGAGAGGCTTTGAATATATCTAATAATGCTTTTGTGGTAAAAGCATGTTTCAGATAAAACTATAAAGATATGTAGGGCATACCAATCCATTACAATTGCTCCACTTCAAATTTTATACATTGAAATGACCAAATTCAACCCTGGACTATACATTATACCCTAACCTAAACCTAACCCTAAACCTAACATAAAACCCTATTGCAACCCTAACCCTACATCTTAGATGAAATAACATCCGGAGCAATTGTCGCAGGAACAATTGTCGTGTCGCCGGGCATACATGAACAATACATGTATCTATCCACTCACAATTTCTGCCAAGACAATTGAATACTTAAAGATTGATACATTTAGATGGTCAGTAATATCTAGCTTACTTCATTAATTCACTCATCACAAATTCACCATAAGCTCACTCACAATGAATAAACTGAATTATAACGACATACATGTGGAGTTGATATATATATATATATATATATATATATATATAGTCAAGTAATATTTTTACGATAGATCAAGGACCTAGCTTTATCAACGTTCACTGTGCATTATTACTGCATGTATCTAATCTTATTACCTTTCGTCTGCACCATTTTATTGTTATTACTGGCAAGGGCAATCAGGCAAGTGACTCATCTCCATTCATTAAACACAATATTTCCTGACAAAAATGAAAGTTATATACATATAGGTCCAATTGTACAATATACATGTAACACATTTAAAGTAGGTTCAATACTGCTAGATAGCCAATCACAGCACATATTATGTTCCTTACACTACATGAATAATTTAATAATATGATCCTGATCATGTTTGCTCCAATAAATGAAGAGTTTGTTTCCAAAAGGGACTAAATCCACTTTTGTAACTTCAGAGTAAATGGCTTTTCTTTGCCGGATTTTGTACAGGCGTCTATGGAAAATTGAAATTAAAAGTTGCAATATTATTTCTGGAAGTTGAAATCAAAATTTAGGTAAGTTATTTTGCTCATAGATGGGTACGTACCTGAACAATGTCCTGATATCAATAACTCAATTTTCATCAAAAGTGGATTTAGTCCCTTTTGGAAACAAGCTCTTCAAATATAATGTATTATATCATTCAGAAATAAATAAATATAGTAAATAGTGGTAGTATTTTAAGAGTTGTGATTGGTTGAAAGGGTGTCACGTGTCATTCACGTTTTTGTTATATTGAACGGTTTTGGTTATATTGAACGTTTTTTTTGTTATATTGAACGGTTTTTACCTGTGTTAAAATGAATGGTGAAATCGATTGCCTTGTTGCGCAAGCGCGTAATAACAGTAAAATGGTGCGCACAACAATAGATACGCGGAGCGACAATATACGTCACAATAGCTTAATTAGCACCAAAAGTTTGGCAAACATTTGCAAAGATAAAACCAGATTAGGCAAGGTCAAAGATCTAGGGGTCTATTTACTATAATAAATAGTGCATGCATCTATTAATGCAACATTACTAACTATGTGAACTCCAAATACTAAATTATCCCTCGTGCACATCTGTTTCAACTCGGCCTACGGCCTCGGTGAAATAAATGTGCCCTTGGGATAATTTAGTATTTGTCGTGCACATAATCTAGTATGTTGCATCGTAGAGCATGCACTATTTATATAATATTTACGTCTCACTCACCATTTCAACAAAAGCAGACTCCAGGGCTCCAACGACCATGCTTTCAACAGAGACCTCCTTGATTGTAAAAGGCCATTTATTAGGCCTTTGATCTCCTGATCTAGTAAACTGTCTTTGTTCTGTCGTGCTATTAGCAAGTAGATCATAGACTGATTCTAGCTTAGCTAAGATGCGGGTATGGAGAACCCGGGATGCCATTACTGATACGCCTGATCCAGCATGACCATCAAAGATTGCAAAATAGGTGAACGGAATTTGATCTGCATCCTGACAATTATAAACACAAATAATTCGATTAATTATCCAAATATTGTGGGAATCATTGGCAAAATTGAATATCATTGGTTGGCTGATAAAACTTTGCATCTCAAAGATGCCAATTATTCAGGACAGCGAAAAACATGGCGGCCAAAGCAATTTGGGCCTATGAGATCACTTAAATTCCTTTTGACACACAGCATTGGCTCTATTTTTGGGGTAGGAGAGATTTATACAGGACGTAAATTGACTGTAACCTGGAAATTAACCCTAAAAATGTGATTTTCACCAAAATCTGAGATTTCATCAGCCCATCGACGGTGGGCTTTATAAATGGGGATATATTCATTAAATAAATAGCCAGCCCTAGAGGTAACACAAAAAATAAAAATACTTATTTTCATACAAGTTAATGTCTCGGGTTTCTGAAACAATTGGGCAATGGAATGAATACACTGAAAACATCACTTGATACAGCCATAGAGAAAGCAGTTTGTTATCACTCTACCTGTCTTCCCTCAATTCAACCAAAGGGTTATCACACATATTCCTTGATAAACCAGTAATGGTATGCCAAGTGCGTCACCACTAAAAGGTGTGAGGAAGATGTATGTAAACATAATGTATGAATGCACACCCTTATTTCAAAATCAATGCAATATGTTTGCTGTGATATGGGATGTATCATATATTTGTGCTCCAGCTTACTGCATGTTCAGACAGAAATAGTTTGTTGACCTTACGACTCAGAGAAGGAATGATTCACCCATTGACATGATAGCATGTGGGCTGGATGAGTCTATGCATTGTCTGCTGAGAGGCAAAAAGATGTCAGCCCAATATTCTAACAGAATTAATGACCTTTTTGCTCTAACAAATGATATACTGAGCACTTTGGTCATGTAATATGGTCGAGTTGTCTTCTTTTCAGTTACTGTGGTAGGATAAAAGCATTTTACATATAATGCTGTCTGAGATTTCATTCCCGAGACTGTACTTTTAATGAATCTTTTAAAAAAAGGGACTCAAGACCACTATTTCCACATTCTATTTTACTATCAATGGCATCCAACTTTATTTCATTTTATGTGATTCATCATATCAAAATGAGACATCAAAAGTCGCAGAGCAAACTCAGCAAAGAGATGAAGAAATTTAAAAAATATCAAATTTGAGGGGAATTTTTTTCTTTTTTTTCTAAACCTTCAATGTTTCATGTGTGCTCTGTAAAAGAATTGAGTGAAAACGGTAAGGGGAAGGTATTTCCAAAGGGATTGTTTTGCCGATATCCTTGACTCTTTTCTGGCGACTTATGTCACATTTTGATATGACGAGTCACATATTTAAGACAATTAAGAGTCATAAAAACAAAATAAATGTTGTCTATCCGAGCTACTTGAACAATACATGCGTTTTATTACCATTCAGTGGTTTCAACTACCATAATCATGCATGATCAGTGGCGGATCCAGGATTTGAAAATAAGGGGGGCGCATTCCAAAAATTTGAAAATTAGGGGCACAGCCAAAATTACTGAGATTTTAACATGTACATGTACAGTCAATGAGAGGTTTCAAATTTTACGGGGAGCACGCATACCCTGTGCCCCCACCTAGATCCGCCACTGATGATATTGGGCAAGATACAAAGTATGTAGAAGTATGGTAGGCCTGTACGCTTACACACTTGTAGCTATACATGTATAACCACATTTGAATGCCATAGGTTCATACAATCATAGAAGTTAACAACACATCCATATCAATTATAACTAACTATGAGGTAATAATTCAGTGTTTATGACACTTAACAACTCTCGCTTATAATAGCAATTCATCATCAAAATGAAGTACATTGAAACTTACTTCACTGTAACAACAACAAAAATAGTGCAATTTATAATCATAATGATGTCTTGAAATAAGAAAGAAACTAACCTGTATTGGCAGACCATTTCCTGGGCTTGTATCGAGTGTTTTCTCTCTATGTTTGTTATTAATAAACATGTGTCTAGCAGTAGCCTGGTCTTCATTTAGTTTGCTCTTACCGGCATTCACAACTCTGAAAGTGAAAACAGAAACAAATTTCATTGCATGTTTATATCTTTTTCACATACTCATAATCATATCATCATGAAAACTATGACCCCCTTCCCACCATCTCAAGTTATAAAGTGCACTTTCATATAGATCTATAGTTCTCTTTCTTCTTTGCTTATTTCTTTAACCCTTAGAGTGCCACGGACACGTTTTCGTGCAAGTGTACTTATTATCTATAGATTCGTAATAATTCATTTTCTTTTTAAATTAATGCTGGCAGTATAGGCTTTGCAAAACAGCACAGTTGATTGTATTGTGTCTGTGGATCGATATCCAGTCATTTACACCAAGCAAGACTATTTCATGCCATTTAAAATGATTTGCGAAGAAAGCTTACTATTTTTGCTACAAATTAATATGGCAAGTTGAGAGTTAAGAAGATTTGCTAAAAAAAATCAGGCACTTCTTCATAATGTTTGTACATGCATACATGTTGGGCAATAATGTTCAATTATTGCCCAACATTCATGTACAAACATCATGAAGAATAGCTTGAATTTTTTTTTTCAAATTTTCTTTACATAAATATGCAAAGCTTTCAAATATGAAACAGAACTACATGAAAATTCACTTCATACATATAACTTGAAATGGTGGCAATTTAGGGGTCCATAGTTTTCAAGATGACATGAGTATATGAAAAAGATTTAAAAAAAAAACAAAAAAACATGCAATAATATTGGGGAATTTGTTTTTGCCAAATTGTTTTCAGTTGCTACATTAAAAAAAAAAGATAAAATGAAAAAAAATTAATTGATTGTAAGGCATCAAAATCAAGTGTACAGCTCAAGAAATTATTCCTGCTAATAAATATGACATAAAAAATCAAATACTTTTCTCCTTTCTGTCCTTTCTGTTTGTTTCTCAAATGACATCACATTTCATCAATTTTTTTTATGTAGCAACTGAAAACGTTTTTTGGGAAAACAAATTCCCCAAAATGTGATTGAATAGTACTCTTGTAGGTCAAATTCAATTCACACATGTACATTACTGGAAAAATATACACCAGTGCAACATTTTACAGGATTTTTGACAAAGGCAACAATGAATGACTTTGACCCAAATTCAGTGTAATAGTATAATGCGGTACAAGGTCATTATGACAATAGTAATTAAAAACCCTGGAGCTCAGTCATCCAAGTATGAACAATATCAATTCAACCAAAACTGAGTTACTATATTTAAAAAAATGCATTTTAAGGTCACAGGATTTCAGTTTTTTATATGAATGTACCAATCTCTTCTACTTCTACAAGCCTTCCCCCCCCCCTCCCTTTTCATTTGGTTCACAGTCCTTTTCAGGACTCAATCAAGAAAGAATACTTCTAATTCTAGTTTTCTACTTTCTACCTCGCCTATCCACTTCTACTTTCTGTAACTCTCCATTTGCTCTTCTGCTCTCTCAAACAGCCTTTTTAGGACAAACCACATTTTAAGACAATCCTGTCTACTTTATAAAACAGTTAAATAATCTATATGCAGGGACCCAGAGGCTCTTTTATTTCTTATTTCAATTCAACCACGTGCAAAATATATTAAGAGCAGGCTGTATGAATGCAGTTTGGATAACACCTTGTTGGTAATGTCGCAAACATACCCTCAATATTTACACTCATTATTCACGCTAAATTCACTTGATCTGAAATCATACAAGGAAGATAAACATATCTCGCACGTTATCTATTGTAGAACATGTGAGGGCATATTCAACAACTTTCATTCATGTTAATAATAGTAATAAAAGTTACATTTATATAGCACTTAAATGTATCCACCTTGATGTTTCTAAGCGCTTATAGTGTGAACTAATTATTACCTGGCTTAGCTAGGCTACCCCGATATTAATGCTAAAACTATAGCAATGAGCTTTAATTTAATTCTGGAACATCATCACTGGTTGTTCAATGATACATTAATAATGTTTACTGGCAGAAAATGATGTACATTATTACTGAATATGATATTAATATTTAATTTAGATTTATAGCGCATAGCAATTAATTCCTAATTATCTCTGTGTTGAATGATGAACATTATACTAGTACTAGTGTTAAACAAAACTTGCAATGTGATTTTCTTTTCTTTTCTTTTATTTTCATCACCATCATCGATAACATTATCAGTTATTAAAATAGTTGAGATACAGCATGAATGGTACATATGAATACAGGTAATGATAAGGAGCCCCAAAACAGAAAATTTATTAGTCAAGTCTGGCCACTGTTCTTAGCGCACACTTGAAAAGAATTTATAAATATATCATTACAGTACAATAGAAAAAGAAAAGAACTTGACAGGAAAAGTATGCTGAGTAGTACCTTAGCATGACTTCTACTGCAAATATGGTTATAAAGAGTATATATATACATGTTGACAATTATATATGTATGCAAATCTATGGAATATACATAACAAATTTTTGTTATTGTTTACAACAAGAATTTACATTCCTAGCCTGGCAAAAAAATAATAAATGAAACCGGGAGAAAAAAACATACAAGGCCAAGAAAATAATTCATATTTAGGCCTAGAAAATGAGTTACATTACTTGAAAAAAAAATCCTTATCAAAGGTAGAAAATAATTAATTGAAATGAAAGTTTACTGATTTGAAAATAATTCATTACAATACAAATAGAAAATGACTTGTGATAAAAAAAATATAAAAAAAATATATGATTTATATCTAGAAAATGATACTGGTAGAAAAATGATACATTACTGACCAGTAGAATATTATACACGTACTGTAGCTGGTATAAGATACACAACCACTCCTAAAAAAAAGGTTTGTTTTACGATGTTTACTTATAAATGTTTGAATACTCACTCAGCATAGCCACTGAACCAGGGTAGTTTAGAGAGATCTCTGGGAACCATGATGGGTCGAATAATAATATCTGTTGCTATGGCAACCTCCTCGGAACTCAATTGGAGAAATTCTGCTCTTGAATATTCATATTTCTCCTCCTTCTCCGAGTCGCCTTCAATAGCCTTGTCTCTGGTTAATCCAGAATGTTGTATAGTGGCTACATTGGCCATAACATTGGTCACAGCTTGCCGGAAACGATGCATCTCTACCGCTTTGTCTTGAAGATTGTCTGTAAAAGAATTGGAAGAGTAATATCATAATATGAATTGTAATATTCATTCACATGGGTGTGAAAAAGACCCATAAGGAACAACAACAACATTCATACAAAGGCAAGTTTATTCTGATCATTCACAGAAAATATCTTTGACACAGAAAAAAAAGAAGAGATTTGGTGACATATTCTACAGGCGCGGATCCAGAGACAGACTTTGACGGGGTGCGAAAAGGTACCTTAACATTTTTAACACGTAATGCTGGACAACCAAAAAGGTGCATCAATATTTTTTCAGGTGACGCTGGCGGTGTGATAAGCAGGGGGGGGGGGGGTAGCTGTTGAAAATTTTTCGGCCTTCAGCCTTCAGCAAGTTTCTTCAAACATACTTCGTATAGGGGTAGGTCAGGTCGTCCGAACGAGCTGTCCCGAAGAATGGAGAACCCCAAAAAAAACTGGATCCGCGCCTGTTCTATTTTTAAGGTGTCCAAAGACTGCAAATCAAGATCATTGATCTATTGATCTAAATCATATCAATTGAATTATTAAACATAAAGTCATTTACAAGAATGGCATTTCGATTTTGCCACCCCCCCCCTCCCGATCCCCTTCCATCCCCGTCAGGAGGCTCATTCATCATGACCCTATGAATAGTCCTGGAAAAATCTGAAATACATATTTTACATTGGGGCATTATGATGTTTAACAATAATTCTGTATAATTCTGTAATACATAAACATGGTAAAGATGTCCCAATATAAAACATGTACTTCAGAGTTAAATTTCCAGGACTACCTACGACTACTTTGATCTGCATTTAGCATGTTCAGTGCTTCCTTTACTGTCAGACTATTTCACTGACAGGAAGAGGAATAGCAAAAATCAGTATTATTATAATCAGAAAGTCGTATCATTGTCATCACCAGGCCATATTAAGCCGCGCAACCAACCAGCATTGCAGGCGGGCGGGCCATTGCTGCCTACCGGTGTGAGAACCGTACCAGGAGGCACACACCAGCACAGGTGCAGTAAAATGAGAGCATATTACCTCTCATATTGAGTATAATATGCTGCGTTTAATCGGTGTTTTAACTATTTTCAACATCAGAAACAAACAACATATATCTACATCATATGTATAATATACTTACTATCAAGATTTCAGATATCTTGGTGTTTATATCCCCTTGTAAATGTCCATGTTAGCGCGAGAGTCTTTCTTCAGAATCCCGGAACACTGTAGTGTCAACAAGATATTTCGATGACTAATGCAGTGATGCATTCATCTACAAGGGAAGATCAAAACCCACCCACCTATACCCCTCTCATGCTGGTAGGGTAAGGCCTACCCCCCCCCCCCCCCCCCCCCCCCCCCCCCCCCCCCCGATGATATGGAGCGGGGGCCTGAAAGTTTTTTTGTTTTTTTTTATTATTCATTTTTAATTTATTTTTAATCTTCTCGTTATTATATCTCCCCACGCCTCTCTCTCTCTCTCTCTCTCTCTCTCTCATCCTCTACATTTATCTAAAATAAAAAGGCATACCGACTAGGCTTAATTAATAATGGTAAGAAAGTTACTTGAAAGTAATTAAAAGAAATATAGTTGAAAAACATATGTGATTTTAGTTTTTTGATCCATCATTACTCTCTCTTATTATTAATAAGAATTAATTGATTTTATATACTGAGCGTTTGAAAAAAGTGTCATTCGAATTGTCGAGATATTTCATCGTCATCTCTAACCATGTCTACTTCGACATGGTAATATAATTTATGTTGATATAAGCCGACTTAACCAAAGTGCATGTCGAAACGGTAACATAATCTTGGCAAGTCGATTTAACAAATTATACATGTCGAATTATAAGGATTATATATTTCGCCATGACGACTTCGACGCCATATCGTCGTCTTCAGTCATTTTTGGGAGATATTCCTCTTATGTCTCGCCAAGACGACATGTATTTTTGTTAAGTCGACTTATCAAAAATAAATGATATAATAGGCTTCGGAACGGGGGGGGGGGGGGGGGGGGAGGCCTCCAAAAAAAAAAGAAGAAATATATATATGAGGGTCTCAAGTATCATTGAGCCCCCGCCCCCAATAATTTTAATGCCATACAGTCAGCGATTGCCCTTATGATCTTGTTTGACTTACATAATATTGACCCCCCCCCCAACCTGGCCCCCATTAAAGATTTCTACTTTTTTTCCCTTTTTTTTTTTCATGTCAAACATTAATTTCATGTCTCTATTTTCAGCTCGCGCTGGCACTTGCGTTATCTATCTCGGGTGGGGGCTCTACCATTGAGCCCCATCCTGTTTGCGGGGGTGGATATCATTGAGCCCCTCCCCGCCCCCGGATCTCCTCTCAATTTGTTTTGAAACACAAGTCGCATTTCAAATCTCTATTTTGGCAAAATTTTCAGCTCGAGCTGGGCTCTCTTATGCTAGGACCTGAGTCTCCCCCCTAATCCACTTTTCTTCTTCTTGTAGCTAAGTTGACTTGGCGAGATAAACCTTATTAAGTCGCCAAGTCGAATTGCTTCTGTAGAATCCCTTTCGTAAAATAATTTAAGTAAATCTTAATCACAAAAATCATGCACAAATAATATTTTATTGGTAATTGATTTGTTTTTGTTTTTGTAGTTTTATTATATTTAGTGACAGCGCTATGCTAACATTATGAGGGCGCTATTTACCATTGTATTTCGGAGCATCAGACCCCTTGATTACATATTTCTATTTTTTCGTTGAATTACTCCAACACCAATTGTGATAATCATTGGAACAAAAATATCATTAGGTCAATTTTTTCATACTTTTCAATCATCAAAGTTCTAGGCCATGCATATCTAGGCCAATTATTTTCAGGTCATATTTCTGCTTTCCAAATTATAAGCTTCAACCCCTCATAAAGGTCCACCATTATTTCACCCCCCCCCCCCGCCTCCCTATCAAATTCCTAGTTATGGGCCTCCTGCGGGCCCCCTACAGTTTCTTTAAAATTCATCGTCGATGTTTTCCCTCCCTTATTTTAAAAACTTTGATCCGAGGACAAATTTACAAGATTATGACCATTTTCGCATCAAGGGATATCCTCTACAGGGCGTCCCGAAAAGAACTATACACTTTTGAAATGGCTACCAAATGAAAAATATTTGATTTTAGGTAACGAAATTTACATG
>CALNVZ010002100.1:69214390-69241673 GCA_940671915.1 Paracentrotus lividus | reverse complement strand
TTTGAAAAGTGATTATTTTGTCTTTGACGTGTGCTCACTCATGCTTGACTCTAAAGATTTATCTCATTTTCACACAAATTGTAGTCGATATGTGTAACAACGCCCCCCGCCAAGTTATTTAGCGCAAGACATTTTCGTTAAAAAAGTTATGCTATTTTAATCAGGATGGAGTTGCTTTTTCGATAGCACTTGTTGTTTTGATTTTACTCCCACTTTTGCACAATTCGAAATTTACATGTTCGCAAACAATGCGCCGTGTTCATCCAAGCGTAAAGATATTACACACACAATTGGTACCGAAAGATGCGGGGGGAGTTATTCTTTCAGAATTATGTATAATAATTTGGGGTGTATAAATTGGTTTTTATTTTATTGAAATTTTCTAGGTGTAAAGTTTTTTTTGACTCACTCGGTATAGGGCCTACAAAGAAACGAAATACGACCGATGAAAACGGGAAGATAATATAATAATTCATTCGCAAGTAAAGGATAACTTATTGACAAAAATGAAAAATGAGTGTCAAAAATGTGAAAGTACTGAAAACAGATTCATATGCACTAACCTCCAGTGATAGATAGGGCTAATCCAAACAACAGTAGACACCGAGAGAACTTCATTTTAAGATGCGTTCGATATTGTGATATATCAAAGACCTTTGAATCAAATGATTTTTCTTTTATTTTTCTCATAGTTCTATAATATTTCTTTTTCATATAAGCACCCAACCCTTGTCAGGTGGCACCAGCGGTTGTCATTAAACCAAGCCCATGTCCGTTGAAATACAAGCACCGGAATCGCGTGGTTTCCAAAGGATAACTTTTATCATTGATATCAATTATTTTTCCTTATTTTTCTCAAGGAAAGAAAGAGAAACCACTTCGTGAATCATGTTCCTGTGTATATCTTATGAAATATAGCACAAAACCGAATATTATTACAATGATGATACACCGGATAGCGGCGCGTCCATAATCTGTACTAAGTGAGCGCAGATGGCAATTTTCTTAGAAACTGATTTTAATTGCTGCCCCGCAATATAGGGGCGCCCACGCGCTACGCCCTCCCCCCACTGGATTCGACACTGCTATATGATACAAAAGGTTGGTTTTGGGGGTTAATTATGCAACAATTACGAATGATGAATATACTCTTTTTTTCTTTACATAATGCATTTCAATGTTTTCAATGAATGCATATTCGTTAAAAGTTGACAAATATATATCAGAAGTCTGAGATGAATGCGGTCTTAAAACAAAATGATCTCTGTACATTAAATCATTAAACGATCATCATGTTGTCGAATTTGTGAAGCTGTGTGATAATACGATGATAGTGATTTACAGCATTTATACCAATATGACAAAATAAGATTCTCAGAATCAAATGCGATTTGCATTTTATTTTTATTATTATTACCATTATCTCTGAATCTGTACCTTAGAGTGTCGCCTTTGGGAGTCCTTAAGGGAAAGTTACATTTGGCTGCATGTTCTCTGTTTTATTGTTATTATTTAATTAGTTTGTATTTCCTCCATTTTTATGTTTTTGCTTATGTGTTCCAATATCCCAATGTGTTTTAATTATCTGTACATATGTGATGTCTTTGATTTTTTTTTCAATAAAAACTTAATAAAAAAAAAAAAAAAAAAAAAAAAAAAAAAAAAAGCGATTTGCATAAAAATCACTGCTTTTAATTGCAACAAAATTCATACCACTGCAACGAAAAATCTTTACTGATTCAGAATAAATCTAAACCCCTTGTCAAAATCTGTTTTTAGATCGGAGTTATCACCTTCAAAGAAGGGCCCCCATTTTCAGCTTCAGCGTACCCCGCAAGGGCGTCGAGGATATGTGACTCACACCTTGGGCACCTGTACCGTGTCCACTGTACGCACGTATATACATGTATATCCTGCACTGTGCTATATCGCGTACATTGCAACATTCTGTTCTTGAAAACTTTCTTTTCTTCTCTCTCATCTCACCTTCTCCCCAGGCCCTGACTAACTGGTCAAAGGTGATATCTCTTGCCGACTGTTCCTCTACCATTATCTATATATTTATGTTAATCCGTTCCAATGATGTATTATTCTTATATTAACATATAATAGAAGTATCTCAGCACGAGAGTGAGTGAAAAAAAAAAAGATAATAAACCAAATGACATTGTTTCATTGTGGACTGTTCAAATCACACTTTTAGTTTTGTTGTCATATATGACCAAATTATTGTAACAATAATCCTATATATCTATATGATAAGCTATAAGGTTATCATAATCTTGAAAATTGTCATTGGTTTTGTAAGTCTTCTATAATTATGTGCTGTGCAGATCCCGAGATAATTTCATTCCGTTAGCTATGTAATTCGTCCAAAACTTGGATGAATACGTAGCTTCCTAGTTCTTCAGTTACAGTATGTGACCTTTTTCATGGTTTAGATATTGTTCAGAATGAAATAACATTATTTGTAGATTCGACCTTGTTGCAA
Organism: Paracentrotus lividus; assembly: GCA_940671915.1. Taxonomy (NCBI): domain Eukaryota; kingdom Metazoa; phylum Echinodermata; class Echinoidea; order Camarodonta; family Echinidae; genus Paracentrotus; species Paracentrotus lividus. The sequence continues at coordinate 69,239,182 of CALNVZ010002100.1, read as the reverse complement.
TGAATTTGACAGATTTTGCATTTGGATTAAAAACAGCAGTCTACGAGTAGAGACGAACTGTATATTCCATCCGCTCCTGCCGGTCGATATAACAACCCCATCCCGTGGTGTTAAGAATTAAGCCCAAACTAAATTAGTAGACTGTAAATATTGCAAACAATTCAATGCTTTACATCATTGATTCTTAAATATTCTGTCTCTTCCAATATAAAATTGATTTTATTTTTAAGAAGTTCTGGTCTTTTAGCCATTGAATTTCGATAAATAAGGAATTTTGGAGGAAATGTGACATGACCACCTCGTCAAATTAATGATGGTAGTGTTATCTCCGTGTAATTAGTTGGGAAAGTCATGACCGGTGGCATTATATTTTGCTCTAAAACCTTATTTGGAGGGATCATATTTTAAAAAACAAATCATATAAAATCAATATAGATTCAAACACAGAATAAGTCTTCTTAAAGAATGAAGTCGCATAAATTTACGTGAATTTTAAGCATATATCTCCCAATGTCAAGGCAAATTAAAACGATTCACTCAACAACCAACGGGCCGCTCGTTCCCGGCCCCCTCGCGTGAGAGATGAGCAAGGCAATTCGTGGCTTTTTATCATGATGCAACTCTTCAAAAAATCTATCGCAGCAAGTTCAAATTCTTACAAATAATCACAATCGTTAACAATATCTCAAAACACGATATCTAAGGATACTACAACCCTGTTTATTTGTCACAATGATGAAATCAGTTGTGATAAAAGAGCCATATTAAATCCGAGACACAGCAGCTATATCAAGCTAGTACATGCGAGCAAGCTGTTTACGTGTATACGTATGCATCAACGCGCGCGCGCAAACTCAGATTCAGCTGGCTGTTGTTCGAGCTGTCCAAGGTCGACGTCACAAACAAGGAGCTCCTCCGCACGCCGATCGGCCCATTTGGCGGGCGGATTTAAACAAAAACGCTAAAAAAACCATTTAAAGCCTTCTGAAGATTCAAGTCATTTTTCAGCATGTCCAATCGTAATAACGAAAGGAAAATCTATTCAGTAACATGTAATTTGGCCATTATTAGCAAATATTGTGTATTTTCTCCGTGTGTCTACTTTAATCTATTAATTTCGATACTGTGAGGAGACACATTACAACTCGTTTTGACGAATTATTTCAATTTTCAATTCATTTCTACATCGATTTGAAAAAATTAATCTTGGAGAAAATGATTTCTTTCCTCCAAAATTTAATTTAAAAGTTTCAGTCATGAACGAGTTATAAAGCCTATATGCCATTCTCGTCAAAATAAAAATGTATACATCACCAAAGACGTGAAAAAAGCGTGCTATGTAGATAACGGAAGTTTTGGCCCGATTGTACTTTTGGGGTAAATACTAAAGCAATACTTGTGGTTTTTTTCTCTTCCTTTACATCTGCAAAATATATAGATTCATATAAGTTAAAGAAATTATTCGAATTTACAAAATGCTTTTCACGATACGGATAGTTTTCAAACCGAATGATTTAAGCAATCTTTGCACTTTCAGAACAGTCTACACAGAATGTCAATAGTTGTATAAAGCTTTTTATAGGCGCATTTAACTGTGAAACGTTTTTCAACATAATGAAGTTCATCATATCAAAATTAGTCACAAGTCGCCCAGCAACGACCATTTTGAGTGGAGAAAATCGGCAAAATAATAATCGTCAAATTCTTGGAGCGAATATTTTTTAATTTTCTAAATCTTCAATCTTTCATGTGTGGTCTGTAAAAAAAAAAAAAAAATACAAATAAAAAAAAATAAATAAGAAATAACGAGTGAAAACGATGAAGGGAAAGTATTTGAAAATTGATTATTTTGCTAATTTTCCTCAACTCTTTCGACATGTGCCTCATTTTGATATGATTGATAACATTATGGTATCAAAAGAAGCAGTTAATATACCATAGAATGTGACATATTTACCATTCTACATTGTAATTTTTTTTTTTTTAAGTTTCCCTCCCCCAATATTTTGATTTAATGATCATCATCATTATGCATACGGTACATCAGGTAATAGAGGAGGATGGAGAAAGTGTGACAAGTAGGTAATGAAGACATGAAAATAGTAGCAAAAAGGAGTGGTAGATATAATGTAATAGAGGAAGAGACAAATAGATCAAGGCTTTTAACTAACCATGAAAGTTAAGTCACATCAAAGTAGTTCTCAAAATATTCTTATCGGGAAGGCCGTGGTCAGGGTAAAACTTCAATAAAAAAATAAATAAAAAAACATGTCTAGTGTTCTGTAGCCCCTTTGAATTTTCACTAAGCCAAGTAAAAAAAAAAAAAAAAAAAAAAAAAAAAAAAAAAAAAAAAAAAAAAAAAAAAAAAAAATCATAACATTTAGCTAGTAGGGTACATGCAGGTAATATGGGCCAGCAGGTAATATGGGACACCTGAAGCAAATCAAGTCGTGACCGTCGACCGGTGGCCGGTGACCGGTGTGAGCACCATAATATTGTTCATATGAACTGTATACGAAAATATATCGTCGTGAGAGCATCTGATGCAGAAATTTATCTGAGAAAATTGCTGAAAACCAACAAGGTAGGTAAAACTTACGGCATTTTTTTTACCCTGATGTAAAATTTGATATTTCACAGAATGTGATGGTGAAAGAGTGTTTGAGGGGGTGACCTCAATTGTTTTGTATATTTAGTAAGCTTATAGATTCATTTTGATCATACTAGCGTGTACAGGTCAATTTGTTTAAGTGAAGGGGTGCAACGTGGCATTGAATGCTTGCCTGACACAGCAACATTAGTGCAGGTAATATGGGACATCAAAATGGCGAAAATGATTCTGGTACTTAGTATTGGGATGAGGCATCAATCTCTTTGCTACAATTTTGTGGGGTATATTCACAGTATATAATTAATATAAATAACTTATATTGTAGGCCTATATTGACTTGTATAATGGAAATAATATTTAAATGATATTAAAATAAGAAATAATATACAAAATACATAACAATGAAATTTATAGTCAAAGGATTTACTGAAGGGTCTTATAATTTCAAGTTATATCTTAAGGTTAATGATTTTCAACATTTTAAGCAAATTCCAGACATGGTAGAGTCATTGTAGTTTTTAAAACATACATTAAATACATGTGCCCATATTACCTGCACATGCAGGTAATATGGGCACTTTGGTAATGACGTCAACATTTGAATATTGCAGACAGGGGGGTTGGGGATAATTGATTTTCTTTACAATAAAAGTTAGAGCAGTAGTTATTGATTCATATAAACAAAGATTAGACTGTGTGTCATTTCGTAGTTTTATGCAAATTAGGCGAATGAGCTTAGGGGGCCCATATTACCTGCATGTACCCTATGCCATTCCGTTCACTTAAGCCAATTAAATTTTCAAGAATGTAGTACAGTGAGAACTAATTTGGTGTGATAGGGGTATTATTTGAGGCAGCATTAAAAAAAAACAACAAACAAACAAACAAAACAAAAACAAACACACACACATCTAAATCTCAAGTTCCCATATTGCAGTAGAAAATTACTGAAATTTATTGAGCCTCAGTATAGCAAAAACAGCTCTTCCTTCATTTACACATTACCATACAAAGAACATAAATACATACATTAACATGTTTGAATTTGCAGCTTGCGGTAAAGTAAAACTTTTTAGCAAGATCTTCTTGTACAGTCCACTCCCGCTATAATAAGGTGCTTGGGGCTAAGAAAAGTAGATACCGACCTTTAAGCAGCCATCATTTTAACGCTCTACTCAATCAATCGGCCATGGACTTTGACTAAATTTCCTCTTTTATTCCTTATTAACTTCACATAAAGCCTCACTTTCTCCTGTAATTCATATTACTTTCATCACCTAATACACAGAATGACATTTATGATCAACTACAATCTTCCACCCTATAAATCCTACCCGTCAAGGCCATTAAATCCTCCCTCTATAAGTTTTTGATAGAAATGCCATACTAATATGGTCTCCCAGTACATAGGGGAGAGTGGGGTTAGTTGGAACACGGGGTTAGTTGAAACATTGCAATTTTCTTTTACGGCTATAAATATTTTTATGCAAATGTACCCTCAGGTTGTTGCAATTAGTAACTGCCATCCACCACATTTTAGACAGCACACATGCTTCAAGCCTTGTGAAGTTAGAAAGCAATGTTTGTTTTTTTCACCTTCTGAGTAAATTTTGTCAATTTTACAAATGTTTTATTATCTCAGAGAAGATCATAAATTAAGTTGGCCAGTTTTTGAGTATAACAAATAGTTATACCAAGCTACAAAACAAGGTTAAATAAATGACATGTTGTTGTCCGTCTTTTGTGCTGTAAGCTTACAAATGTCAAATGGGCCTCTGGGGTTAGTTGGAACATTTTGAATGGGGTTAGTTGGAACATGTACTAAGTAAATAGGTTTGAACTGAATGAAAAAATAAAAATCATATAATTCAGTGAAGTGTTCCAAAATATTTCTATACATGTATATTAGTGCACATTGGACAATTTTATTTTGGTTTAAACAAAATATATTGCAAAATGCTACTTCACAGGACTTCAGAATATTTGTATGCGAAGGGATGCCATCAAGTAATAAAACATGAAGTAAACAAAAAATTTGAACACCAATCTTTAATATTTTAATTAGAATCAATAAAGCAAATTAGCTGAACCCATGTAATAATGTTGTAGGTAGTTTAAATATAATTATAAAGATACCATGCACAATGTTTCAACTTACCCCATACCATGTTTCAACTAACCCCGTGTGTGGGGTTAGTTGGAACACTTGACATGGCCTTGTTAAAGATGGATTTTTTCCGGAACCATCACTAAGTTTAAGAATTTGACGGGGTACATTTGTAGCATACATATATACACTCCAGCTGATTGTTTATTGTTTCTTGAAACAAACCCGCTTTTGTTATATGGCCATTTTTGTAAAAAATGTTCCATATAACCCCGCTCTCCCCTATGTTATGCATTACTCTCATATCCAGCCAAAACTGATTGGTGCCGGTCCATAAGCAAGGTGGGACTGTACCTTGGACACTTTGTTATAAACAGGATTGCCTTGTTATCAAGGATGATCATTATAACAGGAGCAGACTGTAATATTTCCCATCAGATCTCCAACATGCAGGTTCATTAAATTTACCATCATTTATCAGTCAGTGGTATCACCATAGTTATCCAAAGTACAAAAATAGGTAGAAAGATACAGTTTCAGAGAGGTAAAAAATCTTAAATGCAATATCACACAAAAATTGACTGCTTAGTGCACTGTGAAGATATACATTGTATTGAGAGCTCAAATCTGATAATATTCTCCAAGGGAGCGTAGTAAAGTATCAAGATAATGAAACATTATTATGTGAAAGTGTTACCCCAGAAATTTTTCATTTTGTTCACCCACAGGTGAATCTAGAATCTTTGTTAAGGTTATACCTGATTACAGCAACGAAAGCATCTGAGTAGTTAATATTTTTTCTATTGCCCAACTGACAGTAATGAATCTCAAGTTATTAGACAATTCAGAAACATAAAATTATGAAATTTGGTATATCGAACAGATACATGTAATTCTGTTCAAATACAAAACAACTTAATTTAAGATATATTCTTGTGTACACACATTATACACAATGCTGAGGATTAGGAATCAGGTGCACAGGGGTGTTATAGAATAAAAGGGGAAATCCACCCTAAAATTGTTTATAATAAAGCAGAAAATTGGAGAACCATATTGGTGAAGGCTTTAAAGGGATTTAGTAACTTTCAAAAACAAGAGCAATTAGATCAAGATGGATAAAATCATGTTGCTCTAACAGTAAAAACAAACTACTGAAAGTTTCAGATAAAACGGGAGTCATTAACTATCTTAAAACAGTGTAACAAATGATGCTAAGCATACGGCCGAGCACGAGTAAATCTACTACCGCTCCGTTGCAAGCTTAGCAGCCCGGAAGGGTCAGGGACTGCACAACTGGAAATGCGGTGTATGTTGTGCTGAATTGAAATGCACATGGTTTTCAAACCCATTCCGTAATGGGTTTAAAAATTTGAGTATGAAATCATTGATATCTCAAAAGTAAAGCAAGCAATTAGCTTGCAATTTTGAAGATATGCCAGACTGGTCTACGTGTTTATGATCATGTTGGCAAAATGAGCTAATTCGAATAAAATGTCATTTGAATATTATTCAATGTTACTGTATCCATAAAAAAAAAATCAATTTGTTTTTGATGTGACATCACTTGTGAGCTGTTCTTGTATTCAATATATCTTGTAAATAGTAAATTTAATAAATTAGCCCATTTTATAGATCTACTTCATTAATGTGTGTATGAAACATTTTTGATAAAATACCAAATGCACAGGTAAAATAATGTAAATTCTTCTGAGAAAATGGCAATTGATGGAATACACAGTACACAACACATTGGGGTGGAATACAGGGAACATGCCTCCACACACAAAAAAAAAAAAAAAAAAAAAGTTTTCCATATCTTCAAAGGATTTGTGTTTTGTATACTAATGTAATTCCTGGTATATCTTTAGTCAGTCACAACTGAATTCTTCATCACAATTAAATAAAAAGTACAAATGAGGTACATTGTAATAGGAATGGAACACACTCAAAATTTCATCTTGAAAACAGTTTGGACAATACACAAAGTTGAAACTTCCATAAAATTAATAGCCAGAATGTACAACTCAAACAATTAAATTCAAGATATAATCAAACTATGCGTCAGTAAAATGAAGAAGAAAACAAAAAAGAAATCAAGCTGCTCAGGACATGATACAAAGTTTGTATTATTTGGCAGATATTTGAGAAAAAATGTTTTGATAACTTGGTTACATAAATCAATCAGTTTAGCAATATTTCTAAATCTTATAGCGCCTTGTCTTGACTTGATGCTTTCCCTAAACCATTTTCTTTCGTAAAGTACGTTGTTTGAATGTTCTAAGCATTTCTTTTTACATGATACCAGCTAAATGTACTCAAAAGGCCAACAATAGTTTTGACAGCAATACCAAGTTACAAGAGTAGCACAACGTAAAGTGAATAACTCGGAAAGTATTAGCTTATTAGCTACATGTAAAGTTAATGTGATCTGATCATTTTATTTTCAGCCAGCCAATAAATGACCAGTCAGCTGCGTTCACACAAGTGTACAGATATAATTATCAGCTCATTGTTTTTGGACGACTACCTCCATTACCAATGACCAGCCCACTGCGTTCAGACGCCTATCTGCAGTACCAATGACCAATCAGTTGCTTTCAGACAGGTGTACAGATATAATTATCAGCTCATTGTTTTCAGACAGTACTTATGATCTCCTCATTGCATTCAGATGGCTAAATGGCTACCTGCAGTACCAATGACAAGTCCATTGCATTCAGACAGGTGTACAGATATATTTATCTGCTCGTTGTGCTTAGATGACTACCAACAGTACTAATGATCGCCTCATCGCATATACATTGTAGATGGCTAGATGACTACCTCCCGGGGCTATGTGCAGTACCAATGACCAGCCCACTGCCTTCAGACGGCTATCTTCAGTACCAATGATCAGTTCATTGCGTTCAACGGCTATCTGCAGTAAAATGACGAGTCCACTGCGTGCAGACAGGTTAAAGTTGAATCAGCTCATTGTGTTTGGATGGCTACCTACATTATGATCATCTCATTGCATTCCAACAGCTCATTGTGTTCAGACAGTGACATTCACATCCATTCACTGTGCATAGATCATTCAAGGTACCAAAAATCAGCTCGTACAGCTTTGCTGTTACTTGTTCACAAATGTTTCTCACATTGTTCAGGAAGTACCTTATCACATTGTTCAGGAACCTTCTCAAGGTGATGCTATATACAGAATCCAATGTTTGATTGTCTTATTTACATCAGTGATGAACATCATTCAGTTTGGTCCTTTAAGTTCCATCATTCTGTCATGTATCATTCGTCGATGTTCGGTAACCAGAATGACTGCAGGAAAAGAGAAGAATATAATTTTTTATTTACGATTTGACACACAAACACACTCATATCATTATAAAGCATCTTCATTGACAGAAAGAAACTGGGGGGCATTTCATCAAAGGACTTGTCAGATATTTTATCCGACAAGTTTGCTCTCAGCCAATCAGATGCAAGCATTTCAATAGCTTGTAACAGTTTCTCGGATAAAACGTCCGACAAGTCCTTTGATGAAATGCCCCCCAGATTCTGTGACACTTGCTCTACTGTAAGTTCCGTACATTATAAAACTTCAACCCTGGGGAGTATTTCATCAAAGGACTTGTCAGACATTTTATCCGACAAATTTGCTCTCAGCCAATCAGATGCAAGCATTTCAGTAGCTTGTAACAGTTTGTTGGATAAAACGTCCGACAAGTCCTTTGATGAAATGCCCCCATGGTCTAACCCTAGCCTTAACATAAAACCAAAGCGCAACCCTAACCCAACCCTACATCTTAGACAAAATAAAACCCGGAGAAAATGTCACATCACCACAGAAATTATTTATAATTTTTATATGCACTGATTGTGGCCTGTACGCCCCTATAGATGTAAATGATTGGTTGAGAGCAAGTCAAATTATCAAGTCAAAGGCCTTTTCAAGTCATCTGCTTTTAATATGCTAAATCCCTTTATAAAAAATTCGACTTTTATACAAGGTTGACTGTACTTAACTCCATCACAAGTACCTCATTATAATGGGAGAGGACTGTAAGATGAACTCATTATATGTGACTTGGTGTCATTTCAGTTGTCTTATTTTCCAGAAAGATCACATTTCTGTAGCATTTGAACTACATCTACTCCTGTTATATAAGCGCGGAGACTTTGTTATGACAAGGAAATTCTCCCAGTCCAACTTCAAACAAGTGCACATGCATCTATGTACCCAGCTTAACGATGTAATTGGCTAGACCTGAGCACCTTATTGCAACAGGAATGGACTGTATAAATTAGAGTCTCAACTGTTTTTATGTTGCTGTCATTTACCACACCAAAAACCTACCATATGTTGTGATGAGCTGGCAAGCATGAGAAACTTTGGGTTGAATTGCAGACAGTAGATAGGATTCTCTTCATGTTTAGATTCCAATGTAGCTACCTTATGACCATTCTCTGTGTTCCATACATGTATGATGCCATTCTGAGATCCTATGAGCAATATGGAAAGATAAGACTGTGTTGTGGTGATGACATCTCACAGAATAAAAACATGTTTACAATGAATATGTGGAACCAAAAATATATAATGACCATCCATTGCGTAAACCAAGTGAAAGTCAGTTGCATGCCTGTGATTTGCACTGCATCAGGGTGAAACATGTATTGTGCAGAGAGCAGTGGCCAGAAATCAGAGCTACTCGTTGCCTTAAATTGACAAGACCTGGGGGGCATTCATCATAGGACTTGTTGGAAGTTTTATCCGACAAACTGTCATAAGCTACTGAGATGCTTGCATCTGATTGGCTGAGAGCAAATTTGTCGGATAAAATGTCCGACAAGTCCTTTGATGAAATGCCCCCCTGTACACTATGTAATAGAAATTTCATCTAAAATCATGCATGGAACATAAACATATCTGGCATGGGAATATATATCTAAATGGAACAATATTAGGACATATTTCACAGATTCTTCTTAATTTACTTCTGGCTACAAGAATTCAATTTGAGCTCTATTTTGAACTATATTTTAATCAAATAAAGGGGTTTCTCAGTATATGTTTTATTGAACAAAGACTTCAAAGAATGTGTGATGTATTGTACAAACCTGACAGAACATATTGTGCATCTGGACTGAATGATGCTTCAAGCCTTGCTCCTTTGCCATTCAGGTGACCCTAAAAACAATACATAGAAATAACACATAAGAAAATTGATCCCGAGAGGGAAAATACCTGATCTTAAAGAAGAATAAGCGAAAGTTTATAAGTTTATATTACTGAAATACAAAAAGCTTTACAGTCATAGAACCATGCTAGTATAAATTACAAGAAGTTAAAAGAGAAGAACAAAGATACACACGAGGCCTGCGACAAACATTCATAGATTGATGCTGATTGGTATTCAAATAACACATACCAAACACATATTTGAATAATTGACCAATTAATAATGATTTAGAAATTGAAATGAAAAGGAAAAGAAAGGAAAGTTCTGCCATTTTATATATTTTCCCAATGTATTGCTTTTCATACCGCCTTTCCCTTCCCCCGACTTTCAAATTTATACCAAAATGGTTATCTTCAAATAATGATAAATTTCATCAAAATAGCTGGAGGAGGAGCCTGGTGATGTAGCGGATGCTATTTAGCTTAATTAAGATATGCAAGTAGACCAATAACTGACTTGAAAGGAACAATAATGCCTTCAGACTAGAATGTAGTTGAATAGTCCAAGTGTTATTGAAATTATACTTCATAGTGTTCAAGTATGGCAAATGTAAGTCATTACATGTAAGTCATTACAATCTCCAATATAAAAAAAAAATATATATGGGCCATTACATTTGGTAGTCCATCTGTCAGACGAATCTCTGTTTTAAATAAAATTAATGCACCAAATTAACCAGCGACATCTTTAGATAAAAATATTTGAACTGATAAATATTATGTAATCGTAACGCAGCTAATTATTTGAGATATTCAAATAGTAAAGATGGTGATGGTCCCAGGCCTACTACTCACCATGAAAGTCTGTTGTGCTTGACCTGTGAATGCATCAATGAGCCTAATAACAGGTCCATTAGTAGTGATAAGAATCTTCCTTCCATCAGCACTGAATTTAAGAGACGTCCAATCACAATCTCTGTCTTGGAGGAGTTTGAATGTTGTAAAAGGACCCTGATGATTAACAAAGACAACACGTATGAAGGTGATAATTTTATTCCCTTTCTTCACAAATACCCACCCAAATGTCTACCAATATACAGCCCACTGCCTTTGTTACATCCCAAAAATCATGTACATCTAAATAAACTTTCACAGCTCAACATTCAACCTGCTAGAAGTTAGTGATCCTCGTATACGAGGGAAAGAACAATCAAGAATAATGAATTGCAAACTGAATTATTATGAGTTAATTTTTTCAATAGTAAAACTGACATATATTTTGAATGTATCTTACATTACTGTATAATTACTATGTACATCATGTTAATAAGTTTATGATTTAATGCTGTTTAATCTTTATTGTAAAGTGCTTCGAAGCAAGTTAGTAAGAAGCGCTATATAAATTTAACAATTATTATTATATTATTATATATTTTGTTTTGAGCATTCAATATTTCTGTACCAGTTTATTGACCATATACGCATGGCAAATGTACATCGATGTCTTGCCAAAAGTTATGAATATTAAACTTACACTTTATATTCTGAAAACAAATTTAGAATGTTAACATTTAAAGAAATCTTATCACCCGAACATATTCAAGTTTTTCAAAGAGCAAAATCAGGAGAATTACACATCCATATATTAATCGCTTAGAATCAACCAAACTCTGTACAAAAGTTAATTTCTTAATAATAGCATTATATTGTTAAGAACAAAATTTCACAAATGGACAGGGATATGGAGGTTCTGAGTAGTTTTTCGGGTGGGAGCTGATCAGAGGATAGGTACATGTATCCTATGTTGGTAATCCAGGAGGTATTTTATCACTGACCTTATCAAAGGATCTCAAGTCGTAGAGTTTAATCATCTCTGAGTTGATTCCACAAGCAAAGATGAGACCTTCAGGATCAAACGATGCTACTGGTCTTCCTTGGAGATGCATTAGACCCTATGATAATTGAATATAAAATAACATATAAAATAACATATAAAATAACAATATACCAATTACATGGTACAACGTCATACACTATCATTAACAGATGGGCAATTCCATCGTTACGGACGTTACATTGAGAGGCGACTTCAGATAATCAATCGATAAATAAATGTATTTGCATTTGGAATTACAGTTTATTACTTTGCACGTTTGTAGAAAACATATAAGAGATCAACATTCTAATATTTCATTGCTTAAGCTTCATTGGTTAATTAACCACGATTGTTGGAAGCGAGCGTTACGGATGTTACATAAAAAGGACATCATGTTTTTGAAATTGAACAAAATGGTAAAATTCTGTGAAGTTACATACTTCAAAGTTTCTTAGCCCTAATTTGCAGATAGGTCTTGCTTCATTATATGCATTCATAAACAAAAAGTTTTTAAAAAGTACTTGGTATTCTTTAATTTGGCTAATTAAGTTGTTACGGACGTTACATTTTAATTGTGACTTTTTTTTCAATGTGATTTTTTGGGTTATTTCACCCCCTTGTCATGAATTAAATGTCATTATTGACCTTTAAGTACAGAAATATATCCACCCTTCTCCATTTAGTGAAAGTTTCAAGAAAAAATATCAAAAGAATCTTGTGTAATTTGAATTTTAGTGATATTTTTTTCATGTAGTCCCACACATTGAATTTTAATGGTGGTTCTAGTTCTCAAGGAAATGAACGAAATTGAAAAATAATTTTTATTGATTTTGAAAAAGTATTATGATCCATTAACACACATGGCATTAGATAAGTGATTGGGCATAGAATAAACATCAGAGAGACATTTCAAATTTTTGACAAATGTCCTAGTTAGCGTGGAATTGCCCAGATCAGGGTTTTGGGGAGGGGAGCTGGGAAACTGATGGACTATAAGACAGGGTTTTTAGATTGCCGGACTCCTAGTTGATCAGTTATTTTGTGCTCTGCTTAAATGAAAGAATATCCAAGCATCAGTTTCTTTGATCCAATGAATATAAAAGGAAACAGTATAATATGCAAAATTACAGCATCATTTATGGCCTGTTAAAGGCAAAGACAGTATATTATATTATAGTTTGGTCTAGCGTATAGATAAATCTTTATTTCAGAAAGTGACTCGGTTGAGTCCACACTATTATTATCACCTGCATATTTGACTAAGGCATGGACATTTGAATGTATTCATTACCTTACCTGACAATGAAGGGATTGTATTCAAATGTAATTGCGAACTTACCTGGCAGCTAGGTGACCTTAGATCCCATAATCTGATCGTCTTATCCAGTGATCCAGAGAGAAAACTATCATCGATGGGCGACATGCTCAAACTCACTACCCTACAAACAAAAGAAGATTCAATCATTTTGTTATGCTCAAAACACATGAAACCAAATTAAAAGATACAGGCAATTTACAGTTCTCAGAGAGCAATCTGCTAGGAAATCACAACTAGAACAGCTATTTCCTGTAGGCAAGTGTGCCTTTGGAAAACTTTCTCTTTAATTACAAATTAGACAACTACCAATATGTTCTTTTATCTAATTACTCCTGAGGTACATGTAGTTGCCAGGGAACTTTCATGACCAGCAGTTGTCCAGGATCAGGATAGACTCAACTACCAGTACCTGAAGACCTCGTTAAAAAAAGGGTGAAATGGCATTTCAATAGAATACATAATTTATAATATATAAATGTATACATAAATACAAAATTGTTATATATACTAAAGAATATTACAATTCTATTTCTCTAATTATATATATGAAATAAAATTACTTGAAAAAAAAAAATTTATCAAAATCATACACATTTATCAGTATATGATAGTACTGTAACTGCATTTAATTTTGTCAGTAATCAGAAAAATGAAAGGACATGTATCAACTTTTGTCAGGTGGAAAATTAAAACTAAATGCAATTCATTGTTTTTTAATAAAGTTATCAAAAATATGTTTCAATGGATAGAAACTGAAACTAAATGAACTTGTTTTATGACGAAAAAGAGAATCAAGAAAACTTACTTTTTTGTATGCCCTGGAAAGTATCTCAAATACTTGTTGTCATGAAGAGACAAGTAGCGAATGGTGTCATCTACCTTATTAGATGTATAAATGACTGTGTTCTGAGCATGTGTAAAACGAATGAGGTCTACGCCATACTTCTTGCTGTATAGTGTCCTCTTTGGTCTGAAAAGAAGAAAAAATAGTCATGTTAAGTTCAGTTTATTATGTGATGAACAGATTTATTCTGTAAAAATATATCTGCATATCATATATGTTCAATCTAGGCCTACTGACCTACATATTCTTGGGATTTATAGACAATATGCACTCATTTAGTAGAAAATTTCCAAGGCTGCACACACAAACTTTGATGCTAAGGCGTTTTGTGTATGATCACTGCATAAAAATGTCTGCAGGAAATTTCAACCGAAGTCAGAGGTTATAAAAGTGGATGAGGGAAAATAGAATCGCGGTTAATACACTTGTCGATCTACACATATTTTTTACCAACATTGATGATTTGCCATTTCAGGAAACGACTTATTTATAGATCTACATCACTCCAGGGTCAAATTTCATATAGAAGGCTTGAGCTCGACGCCTATACTACTAAACTGGACAGCAAAAGAAAGTACCCACCCCTGTCAAAGGCCGCACACAAAAATTCACGACATAAATATAAACAATTTTTGTGCACAGGTGTGCTACAATACCCCTTATACTAATCACATACACATAAGCAATTGAATATCTTCATAACAAAGAAGAACTTGACATGCATAGCATCTTTGTCTCTGAATCAAAGTCCCACACAAAAGCATTTTCCACCAAGCAAAAATGGCCACTGAATGGACAACATTTTTAACAACCAATATGTCAAAATTGACACCTGTTTTGTCAAAAATGATGTTCATGAGTGTGCTCTGCATGTAGGGATGCTCTCCTTCCTGATTATGCAAATTCTCAGAATGAAATCAGTTAGCTCTTTTAGACTTGACAGTACTTTACTCTGGTCTAAGCAAGCTTCCATCAGGAAAATCATGCCACGTCTGACACATGAACAATTAAGGGCCATTGGATGCTTGAGGCAGGTGAAAGTCATCGAGCAATTGCAAGACGTGTTGGTTGTTGCCAGAGCTAATTTTCTCACTGGCCACATGCCACGGTATCAGGAAACTGGAACTGTAAGTGACAGACAAAGAAGGGGAAGGCCTCGGGTCACAACCCCTAATCAGGACAGGTGGATTCTCCTTCGACATCTTCGAGATCGTTTTCGTCCAGCTACCCAAACAGCTGCAGAAACAGTGGGCCAAAATGATAACCCTATCAGTGCTGACACTGTGAGACGTCGCTTGAGGGAGCAGGACCTGGTATCAAGACGCCTTGCAGAGGTCAGGGGTTGACCGCTATCCATAGAAGGAATAGATTGAGGTGGTGCAGAGAGCATAGCCCGCTGGACCAAAAAGACAATGGAATGCAGTATTGTTTTCAGATGAATCCAGGTTCTGCGTCAATACAAGTGATGGACGGGAGCGTGTGTGGCGCAGAGCAGGAGAGCGATATGCAGAATGTTGCATTCGTGAAGTTGATCGGTGGGGTGGACCTTCTGTGATGGTGTGGGCAGGCATATCAGCCACCATATGACTCTCTGGTTATCCTGGCAGGTAATCTGACAGCTCAGCGCTATGTTGATGAAGTATTGAGACCCCATCTCTGCTCCTTTCCTGCAGGCACAATCCTGGCATCACATTGTTTCAACAGGACAATGCAAGACCCCATAAGCAGCAGGTTCACCACCAACTTCCTTCAGGAGCAGGACATTGACGTCATCCATGTGTGCTGCTCTCCTGACTCAATCCCATTGGCATCTGTGGGATGAACTTGGCAGACGGGTGAGATCAAGGGAACAGCCTCCTACCAATCGGCAAACATTGATCCAAGCTCTGCAGGAGGAATGGACAGAACTTCGCCCAGGACTACGCCAGATCAACTTGTCCAAAGCATGCGTCAGAGATGCCTGGAATGTGTCCAGGCACGAGGAGGACATACACATTATTGAACATTGTTTGTTTGTGTCTGGTTTATTTCATCCTTTGGCAATTGACTTTTGTGTAAAACATGGACGGCTCATTCTGTTACATTTTGTGACTTTTGATTCAGTGACCAAGATGCTGTAGACCCTATATGCCATTTTATTTCTTTGTAATAAAGATAATCACTTCCTGTTGGGTATGTGATTAGTAATGGATTATTGCACCATACCTGTGTACAAAATTGTTTATTTCTATGGGGTGAATTTTTGTGTGCAGCCTTTGAAAGAAGTGGGTACTTTCTTTTGCTGGCCAGTTTATTTGTACTAGCCATAGGATCACTTCACTTGAC
This sequence comes from Paracentrotus lividus, assembly GCA_940671915.1. Taxonomy (NCBI): domain Eukaryota; kingdom Metazoa; phylum Echinodermata; class Echinoidea; order Camarodonta; family Echinidae; genus Paracentrotus; species Paracentrotus lividus. The sequence goes on along the minus strand of CALNVZ010002100.1, from coordinate 69,222,922 downwards.
ACATTTCATCTCCTCAAAACATATCTAGACTAGATCTAATGTTAGTCTAGATCGAACAATAGAGATCACAACATGAGATGATACACTGAAAATTATGAAAACAATGAAATAACCATGATGAATGACGTCGACGACAATTTTGAAACTTAAATTTTCTTTTCTTTCTTTTTTGTCAATGTTCTAGCAGACTAAAGTTAGATCTAGAACTTCTTAGTTAAGGTCCCTGCTTGAATTGATCTTGATTCTAGAAAGGTTATGTTTCAAGGATAGTTATTTTTTCCCCTACTTTCATGATTGTTGGCATGTTGCCCTGCAAGTGAACTTACTTTCCCTCCAGACAATCATAAATCACGATTGAATCGTCTTCACTGCTTGAAATTAGCGTTTCCCCGTTGTGTGAGAAGTCAATGCTGTTGATTCGTTCAGTGTTTTGATCCTTAAAAAGCTTCGCTACACGATAGCTTTTCATCACTTGGTCGGACAACTTCATGGTGATGACTTCAGAATGATTTGAACCTGCAAAAATCTAGTTTAATTCGTCAAAATAACGTTTTAAAGCTGATATCAAAGAGCGTCGGCTCTGAAAATCAGTGATGAGAAAATCGACAAGATACCCACTTTGACATCTCGTCCAAAACGAATTCGTACGAACATCAATTTGACCCGCAGTTCATTTATTCAAACGCAAATATACCCAGTTTTTAAAGTTATTGGTGTCCGGACGGGTTGGGTGTCCGGACACTCAAAAACCAATCATTTGAAAAGGTTTACAAGCAATGTTTTTATAGTTTTTTAGCACAAAATGTTAGAAAATATTGTGAAGAAAAAATATTGATGATGAAAAGCAGGATTCAATGTATATTTTTGGCTAAATCCTCTTACAGGCCCGTAACTAGGATTTTTACGGGGGGGTTCGAAATCTGAAAAAGTGGACCTTTTTCAAGGATTTTTTTTTTCGAGCGCGAAGCGCGAGTAGAAAATTTTGAGTTAAACTTGGAGTATAATATGCATTATCATGATTATAGACTCTATTTAGTAGCTTAAAAATTTTGCATTGTAGCCCCTACTTATAATATCCGCGAGCGCGAAGCGCGAGCTGAAAATGTTAGGAATCTTAATGGCTTTTATTTTTTATTTTTCATTTAGTAATGAATATATAGGAATGCGAGCGCGAAGCGCGAGCTCAAAATTTTGAGAACAAAATTGGAGTTAATTGTGCAATATCAGGAGCCCTATTTAGTATCCGCGAGCTGAAGTTTTGAGCTAAAATCGTGCCTTATAGACTCTTTAGGATCCATGTTGAAGATATAATCTTGGCTCATTAATAATCTTTGCAATGAATATTTTGTGGGCTGCAGGCATAGGCCTCCCCCAATCTAGCCCAAAACACATTTACACCAATTCTTTTGACAAGGTTTGTCTCCAGCAGAGAGCACTGGGTCCAACCCTTTTTTAAAAATACTTATTGTTTTTAATTTTACAGTTCGAGGTCGCAAAGTGACCGAGCAGGAAAATTTGGGGTTTTAAAAGACATATGAAGTAAAGAAAGGAGCAATCTTTAGTATTGTAAGTGATACTTTTAAGAAATATCATTTTCCATGGGACTTTTAAAGAGTATGAGCGGCTTCTTTGTAGTATAAAAAGTGCATTTTTAGCTAAGAAAAGAGTTTTAGAGTGCATAAAAAATGGGGGCCTGTGCCTGCCCCCGGTTCCACCGCCTCTGTTAGACCCCAATATCTCCAAGCGCGAAGCGCGAGTAGAAAACTTTGAGCTCAAAATTGTAGTTTATTGTGCATTATGGACCCTATTTAGTATTCGGAGCGCGAGCGGCGAGCCGAAATTAGTGGTTTTTAATTATGGAGTAACAAGGGCCCTTTTTAGTATTAAAAGTGCCCTTTTTTAAACATAAATTGTCCAGGGACTTTTCAAAACTCTGAAAGGATTCTTTTTAGTATAAAGATGACACTTTTTTAGCTTAGAAAAGGGACACTTTTGGTCATGAATAAGGGCACTTTTAGGGTGGATGAAAAAGTGGGGTCACTGTGCCCTGCCCGCCACCCCCCCCCCGTTCGACCGCCTCTGCCAGTAGGCCATATTTCTGTTATCATTTCTAACATTGAAGATAACATCATTTAAAAATACAAAAATAGAACACAAATGCAAACGAAAACATTCCTGCAAAATGGTTTAGATGTAATTCCTGCGTAATTTGTTCTGAAAAAAAACATGATTATCATCCCAAAATAAAAAGTTGCGAGCGCGAAGCGCGAGCGAAAGATTTTACATGTAGGGGGACTGAAAGCAAAGTGGTTTAATCTTCCTTTCTTGTTTTTATATTCAAGTATCTGCTGCATCTGCCAAAAAGTGGGGTTTTAATTTTTTTTTTTTTTTTTTTTTTTGTCAAGCGGACCCTGCTCGCCTGCGGGGGGTTCGTTCTACCCCGAACCCCCCTGGTTACGGGCCTGCAAAAACACAACCCCATCCTTCATCACAATAGAGGCCTAAGCTAAAGGAACTTCTTAGGGGCTACATTGTATTAAAATAAAAAGTTTAGAAAGAAAAGAAAAATTCAAAATTAATAAGTTTGCTCTAATTCATAATTATATGAATTTACTTTATCAAAAAAAAAAAACTGAATTGATAAATACAAACAAATATATATTATATATGTAGTTTTTTTTGTCCATCAAAGAGTAAGGTAAAAGAAGACAAGCCACCTTTTTCTTTCAATGATGCCCAAGTTATTTTTTATGTCAAGATCTAATACTAATGGTGCTTTTCTTTTCTCTTCTCCTCCTCTGCCACAACTTGAAAATCTCACTTCTTCTAGTTGTTCTTCTCAATTCTTCTTTCCTCCAAGATTCTTCTTTTTTTCTTCACAAGGTCAAGTTTCAAGCTTGTCTATATAAATCAGCCATATTAGGCCCCTATATTTTTCTCCCAAATAAATATATCAAATGATAAATTATCTTTTGCAGGGAGGTGACCACATATCTCTATTTTATTATTTTTTTTCTCTGTCTTTATTTATTTATTTTTTCTGTGGAGGAATATCAAAAGGCGTGATAAGCCTTGACGAAAAGGAAACTCGAAATAAAGAGCTAGGGGGGCCGGGGAAGATCGACCCGATCTTGAAACGAGTGAATTGTAGGAGGCCGAAACGAATTGGGACACTTACCGTCCGCGCGATCAAGGTTATAGCTCAAGTTTTGGAGACCAACGGGACCCGCTATCCCACCCCACGCCGCCAGGCACGGCTAGCTAGATCCGCAGCTAGCTGTTCACCCCTTGAGCTAGTTCGACGGACACGTCGCAATACAGACCCAATTAATTTAGGAGACTACTTTTGTCATGAGCTGGTTGTCACTTTTATATTGCGACATTTACTGACATGACGAACACCTGAGTTCTGTTCTTTATTCATTCTTTCATCTTTGTACAGGGCAGCTCAACAGTCAACAACCTCAGTCGTCTCCAAGTTAACTTCCAAGCACAAACAAGAAAAATAAAGAAGACACCTTTCTGCTTACTTGACAGGTAAGTTAATCCACAAAGTTAAGCTTAGAGTTAGACTTCTTAATCTTGATTAGTTCACAAATCTATTCTACGCCTTTAAAGAATTAATGTGGTGATTTAAGAATAAGAAGAATTAATAATGAGTCGATGATGAATTAATTGATTAACGAATTGATTTGCAAAATAAATCCCGGTAGAAGAAATCTATGCGGCAAATTAATTTTAATCAAATCAATAGTTTTACAAAGGAATTCTATAATAAAGAATTGCGGTGCTACTGCAGTTTCGTATCCCTAGACACCACCCGCCCACCATACCCCGGCCCGGGACCATAGTACCCTACCACGTACCCTACCACGTACCCTACCCTAACCCTAGTGCGTGGGGGTCGCCATCAACCCTCTCTTCACGTCGCTGTCAACTCTATCCCTTCTTGCGGCGGGATACGAAACTGCAAGAGCACCAGAATTGCTTTCTTAATACTAACTTAGTTTTAATATTAAACTAATGCAATGCCTAGTATGCCGTTCAAATCAAATTCATTCGTCAAAGAATCAATTTGCGAATTAATTTGATGGCAAAATAATTGCTTGCCAAAAAATGGTTTCCAAATGAAATTGATGACAAATTCATACATTAAAGAATTGATTTGCGAATCTAATATGTAAGAAACCGCTTTTGACTAGACCTATATATATTGGCTTTAAAATTATGCTCTTTCCGACACATTGTTTGGATCACAGGGAGATGTTTGGATTGATGTATTCGAAATCATAAATTTGTCATCAGAATATCAAATAACTAAGAGTAAGGCCAGGGGCAAAGTAGGGCCTTGGGGTAGGCCGAATGTTAAGTAGAGGGAATTGTGCCAGCATATAAAGCATTAGCAATAAATTTGATCAATGATTTTTGTACCAGAATTGGATTTGAAGTGATTCAAAGGTATACAGGCCTATGAAAAAATTAGGACTAACTTGCCAGATCCAGCACTTAATACTTTTAGGGACATCATTATGGCTTAAATTTTTTAATGCACCAAACATTTCTAGACCGTGGAAAAAGAAAGTGTTTGACTTTAGTTCTTATTCAAGACTATGTAGGAGTTATTCTGCAGTTGAGCCAAAAAATATGTTACCAGTAGATCCCAGATATTTTTTTTCATTCAATAATAATAATGATGAGTCACCAGTGAGTCTCCATTGAATAAAAATTTAACGATTAACTTAAATACAACATGTCTATTCATTGCTTTCTTTATTCTTTGCCTTATAGATACTGTCTTGTTGTGCAAGATGGCCACAACTACCATTCGAACATACAATGAGGAATTGAAGTACCTCAACAAACTGTCTGGCAATTGCTGGCAGATCAAGAAGGGTTTTGTAGACAACATGCAGGTAAGAAATGGGTTAATCACCTCTCAAAATGAAAGACATTACCATCCTGGTCCTTCAGACTCTTTTTAATCATAACTGGCTCATAACTTGTGAAAGTCTCTCTTTAAAGCATTCTGGATAAATACAAATAGTGATGTAAATTACTAGACAATCTTCATTACAACCCAGATTCTGTCAGCTGCATTCTAATAGATTCTATTTTTAAATCACAACATGAAACAATGTAGATGACCCACTCAGCTTAGCTGAAATAGTAACACTGTTATCGTAGTCAGAATCCACAGGATATTATAAAGAACAAAATGAGGAAATTACTGTAATTTTAGATTATGTTTGTTTTATTTGTCTCATAATTGAACTAAATTAAAATAATGTTCCAAGTCCCATGTGATTTTTGTTATATTATCTTTCATGGAATTCAGGTGGAAGGACGATTTTATGTTGATGCAAAGTTAGAAAAGCTGATGTTTGAAGAGCTACAACATGCCTGCAGAGCAAAAGGTAAATGTACATGTAGTGTTGTTGAAATAACACACAGTCAATGTAGACATGAGCTATATTGGAATCCAGTCATGACTCTCTGAGTTCTCTTTAATGTCTGATTCAATATTGTACATTGATGTGTGGCTTCATTCAAGCATGATGGTTCAAAGTCATATTAAACATGTAAGATTACAATGTATGCAATAACAATACCAGCTGGTGACCTGAATATCTTGACTGTTCATGCACAACATTGATTTGAATACATTAGTTGCATCAATGATTGTATACACAACGGTAAACCATTTCTCCTTGTGAAATATGTCAATATTGTGTTTACTCAATTAGGCCTGCAGACCATGTTTTGTTTCCCCTTAAAGTACCTATCCTGCTTAAAAATACAGCCTTTTTGACCCCTGATTGTTAGTAATGTTTCACTTCCTGGTTTTATATATCTCAAGAGCACTAGATTTTTAATTTTTTTCTTCAAAAGTTTACCTAGAAAAAGATTCTTATATATTTTGTTGATCATTAAAGTTTGTAGTTGCTTCAACACCATGTTCTATATAATTCAAAATGATATCACAGTAGAAGTATTAAGTTTCAATATAAATATTATTTTTCAGGTGTTGGAGGGTTTTTACCAGCAGTTAAACAAGTTGCAAATGTAGCAGCACTTCCTGGCATTGTGGGGTACTCTATTGGACTACCAGATATCCATTCTGGTTATGGCTTTGCTATTGGTAAGTCTAAATGCCCATTTGATAAATTGTTTTTTTTATATTTTGATTGATATGGCAATTGTTTTACAATTGGTCATATTCAAACTAAGTGGGACATTTAGCTGAAATTTTAATTTTAATGTGGTGCTGTGCCTTTGAAAATGCAAATTAGGATCTGAAATCAACACAAAGGCTTCTTTACAATACAAACAATTATTTAAGTTCAAACATTATGTGATCCAGTTTTCTTACGCTGAGTAATTGAGCAAACAGGAATTTGCACTTATGGGACTATGGTAGTTTAAATGCCTCTTATTCTTAATACTAATCACTTTTGTCATATTTTTGTTACTTAAAGTAATTTTCATGGACTACTCTAACATGGCATATAAATACAGGTAATTGGATTTAGTTATTTACTTGAAATGTTAAATTTAAGGCACTGGTCGTGTCACTCACATTTTGGATGTCGTGTCACTCACGACACTTAGAGGTGGACCATTTTCCACAGAGAGGGAACGATTGATAAACACAATAAATGTCAGAGAGGTACACTATTCATATACATATACCAGCACTTATGGTACCCTTACAGATCTACTTGGGCACAAATCCTACCGTAACTAATGATGGTCAGAAACCCATGTCTTTTTTCTGTCGTGTCACTCACGCACTGTTTTTTAATCATAATTTCCAGGACCAATTGTAAAATTCAAATCCCACTGGTAATGACACATGCCACTCCTACATTATACATAATATGGTAGTCATCATCTATTCATAAACTACAAGTGCAAAGATATGCGCCTTTCTATCAGTCCAAATGTCGTGTCACTCACGTTTGAATATGACCAATTGTTAGTTCTATTATAACAAATTAAAGGTAATCTTTAACCTTGAATCATCTGAGTAGAAACAAAATCTCTTTAGCTAACTTTCATTATTGTGATGCTTATTACCAGATCCAACAATAAGACAGGGTTAAGATGTACAATCTCACACTTACCGTCCAAATGTACTATTGCACGATGATTGAATTCAATGCGCAATTAAGATTTACTTGCGCGGCAAGATCAAAGGTAATGACAATTATTTATTAATGACTGATTAATTTTGTTTTGTTTCTTTTTTTACATCAAAATAGGCCTGCATGAGCTGTAGACACGTACTGATTAAATGCGCACTGCTGCTATAGATGCGCACTTGAATTACTGCTAGCTAGCTTGCTCAGGGCCGTATTGCTGGTAATATTTTCCCCCCCATTTTCATTTACCTTGGGGGAAGGGGGAGATTATTCGGCCCGGCATTCATATTTTCGCTAAATTCCGAGGCGTTATGCTACGCCTCATTGAATAGAGCACCTTTCAACTCATGCAAAATCTCGTACCATTGCACTCATGCTGATTCGCTATTTAAATATTGGCCCTTTGCTTGTATTTTGGAGTTGTATGTTAAATAAGATTTGATATTCAATTCTTTCCATGTGCAAGGTTATAGCTATTTGCACCCTTGAAGGTAGGAACCTATGATACCTCTGAATGATCTGATGTATAATGATGAATGAAAACTGAAAACATACTGTATAAGCCCTATAAAATATTTCACTGGGCTTTCATTTTTCATGAATCAGACATTTCATACAAATCAGACAACCAAGATATTTCCAGACATTGCCATTGTTAAATATGAATTTGTTTGAATTTAGCAACTTATGAAACCACAACCTTGTCCCATTCACAAAGTTTATGTGTGCGAAATATATATGGCTTAAATACAGTACCATTGATTGCTATAACAGCATATCCTTAGCCAATCATTGTAGTCTACATTTGAAGGATCTTTTTTCTGTTTCTTATACAGGTAACATGGCAGCATTTGATATGTCTAACCCTGATGCTGTAGTGTCTCCTGGTGGGGTAGGGTTTGATATTAACTGTGGAGTGCGTCTTCTAAGAACAAACCTGACTGAGAAAGATGTCCAACCTGTCAAGGAACAACTAGCACAAGCACTCTTTGATCATATTCCTGTAGGGGTCGGTTCTAAGGGCGTCATTCCAATGGGAGCTAAGTACGTAAAGGGTCAATCAGTCAAATGTCACGGGGCAAAAAAGCTTAAAGTGTTGTTATTCCCAAAATATTTGGTTAATTGTTGTTCTATTTTGATCTTCAGCATGGATATCTTTGCAAAGACACATATTGTACCTCTCAGGCATGATTTTTTTCTCCGCGAATTTTGAAATTCTGAAAATGTTAATTTTTTTTTTTTTTTTTGCATCGGACGTGCTGCACATCGATTTGACGAAGTCGCGACCAAGGAAATCATGAATTCAGAACAAGCTTGTATAATAGTAATTTTGAATGAATTAAAGAAGGAATAATGATGTCACAAATCTTACCCATTCAGAGGCAAATGT
>CALNVZ010002100.1:69147658-69214379 GCA_940671915.1 Paracentrotus lividus | reverse complement strand
ATTCAGAACAAGCTTGTATAATAGTAATTTTGAATGAATTAAAGAAGGAATAATGATGTCACAAATCTTACCCATTCAGAGGCAAATGTTTTATTTTGAAATATAGTATGCTTGATATTGTGTGATGTTTTATTTCATTTTGATTGTTTTTGTTTTTGTTTTGTTTTGTTGTTTTTTTTTGTACAGGGAGTTAGAAGAAGCTCTTGAGATGGGCATGGATTGGTCTCTCAGAGAAGGTAATTACAAACAATTATTTTTGTTTGACAATCTATGAGTCTTTTTGTTTGGCAATTTATGGCTGGTCTGATAGATGGACTGGGGACAGGCATTATCAACGGGTATACCGGTATAGTACATTTCATCATCATTTGTAATCATTTGCATTTTTCCCCAAAAAAAGGAGTGTCACTGACTTTCATCCTCGAACTACTAATAATGATGATAATTCCATTATATTATGTTATATTTCACTCAATATTAGTAATGTATGAACTTGACATCAGTATTACACCAGATTTTAACTAATCTACCCAGACAAGGTTATCAAGCTTTCATGGAATGTAATCCTACATATAACCAATATACTTTACATGCATGGAGAAAGGTAAAAAATGGTGAAGTTTAATTTAGATAGCATTTCAACTGAATATGCTATGTGTAAATAATATAGGGAACAAATATCAATATTTCTGAATTGGTTGCTTTGTAGGTTATGCTTGGGCGGAGGATAAAGAACATTGTGAGGAATATGGGCGCATGCTACAAGCTGATCCAAACAAAGTCAGTGCTAGAGCAAAGAAGAGAGGTTTACCACAGGTAAGGATCAATAGCAAGCTTGTTGTAAGCAGCTTACCTTCCAGTCTGACTGACTTAAAGGGATTTAGTAACTTTCAGAAACAAGAGCAATTATATCAAGATTAATAAAATTATATTGTTCCAACAGTAAAAAACAAACTACTGAAAGTTTCAGATCAAATGGAAGTCATTTACTACCTTAAAACAGTGTAACAAACAATGCCAAGCATACAGCCCAACACCAGTACCCTCTGCTGATAGCTCACCAGGCCGCTAGGGACGGGGGACTATGCAACAGGAAATGGGTGTATGGAAAAGCACATGGTTTTATAAACCATCCGGTGTTGGTTTATAAAATTTGAGGATGAAATCATTGATATCTCGAAGGTAAAGCAAGCAATTAGCTTGCAATTTTGAAGAGATACCAGACTGACCTAAGTGTTTATAATTATTTTGGCAAAATAAGCTCAATCGAATAAATGTGATTTGAATATCATTCAATGTTACTGCATCCCTTTAACCCTTTAGCACCTAAACCGCCTTAGACCGCCTTGTAGCTCAGTTTCCTTTTAGGAATTTTAGAAATATTTTTTAGTGATGACAACTTGAAAATTATTGAATCAATGTTAACACAGCTCTTGGAAACAGTGCATCAGCAAAAAAGCAAGTGACTGAATGCCTTTCCCATAAAAACTGGTTTCCAAGGTAGTTATCAGACCTCTAATTTCACTTTCAAAATACTGCCCCTGATATGTTTTCAAACTATTTTGTTCTCAGAGTTATTATATATTAATCTGACCATACACAAAGTTCAACTCTCATCAAGTGATTTCATCATGTTACAAGTCCTCATGACAATGAATTGAATTGCTTTGTTAGTTTATTTGAGTGTATCAATGGCTTTTATTGTTTTAATATTGTTATATTTATCTCTTAGCTTGGAACGCTGGGTGCAGGGAACCACTATGCTGAGATACAAGTAGTGGATGATATATACAATGACCATGCTGCTAAGAAGATGGGAATAGATCGTAAGGGACAGATCTGTCTTATGATACACAGTGGAAGCAGAGGCCTAGGCCATCAGGTCGCTACAGGTCAGTATCTTGTATGACTTTTAGGTCTATTGATCTTTGATCCAGATCCACTCAGTTCTGAGCCTTACTCTTGATATATGTTTTATTATTCTTATTTTTTTGTTACATAAAATTTGGTCAGCTTTAAGGTAGCTAGAAGAAATAGAAAGGAGATATTGCAAGTGCACATCTGTACTTAGGCATTCATTCCAAATACCAAGTCCCAGGGATAGGACTTGAATGCAAGGCCCCCATGTAGTTTACTTATAAGAATTTAACGGATTCCTTAGCAGGTAGGTGAAATAAAACACCAATCAATCAAAACATTAAACTGAAGGAATAAAGGTCTGATATCGTGTGGTGTTAAATGTATTGATTTATTGACTTTGATGCAGTCTTAACACCAGTAGTCACACATGAAATATCTATATTCAACTCTCCATTCCAAAATTAAAAACTTTTAAAATCATAAAAAATTATGATCCTGATTCTTTATGAAAAAAAAATTGAATGTTGGGGCCCTGGTGAGCTGATGGCTCTCAGCAGATAACACATTGTTGAATTCCTTCTTTGTCAACATATTTTTGGCCATAGGAAAAAACTTTTTTGTTATGTACAAAAGGGCCACCCTTGATGATTTTCCTACTTTTTTTAATGACTAAGTGACATCCATGTATTACGATTCACTAATCAAGGTCTTATGAATAAACTTGTTCGAGTCGATTTGTTGTTCGGACTTGATGTTCTAGATCTAATTCACAATTTTGGTTTGTTATTTAGACGCCTTGGTGCAGATGGAGAAGGCAATGAAGAGGGATAAGATTCATGTTAACGATCGTCAGCTGGCATGCGCTCGGATCCAATCACAAGAAGGTCAAGACTATCTCAAAGCCATGGCAGCAGCCGCTAACTATGCTTGGGTCAATCGGTCAAGTATGACCTTCCTAACGAGACAGGCGTTTGCTAAACAGTTCAACACAACTCCTGATGATCTGGATATGCATGTCATCTATGATGTATCTCATAACATTGCAAAGGTGAGTCTTTCATAGGTTCTGGGCTGTGTTTCACCAAAGCATTTGTAAGTTACGAATGTCTTTACGAACGACTGGTGATCAGTTTTTGCAATAAATCGTAACGCATATGGTTAGTATAGCACCCAAGAACATGAAACAATCATTCTTAAAGTCATTCATAACTTTAAGAACGACTTTTTGAAACACTATTTATATACCCCCACTACTGAAGATGTTGTTAGATGCGTTTATGGTGTGAGATGTTAGTTGTCTATATGGCAGCCGAATATCTCAAAGATTTGGTCAAATTCGGGTTAAGGGAACTGGATGCTTGTTGTTTAACCCTATTCTGACTGGGCTTTTCGAGAGGAGATTTTGACTGGGGGGGGGGGGTCATTTAACCCCCCCCCCGAGATCTCGGACGCGGATGGTCCGATCGCCGCGAAAGTTTGTCTTTCATAGGTTCTGGACTGTGTTTCACCAAAGCATTTGTAAGTTACGAATGTCTTTACGAACGACAGGTGATCAGTTTTTGCAATAAATCGTAATGCATATGGTTAGTAAAGCACCCAAGAACATGAAACAGTCATTCTTAAAGTCATTCATAACTTTAAGAACGACTTTTTGAAACACTAATTATATGCCTCCACTACTGAAGATGTTGTCAGATCCATTATGGTTTTAGATGTTTGTTGTCCACATGGCAGCCAAATATCTCAAAGATTTGGTCAAATTTGGGTTTAAGGGAAACTGGATTCTTGTTGTTTAAAGAGTGTTCTTTAGACTTAACCTTGGAATATATGTTGCAAACCTCAGGATTGAGCAGTCCTTACCTCGATAATTTGTATTAATTAATATGGTGCACAAAGGATGTTGATGGAATTCTTGGTCTAACAGTGGTTGGTCTAATGCTCTGATTGTCTAGTACAACTTGGCCTAAACCCATTATGGTCTACTAAAAGTTTGGTCTAACTTCCACTTGATCTAATACATACTGAGTCCAATTCTCACTTAGTCTAATGACCATTTGGTCTGACTGCCAATTCATCTAATAGCCAAATAGTCTAATTTCATTTTCGTCTTAGTCCCAAATCATCATCCTCTCATCCCAGTTGATAGCTATATTATTTTTTGTCACATGATGCTATCTAGACCAATCACTAAACAGGATTTGATTCATAAGGATATATAATTATAACACAAACTATTATATTGATAAACTCAGGTTGAAGAGCATATGATGGATGGCATTCAGAAAACTATTTTAGTTCACAGGAAAGGATCCACCAGAGCATTGCCTCATCATCCTCTCACCCCAGTTGATAGCTATATTATTTTTAGTCACATGATGTAATTTTGGCCAATCACTAAGCAGGATTTGATTCATTAGGATTTGATACAAACTATTATATTTTAATAAACTCAGGTTGAAGAGCATATGATGGATGGCATTCAGAAGACTCTTCTAGTTCATAGGAAAGGTTCAACCAGAGCATTCCCTCCTCATCATCCTCTCATCCCAGTTGATTATCAGATGACAGGACAACCAGTACTTATCGGTGGGACTATGGGTACATGCAGCTATGTGCTGACAGGAACAGAGACTGGCATGTCCACAACCTTTGGAACAACATGTCATGGCGCCGTAAGTAGTCTGTTGTTGTTTCTAAATTAGCTGATTATTTTTTACAAGTAGTAACTTTAACATCAGAGAACTTTGATTCTAAAGATACATCGTTATAAATCCTGGGGCCTGTTTCCAAAAGAGTTACGCATGGCTTAAAGGCACACTAATTTCCTAGAAGCATGCAGCATTATATTACGCATCACCTCATTGGTCAGATCTTGCTCAGGGAATGGCGCCAATGAGACAAATACAGGATGCACTTGGCATTTAGGCGCGACTTTAGATCATGCGTAACTCTTTCTGAAACAACTGCAAGAAGTTATGGTACTTACAAAATTGTTGTGATGCTTTGTACATGTATATGATCTCACCTGGTAGCGCAGTTATTTCTATTTTAAATTTCCAATTACCTGTACCTGTAGGCTTTATGCTCCTTGTTGGTATGTGTTCAGCAAAAGAAATAACGAGTGGACTACATACCGTAATATTTCCATACAAAGCACAAGACTAAAATATTTATCATTGAACAAAATTTCTAGACCTGTCTGTCTTCTTAGTGTTTGTTTTTCTTAACATTTTATTTTAGTGATTTGTATCAATAGATGAATTATAATAGTAATACCATAATAAATGTAACATGACTATAATTGACATGAACACACCAACTTAACCATTTCATCTTTGCAGGGTCGAGCTTGGTCACGTGCTAAGTCAAGAAGAAACTTGGATTATCAGACCGTACTGAGGAACCTTTCAGATCTAGGAATCTCTATCAGAGTAGCTTCACCTAAACTTGTTATGGAAGAGGTAAGATTTATACCAATCAATGCCATACAGAAAATAAAAATCATCAACATATACAATGGTAACAAATAGTGGAAAATGATTAACCCTAAAAGGGCCGGGGGGGGGGGGGGGGGGGGGGGGGGGGGGGGGGGCCTAATCAGCCCCCCCCCCCTCGACATTTCGCGCGGTCATGTCGCTGAAAAAAAAAAATCGCGCTCCACGCATTTATGACTTTTTTCTCTAACATCTTACGCAACTTTTAAATCTATTTTGAAAAAAATTGAGCGTACAGTTTGGAAGTTGCACAACATTATGTAATGCTGCGCAGACTCAAAAACCAGAGATTTTCTGTATTTATATACAAAACATATGGGAAATGGCTTTTCATGCTAAAATCACATTTCTGTATTTAAAATATGGTTATTAGCCATTATTTTAGTTGATATTGCTGTAATCATGAGAGATAATCAATGACCAAAGTATTCCGAACAAAAAAACAATAAAATACATAAGTCGAAAAACAAAGAAATACATAAGAAATTCCCAAAACAATAAAATACATAAGAAATTGAATTAGATACCGGAATTTTTTTCATGTTCAATTGTTAGGAATGCTAGGAAGAATATTTACACGAAGAATTAGCATTCTAGGAGCCTTATTTAATGATTTAGAGCAAAAAGTATGTTTTCATGCATAAATTAGCATAATTAATTAATATAAATTAAAAAGACATTATTTTGGAAAAAACGAACTATACAGTCTTGTAGATTACATCGCACACTACTATCATGCAAATTTTCGCGGCGATCGCGCGATCGGTGGCCGAGATCTGAAGGGGGGGCCTAATGAGCCCCCCCCCCCCCCCCCCCCCCCGGCTGTGAGATGGCAAAAATAACCCGGCCTTTTTAGGGTTAAGGAAAGCAGGTTATTTTGGCGAGCAGATGGAAAAAACACTTCACTTATTTCTTGTTATTTTTATTATTTTTTTTTTTTGCAATTTATTTGCTATTTGCTATTAATTATTTCCTATTTTTTTTATGGCATTTAGTAGCTTTGCCATGAAACTGGCAAACTTCACATTTCCTGTTACATTGTATCACATTTCATGTCGTTTTCCAAGTCTATCTTTTTAATAACACTATAACTGGATGGATAATTTGTATTTTATGACCATAATAAAAAGTAGTTCAATTTATAATTCAATTATCAATCAAAGACCCTGCGTGGGCTATGTTGAAATGAAGATTGGTAAACCACATCATGAATAGTTTATAATAAAATGATTACTTTGTCTTGTGTGAATAGGATCCACAGTCTTACAAGGCTGTGTTAAAATAAAAACATTATAAATCTCATTATGAATTAATACTAGTTTCGTAAAATGATTACTTTGTAATGTGTGATCAAGCTCTATAGTCTTACAAGGCTATGTTAAAATAATAAATTGATAAAACTCATCATGAATTAATGATAGTTTCATATAATGATTACTTTGTCCTTGTGTGAATAGGATCCAGAGTCTTACAAGGCTGTGTTAAAATAAAAACATTATAAATCTCATTATGAGTTAATTAGAGTTTCGTAAAATGGTAGAAGTGTCATAGTCTAGTGGTCATATCACTCGACTGAGAAAGCAAGGACCGTGGGTTCATACCCCGGTATGACACTTACTTCCTAGGGCATGGGCGTTTTGTCTACAATGCTCCTCCCCACCCAGGTGTAAATGGGTACCCGATATGTTTGAGCGCTACATACTTGGCCGCTCAGCTATGACCGGGGTAATAATGTGTAAAACATTCTTTTTAAAGCGCCATGAGCGTCATGCATGACGGACCCGAGCGCTATATAAGAAGCCACCATTATTATTATTATTATTATTACTTTGCCATGTGTGAACAAGCTCTAGAGTCTTACAAGGCTGTGTTAAAATTTAAAAAATGATCCACCTCATCATGAATTAATAAGAGTTTCATAAAATGATTACTTTGTCTTATGTAAACAAGCTCCAGAGTCTTACAAGGCTATGACTATGTTGAAATAAGAAAATTGATAAACCTTATTATGAATTAATTAGAGTTTAATAAAAACGATTACTTTATCTTGTGTTAACAGGCTCCAGAGTCTTACAAGGATGTCACCAGTGTCGTAAATACATGTCATGATGCAGGCATCAGCAGTAAGGTACTCAAACTACGACCAATCGCTGTCATCAAGGGTTAAAGGTCACGCTTTGGAATGCTCATTCAGAGATGCTATCATCACAGATAATTATATGTTGGAACAAAAAAACATTGCATGGATCTGCTGATATTCACAAGAAAAGAGAGGATAATCTTATCTTATTTTTTGTTTGCTCCAAGAGATGATGTCCGATTAATGGATTTGTATGCATGAAAACAGGTTGACCGTTCCCAACAGATTCCGTGTTTACATGGAAGAGGCTAGCAGGCCCTGAAGTTGGAGAAGAAGAAGATATCATAGAATTTTGACAGTACTTATCTTCAATTGTGAATTTTGAAGATGTAATGCAACATCTAACTATGGAGAAAACTTGAGCTAGAGGAAAAAGTTGAAAGAGGATAAAAAGCAAAATCTTGGTTGTTATTTGTTTTATGTTAAGAGCATGACAATCATGACAGTTAAGTTAATGGGCTGATATTTGAATTTTAGATATTCATTATATACTCACGCCTTGAGTATTGTTACCATTATGCCTAGAGGAATCAAGGTGACGAGACTTTGAAAAGCTAAAAAAAAAAAAAAAAGAAGAGAAAAAAGAAGAAGAAAGAAAATGGCTTTCACACTTTGAATTTGCATGACTTACATTTTCATTTGTTCCAAAATGAAGTTAATTTATAAAAATCAATGGTGCCACCTTTAGCTTAAATCGATGTGCTGCATTTCAAATACATTATTTTTATTTTTTTTCATTTCGTTATTCAATAAATTCAACTGTGTTACTGGATATGAAGTAGTAATAGAAGGTGACCATCTTTATTCATAGAAACATTCAGTAAGTCGATTATCATTGCAACTTGTGAATAAACCAATGCTCTTTTTGTTCATGAAATTTGTTTCATAAAATTACTAATTAGCATGAAAATATTTTCTTGGGCTCTGATGAAAGTTCATACATAGAGTTTAACGAATATATTATATTGTTTTCCATCCATCTCAATGAAGTGCCTGTGTATAGTTGCCTGATCAGACAGGAAATCCTTTTAACTGATCATTTCATAGGGCAGGTTATAATAGGGTTCCCTCCCATTAGACCCATAATGTCGGACCAAGACAATTACGTCATTGTAGTAAAATCTCATGAGACTGAAAAAAGAGACACTGGCCCATATTCTGAACCGATGACTGGGCTTGTTTAGGTTGCAAGTTCGTACAAAGCTATTGTGTTAGCCTTTTGTCAAATGCATCAGTCACGATCAGACAAAAGAATTGCACAATAGCTTTTTTCACTAACTTGCAACTAATTTAAATCAGTCTTAGCTCCAGTATACGGGTCATAGAGTTATGTGCATGATATGTGTTTAAAATGAGGCCTGGGAAACTAACTGCCTGTTTTTTTTAAAGTAATCTCATTCTATCCATGCTCATTATAATGGGTTTAAACTATAATGCTGAATATTTGTAGTTCAGTGAATAATAGATAATGAGAGAACAGAAGAAGTATGATTTTATATCCCTTGTTCAGGGAACTTTCTAAAAGTTGGAATTTATGTGAATTTGTTTTAGTTTATATTTTTTGTCATTGTTCAAGTTTACCATAAATGCTGTCCTTCAAGATAATTCTAACTTTGAATTGATATTGTAATACTATAAACTTTGAGTTTTTATTTATCTTTTTACCATGAAATGGTATTAAAAAGTTGAATGTTATTATGCTTTTACATTGCTTCATTATGTATATTTCAAAGATTTACCATAATGGCATCATCAAAATTACAATTTGTTTGATTGTTAGTTTTTCAGTTTAGATTGAGCCATGTGCAATCTGATTTTCTATTCCTTTGATCACAAAAGTGAAGCGAAATACCAAATATAAAAAGTGTAAGAAAATACAAATGTTATTACTTTTCTATAGTTAATGAGTTATTGTATCATCACTTTCGTGATGTTTTTGTTGGTATATTATGTAATCCATATTCCATAATATTAAGGATAATAGTTCAAATCCAATTTACTGTTTCAAAATGCTAATTTTTTTTTTTTTTTTAAAGTTTTGCCTTTTCAAGACTTAAACAACTGTATTAGCCAATATTTTTGCGATTTTGGACTAGTTGGGGAAACTCGCGAGAGCAAAATTTCGCGATTTTGGTGATGACTTCATAACTATAAATAGCCTTGTATTGAGGTGGAAATTGTCCCGATGACCGACTCGCAAAATTCGTGAAAACAAAGTCATCGCGAAAATAACCACTTATACAATATTTAGAATGTCCAATACAATTAGCATTTCTTTCAATTTACTAAATTCAGTTGGTTCATCTACTTATGTATAGTGATATGGTGAAATGACTACACTGTATACATGCTTCCCTCTTTCTACAGAAAAGCTGAATATTGTACATACCAGAATTTCCTGATATATTTTGAAGGATAAAATTGTACATGTATGATACCATAATTTGTTATTTTACTATTCATACTATTATTCAAATTGGAGTATACTTTTTATGATCTTGGAATTTGCATTTTGCCTGGGCTAGGAAACTAGACAGTTTGATTAATGGTAGGTCAGGTTTCCATGTAATGATAAACAGGGATGCCAGGTTTCAAAGTGTACCTATATGACCCTGAAACATAAACAGTTACAATCAATTGAAAATTCTAAAACAACACTTTCAGGTTCAGAGTGAAACTTTTGTTTAGATAGTCCATGCAACAAGTATACTGATTGCATTGGCTAACTATCATTTTGTAATTAATTGTAACTCTTCCTGTTACAGAACCCATGACAAGAAACCTAGATGATATATGCAGGACTGATTTTCTTTATAGCTATTGCTTTAATTCATCTTTAATTTATTGTAAATTGGGAGAGTATATTCAATAAGTCAACGTTATTAGTGAAATGAAGTTTAGTTAAATTCAAAATTGAAATGAACAAAACCTATATATTGACTTTTAAAAAAGTCATTTACAGTAGAAAACTATTAAACTTGTGAAAACTTATGCCTGTGTCTTCATGTGCTTTGTCTCAAAAAGGAAACCTTTAAATTAACCTGCATAGATTCTAATTTTGCCATATGGTTTCAGTTATATTTGTTGAAACCACATTTAAGCTCAAATGTTATATTTCATGAACATAATGAGGAAAAAAAAAAAGAGATGCCATATAGTTGCAACCTGGTAGGCCCTATTGATGAAATATATTGAATATACGTGACAGACGAGCTGATAGAGATGGTCGAAATACTGTGACCTGAATGTTTATTCAACCCTCGAAGTCTGAATTAAAATTTAAAGGTGATAGGACACGGTTGGCTAAAAATAAGGATTGCTGAGAACTTATATTCAGAGAAAGGTTGATGAGAAGAAAGAAGAGAAGGAGAGGACAATTTCACGTGGGGGGGGGGGGGCATGGGTAGCAGGAAAAGAAAAAAAAAATCGGCCCAAATTTTTGCCATTTTAAATAAAGGAGGCAAAACTTAAATGAGGACTAAAAAATATGGCCTTCAAATGCCCTGTTCATGTTTTTGAAAATTTGTGCCCCCTCCCCCCCCCCCCCCCCCCCCCCTCTCCCTCATGGGAAATTAAGGGGCGGTATAAGGGAACACTGTTTTATCTCTAAATCATCTTTTCTTGAAAAACAGCATTCAATATCATTATCATGAAAAAGCCTGCCAGGAGAGAATTTTTGTCTTTGTATGTGAGCAATCATGATTAAAAATGAAGAGACTAGATTCCTACCCACATGAGAGTGAGAGAAAGAGGGGCCACTCGAGAGAGATAAAAGAGCAATCGTAGTCACGTGACAAGTATACGTGGCGCATCAACTTTACACGTATCTCTATGACGTCCTCATTACATATCGGCCCACAAGCACTCGACCCGCGTTTTGAACAAGTCGATGGAAATGTTTTAGGATTTTTTTTTTTTTTATATTTCTAGATCTAGTCAGAGGGTTTAATAACATTTTTTTAAACTTTAAAATCACTCTCGAATGATTAATTCATAAATGCCACTCATATCTTTGTAATTCCAAAGATACGGACTACAGCGCTGTCAAGAGTCATGGGAACGAAATAAATATTACATCGAATGTATGAAGGCCGAGTTCAGCGGCGGTTGAGTCGTATGCATGCCTTTTTTCATTAAGCTAGCCCCCGAAAAAAAACGTAAAGTGAGCGGAGCTATGGCATCCAGGTACCGCTGAACTACACCGTCCGAAATCCCTCGCGATATCGCTCAAGTACGTACCGGCAAAGTCCTCTTCGACCACCGGCTAGGCGTGAACCGGAGGCCAATTTCAAGAGCTTGCTTTAGGAGACTCACTTTCGTGTTCTAGAGCTCAATTTTTAATCATTCTCTATTGGACAAACTGAATCGTTACCAAGATGAAGTGGGCATTGTTTTTAACAGCTCTTTCACAGCTTATCGTGGCAATTATTGCCGCAAAGTCGCCGATTAATCCAGACTTGATCAACGCGAAAGTGGAGCGTACAGTCGACGTGGCTTCCCAGCTCGTGAAGATATCTTCAATTGTCACCCTTGAGAATAGTGGGAAATCAGCAGCAGGATCCTTCGTTCTAGCTCTTGATTCATCTCTTGTTGACAACCTTGCTTTCCTTGGTGCCTCTGTAAGCAGTCTTTTTGTATTAAAAGATTCTAAATTA
Organism: Paracentrotus lividus; assembly: GCA_940671915.1. Lineage (NCBI taxonomy): Eukaryota > Metazoa > Echinodermata > Echinoidea > Camarodonta > Echinidae > Paracentrotus > Paracentrotus lividus. The sequence goes on along the minus strand of CALNVZ010002100.1, from coordinate 69,202,230 downwards.
TATTAGTAATTGTGCACGAAAAAGAGTCACTTTTGTCTTTGACTCAATGACTGTCTTTTGAGTTTTGTCTGAATTTATGATTTTTCTCTTTTAAGTGAATCATTAAAAGATTTAATAAAAAAAAAATAAAGGTCAATTGACAATTACTCTATCTTCTTACTTATAGACTGATGAGTTGTTGATGTTGTGTTGTGTTTTGCTTTTCAGTTTTATTTCATCAGACGTTATTACGTTATTCACCACATTGACATTGTCAATTTTTTTTGTTATCGCGTGTTATAAACATCTTATTTTTCTGTTGTAGTTTTTTAAAATAAAATTAACTCTTTCTGACTTCAAATACATTTTTTTCTTTTATTACCATTCCTAGGAGGTTTCTCAAAGTTCAATTAGAGTTTAGACTTAGAGTCAATCTGGTATTTTTTTGAAACACTTGACTTGGTTCAGTTGGTTGTCAGAATCTAACGAGTAATTATGACCACGATATTAATGATGCATGGACAATGGATGATAATAAATATTATAAAATGGCTCTGTGATTTTACGCATCGTTGTTGGTCAAAACGCGTCACGTGTGCATGCTGAATTTTCGATGCAAAGCACCATGGTGCATTTTGCTGCGCAAAAAAAGTGATAACACATACATCCGGGTCTTTTCTGTGTCTTGTTTACTTTCTTGGATGACGATCATGATGTAGATCTTGAGCTACTTACCAAAAATTCCAAGGGATAATCCCTTGGAATTTTTTTGGTAAGTAACTCAAGATCTACTAGATCTAGCAAAATGTCGCAATTTTATAAAAGCGTTAACACACTTCCCTGTATTGTGTGATTAAACGTAAATGCAGTGATCGCTCGATGCTTCGTATGGGGCGCTGCTGCACACTCGCCTGCGGCTCTTTGCAGCGCGACCCCTATCCAAAGTTATCTCGCGGTGCACTGCATTCACCGCTAAGGCACGCTCGGGCGTGTGTTAATGCTACACCAACAAACATGACAAATTAATAAATTTAAACTCTCATTGCAGACTGGCTCTGGAGATGAAAAGAGTACTTTGGCCATAACATCAACATCTGTTGAAGGAAGAGGGTATGTATCTCAATAAGATTTTATCTTTTTAAGTGTTTGCTGACGTCTGTGCTATTAGTGTTTTGATGATAGATGTTTAGAAATGGCAGAAGAAAATCAAATTTTCGGGTAACATTCAGAACATGATATACTTGGAGCTTATTATTTCAATTTTTTTTTTCTGAAACAGGTTGATTCTGTTGGGGAAGGAAATATGAATATTTGTATTGAACCATGCCCATGGAGATATTTTTTACCCAATTTTCATAACCAAATTACAATCTAATCGACATAGTGACGATTGAGTCAAACACATTCATGGAGACTTGAGTGGCACAAAAAGTTTGCCGTCTGAATGGCTTTCTGTAGTGTGCATAAACTTCCCAAATATATCAGTGTTATATTGCCACACTTTATATTGAGAGTCAAAGTACATTAAAAATGTTTAAAAATATATAAATTTATGTTGAATTATTATAAGTCTATTGTTCTGTATTTTCAGGGAAGGAACATGCTACAGTGTGAAACTGGACTCTCCATTATCCGGTGGGGCATCTATAGATGTTAGCATTGAAGCCGTCTACACTCACGTGCTCAGACCTTATCCAGCTAAGATTACTCAGAGCGAGAAACAGTTTGTGGAATTCACTGGAAATGCTTACTTTTTGTCTCCATACACCACCAAGACGCAAACTGCTAAGGTAGATACCGTGATTGCATCAGCTCCAGCTGATAAGATAAGAAGTTTATATCATGGCAGTGGAATTGGTCTTCCTCTTTCAAAGAAATTAAAGGAGAATTGTCCCTTTGTAGATAGTTGGCTTACTGTGGATGCAGAAAAATCAAATAAGCATATTAGTGAAGATTTGGTGAAAATCGGATAAATGATAAGAAAGTTATGAGTATTTGAATATTGAGATCTCTAATGACATAGGAAATCTCCCATTGGCAACGCAGTCACCATTTGTGATGTCACAAAGGGAGAACTCCCCACATGGTGTGCACAAAAACTATTCAAAATGTCTCTTTATTTTCATTCTAATGATAGAACAGCTTTTCTTTTCATGATATATTATGACTTTCATATATTTACAAGTCATCCAATAAAAAGATTCTTTATTCTCCCTTTAGAATCAAGAAAAAAGAGGATTTTAGTACAATGTGTACAATAGATATCGGAAAGTTCTCCCTGCATTACATCACACATCATGGTCGCATTGCCAATTGGAGGATCTCCATATCATAAGTGATCTCAAAATCTAAAAATTCATATCTCTCTTATTCATTGCCTGATTTTTCTGAAACTTTCCCAATATGTTTTGGGGGTTTGTCTCCATTCACTGAAGCTAAATTTCTCTGAGGGGATAATTCCCCTTTAAGTGTAAACATGAAGGGTGGAACAAATTACTACCAGTATCTCATTACGGACAAATAGAAGAAGTAAGGTTTGATATCTTTTAAATACATTTTTGCAGACAAGAATAAGAGCTTTGAAGTGAACCAGGGTTTTCTTTTTCTTTATTTGTCTTTCATTTTGAGCAGCCAATTTATTTTATCATTTAGCTTGCAACTACTGCATAAGCCATATATTTTATGGGGGTATTTTTGCAAATTGCACCAGTCCATCCTCTCCAAAATTTCCACTTCAATACAAAGTTAGTTAAAATACCAAGTAGCAGACAAAGTACATATAATATGATGTTGCTTGTAGAATCATAAATCTGATTATTCTAAAGTATTTCTTGTTGATGTTGGCTGTTTTGTTCTCTAAAGGTAATCATTTCATCCAGTAATGTGGAGTCCTTTAGCAAAGTGAATCCAGTATCCCACAATGAAGATACCATTACCTATGGACCATATGAAGATATCGCTCCAATGAGTCAGGTAAGATTCCAACTGTTTCAATCAACAAACATATTATTGTCTTGTTTTAAAACCATAAAGCTTAAAAAAGGTTTAAATTTGTCCTCTGATTGATATAGTACTATGAGGACTTTATTGTAGTATGCTATTGTTTACAAGCACCATACAGTATAAGATGTAAAAATAGTAATGTTAGAATCAAGGTACTATCAGATAATTCGTTTTTCTGTTTTGGAAACGGAAAAGCAAAAACGGAATATTGGGCAAAAACTGATTCTGATTTGGTGAAAAATAACAGAATATTGAACACCTCTTCTGATTTCCTTTTTTCGTTTTTCCGTTTCCAAAACAGAAAAACGAATTATCTGATAGTACCGTTTAATATTTCCTTTTCCTTTTTCTGTTTTGCGTTCGGAGCCAGAACAAAGACATTCGAAAGGGAAGAGAGGACACTCGTATACCGGGCAATATAACGCTCTAAATTAATAATGTATTTAACATGTACAGCTAATGAGTGGCTTTCATTAATTGTGCCCCTGCCTTGATCTGCTACTGCAGACCTGTCAAAACTCCTCTTTTTTTTGGGGGGGGGGGGCAGTGGCGAATTAGAAGTGGACCAAAATTATTTCAGATTTTGGCAGACCCAATATTTTTTTTTTACTACGTCACGCCAGACCGTGCGAGCATAAAGCTACATCAATTTTTTACTCGTCAAGTTTACCAAGCGATTGAGGGGTGGGGGGTCGAGCAGGAGCGGCCCCATACCAAAAATTTAGAAAAAAGTTCCTTGATTTGGGGCCTTGGGCCCTTCTCCCTTTGTATTTATTTTGTTATTATTAATTTTTTTTCTTTTTTTTTTTTCTTTTTCTTTTTAAGATGCATGATTGATGACAAACCCAAGTAATGTATACCTCTATGGGTGATGATCTTTTAGCTTGCCGATGGCCCAACAAAACGCATGTCTACCCCCTCCCCCCTTATCGCTCGACCAACGTGAAGTGAAAAAACATGATGTACGTTTTTGCTTTTCTGGCGTGACGTATAGGGAAAGCGTGTGCATGCCAAAATCTGACATTTCAATTTTGGGCTCCCAATGTAATTGCCCATGTAACTGCACCCCCCCCCCCCCCTCGGGACTTTCGATAGGTCTGCAGTAGCGGATCAAGGCAGGGCCCAAGGGACGCACATTCCTATACTTTGAAAGCCGCTCATGAGCTGTACATGTTAAATACAAAATTAATTTAGAGCGTTACATTGCCCGGTATACGAGTGTCCTCTCTTCCCTTTCGAATGTCTTTGTTCTGGCTCCGAACGCAAAACGGAAAAAGGAAAAAGGAAATATTAAACGGTACTATCGGATAATTCGTTTTTCTGTTTTGGAAACGGAAAAACGAAAAAAGGAAATCAGAAGAGGTGTTCAATATTCTGTTATTTTTCACCAAATCAGAATCAGTTTTTGCCCAATATTCCGTTTTTGCTTTTCCGTTTCCAAAACAGAAAAACAAATTATCTGATAGTACCTTGATTTGTTAGGTTCTGAATTTATATTATTTTATGAATATCTTCCACAGATCTTGAAAGGTAAGAAAGAATTCATATCAGATACAAATGTAATTTCTGATCTACAAAATATAGCCTTAGAATAAAGATATGATTTGTTTGAATCTATTTCTTACTTTTAAAAAAAATTCATTTGTAAAGACTTTCTGGAATATTTCATAAAATATAATTTGACTGCTGGTAAATTTGTTTATAGCTTTATGATGTAAAATACTAAACAAGCAGTGAGTTGATGCAAAATGGTTGAAAGATATGTTACTCCTTTACAAATATAACAGAATTTGAATATTAAAGAATATTTGTATGTGTTCTTTTAACAGGCTGAATTGAAGGTCCACTATGAGAATAATTCTCCTTTCCTTACTGTGACGACCATGACCCGTGTTATTGAAGTATCTCACTGGGGTAACATTGCAGTAGAAGAGACTGTAGATGTGAGCCATACAGGAGCAGTTCTTAAAGGACCTTTCTCTAGATATGATTACCAAAGAACACAAGATGGATTTTCTTCTGTCAAGTCATACAAGGTGAGAAACGTGAGGGGTTCTGGGGAAAAAAATTCCTCTTTTTATTTACATTAGGTGATAGAATATATGTGAGCGGCAGTGACAAAATTGCAGCTCCCAAATGCCCTGAAGAGCCTCAGACAGTCATAAAACAGCCCCTGCTTTAGTACTTCATTTTTTTAAAGGATATAATGCGAAATGATAAGGTGTCATAGTATTATGCTGGCAGGCTTAAAAGAAGCCTTAATATATCTCTTGATGAGGAGTTCTGGGAAAAGTTTTATAAAGATAAACAAGGTTTCTGTAAACAACATTCGAAGGACCGAAAGCCTAGGGCTTAGGGAAACTGGAAGATAAAGCAAAAGTAGTTCAAAGCAACATGGGGTTTCGAGGAAAGAAGTGGGAGGATGATATTTTCTAACTGGAGGCTATGAGGTAGATGCACATCATTAAATCCCAGCAAATCTAAACTTGAAGATTGTGAAATTTGCCCAACTTTGGCAATTACTTTTATAAGTTTCAGAAGGGCTGTCGTCATTCTATCTCCATTAGCCTTCAAATGAAAAACTCATTTTTGAGATACAAAAATTTTCTTGTTTTTGAAAACTTATCAATTTATTAATACTTTTCCATTCACTTGTCCTTCATTCTTCTTCCTACTTTAGACCATCTTGCCAGCTGCAGCGCGTGATATCTACTACCGAGATGAGATTGGTAACATCTCTACCAGTAATATGGTTGAGCATGAGGACTATGTAGAGCTGGAGCTTAGACCACGATTCCCTCTTTTCGGTGGCTGGAAGACTCACTATTATATTGGTTATAACCTACCAAGCTATGAATACCTCTACAGCTCAGGTTAGTATATTATTAATTCTATGTTAGATATGGAAAGAACACTGTAAAACAAATTGAAGAGAATAAAATAAAAGAAAAGAAAGATTAAAAAACAACTGAGCCTCCCCCCCAAAAAAAAAAAAAAAAAATATATATATATATATATATATATTAATATATATATATATATTATATATATAATAAAATAAAATATATAAATAAATCAAAATTGCTAGAAGAAAAAAGATTTCTTTTCTTGTCCATGTTTCCTGTGCTAGAAATGGTTGTTAAAATGTTTTAGATCATAATAATTCATGAAAACGATATTAAGACATGACACATAATCATGATATATGTACAGTGGTCATAGACTTTTTAAAAGCAATGAAGTAAACTGCCTGCAAGGAAATTCTTAGTCTCTTTTAATAATAAGAACATGTTACTTGTTGCCCTTTTAAAATCATAATAAATTATAAAACAATGTTCACCTATGCCTTACACCCATTAGTCATGCAGAAGTTCTCTAATTTATTTTTGAAGCAATGAAAAATGAAAAAGCTTGGAGCAAAAGCAAATTGTCATCTGCTGATTTATTCAATTGTCAAAAGATAAGTGAAATAATTTTCTTATTTCACGTTATGCTTGTAGATACATTTGTAACCTTAAGTCCATATAAAAGATATTTCATATAGTCTTTGCATTCTTCTTACATAGAAATTTGGTTTTCAGTGATGTCTCAAAAATATTCAAGAAAATACTCAAATACACACAAAAAAAACAATCATTTGTGCAATGCTTCTATAAACCTTGGTATGATTTATTTATGTATTTGCATATACCAGTTTGTATTGAACAACTAATAATTGAGTCTCTCCATATTTTTCTTTGATTGTAGGAGACAACTACATTCTAAAGATGCGTTTCTTGGATCACATCTATGATGACATGAATGTTGATGAAGTCGTCTTGAAAATCATTCTCCCTGAAGGATCAAAGTAAGATATATTGATCCAAAATTTGTGTTTCGTAATTTTTCATCTTTAGTTTCCTCAATGCGTGTTAGTATATTGATGTAGAAAACAATTTGACAAGAAAAGACATTAATCTCTTTTTGTAAAACATCTTATTGTTACTTTGATTTCACTTTTAAATGTTTTTCAAACAATTATTCATGGATATTATATACAAATATGTTGTATTAAATAGTTCAAACTTAAATGTAAATATTAATCTTAGTGTTTATGACTACTGGAACATAAGATTTAGACCAATTGATTGATAGGATGATAAAATCTAACAAAGGTAAAAACGTAGTGAAAGCAACCATAATGATAGCCATAATTTGGTTTGTGGTTGTCAAATAACATTTAGTTTATTGAGACTGAATACTTACTTTCAGGAACATTGATCTGGTGACCCCATACCCTGTGAAGCGAGCTGCTGATGAGAAACATTTCACCTACCTCGATACCATTGGACGTCCAGTTGTTGTGGCATCCAAGAACAAACTTGTGGAACAACATATCACAGACTTTGAAGTAAGTCCAAACATTCAACTAAGCAACAGACTTGCAAATTTTGTATTTTGAATTTTATATTTGAATTGTGGGTATATCAGAATGTGATTACATATGAAATAGCATCGTCAATTTTGACTATAAACATTTGTAAAGAAAAGTTAAGACTATTATGTCACTCAGTTCTGCAGGCAGTCATCCTTTGGTTAGCAGTGATTGATATCACTATATTACTTATTATTGAATTGTGTCATTACATTCACACTATGTTCCAAGCAGCCAAGGCAATCATGTTTTTAATCTTGTTTCGGACATTTATTGGAGTTTTGAGCTTACTGACAAAACTCCAACAAATGCTTAGGTTTTAGACAAGAAACATAAATATCATGGCTACCTGGAATATAGATGTAAATATAGTATTAATCTACTGCTAATGTCATATGATGGTGATGTGCAATGATATACGTGTAAATGTTTTTCATTATTGTATATTTTGTTCTTTTCAGCTTCACTACTCCTTCCAGAAGTTGCTTCTGCTTCAGGAGCCTCTGTTGGTTGTTGGAGCATTCTATCTTCTGTTTGTTACCATCATTGTTCTTGTGCGCATGGATTTCTCCATCTCAAAGGTAAAATCAATAACTTATTGTTTAAAGCCAATACGAACCAGCAGCCTTGTATAGCACCACCTCAAGTCTTCAACTACTCAATCTGGCCCGGCTTATAATCCATAATGCAACATTCTGAGCAGTGTGGTATTATAATATAGGCCGAATGGAAGATAACACATTTATTTGCTACTCAGTGTATTCATACCCAAGTAATTATGTTACCAAGTAGCAAAATAGCTATCTTCTGCTCCACAATTTTTTAGTTTCCCTATAAAAATAACATAACAAATAGGGCCTTTACTGATTTAGTCGCACCGAAATTGCAAATAGGCCTAAAATGTTGGTGTACATATTGGCTTGGTTGGTTAGAATGTAAAGTATGAGGCATGGAGTGGTCTTTGATTTAAAAGTAAAAACATTACAAATGTTTGATTTTGTTTTTGTATTTTTGTAGGATGAAGTGTCTGAATCTCGCATGAAGGTGGCTGGTCTTGTTGAAGAGGTTTCTTCCCAGCAAGCCAAGCGTAGTCGTCTCACCAAACGATATGAGGATGCTATCTACAAGTACAAGTCTAACAAGGATGCAAATGGTTTGTCCATCTCTTATACTTACACAAACTCACTCTTTTTCTAGATGTCATATTAGAAGATACAACGATAACTTCAAAGAAAAATCTAATTCGTCAAAGATTGATGCATTTTGTTAAAACTACTGTACAGTCCACTCCCAAAATAACAAGATACAAATAATAATGATAATGTGGTCATTCCCCCGACCCCAATTTGTGCAAACCTATGTGTTCACTGATCAGTATACTAGTCAGTGAGGTAATTCACGTGGTCCCTAATCACTCATTATGATAGGTGTCGACTGTGTAACTATAATTCATCCAAATAATGGGAACTTCCATTGCTCCACAAAGTGAGAAGTCAGACATTCTGGAATACTATGTGAATACATAATTACGTGTAACTTTTGGGATCATCAATTTGTAAGTTCTCAGTAACTTCCTCATGATCCAGCCATTATTCTCTGTTTATGTTTTTATCACATTTTATATTTCTGTAGCACTTGATTTTGAAAAGAAATGCTCAAATGTTTTTTTCTTGATTTGTATGTTTTTATGAATGTTTTATGACAGTGGTGAGTAAATTTCAATCTTACATGTACTCATTATAATAAGGGGCTTGGGTCCAATCTGCGTACCTCATTATAATGAATTCATATATGCACACTTTTGAAATTTTGACCACTGCTGTGAAATTATATCCACGTATTGCCTCTCCCACTCAGTAACTAGTGATTGACTCATCACTGTTGATTATGTTTTAATACATTTATGTCTGTCCGTTGGTGTTATGAAGCATGATTACTACTGTAATCGTGGAAATATTCGTGGTACATTTTCGCTGATTTCGCGCAAAGATAGGCAGGCGCGAATCTAAAAACCCACGAATATATGAGTATGCTTTTTATGCATAAATATTGGGATGGTTCAATTGCGTACAAACATGCAGCACGAATTCAAGAACCTGTGAACATTCTTTGAGGACGCTCAGCGCGAAAAATTAATCGCGCAAAAATTACAGCGAATACAGTACTTACAATAAATATGAACTAATGAATACAATTGTTTTTTCTTGTAGGATTCCGTGCTACACTGAAGAAGATTGAGAGTGAATATCGGTCTGCTACTGATGCTATTAAGGACTTGGCTGTTACTATCAGCAAGGAGAATGCTGATGTAGGAGATAAGGTTTGTAATAAACTCTCAAATAAACTAACAAAACAGTTTGTCAAATGTATATAAAATAAGCCTGCTAAAAGTGGAGAGAAACGATGTCGTCCAGTTTTCCAGTTTGTTTTTCATCTATCCTGATGCTTAATGAACAAATATTTTATAAGCTAATATTTTTGCGATATTCTACTTGGTGGGGGAAATTCACTATTGTGAGGTTTTCATGACTATTAATAGCCATACATTGAAGTTGAATTGTTCGTGAGGAGAACTTATACTTTTATAACAAGATCTCTTTGTACTGAACACATATGTTTACACATGTTTGAAATTACGATCAGGACAATTCTTGTATCTGTATTTATTATATAATGGAAGTGGACTGTATAGATTGATGATCATGGTGTGAGATGAAACTATTAAACTGGTACCAATATATTGATTTGTTTGTATTCAGGTTGGTGAGGTGCAGAAACTGAGTCGTCAACACAAGGAGCTGATCCAAGCAGCCATCACTAACGCTGAGAAGGTCATGGCTGGAAAGTTCTCCAAGAATCAATATGTAGACATCGATAAGGCTACTACAGCTAAGCGTACTGAGCTGGAAGTTAAAATAGAAGCCCTTCTTTGCAACCTGTAAATGGGTTCTTCATTCTCACTTATTCTACCCATAGATGGCTGTCTGGTAGATTTGAAAATAACATTTCTTCTTTCTTTTTTTAAAAAGACACTTTGTGACATCTTATCATTTCTATAAAAAAGTAATTTTTCTTTCAGAATAGTAGAATAGAATAAGAATGAAGGATGTGGATTATCATCTCATCTGTAGAGTTTTAAAGACGCTTGGAGAAGGGATGACGGAGGATAAAGAAGGATTTGTTTAAAAAAGATAATTTTCTTTCTTTTGTCTGCTGTTGATTTTTGATAATACAGCGACATGCTGTTGGTGTACATATTATGAAGATGGTCTGGTTAGGTTTATAAAGCTGCTTTCATATGTAATAGATTATAGTCTGTAAGACTGAATTATGTTTTTTTTGACAAATTTTGATAATGTTGATAAAAACAAAAAAAAATCACTTCGGTGACACATTCTTACGTATCACATATGCATAGCTTCATATTGTCAGAATCAAAACTTTATTGAAATTTTTTGACAAAATGACAACATTGGTCATTGTGTTAACATTCTGGTAAATACTATTATTGGCTATAGATTAACTGTCTTGTGGATGCTTTGTTGTCAATGACAGCTATGGTTGCTGCGGGATTTAAAACCATTTATTGTGCCGAACTGCTTCTGGAGGTACATGTAAGAAATATCGCATGCCAGCTGAACAAACAAAGCATCATGAATTCATGTAATCAGCAAAGTAATGTATGATTGTTGTCTCTGTTTCGTCTGCTCCAATAAAAGTTCACGCCTCAATATTATTGTCCCACATCGTTTAGTATGTTATTATATTTGTTTAAGTTAAAATCTGTGACAAAGAAGTGAGTAAGTGCTAGATGGAAGTGTATACAGTTCACTCCTATTATTATAACAAGATGCTGGAGACCAAGCCAATTAACCTTGCTACAGTCGGCTCCTGGTATAAGTAGCATAGATGCAAGATTTTGTTACAGCAATTCTCCAAGTCCCAATGTTCCTATGTCTTTTTATGTCTCTGTGTTCTATATTAATAAACAAGATTTCATTATACAGTCCACTTCTCTTATAATGAGGATCATTGGGACCAAGCCAACTTCTTTGTTATTAAAGGGGAAGTTGACCCTGGAATTTTATTGGTTTTAAAAAAATGCAGAAAAATAAAAGAAAATTATGAGTGGAAATTTGAAGAAAATTGTCCAAAAAATAGCGGAGCTCTGAATATTTAAAGTTTTGATTCTGTGACATCATGTGCGAGCTGCTGTCCTATGTGTTATGCAATTTAATTTCCATAAAGTGTAATTTTTTCAGAAGAATATTATATCACCTGTGCGGTCGATATCATCAAACCTATGTTCATAAACATGCCTCTATCAAATTGACCCATTCCTTTTTCAAGAAACATGAAAAAAAGACAAATTTTATGGAATTAACATACACAACGCAAGGGAGAGCTGCTCGCATGTGACGTCACATAATCAAAACTTTAAATATTCATAACTTTTTTGGACAATTTTCTTCAAATTTCCACTCATATTTTTCTTTTATTTTTCTGCATTTTTTAAAACAAATAAAATTCCAGGGTAAACTTCCCCTTTAAAGGGATTAAGTAACTTTCAAAAACAAGAGCAATGAGATCAAGATTGATAAAATTATATTGTTCCCACAGTAAAAACAAACTACTGAAATTTTCAGATCAAATGGAAGTCATTTACTATCTTAAAACAGTGAAATTTCAAACGCGGCCGAGGATACGGCTGCGCATGATTAATTCATACCGCTCCGTTGAAAGCTTAGCCGCCCGGTAGGCACGGCGACTTGACAACAGGAAATGCGGTGAAACGCACGCGGTTTTGTAAAGCGTCTCGAGGCGGGTTAGAAAATTTGAGTATAAAATCTAAGATATCTCGAAAGTAGAGCAAGCAAGTAGACTGCAATTTTTAAGGAATACCAGACTGACCTATGTGTTCATAATCATGATGGCAAAATGAGCTAAATCCAAAGTTTGCAATTTGAATTTCATTCAATGATACTGCATCCCTTTAATAACAAAGTAGTTGGCTTGGTCACCAATGATCCTCATTATAACAGAGGTGGACTGTATAATGAAATCTTGTACTTAAAGACCGTTGACGGAGTAAATACAACCTTACATCGATTGAAAGCTAAGTAGGCGTATAACATAAATACCCCCAAATAAATTAAATTTTCATAACCGTATTCATAAAAAGATGATCGAACCTCAACCAGGCCATCCCTCCCAAGTACTCGAAAAAGTACCCCTATTATATTTTCGCGAGCGTGACGTCAAAGAAGTTTAAGGGAATGCTGCTGCCAGGCATGATTGGGTTTCGCCTTTAGAAAACACGTTTGGTTATTGGCTAGTAGATCAGAACAATAGAATTCTAGCACACATGAGTGTCTATTGTTCTGACATAGCAATACAACGTGTTTTCTAAAGGCGAAACCCAATCATGCCTGGCAGCAGCATTCCCTTAAACTTCTTTGACGTCACGCTCGCGCAAATTTAATAGGGTGCTTTTTCGAGTACTTGGAGGGATGGCCTGGTTTGAGGTTCGATCACCTTTTTAATGAAATACTTTCTAAATGGAATGATAAAAATGCTTAAATTGGGATTGTTGATTTACTTCAATAATCACATGACCCTCTCTTACCTTGTTTTGATGTGAAAAATTGCTTGTAATATAAAACCTCATTGGCCCGTATTCACAAAGTTGCCTACAGCCTAGTATAGAACCTAGCTTAAATATGTGGTTTAACTATGGCTAGCAAATATGGGACACAATCTTGAAAAGTAAATATTTGATTTACCAAGATGTGTTTACTTAAACTATTTAAACTGCATGGGAATGATAATTGTACAAAAGTTTTCCTAACCACTAAAGCATGATTCCACAATCACAGTGAGTAAACGTGTAAGGAAATGGCAACGTAGACACATTTGTCTCCCATATTGCTAGCCATAGTTAAACCACAGATTTAAGCTACGTTTAATCTTTGTGAATACGGGGAAATGCGAAAGTGATTGGTGGAAGTTGATTTGTAGATGTGAAAAATGAAAAGATTTTGAAAGAGAGAGAAAAGAGAATTGAAAGCAGAGATGGTAGAACATGAATAAATGGGGAAAGGGAGAACTGTGCTTCAGGTTTTCATTTCATTCAAATAGAAAATATTTTTACAATTAGTTGTTACTCTTGTTAAATGCAAACAAAACACTCATGAAAATTTGCAAGTGGTAGAAGTAACACATTTTTCGTACAATTAATATCAACCTTGTGATAAAATTTACAATTATTATTTCCCCTACAATACAAGTGTTCAATTGTTGTTTTTTGCGATGTACATGTGGTTGTTTTATATCAACAAAAAGGTGGTTTTTTGTAATATTTTTTATAAACAGGGTGACCCAGAAAAAGGAAACCCAAGTTTGATCATCAATAATTTAAAAAATATATACCATGGTGATTATAAATTTATATCACTGGAAATGCAACTCATTACCATTTTAATGATACCCCGCTCAGCTCACCAATGTCACGCATCACTGAACTCATTGTTTTGAAAATGTCTTGCAAAATTGTGAGTGGTTCACTTTCACGCTCATTGAGATGGGTTGCTGCAATGTTCCTAAAGGGAACCCAACTTTCATCATCAATCATTTTAAAAACATGATAGTAGTGATTATGACGTTTATATCACTGAAAGTGCCACTCATTATCATTGTATTGATATCTCTTTCAGCTCACCAATGTCACGCATCACCGAACCCCATTGTTCTGAAAATATCTTGCAAAATTGTGATTGATGCACTGTCATGCTTCTTACATTATCCATGGGGAACTGAAGGTTCTCTGGGTTTCGTGACCAGTAACATGTCGAAATTACCTGGATGTGAAGGGTTAAAGACTAAATAAGTAAAATATCCAACCCATTTATCAAACCTCATTTATTTTAAGTCACTGGAATGCTTTAGCTTAGATTTTGTTAGGAAATTTGAAGCAACTCATCTCAAGGAGCATGAAAGAGAACCTATCACAATTTTGCGAGACAATTTTCAAAACAATGGGGTTTAGTGATGGATGATATTGGTGAGCTGAGAGATGTATCATTAGAATGGTAATGAGTTGTACTTTCCAGTGATATTAAATTCTTAATCACCACTGAAGTATTCTTGAAGTTATCGATGTTCAAAGTTGGGTTTCCTTTCCAGGCACATTCACACAAACCATCTCAAGGTGCATGAAAGTGAACCACGCACAATTTTACAAGACCTTTTCAAAACAATGGGGTTTAGTGATGCGTGACATTGGTGAGGTGCGCGAGGTATCATTAGAATGGCAATGAGTTGCACTTTACAGTGATATAAATTTCATAATCACCATTGGAATATTTTTGACATTATTGTTGATCAAATTTGGGTTTCCTTTTTTCGGAAACACCCTGTATATTATGTCAATTATATCCATGTTATCAAACTGCAAATTTGATAGGTTATGTTTATTTCATATTGTGTTAACTACGACATTATGTTATTCAGGCTGGGCTAATTTGTTGGTCTCTAAACAAAAAGGGTATACTAGTTTAAATGAGAAGTGAACGTAGGGAATTTGGGGTTTTGCCAGGGTTCGACAAGGTTCGTTAAAAGTATTTCGCAGTTTTTACTTTCCAAAGAAATTTATTTTTCGCAAACAGTTGCAAGGGTTCAAAATAGTTTTCTTTTTTTAAACCAAATATTGGGGAAATCAGGACCCATCTCTGTCATTAGTAAACGTTAGCAACTTTTTGTGAAAGTGTGAAATGATCAAACGCTCAAAATCTGTTGGCGAACGTTAAGAAATAGCTGCAATTTTGAAATTTTCGTTGGGGATGTCAAAACTATTTGCGCACGTATGCGAACATTTTACAACTCTTTGTAAAAACAACAACCATTGCGAAATCTAAACAACTCCTTAATTCGCTACGTTCGCAAGCTTCACCACTACACGACAAAGGAAAATCCCTTGTATCTTAAGCCGCACTCTACGCCCCCGCCTCCCAAAAAAAAGTGTTGGCGGTCAGTGAAAACTTTCTAACAGAGGAGAATTTAGTAAAGCCCCCCGCCCCCATCCAATACTTGGGATCAAAAGATCTGTCAATATAAAATATCTTAAACTTTTTTTATTTATTTATTTTTTTTATAAAAAAAATAACAACATGCGGTATATATTTGTAAGTGAAAATGTTTCCAATTTCGGTTATGGTTTATATACATGTGTATCGACATTATATAGCCCCCTCCCCCTCCAACAATCCGTCTCTCTCGGTCTCTCTCTCGCTCTCTCTTGGTATATGTCTTTGTCCCCTCTATTTCTTTTTCTCATCTCTGTACTCCTCTGTAGCTCGATGTCTTTCTCTATCGACGTTAGAGTGTCTCCATTAGAGTGTCTCCTTAACTCTCAAGCTTTTCTTAGCTGCCCTCCACGTCTCTGCCTAAATTCTCGCCAGTACTGATTTTCGTCCACTTCCAACCTCAATTTTTGTCCCTTCATCCCATCACCCGCTAGCAACCTTTCTCTGTTATTCTACAGCATCTTTCAGAATTCCCCTCTTTGTCCCTTTTAATCCTCTTTTCCCCCGCCTCCTTCTTGTTGCTGCTTTCTTTTTCTTTTCTTCTTCTTTTTTTTTATATAGCAAGTTTCATGGGTAAAACACCTATTGGTCTACAACCTATTGGTCCACTAGCCAATAGGTCTACCTCATTCAGTCTAAACCCTAATGGTCCACTAACCATTTGGTCTACACGCCGATTGGTCCACTACCATGTTTACATCAATTGTCACTACCAGTTCGTCTACATCCAATGGTCCACTACCAGTTGCGTCTACATCCAATTGTCACTACAGTGGTCTACATCCAATTGGTCCACTCACCAATTGGTCTACATCCAATTGGTCACTCACCAGTTGGTCACATCAATTGGTCACTCACCAGCTTTGGTCTCACATCCAATTGGTCCACTCACCAGTTGTCTACATCCAATTGGTCACTCACAGCTTGGATCTACATCCAATTGGTCCACTCACCGGCTGGTTCTACATCCATTGGTCCACTCACAGTTGGTCTACATCCAATTGGTCCACTCACCAGTTGGTCACATCCAATTTGGGCCACTACCAATTGGTCTACATTCAATTGGTCCATCCAGGACCGGTTTCTACATCCAATTGGTCCACTTACCAGATTGGTCTAATCCCAATTGGTCCACTCACAGTTGTCTACATCCAATTGTCACTCACCGGTTGGTTACATCCAATTTGTCCACTCCCGGTTGGTCTACATAATTGGTCACTCACACAATTGGTCCACTCACCATTGGTCTACAACCAATAACTGATCCGCTAACCATGTGTTGTATCAATTCTTCAATAGGGGAGTGGCAGACATAATATGTTTATCAATCAGTAAATTTTAAGTGGGGGCTACGTGAGGGAGTTGGTGAATTTTTTTCGGAAACTTCGGCCGTCATACATCAGCCGTCAATTGCGGTATAAAAAAATCTTTTATTCCTTTTAGGTTTTGCTCGACTTGGCACACCAATTGGGCCCCTAGTTAATGTTAATGCTGGGCACAAGCCCCCCCCCCCCCAAGAATACGTGCATGTTGTTTATTTACAGTTTTACCTCTAATAATATAATTTGCATGCTTCAAAGTGTCATAGTACAAGTAAAAGGAGGCGGGCGTTTTTTTTTTTAGTCATTAACCTGAAAACGGTGCATTTTTAAGCGAGCTGAGAGCGAGACCACTCTCAATTGACTGTGTGTTATAAATAGCTAGTCTAAAGTATACCTTTATAGAACTATTTACAAAACTGTGTAAAAATTAACTACAATTTTATTTGTTATGCAGATCTACAATGTTTTGTACTTGGGGCAACAAATATACATGATTTGAAATTCCTTTAAAAATTTTAAAGTAAAAGGGTGGTTTATATGGCTGAAAAAGATTCACTATTCAATGTTGCATATGGTAGGAATAGGAATATAGTTGAGGTACTTCAAAGCGTTGTTATACATTAGGTGCTAGTTATACCTTAGGAGCTTTCAGTTCATACTGGCTTTAAAGAAAATCAAGCGTGCAATGCACGAGCAAATGTTTTAAGTCGAAACGAAACCATTAGTGTTCTTTTTTTTTCCTTCATCTATATTTTGAACCCAGAAAATAATAGTGCTTAGTGCATTTGATCCATGAAACAAGTTTCGTTTATAACACACGTGTTTTTAGATCCCCTCGTCTCGGTCCATTTTCGATATTTATTATACTATTCATCCTGTTTCATCATCTTAATAAACATTATATTAAATTTTTTTATTCTCTCATTGTTGCAAGCTCTCTTTTTTTTTCTATACTTTCTTCCGCCCCTTTTGGAGAACGGATCCGCCTTTCCTTTTAGCTCGTGTTTGGCCGATCGTAATTTTGAAAACTTTATCAATTGGATGTGAGACCAAACGTTTTAGACCAATTGGATTGACCATCCTAGTAGATCCTAATTGGATGTTGGGCCAATCGTTTTTATATATCCATCGCCTTAGACCAATCTGGTTGTCGGACCAAACGCCTGTAGACCCAATCTGGGTTTTTAGACCAATTGGATGTGGTACCAATCGCCTAGTAGACCAATTGGATTGGACCAAATCGCCTATATGACCAATTGGTTGTGGACCAAATGCCTCAATGATGTGGACCAGGACGTTTCCAGCTTATCTCGGATGTGGACCTGAATCGTTTTATTATGTATATTCGCCTAGTAGACCAATTGTTTGAGACCAATTAGTTGTCGGACCAATCGCCTTCCTTTTTCCAATTGGATGGGACCAAACTTTGGGATTGGCCAAATCACCTAGTAGACCAATTGATTGGACCCAAACGCTAGGTAGACCAATGGATGTGACCAATCGCCTAGTTGAACAATTGGATGTGGACCAATGCCTAGTAGTCCTATTGGTCAATGGACAAATGGTTAGGACCTATCTGGTCAATGGACCAAATGGCTGTAGACCAAATGGAAGTAGACCAACTAGTAGTAGACCAATAGGTTGTAGACCAATGGGTTACAAACCGTTTCATGCCTCCGTCTCTCTCTCTCTCTCGAGCAATAGTTTCCTCTGCCATCGTCTCTTTCTAATTCTCTCTCTCTCTCTCTATCTCTCTATTAAGCAATCGTTTCCTCTGCCATCTTCTCTTTGTCTCTAATGCTATCTCATTTCCTCGACTCTCCAGCTTTTCTTCACGTCCCTCCATATACCTATATTTCTTTCTCCCTATATCTCTCTCGCAAGCAGCAATCTCTGCGTTCCCACCCCTTTTATTTTTCTCAGTTGATATTCCTGAAGGCATGTCTGTCTTTTATCCCTCTGTCCATTCCCTTAATATATTCAACAAAGTAATAAGACGGTGTTTAGTGCTTGTGGGCATAAAATCACCCTTTATTAAGAAGGTATTGATATACCAATCCCGATGCATACAATAATCTCCTTGCATATTGAAACTTACAGAGCTGACCATGTCTAGTGCATGGATCCAAGAGATCAACATCCCAGAATTGAGACAAGCATTTGTTTAAGCTATTAAGCTAGAGGTCTTGTGAGGAGTATGGGGCATCCCAGATACATATCTCAAATACTTTGATTAATAGCTTTACCATCAATGAAGCCCCTTACATTGGGTTTCAAGTTCCTTACCACCCACAACAGTGCATCTGCTACCATCCCTAATCCAATTCGATATATTGAGAGACCATATATTTTAAAGCGCTTGTTTGGGATGAGCTATATCAATTCCTCTTTCTAAATATACAAATATTGTCTTTCAAATAACCCTCATTTAACCAAGAAATCGTAACGTTTCGTTGATAGCTGTATAATAGGAACAACCTAATCCAATCGTTAGAAACATACTCGTCCAATAGCTTCCAATCGTGAATGCATGACATGAATTAAATTATGATACAAATCGGAGAATTTATTTCCCATCAAAATAATTATACATAATTGATCAATTATTATTACAAATTATTAAAATACAAAACAAACATCAAATATCAAATATTGTGAAATCCAGACCAAAATGCACCATCATATCATCAAAGGAACCTGATGTTGATCAAACTAACAAACGGCACTTTATTTATTTATTTATTTACTTATTTGTCGACAATAGTGATTCAACACAATAATTGATTAATTATTATAATTAAGGCACAATTTTTCATATTTGAGTTTCGACACAAAAAACTGCAGTAAATAAAGCATAATACACATACATTCTACTACTGAGCAAACAATAGTGGGCTTTCTTATACAGGGCCTAGCTAAGGGATGATAATTTTATTAAAATCCCATATTCTAGACTATTTTCTGCCTTCTAGTACTATTTCTACATATTTAGGCATCATGTTCGGCAAGTTACGTGCAATCGTGTAACCTATGATTGTATCAACTAATAAGTATTTCTAATGAACATTGCAAGATCCATTCAATCTTGCAGATCAACAGCAAGAAACCATACACAATATTCTAAAGATAATCATTAATATATTCTATATCAAACATATATAAATGGAGTTAATATTTACACCACATGTTGAAAACACCAGACAAGCAAATATAGTAATCACAATAGAAAAACCAATTAAAAGCATAATATTGTGTCTTTAGGTGTTAAATGTCTAGGAAAAAAATAACTGTAAACTCCGATTGTCAATGTCCTCTGCATGTAACGCAGATGTTTATACAACTTGTAATTATGATAATAATACTAATTAATGATGATGATGATGATGAATAAGAACCAAAATTATACAAATAATATAAATAGTAATAATAACAGCAATTAACGTCACAATCATAATCACAATAATAAATTACTAATACAATATGTCACGTCTTAACGTAAATGACACTATAAAGCCTTTTGAGAGCAGGTTTGAATTGATGTTGTAATCATACTTACCCCCCCCCCCCTCCACCACTTTAAAATCATGACCATCAATAAAAATAACAATAATTATAATGATAAACACTTCATACAATGTTTATCAGCGTTTATTTCATGTAATTTCTTCATCTCCCTGTTTAGCCAGTTAAGTGCAACTTTAAATAACCATTTAACATTTAAATATCAATTTTAATACCTAAAATCTACAATGTATTTTGGAAAAGGTCTATGCGCACAGCACACTTAATATTGTACTCATCATAAAAAATCTGCAAACGTACACTGGAAATCCTAAGGACTTATTGTCTTTATCGACTTTAGAGACTTGTTTCAATAACTCCCATATGATTACGATGTTGTATGCTAGGTATAGACCAATGTTCGTTTGAGGCAAAGTTGATTTGTTTCATCTCATCATCTTCACTCTGTGGTGTTTCATGCCTTCCATCGACTTGTTCAACGCCATTACTTAATGATTCAGTTTCCTTCGAATTCAATATGGCATTACTTGCGATCTCCGATGGTGCTAATGTATTATCCTGTTCAGGGCTTATATTGTGCATCAACCGATCTGTTGGTACGTGATGATTGATTGCAGATTGTGAAAGACCAATTCGGACATCATGGCTGTGTGGACTAGGTTCTGAGGAAGCCGACCGATGCTGCTGTGTTTCTCGTATCTGGACGAGGCCTTTGAGCTGTTCATCATACTGCGTTTGTTGGACATGGTTGTTGGGCGGGTGCTTGGTAGGAGAACTCGGAGTGGACTTTGATGACGTCACAGCTGGTTTATGCTGGGTAGATCTGTTTGGGGTAGTTGGTGTAGACTTGATATATCGTGGCGCTTCTGTGTTTGGCTTGGACGTATGTTCTCTTGGGGAAACAGGTGGAACTATAGAGTGGTTCAGACTAGAACCGTTGGCCCGTTTATCTTGTGGTCCAGGTTGCTGACCAGTGGTTGAAGAATGGCCAGAGATCGGTTCAGGTACAGGCGACCTCCTATTGACAACAGACCTAGGAACTGGAGCGTACTCAAATTCTTGGGACATATTTGAGGATAGAGGTCGATGTGGAGCACTTGAGATTTGATCATATACAGAAGGCTTGCCTGTAGTGACCTGAGATTTCTTTGGGGATGTATTAGTCAAACCAGCCAATAACTGCTCGTTGGACTGTGTGCTCATGTTAGGATTGCTAAATGATTGCTTAAGGTTGGTCTGAAAGCCACTAGGAAGCTCACTGTTTGACCCAATATCGCCATTGGAGAGACGTTGAGTGGCTTGATGGCTGGGGCTTGAAGGCAGATCTCCTGTAGAATGGGAGGTATTATATGACGACGGAGTGGTCATACCTGCGGGCCACCGGACGGGTGGGTCTGTTACATGTTGTAACTGCTGTGTTGGGACGTGGTTTGCATTGGCTTGTGATTGGCTCACATTTGGTCGGGTCATTCTAGCAAGAGCAAAGCCTCTGGATGAACCATCACTTGCAGTCTTGGACATAACAACGGATGATGAGGTAGAAGACCCACTTGGAGAGTTCTTCTCCTGCTGAGGTGTGGAGCGTTTGGGCGATCCAGGCTCCTTTCCCATCGATGAACTCTGAGCAGAAACATCTCCGTTTCGGACGGTCTCAGAGGCTTGACTCGAGATCATGGCTGGTGTAACGTTGATACCAGTGAATGAGAACCTCTTAAAAGCAGTATCATTGGAGTTGAGAACTGCCAGTCTCTGTTGATCGGTAGCCATTCCTGCAGACTGTGAAGGAGGTGGTGAAGCAAGTGATGCAGCTGTGTAGCTGAACTGTCTTGTGTTGACAAGGTCTGTAGCCACCGGTGAATAGGCCCTGGGTGGAGGACGTGGAGGTGGTCCTCTTACAGCACCGCGGGGTCTAGGAACCGGAGGCTGAACGGGTAAGGTCGGAGAGGATGATATGGAAGCAGGTCTAGCAGATGGAGCTACCAACTGCTTATTCGTATCACTTGGACTCTCACTCTATAAGATACAAAGAAAAGAATTGTTGCACATGATTTATAAGCCTTCTTTGACAGATATTTTCAATGTTAAGGAATCAAACATACCGTAGCCTATAATGGAATGTTTGTACACACAAAAACAGCAATCAATAATTTTAAGGGTTAATAATAGGAAATTCAAAATTATAGTGTGTTTAAATGTGGATATGGATAAACCAAGAGGACCCAGATGAGAGTATAAAGACGAAACAAAACAAAAATTACAGATGCGTTCTACAAGAGCAAAGACAAAATACGTAACAAAATGACACGTTTTACATTTTGGGGAGAGAGCTATCAACCGTATAACTGTGACATTGTCCGTCATATTATACTTTGAATTTGGCCAGGTGCTTTATGTAGTATCTGTAGACACAAGCTTGATACTCAATTAGGATAGGGAGACAGAAACAGATCAACACTTAGACAAAGCCAGTAGAAAAATAATTTAAAAATGTTCAAACTCAAACTTAATCAGTAGGGGAGACCGGGTATGGACGTTACAAAATTCACATTTTGGGCCAGATAATTCTAATGAAAGTACTCACACACTCCATTTTGGGTCTGTAGTTAGCCTATTATGTTGGCTAAAACCTGAGGCACATAAAACTGGAAAACATGTAAACACTAATTAACTACAGCTTAATTAATGAAGACATTTTTTTTGTAACAACCTACCACGTATACAGGGTAGGTTGTTACACCATACGGGGTAAGTTGTTACTATGTAAACATACGGGGTAATTTGTTAAAATGTGTAAATCTCCTATACCATACATTGGTTTTAACTTTCCAGTTTCTTGGTATCGTTAACGGTAGATCAAGTAGAGCTCTAGCATAGACTAAAGTAATAATAGAAATATCAAAACATTAACCCCTGAAAATTGAAACAAAATTACTTTACAGGTGTAACGTAATTGGGGTAGGTTGTTACATCAACATGAGGTAGGTTGTTGTAACAACCATACCCATGGGTGATTTTACAAATAAAATCAACTGTAGCAAAGCCATTAGGCAGAATTACAGCGCATGGCTCAGGGGTATACTAGTGACATACATGTACTTTATTCACAATACCAGACTATCATCATGTGCCTTCAGTTGTAAGAGCTATTACAAATTTTAATTTTTGTCAAAAATTCACTTGGAACTGTAAAAATTGGTTTTTGTTGATTTACTTTTTAATAAAACAACGGAGAAACATCACGACCGGCAATTCATCACAGCTATGTGTAGGCTGTATATAGATGCCAGTTAGCACGAACTCTCTTGTTCCAACTTAGCACACTGAGAACTGTAACAACTGACCCGTGTAACTTCCATACCCGGTCTCCCCTAAAGAGATAGTACAGACGAATACAGATAGTAAAATAAAATGCTATGATCTGATAAAAGACAGATACCATTTTTATAGACCCTTCATCATAAAAAGGCACAATCAAAATTAAATATTAAAATAACAATGCAAAATCATATACAAATACAACCTTTGGAAGACCCTTACAAGCAACATTCATCACTTAACAAATATTTTTGGTTTCTCTTTAGCTGCCCGGCGTTTATAAATAATATACACTAAGGCTCATAAGGTTGGATAATTTTTGCTCCGGCTTTAATTTCTTGAAATTGCTTGTCCCCGCTTTCAATTTTCGGGACCTTGGCTATATTTTAGACGTTCCCCAACCATTCCCGTGTAATGAGAAATAAAAAAAGTTTGCCAACCCCCATTAATTTTTTTTGGGGGGGCATTTTTTTCTCATTATGGGGCCCCTTTTTTTGTTTACCGGCTAACCAAGGCCCCTCTCTCCTACTCCCGCGAAACGCGTCTGAGGCGTAGGGTTGTTATTGTTCTTTACGTTAAATGAATGTTTAAGGTCACAGGCTTTGGTCTCTTGTCTACGGGAGGAGTTGAAGTGAAAAGTTAGATAGGTGGAAAATTGAAATATTTTATCTTACAATTTTATGGTCAAAACAAAAAAATTTAACAAAAAAAAAGAAAAAAAAAAACTTTTAATCATTATCATTTACTCCAAAATTTTGTTACAGCCTTAATGACAAGGTAGTAAATTGTAACTATAAGATATTTTTAAATTATGATTTATGTTTGGCCGAGATTCTACCATACATTTTTGGGAAGATAGATATTTCCATGTTGTAAAAATGAATTAAATAAATTTTCAACCCTAATAAAAAACAAACTTAAACATTTAAAGGCTGTATTGGGGCCATAAACCTCAATTTAATTTAAAGAATTACCCTATACCTTATAAACGAGTTTCGTGGGGGTAGGACTGAGGGGGCCTTGGTCAGCCGGGTAAACAAAAAAGGAGCCCCAAAATGAGGAAAAAATTGCAAAAATGGGCATTGTGGGGGTTAACAAATCTTTTTTCTTTTTCTTTTTCAATACCCTGGAATGGTTGGGGGAGCCTCGAAGATATAGCCAGGGTACCTAATAATCAAAGCGGGGACAAAACAAGTTCTAGAAATTAAAACCGGAGCAAGATGATGTGGCTGGAGCACAAAAAATAATATCCAAACTTTATGAGCATCAGTGTAGGGAAGAAAACGTCAGGGGCCGCGGAGCTTTTTTTGAAAGGGGGGCTGAACATGCCAAAAATCACAATTTTTACGTTTTTGTACACACATCTCCTGAAAAATATTGGGACTAAGACATTCCACCTCCAACACCCCCCCCCCCCCCCCCCCCCCCCCCCCATGCCGGCTCCTCAGCCCCTGGACGTAAAATTGAAGGACATTACAAAATACAAAAACAGACAAGACAAGACAACAAATAACACAAGTTAGGTGAAGCTATATGAACCATAAATAATAAGATTCACACATTGAATTGCAAAGGTAGTGTCATGTTAAAGACAACACATAGGACAAGACGGGTGAAGCCATGTACCATTAAAATTGATGACTCACACGTTGAATAAGCAATTTAAAAAAAATGGCGACCAAACAATCCACATCACACACGTTCACACGTGCTCCTCCACATCAACATACACAATAAATAAAAAAAATATAAAAATAAAATTTGGGTGCGTGGCATAGAATTTAACATGATTGCAGGTGCAGAACATTAACCCATACAATGCCCATTAGACACGAGGAATCGAACCTTCATTGGGATTGATTCTTGTTGTAGAAGCCAGTTCATCAATTGAGTATTCCGATTACTATCTGGTGTGGGTGATAGGGGTGGGAGTGGATGCTGAGGGAACGAGGAAGGGGCACATTGGAATGGAGGGTTACTCATATCACATTAAGACGATGTTTTTAAGGCTTTAATTGCCCTAAAGTATAGATAATTATTAAAATTTTGATGTAATAAACTTTTATAAATTAATCTGATGCATTTCGGACATAAGTATGGAAATATAGAATTATACAATTATACAAAGCATAATCTTACTCATCAATCATGAAATTCCGTTTCCTTTTCAAATATTTTCCGATCTAATATTATCATCATAAAAATTATGTTTAATTTGCCATACATCTTCATTGTAATAAAGTCATGTATCTTTATATTGTACAAGACTTGTGTTTCAAGTACAAGTATACAGACGCGGATGCATATAGATCCAGGATGTTTAGAGGGCCAGTGCCGCTTTTTAATCCATTTTACTCCATGAGGGCATAATTTCGCCATTCCCTTGCCCCCAACCACTCCCTGGATCCACGCCTGGTATAACCTATTCTAAACGAAACGCCCCAATAAACAAACCTGCAGCTGACATGAAACATGGAATAATATATACCTTGATAAGTCTCTGGAAATCTTGTACAAGATCACGCGAGTCTTTGCTCTCTTTCATGGCACTGTTTAGACGGGTTTGTAAAGTCTCGATCTCTTTGACAAGTACATCATTCTGCTTCAGACATCGCTTTAGCCCCTCTCTATCAGATAAATAGAGCATAATTACATATCTAAAACATAACATCAAATGTGTATTACAATTCTATTAACATCTTATAAAGCAGAGTTGTGTTCATAAAGCTAAGAACCGAATCATTTGGAAGAATTGTGTCTTATGCCTTGGTCACAAGCCGCCGTACGTTTTTTTCGGCCGTACGTTTTTTTGGGGAGGCTACGGTCGCTACGTTTTTTCTGAAAACGTGGAGTGAAGTGGCAAGCGCACGGTGCGAGTACGTCAACGCACGGACTGCGCAAGGTGTAAATACGTGGCCGGTACACCATGTATGGTAATGGGCGGTTGTGTGCATCGCACGTTGCGCACGTTGTAAGTGAGCTGTACCCGCTTGTAACGTACGATCTCCGTGCGTTTGAATCGTTATCGTACGGAGGCCGTGCCTACAAGTGCACCTCACGTACGGTGTCAGTACTCACGCGCATGTTGTAAGTGCGTGCAAGTGCGATGAACGTAAGTTTTTTATCTCGATATTTGTGGTGAATAATGTATATATTTTTGTATTTATATATATTTATTCATTTAGATTAATTTATTATATTATCATATTATTACGGAAGCTTTAAAGTGCCATCTACTTGACGAGATAGTGAGATATTTTATCTCGCCATGTCGACTTAATAGCCTTATTATGTCGACATGGCGAGATATTTTATCTTGCCAAGTCGACTTATAAAAAGTTACATGTCGACATGGCGAGATACGTTATCTTGCCAAGTCGACTTATAAAAAGTTACATGTCGACATGGCGAGATACGTTATCTTGCCAAGTCAACTTATAAAAAGTTGTATGTCGACATGGCGAGATACGTTATCTTGCCAAGTCGACTTATAAAAAGTTGTATGTCGACATGGCGAGATACGTTATCTTGCCAAGTCGACTTATAAAAAGTTGTATGTCGACATGGCGAGATACGTTATCTTGCCAAGTCGACTTATAAAAAGTTGTATGTCGACATGGCGAGATACGTTATCTTGCCAAGTCGACTTATAAAAAGTTGTATGTCGACATGGCGAGATACGTTATCTTGCCAAGTCGACTTCTCACAATGCAGTGTTATGGCGAGGTTTAATAATTCACATCCGCGCAGCCCCCCCCCCCCAATATTTTTGTTGGGCGGGGGCTCAGATACCATTGAGCCCCCAATATTTTAAGTGGGGCTCAGATATCATTGACCCGCCCCAATTCTTATTGCGGGGCTCGGATATCATTAACCCCCTCCTCCCCAATCATTATATTCTAGGCATGAAACTCGTGTATACCTATTAGTGGAGCGGCATTTTTAGTGACAAAATATACCCTGATTGGGCATTTTATGATAAAAGCAACAAATTTGGCACACATGTTGATATATGTCATATAAACAGATTCCGATGTAAAGGCCTCTCGATTTTGGCCCAGGGGGGCCGTGGGGGCCATTTAAGTAAAAAAAGGCCCCTCAAAGATATTTTTCACACAAAAGCTACTGAATAGCATAATAATGAAGGATTTTATAGTAATTTCATGTGTAGAATTCAGATATACAGGTTTCGGGGCCTAAAAAAATTGCGAAACGTGATTCAGGTACCCATTATCGGAAAAAAAGGGCGTTTAAAAAAAAATCGAAATAGTCCCCCAAATAATGGAATTAAGTGCTATGAGCGCCAAATTTGATACACAGGTGCATAGATGTAATTATAAATAACCAAGATGTAGAGGCTCCTCTCGATTTCGGCCCATGCGGGCCGTGGGGCCATTTTAAAAAAACCCTCAAAGAAAATGTTCACAGAAAAGCTACTGAATATATAATAAGGGAGGATTTTATAGTAATTTCATGAGTAGAACTCAGATATACAGGTTTCGAGGCCCAAAAATGCGAGAGGCCTCCACATCAAAATTTGTTTATGCATATATTATACATGTGTGCAAATTGGTGCTTTATCACAAAATGCACAATCGATCGCTATGCCGCTCTATATATAATCTACAGACTTACCATTCAATATGAAATTTTATAAATATTACTGGGGGGGGGAGGCTGAGACATCGGATCTCGCATATCATTGAGCCCCCCAATATTTTTTGGGGGCTCAGATATCATGAGCCCTCCCAATATTTGTTATGATGCTCAGATATTATTGAGCCCCCCATATTTGGTGGGCTCAGATGTCATTGGCCCCAATTATTGGGGCTTAGATATCATTGAGCCGGTGGGATCGGATAACATCACGGAGCCCCCCCCCGATATTTTTGTGGGGCTCGGATACATTGAACCCCACTATTTGTTTGGATCTCGGATATCATTGAGCCCGCCCCCCCCGCCCCATATTTGGTGGGCTAAGATATCTTGTGACCCCCCCCCAATATTTTGGTGGGGCTCAGATATCATCAGCCCCCCCCCATGTTTTTGGTGGCGGCTCTGATAACATCAATCACTGAATCCCATTATTGTGTTGGATCTCGGATATCATTGAGCCGCCCCCCCAATATTTTGGCCGGGCTTCGGTTATCATGAGCCCCCCCCCCCCCAATATTTGTTCGGGCTCCGATAGACTATGACCCGCCCTCCCCAATATATTTGCACACTTATGTTCTGGGCTGGAAAGCTTTGTGCGTTTCTATAATTTACATATCGACTTTATAATAGATTTCAAATTATATCTATGCTATAGAATACCTATTGTAAGAGTCCGATTTTTTTTGTGTGGCAATTTTTTTTATTCTTGCGAATTGACCGTAACCTAAGCAGAAATCGAGAGGCCTCCACATCAAAATTTGTTATATGCATATATCTACATGTGTGCCAAATTTGTTGCTTTATCATAAATGCACAATCAGGTATATTTTGTCACTAAAAATGCCGCTCCACTAATAGGTATACACAGTTCATGCCTAGAATATAATGATTGGGAGGAGGGGTTAATGATATCCAACCCCGCAATAAGAATTGGGGCGGGTCAATGATATCTGAGCCCACTTAAAATATTGGGGGCTCAATGGTATCTGAGCCCCCCAACAAAAATATTTGGGGGGGGGCTGCGCGGATGTGAATTATTAAACCTCGCATAACACTGCATTGTGAGAAGTCGACTGGCAAGAATAACGTATCTCGCCATGTCGACATACAACTTTTTATAAGTCGACTTGGCAAGATAACGTATCTCGCCATGTCGACATACAACTTTTTATAAGTCGACTTGGCAAGATAACCGATATCTACGCCATGTCGACATACAACTTTTTATAAGTCGACTTGGCAAATAACGTATCTCGCCATGTCGACATACAACTTTTTATAAGTCGACTTGGCAAGATAACGTATCTCGCCATGTCGACATGTAACTTTGTATAAGTCGACTTGGCAAGATAACGTATCTCGCCATGTCGACATACAACTTTATAAGTTGAATTGGCAAGATAACGTATCTCGCCATGTCGACATGTAACTTTATTAGTCGACTTGGCAAGATAACGTATCTCGCCATGTCGACATGTAACTTTTAGTCGACTTGCAGATAAAATATCTCGCATGTCGACATAATAAGGCTATTAAGTCGACATGGCGAGATAAAATATCTCACTATCTCGTCAAGTAGATGGCACTTTAAAGCTTCCGTATATTATGATACCATAATCAGTATACATAATAAAGTGATATAAACCTATACCATCACAAGTATTGCATCATAGCTGATACACATGCTTTTTTCTTTTTTACAAACAATTTATACATTTTGTTTGGTATATTATGAAATTAAAGTTTTGTCTTTTTCAAATGGCATAGTAAAAAACGAACACCTTCTCTATAGAGAAGAAAGATCCTTTTTACGCCGTTGTAATGGAAGATGTGCATCAAAGTGATTGATTATACAGCAAAACCTAATGAAATTGCATTAAACCTGTTTTTGCAATGTAAGACTCAATTTAAGCAACGCTAGAAACAAATTTATCTTCTTTGAGTGTTGTTGTTGTTGTTTTTGTTACTTTTTACTTTGACAGTTTCATGGTACATTTTGGCGAGTTTTCATTTCATGTATAAGCGAAACATCAAAACAGTTTCCGGAGAAACTTGAAACTTGTATCATGATTTTGTTCACGAAATCTATTGACTAAGTAGGCTACCCCAAGGAAAAAAAAGAAGAAAAACCAAAAAAGAAACTTTTGGAGATGGAATTTATCAGTAAAAAGTAATACCAATCGTAAAATGAATATTTGTTTACGTTTATTGTTTATTCAAATGCTGTTGAAATGTTTCGCTTTTTGCAAATTAATATTGGGAATAAGTTAACTTTGTTTTTACGATGCTGTGGATCATCGTCATCATTATCAAATTCAAATAAAAAAGGAGGTCACCAAGGGGGAACATCTTTATGCGATGGTACTCGGATGATACGTTCCAAAATGACAAGCAGTCATTAGTCATTATCCAGCAAAATATAGTAAAAATTTTACCCCCCAAAAAAATTAGATTGTTGTTGTAAACTACAACATAATTATGTCAATAAATTGACTATGATTTGGTGGAATAAAGTTGCATCAAACAGTATTTGCAATACAGGACTAAATTTGTCTTTGTCAACGTTAAAATTAAATTTCATCTGTTGGTGGTGCTGTCTGCCGTATATGCTATCTCTTTTGTAAACATTTTTTGCTGAGAAGTATGAAACATGTTTTAAGTTTTCATTTATTGATAATGCCCACCTCCCATAATTTTAATTTGGGGGGGCATTTGTTCTTTTTAAGAAATGACTTGTTCAAGTCATCTACTGTTCTCATGTTTGAAGATTTTTCTTTTTCAGGGCATACAAAAATAGTCGACAATATTCAGGCCATCAATGACATGTTATATCATAAAGACTCATAAAAAAAAAAAAAAATTAAAATAAATAAATAAATAAATAAAATGCAATGCTGCAATACTTTTTGACAGGTGAGGGGATTCTGTGCAATATTGAGACATACAGTATATACAAACATGTACATACACACATATTATCATAATTATATTTTATATACATACTAGTATATTTTTTATATATACATAATATTGAATACGAAACGTACGTCGGCTCAGTAGAAATCAGTGCGCACAACGCGCGTTGTAAGTGCGGAGCACTTGCTTAGTCCGTACGATCCACGCGAGTTCTGCGTGCTCAATCAACAGAAATGAGCAAGAGCAAAGTAACCATGGGCAACGCACTTATCCCGTGCGCAGCACGCACGTGCCAAGTGCGCCGTCGGTACAGTAAGTGACTGCCGCAAATGTCTAAAAAGACTTACGGAGTCGGCGCGTTGTGCGTGCTTGGCAGTGCCGAGGGCGTGCATGCGCGCACGTGCGGCAAATCCGTAGCTCGAACGTAGCCCGCACGCAGCGAAAGTTCCTCCTGCACTAAAAGTTCTGCGTCGTGTCTGGACACACCAAATTTCGTACCGAGTCGGTACTCACCACGTACGTGACGTAGGATTTTTCCAAATTTTGCCCACGTTTTTGCACGTAGACAGCACGCACGTGCAAGTACGACGATATGTGACCAAGGCATTACTGATGATGGCATCGTGCAAATTAGAAATAAAAATTTAAAGTTTTCTCACACATCTTTTTATGGGGGCATTGTAATAAAATACTGTATCAACATATACAAACAAAAGAAATTATACGTTTTAAATATCGTGCATTGTAACATCAACATGCCCTGTCCTTGAACTGTAATCCGCTATTCATTATAAGCATGGCAATATATTACTGATTTCAGAATAATATCTGTACAATTTCCAAAACGATTAAAACGACGAGTTGTGCGAGCTGTTTTTAAAGCTGAATTGTAACCGCCATTATATGATTTGAATCTTCCCGGAGACTGAGATGTTATTTAAGTCTGCTACACAGATTTTCGAAGATAATTCCAAATTTACCTGGTGTGATAGAGCTGAAATCTTTCAAAGTCTAATGTAGGATAGTCAGTCATCACACAAGCGATATCTTGTACGTTGAGGAATTCAATCCGAACCAACAGAGAAGGTTCATCTTTCGTGCAATAATCACCATCCAAAGCCTTGGCCTGTAAAATACAAAGTGAAGCTTTATTATAACATATACATAACAGTAATAATGTATTTATAAACGTGCACTACATTATTGAGCAATCATTTCATATTCACTTGAAAGAAAAATTGGGCAAGAAAAATTTGGCAGAAAAATTAACGGATTTCAAATGAAATACGTCAAGAAATATAAATGAAACAAAAATATGCGTTCTTGGACAACCACTCCCTGGACAATCATACCGGACAACTATTCCCGCCAGATATAATCCTATCCATTTTTCTGGGGGGGGGGGGGGGGGTAGTTGTCCCCGAGTTGTCCTGGCGGCCATGATATTTTAGGGGGTCCTGATACGAAAAATATGATCAGAAATAATCATAATGCTACAAAAACCCATCTAAAATAGAGACGGGTAGGGGTAAGGGTCTGTGTATTATATCCAGAGTATAGTGTCAAGTAAAAGTACAATACATAAGTTAAGTGCAAGTATTGGAGTAAGAGTCTTAAAAGGGATTATAATCGATCTGTTTGAAATCATTTCACAGACCTATAAACAGAACACAAAATTCACATTCCACAAGCAGTCCGATCAATAATCAGCACTGATGGAATGTCTCTTGCCAAGAAGTTGCTTTTTAGCCTGATTGTTATTCAGTTCGATGTTACATCGCGCGACACGCGTGTGGAAATAGAAACGATCGGATAAATCGACTGCATATTAATTGGCGCCATTTCGCAACCATTCTTAGTACGTTTAAGCAGCAACGCTTTCCATTATTCATTGACTTATTATAAGCCATCTTTTATGCGACTGGCTGCCGTGTGTACCCTGATTTCATACATTAAATATGCAAAAATGATAATCTCCACCAACATACAAGTGCATATCATTACATTGTTTGAAGTCCTTTCAATATACACACCTTTAAGTTAGGTTTTGAATGGAAAATATTGAAGGAAAACTAATACATTCCAATGAAATTATTTAAATGTAATTATGTTTCGTTGTTTAAGAGGTAAAATGTGTATTTTATAAGAGTACATATAAGGTTTATTTCCAAGGAGTAAATTCTCTTGTATATATCAGACTGTACCATCTTTTATACTTTTAATTACTTTCGTAACTTCTGCAAAACAATCGTAAAGTCAATTCACTTTGAAGTGCATGACACATAACCTGAAGTTTTACTTGACATTGAAATACCTCCTAATATAATTTGACTGAAGTTCTCGAAGCATGGTGTTTTCCCGCCCCCTGCAACGTGCGTGGTGAAAGGCTCTTCACACAGGTGTGTCTATATAATGAGTTACCACCTCTCTCTGTGTGAATACAGTATTTACCTTGTTAGGTTATTAGTATTGGTACAATCCTACCAGCTGAGACCAACGCTTCCCCTCACACTCTACTCATTTATCACTTCTTCTACGTCTTACCCTGATAGCAACTCACTTATATTGAATATCCCCGTTATTTCACGCACACAAGTCATTATCTGCATAACTAACTCGTACTTATAATTTATATATTCACACTCAATCGTCACTTCACAGGCGCCATTTTGTTCTTTATAAGTTCAACAT
This sequence comes from Paracentrotus lividus, assembly GCA_940671915.1. Lineage (NCBI taxonomy): Eukaryota > Metazoa > Echinodermata > Echinoidea > Camarodonta > Echinidae > Paracentrotus > Paracentrotus lividus. The sequence continues at coordinate 69,168,331 of CALNVZ010002100.1, read as the reverse complement.
TGTAGGTCTACTGATAGATAGAAAGTAATTTTGAGCTGTACCCTTGTCGGGAACTTAAAATATTGATGCCGAGACGCGTTGGACTTGAGGCGGGATCTTGCTTGTGATAATCATGTTTGAAAAGGTGAATGTTTAAGATATTATGTTGTCATGTGCATCTATATTTATAACGAGCAAACTACGACGACGCATTATTGATTATGATTACCCTTCACGTTAAATCAATTTTCTTCACTGTTAAAAAAAAAAAAAACAGCAAGTGATGTCATCAGAGTCGCCATACAAAAATCTAATTTAAAAAACATTTTTTTTTGTAAATTTCTCTTCTAAGAATTTATGAAAGAGAAGGAAAAAAAATCATTAGAGTTCTAAAGCTTACGTATTTGGTTAAAACGGAACAAATGTGTTACTCCTGATGTATATTTTGTATTTCTCATGTAATTATTTGCAGGAGAAATTTACAACAAAAGTGTTTTTTTAAATTACATTTTTTATGGCGACTCTGCTGACAGCAGATTTGCTGTAAAAATACAAATATTTTTACAGTGTTGCCTTGCATCGATGGTTAAGAATAATACCAATCTCGTACATGTTTATAGCTAAGTGCGCGAATCAGGTATTTCGAACTAAGTTTTTAAGAAAATCAAAATTTTCTCCTTGCCTCCTTTCAAGATGTGTGAAGTTGTGGGCATTTTTTCAAAAATGCAATCACCCTTAAAATTTAATCTCAAGCCATTTAAGTACAACCTAATATTCCATTCTGATGCAGATTGCATTTACCTTTATATAAATAATGATACACAATCATGGGTGGCAGAACAAATATATTTTCAAACTTCATGAAAAAATTTCAGTTTCTCAAGCGTTCTCCAAGTTGTATTCTAAAAAAATATATTATAGTTCTCTTTTGAAATTTATGAAATATAAGACTTTAATAGATAGACGATTTCATTGCCGTATATATTTTTATTAACCATATATTTTCCCGCCCTTTTGCGACCTTTCCAGTCCATCGATTTACAAGCTTGCATCAGTGAGTTGGTCACTGTTCATCGACCTATAACCGTCATGCTCTGTAGCATGCATGTTCATTGGAAAGTGTTGAAGTCTCCCAAGATAATATGACGTCATAATTTCCTCTAATACAAAGTGACCATTTTCACCTTTTTTCAGGATGGAGATGTAGGGTTCTTGTATGGCTTTTATTCTAGAAATATTGTCATCAAAATTATTTTGTATTATACAATCTTACATAATAATAATTACAATAATAACAAATAAAAAGAAAATGAAGGAAAAAAAATGAATACAGAAAGGACCAAATGATTTTGTCAAAATCCGGAAATTATATTACAAAATTACCGGGGAAAAAAAAATCTTATAGCAACTCTCAATAAAGCAAAATGGAAAAATGAGGAACCATTCAAAAGAAATATTTTAACAGGATATTCAACAACTTAATTCTATCAACCACGGGAAAGGTGCATTATATCTGCTACATTAAATACCTTCTCAGTTGGTCTCATATGCCAGATGTTACTATAATTGAATGTTGAATCCGACTATGGTTGACTGCTATAGACATATAGTGGGTAAAATTCAAGATCAATAAAAATGTATTGATCTTCCCTGTAAGAGTATAATGACAAGCTATATGCAGGGGCCGCGGAGCGATTTTGAAAGTGGAGGGGCTGAACCAAAGTGGGGGGGCTGAACAGGCTAAAAATCACAAATGTATGGTCATTTTTGCAATTTTGTACACGTTGGCTGAAAAAGGTCGGGGGGGGGGGGCCTGCGCCCCCAGGCCCCCCGGCTCGCCGGCCCTGGATATGGATATCGAACGTCACTCTCCCTAAAAAACCCATTAATATACTTGGAAAGTGAAGTTAATCGTCGAATGATACATGAAGAACTATAGGCTTTCAACCTAAGAATTTGATGTTAATAAGCATAATTTGTTCCCGACTATTTTCCTTTTGTCTGCCCGTTCTCTATAACACAATATTGGAAATAAATTCTTATTCGTAACAGAGCGTGACAAAATAAATACAATTATATTTTTCTTATTATTTTTGTTAAAAAATAATGTATGTGCATTTTATGATTCGAATAAAGAAGACATTGAATTGAATTGAATTGAATAATTAGGGTATGTCAACCTCGTTCCCAATCATACCAATAGATATTGCTTTAAAAAAGAAAGAAAAAAAAAAGAAGATATACCTAAGAGAGAAATGAACGAGAGAATCTATAGAAAAGGATATGTTGCATATTATACCTATAGTAACCAAAGTAAGAAATGTCTTGAGAGACATACGCTTTTACAGAACAAATTATTTCACACTTACAAAATGAAGGGACAAATTACCTAATTTTTTTTATTTTTATTTATTTATTTAAAAAAAAAAAAATTTTTTGGGGGGGTCCATATTGCAACATGTATTCCGGGTCAAATATTCGTGCCGTACCATAATATGAAATGATAATTTACCCACGAATATATGGCCATGCAATGGACACAGAATGGAGTCATTTAGGAATTTATGACCCTTTCATCTGCTTGCTTTTTAATTGACATCTTTATGTCTCGGTCACCCTGACATTTTGGATGTATACATGTCGTCAAAGCAACCGGATTGTTATACCTTCATTAAAAATTCCATCGCTATATTCTTTCCCCTTGACATTGAGGATGTCATTGGCGAGGATTATAATTGTAAGTGAAGCCAAATAATCTCTTGTTTTGAGCAAACGCGGCTCAAGGCGGTCTGGCCATCCCTAATTCTCCACTCCCAAATTTACGAAAATATGCCTACATACGATTTACACCCGACCCCCCCCCCCCACACACACACACTGACAGCACTTTCCAAGACGAAATTATCTGGGGTTTATACAAAAGTTTGAAAATCGGTGGGGCCGCCCCCCCCCCTTCACCATGAATACCACCATTTGGTGGTTGATTTAGAATATTTAAAATATAGATATACACATCTCACAACAAATCAACAGTTTAACTTGCAGTTTCCTTATTATATCAACGCACCAATGGTACACGAGATTTCTGCATATGGGTATGGCGACATCTCATTTTTCCTTGATTGAGTGTTCCATGTTTGCAAGTCAAATATGATAAATCGAGATTTTACTATTGATCTTGTTAATGGGTACGAAGGTCGATATGATGTGCACTTTGAGTTAACAGCACTCATGGTGTACAGACGATTTAATTACTCCTATACGATCCATAATGCATAGGAGGGTTAGCAAAATAATACGAATGACTGTAGTTTGGTTTATAAATACTCAAGTCAATTTATATACGAATTATGTAGAATTCAAAATGCAACATTTCATAGTGCATGTGTATAAATTAATAACTCTATGCAAATTATTGTACTTTCTCAGCATAACTGGCCACAATCCCGACTATAATGTGGTGCATGTTATGAATTTATAATTTCATCACAAAGAAGTTACGCTGAAAATATAGACATGGGTGGCGGGTTGGGTGGTCGCTATATGGCCCTTCAAATCATCCCTCACCACCCAATTATACCAATAACCATGACCACAAAACACCAAATCTAAACCAATTATTCTGTCACAACCAGTATCGTTAGGCCTATATCAAAATGTTCAAATTACACCCTTAGTAACCGTCTCCTAGACAATGCCTATATAGTCGTGATAGTTCTCCATTTCAAATTTCAATTTATTGGTTACAAATGTATTATGTTATTGTAAACGCAGTATTCTGTTCGTAATTTTTGATTTTATTTTTTTAATGGAAATATAATTAAATGTAAGAAGGAATTAAATAAACACATTAATCTTTTCAAATACTACGATTAGAAACTAATACTTGTGAAATATGGCAAATTCTAAGTCAACTATAAAGTAAGGAAAAAAACTCAAGGAAAAATGTCTATCTGAAAACAAATATATATCCAGATAATACGCCATCCCGTCCCAGATGGAACTATAAAATAAACATTTACATGTAACAATAATTTCGACCCAATTTCATACAAAATTTACAATGAATCTGGTTTAATCAATATGTTATATTTTCAAAGTTTGTACTCCAATTTTCATTTGTTATTGGAAAATTCTTTCTAAAATATTTGTACCCTTCCATTGTCGTGATTACTGTAGCAGTTACTGTTTATGTTCAATTATTTTTTTTACTCTGTAAATCTTTCTATATTCAGCCACTGGCTGCGATGGAAATGATAATAAAACATTCAATTTAATTCAATTCAATTCAATTACATCATTAAAACTTTATACTTTCGAATATCAGATTCAGCCATATTAAAAATTAAAAAAAACAAAACAAAAAAACATGATTTTATGTCAGCATCAGAGTAGCAATAACCAGCGGTGTTTTGAAAATGAAAGAAAAAACAAACAAACCAACAAAACCAACAAACAGCAAACAAATATCAAAGCTTGGTAATATTTGTTCTGATGCCAGCACCCCCCCCCCCCTCACCCCCGCCTTCGCTTCTCGCATAGGCATACGGATATTGCCTTTCGAGGGTTTTCTCATTTTGTTTGAATTAAGGAGCGTTGACGGCATATTCTGAGTCAGTCTGTTATAAAAAGTGACTCAGTATTCCAATATCTCAATATGACATCTATATAAATGAATAGGTCATATCTCAATGGCACACTCGCACTGGATCTGATATAGTGAAGTGAAAATAGCAAAAACTATATATCGAGAAAGAATTATATCACTTATGAAATACTGAATATTAAAGGTGGCTGCATTATGCAGTTTTATTGCTTTCGATGAAATGCTTTACAAATGTATCAAATTCGAGGAATACCATTATTGGAAATAGTGGTCAGGTGAAAGTCGTTATTCGCAAAATGTTCATCTTGTATATGCATGATTATAAAGAAATCTATAAACACCACATTATTTCTTGTTCATAATAATACTTTATCAATGGAATACAAACTGATAAATTGCTGTGGTCAATAACAAAAGATAATTTTAAATGCATTTCAACTTTCAAGGGAACGTGTGTGCTCATACTGTCACTACATGTGATTCCCAGTATACAAATAAATCATTTACAACATTCTTCGGCAAAATGCTCAAGTTCCACCCCAATATCATTATCCTCCATAAAAAAAATATAAAAAAACAAGATTTTTTTACCTCCCTTATTACTCAATTTAACGTCTTCCTCGACTATTATGTTTGAGACTGTAATTATGTTTGAGGAGTGGGTGGAGCTAAGGGTTTGTTTAATTCAACGTCTTTCTTTCAATCAAAAGTGTTTGATTATATTTCCACAGAATCTCTTTGTTGTTATGGAAAAGTGATAGCAATACACCAATAACTTTGTCTTACCTTTAAGAGTGGAATCTGTGTAGACATACTGTAGTTTGTCTGCATCAAACCTCGAGAGTAATAGGCCGATAGTGGACAACCATTGACTGCAAGTGTCTTCTTACGATCAGTTCTTGACAAGACAAAAGCTCTCCACTGGATGAACTTGGTGCATTCATCTCTCTTAGTCAGCCTTGTCTGGTTGGATATCAATCCTGGAGCAGAGAATAATCTATTCTTGTCTTCAGCATTGAGTCTGAGAGAAAGAAACTGAGAAGCATTGGTCGCCGAGAGACGCCATTTGTTGCCACGGTGATCAGGAAAGACAGCATCTTCGAACACGAAATTGTCGGTGTGATAATAGCCTCTAGTGGTGAGTCTAATCTCTGGTTGAGCAAAGGGGGTAATAGATACCACCTCGATCCCCAAAGGAACAGCACCACGATACAGGAGATTGTCACTCCCGTCCAATGGTTCGAAGGCTTTGAATCGACCATACCCTTGCTCATTCTTGAAGGAAAACTCAAATGTCTTGGAGCTGGTCGGGCAGGTACGACTGTGTCCTAGAAAGAAACGATATCGAATGCGACATCCAATGATTGATGTATCCCCCTCGTTGCCAAGGAAACGATGAAGATACATGGAAACATGTCCATCTGCTTCTTCTCTATCACCAAGGGGATAGAGCGAGACGTAGAACTCCATTCCTGCTAGAGGGAAATTAGCTGTGAAGAATGAAGGGTATGGCTGCTCTCTGTGACTCAACAACTGAGTGAAATCAACAGACTGCTCGAATATTGTGGAGCAAGATTTCATCGCGAGTTCAATGATGACGATCTTCTCTGGTTCTAACAGGAATCCTTGTCCTGGTGTGAAGAGTTCTCTCAGGGATGCAAACTCTCTCTTACCCCAACCAGGTGATTGGGGAGCACTGAATTCCACCTGACTACCTTCTGTCACCAAACTCTTTGTAGGATCCAGGATGTTTCGTGTGATGATGCGGAAGTCTGCCCGACATCGCACCCCTTCGGAGGGGCTTCCCCAGTAAATGTACACCCCTAAGAATTCATGCCTCTTCCCCTCGGCATACTTGCAACTCAGATACCAATCTTGTCCTTGGTAATTGATGATGGTGGAACGAACGGAGCGAGATTTAAACTCATCCAGGTTCATTAACCCCAACTTGAAAGTGAAAAGTTGAGTGTTCTCCCCATCATTTAGAGGCAGAGTGCGATATAGTTGCAACGTGTTCGTCATCTTGATTGTTTATAAATCGGCAGGAAGACCTAGATCATATTCACATGGCTATAAGTATCTTTAAAAATACATTACTGGGTATATGTCACAATACCGTCATTCCATATTATTCCAATTATCATCAGTGATAAGATGAGAGATGAAAGTATATTGATGAAGCAGTATTCCCCGATAGTGTACGCGATGCTATCTTGATGTTATGAGAGTTCACATTTTGCACACATTTCAATATAATAAAGTTCAAGATGAGATCGTTATAGTTCATCGGGTGACATACCTTTTATTATATTTCCCGCGAGTTGAACGATTATTGGCGAAGAGATGGAAATAATATATGGCGCGAACACTACCAATTTTGTCCACATTCGCGAGGCACATTAGGCGACTTCAATATTGTATCACTGTATGTAATAACAACCACTTATATTATATTGGATGACGATGAGAAAATAATAGTTCGATCCGAAGATAATATTCCACCACTATAAAGATGCAAACCTGAGAGAAGCCATTTACTGTACGAGCGAACCCTGGACTGTGTTCTCAACTTCACAGCGACTGTGCAGCTGCCAGCTGAACGAATACACTGTGCCCTAGATTGACGGCGGCTTTATAGTAGAGGGGTTGGAAATAATAATGCTGTATGCCGTCTGCTCCAACAAATCCAAATCTCTCCTCTTTCTCCCGCTCGTGCACCCGCAATAAGTGCGTCAATCAGAAATCCCGGGTCAGAAATATACCACTAGCAACCATATTCGTCTGAACTCCTTGATCCTATAGTTTTAAACCGATAGTATTACATCCCTTGCTTGTTGGAGCTTGGAGTATAAAGGTCCCGACTTCATGCAATTTGAAGTTATAAAATATTAGCGGTATATGAGTTGTATGCTTGAATAGCGCCTGTTTGCAGAGTGTCACAGTGTGTTCCTAGGTTGGGTACGTTCTTCTATTATCGATTAGCAAACAAAAGAATGGGAGAACCTTCTTTGAATAGTACGACTTCTCCATTGACCTGTGTGTTTACATTGAAAGGATATTAATAGAAATTTACATTGAAAGGATATTAATAGAAATGTGACCCATTCACAAACGGGGACTGGGGATATTCAACATCTGTAATATTTGCATGATGTCTTGTCCTAATAAACTCAAATAACTTTATTGTGCATACAATATGACATCGATGACTTATGTTGCCTGTTCATGGCTGGGAATAAATATTTTGCTATGACTTACATTTTCAATTTTTTTTTCCCCCCGCAACCAAACTATCACCAAAAAGGCAGAAAAGATGGCTAATATTTTACACACAAAAACTCTTATTACCCGGTATCCCTGCCTATATGGCAACATATAGCAAAAATACATGACACTTCAATATAATATTTGTGGTCTTTCTGTAATTTTATAGGGTTGTCGAGGATATTGAAATATTCTGAAATGAAAAGTGATGATGATTACAATATGATAGCTTGTGCCAAAATCAGTTAAGAAACCACATACAATAAACTTATACAGCTAGCTGCAACAACAACAACAACAACAACAACAACAACAACAACAACAACAACAACAACAACAACTACTACTACTACTACTACTACTACAACAACAACAACAACAACAACACCAACATTAAGGGAACAAAACGCTGAATTATTTTATGGGATCAAGTGAAAATGATATGCACTAAAATGATTTTTGACGGTTGAGAATGAAATGTGAATGATGTAATAACATCATGCAGGGCCCACTGGGAGAACAGTTGTCAGAACTGAAGTGGCTACCCTGGGTAAATAAAACGATATTATTATTATTTATAATCATAAACTTTCCTGCCATGGCGACCTTTCCATTTTCAAAAGGCAGTCCGCCTAAGATTTTATAACTGTTTGAAAAGTCCATCATAGGGGCATTATTATAGCTTGGAGGAATAGGTAGGCCTATTGAAAAGAGGCAATTCTGAATTATATTTATCTGCTTCTTGCAGTATAAGTTTATGACAAATAGAATTAGATTTATTTACTTCTCAGTTTATGACAACTTAGAATATTACTTATTTGATTCCCAGTTATTTATACACAAAATAAAATGTTATTTAATTTATTTACTTTAATTAATTAATTAATTAATTTATTTATTTATTTATTTATTTATTATTATTATTTTTTTTAATTTATCAAAAACTGTCAGGTACTAGTACCAGAGGGCATGAATTACGAGAGACTTTACTCTGTATAATTAATACGGTAGACAACCTTGCGTTGTTTGGCTTTTCATTGTATATAGTCTTGAGCTTTAATGCTTTAGGCCTATAAACTAGTGGGTGACAGCAGTTTTGCCCCCTCATAAAAGCACAGTCAAAAATTTATTTTTCATGATAACCTACTAATAAAACGTAAAAACACATTTGAGCTAGCCCTTTTCATCATAATTTCATGCAGCCATTGATTTTGGGATGGGGCGCTTACAATAATAGCCAAGGTAATACAGTACCGGTACATTCCGCTTTCTCTCTCAATATAATAATTCTGTGTGTTTTGCTCTCATAACAAAAAGGGAAAAACATCGATATAATATGCCGACAGTTCCTGATGGTATGTACTTTACTAATATTGAACATAAAGACCCTAGTAAGCATATTTGTAAGGAACTTTTATGTAATTTAAGACGAATTTTACGGGGTTGGTGAGCTGTTGGTAAGCTACCGGCCCCACTCTTAAGTTTCTATGTTTGGATACCGGTACATACGACCATTTAACATTTTTAAACGTAACTGGCGAGATCTGGAGGGTAATGTTAGTTTAGACTATATTTTATAGACATGTATTGAATTGAATAGTCATTTCGGAGTTTCCATATTTCAGCACAAAAAAAATTCTACAAGAATAGAAAAAACTACATTCACCGAAGGCCTAGCAGTAGATCTAACAAACAGTTAATTTGTAAAGAAGTGCACGTGCCACACGGAGAAAAGTCTACCATTTCGCTTTTACAGAAATAGAGAACAATGCATTCTGATTGTTGGGCCCTCTGATTAGCTACCGGTAGCTCCGCCTCCTGGTTGCGATGACTGAAGTGCGTTGACCGTAACTGAACAACGCGATTCAGCTGTTCCCGATAAAGACCGCTTTGTCGTGCGCGCTGTCGATCATAACCAAAGTGGACCCATTTCGCAAGAAAAACTGCAAGACTCGACTTCACAAAAGGTTAAGCGTAGACCCACTCTTTCAATATTTTTTAGAATAAAGAAGAGAAATATAAAAAGGAACTTCAACGAATCTGCTGTCGGACTACGCCCAACATTTGAAAACATATAAAGAAATGAGGACTTACCAAAAAAATAAATGACGAATCTAAATTTTATCGTGACTATTGTTCATTGGAAGGCACAATGGTAGTGTATTTCATATACTAAACGTGATCATTCGAGCGTCGTGCATTAATTATTAAATTATGGAGTAAACATTTCTACGTGTGCCAGTCACGCAATTCAATCATTCATTGTCCTCATTAACAGTGTTATTCATTAGAATCCTTGCCAGCTATAAATGCTAATTGTCAATTTTTATTTTATATTTTATTGGTAAAAGAGGCTAAGTGCTGCCCCTGGCTTCAATTTTAATGCTGTTGACACAACTTGAATTTCTTCCTTGTCCTAGATCTATACAGTGTGTATCAATAAAAAAGAGACTATTTTGAAGTCTGTCAAAATTTTGTTTCAAATTATGATGTCTATATTTTGATGTTAATAGATGCTCTGAAGTCTTATCTGTCAAATGTTAATAAGAAAATAAGTTTCGTTCATGCTTTGAGCGCACACAGAACGTTTGTGTCAGGGGTTTTAAAAAAAAGGGTTGCGCACAAAATGGAAGAAAATGAGAAATATGATCATCAGACTTCTTGCTAATCAGCAGACTTCCTCTTTACCTTTTCATTATCTTTGCCATTATTTTCGAATTATGCTTTGAAAATTCAATTACATAGCTATTTATTTACCTGAATTGTTTTGTTTTGTTTTGTTTTTTTCATTTTAATATGATCTCTTTTAGCATTTTTCTTCAAATAAAAAGAAAAAACTTTTTGGCAACTCAAGTAAGATGATTTGGTTGGTTGGTTGGTTGATTGATTGATTGAGTTGTTAATTTTGTTCATGCTTGGGCGAACACAGAAAGATTTTGTCGGGGGTTAAAAAAAAAAAGAAAAAAAAAAGAAGCTTTCGTCAAATTCAAAGGGTAATGAAATTTTGTCATTATTCTGAATCAGGTACTCCCATTCGGATTGATTATTGCTTTGGACTGATCAATGATTATGTTAGTCTTTGAGTCGATTTTCTATGATTCTTCCAACGATTTAATCAATCGTTTGAACAATCAATCAAAAAGTAATCGATCAATCAATCCTTCAAACAAACAATGAATTATTCAAACGATCAATCATTCAAAAGTTCAGTCTATCAATCATTCATTCAATCAATCGATCAATCAATCCATCAATCAATTAAACGTACAATCAATCAAACAATCAATCAATCAAACAAATGAACAAACAAAGCAATCAATCAATCAATTAATCAACCAACCAACCAAATCCCCTTACTTGGGTTGACAAGAAACAAAAAATTAACTTTGAATGTACATTTAATGCTAAAAGATAACATATTAGAATGGAAAAAAAAAAAAAAATCCCAAAACAATTCAAGTAAATAAATAGCTTTGTAAATGAATTTTGAAAACATAATTAAAAAATAATGGCAAAGATAATGAAAAGGTTAAGAGGAAGTCTGCTGATTGGCAAGATGATCATATTTCTCATTTTCTTCCATTTTGTGTACCAGCTTTTTTTAAAAACCCCCCACAAAAACAGTCCGTGTTCTTTAAAGCATGAACGAAACATATTTTTTTTAATAGCATTTGAAAGATAAGACTTCAGAGCATCTATTAACATCAAAATATAGACATCATAATTTGAGAAACGAAATTTTGACAGACTTTTCAAAACTGTCCTGTTTTTATTGATACGCACTGCGGGATCGAAAATGAATCCAATGACCGGGGTAATAATATACTGTAAGCGCTTTGGTCTTAACAGGTAAAGCGCTTTATAAGAAACACCGGTATTATTATTATTATTATTATTATTATTATTATTTCCTTTAGAGACTTAAATTTATTTTGTTATAGAATATGTAGTCAAGGGGTCTAATAATAAACGACTATAAACAAGAAAAGTGAACAAATAGAAATATAGACTCTTATGGAGAGTAGTGGTTCCTTAGTAATACAACTTTTCAAAGAGGTATAAGTACATATTTGATAACTAAAATTAATTCCATTATGAAGCTGCTTGTTTTACATCTTTCTCCTGAGTCGAGGAAGGATGTCTTTGGTTTAAAATTGTACTTGCATATATGTACTTATTAAATAGCCAAACCTGAGAGTTTGCTTGTCATTAAAAAAAAAAGAAGATATTTAAGAAAGAAAAACTTCTTTTAACTCCCTTATTATATCAATAGTAAGATTAATGAGAAAAGTATGTGTGGTCCAAAAATTGCTGATCCTCAAAAAAGAATAAAGGTAACACTTTCAGATCCTCCTATTGTAGGTCTCATATTTTTGGATGAACCATGCATAGATGTCTACAAAATGAGGAAATCATTTATTATTCATGAAGAGTATTATGTAATTTTTTTTCCTCTATAATACACAGATGAGACTTGCTGTAGCTGAGCGTCTTGTGATTATTATTGACGGGAGTCTTCCGGGGTGTTGAAACAATGACAAACACAGTCTTCTTATTGGGCATATTGATTCATGGTGTTATCGCAGTATCAGGGAGTGGTATGTTTCATTTATGTTTTCAAATACAGTTAATGAATAAGATTGAAGCTTTAGCCATTGAGTTAAACGTAGTACTTTGTTTTGTTTCTACATGTATGTGGTTTATTTGAAACAATGTTGGTATAACCTACCTCAAAGATCTGTCATCAAATTAATTGTTTTGATTGATATCAGATTAAATTAGTAAATTTGCAGAAGAAATTGTTACTAATAATTAAGAATTGATTTTACACTTTATTTGATTGAATTTGACATGGTCTACCTTATTCACAAGTATAATGAAAGTTGGTATTTGATATCAGAAACATCTAACAGGGGCCCAGAATATAATGAAGAAAACAATGTACCTGAACAAAATTATCTTGTATGTTTTCTGCCACCTCTCAAGGATGAAATTTTTTGTCATTCTTTCCTGTATGAAATGAAATGAATCGAGATGCTTAAAACATGATTTTACAATTTATACCTTCAATCTCTTTTTCTTACCCCCACCCACCTTTTTTTAAACTATTGACAAAAAGTATTACACTGTGGGTTTTTATACTCAGATTTAAAGTTAATGAAATATTAGTTTGATATTCACCTCTTTATTATGTGTGTAATCATTTAATCATTTCTTTGAATTTCACAATAATGACTGATTAATAATCATATGTTTATATTGCAGATTTGAGTTGCGTTAATAACACAACATGCATAAACAATCAAGTGTGTAGAGATAGTGGATGTGGATGCCCTACCAGCCATTATGGTGCTAAATGTGAATTTTCTAGTAAGTGGAAAGATATTCAAGTAAACAGTTCATGTGAAGCCAAGTTGATAACCAAATCCATTTTCCTCTGTACCATACATCTATTGAATGCTTCTTGTGTTGGCGAGTAAAGATTTTTAAGTTTAAATACTAATATAGGTGAGAGTGACTTTGGATTAGACTGAATTATGTAATGGCCAAAGAGTTAAATCTTGAATATTTTATTTAATCATTGGGGAATAACATTTGTCTTACTGAAATATAAATACTTATTTTGGTTTCTTCTTCTTGTTTGTTTTGTTGTTTTTTTTGCCATAACTTGCTTATTCCATTAATTGAGGATATTATTAAAATCTGATGAAAATGAGTTGTCTAAGTGAAGAAATTGTATGATTCATTATAAAGGTTTCAATTTGAAACTATCCTGTTCTGCATTGTGAATATGATAATTCATGATGACATAATGTAATCTCAGTTTTCATTTTCACCCTCTATGGTTATTTATTGATTCTTTGTTTCAGTAACCAATGCCCTGATCATCGTTGTGATTTGTATTTTCCCACCGGTTTCATGGCTTGCTGTATGCTGCTATGGAGTTCGTTCAAGTAAGAATCCTTGTTTTACAGATAAATTATTTGAGAAATTAGTAGAGCAAGATCAACAAAGAAACTCATGACACAGAATGAAGTCTGTGAGGGATCAAAGTACTACCTGTATTGAAAGGATTTTGGTCTTTAAGTTTCATTTTCAAATAAAAATATTCACTAGTAAAATATACGTCTAAACAAAGGAGTTTTAAGTTTAAAAAATCTGTTCTGTGTCGATAAGGAAATTCCTCTTGTAACTCACTAAACAGTAATCATTATTACCAATCAAACTCTCTACTATATCAATAAATAGAAAGGTTAGATTTTGTTACATTTTTATATGAATGTACATGTCCTGTTAACATTTCATAATGTATATATGAGCTCATTCTACCTCAGAGGTTCCTGCAACATTGGAACCTGTATATCGTCTGTTGGGCGTTATTGCATCTTATAGACGTTCCGTTGGGAGCCAGAAGGGCGCTATTACTGTACAAAGTCAATGGTAATAGCGCCCTTATGGCTCCAAACGGAACATCCTTGATCTGCAGTAGCGCCCTTATGGCTCCAAGCCGACGATATAGTGTGGTTGACCTGGGTGAGGACAAGAAAATAGTTTATTTTGTCCATTATATTTTTACATTGCTTTTTACATTTTGTGCATGTTTATCTTTGATTAAACATAAATGCTTTTATTGTTTCATGCATGTAGAAAGGGTCATTCAGGCTATGGTTGAGTAAGTGTAATAGACCAGCTTACTACCATCATTTGCAAAAGTTTAAGACCACCCTAAATTTTTGGGGTATTATGTTCAATGAGCATTATTCTTTTAGCCCAAATTCCTTGCTCAAACGGCGAGAAATGGTACTCTTACTGACTGTAATACCAGTAGACTGCAGCTCGGCCTTGATGTCACGACAGGAAATGGAACAATCTCTTCCAACAATCCTCTTCATCATGTTGTCCTCGCAACGCGTTGTTTTTATTGGACGACCACTCCTCTTCCGGTCGGAAAATGAGCCATCGTTTCGAAATTTGTGAATGGCATTGTGGACGACAGTCTTGCTACACCCAGTCTTCTCACTAATCTTGCGTTCAGAGTAGCCTTCTTGGAAAAGGGTTACTATTTTAACCCTCTGAACCTGACTTAGACTCTGTTTTTTTCCCATCCTGGATAAGAGACAAAGTGCCAGATGAAGACTTTCTGAGGCAAAGACATTCATGGAAATGAGCTTAAACCATTAATCTCATCCCATGAACCATGACAGGAAAACATGTTACATAATATTTCAATGGAACAAAAGAATAATGCTCATTGAACATAATACCCCAAAAATTTAGGGTGGTCTTAAACTTTTGCAAATGATGGTAATATATTAAAATTTTATGTATACTTTTTCCTGGCGACATAACAGCAAGGTATTCAAACAACCTGTAATAAAAGAATGAACTACAGTACATGGAATCCAGTTTGCATACATTAGTTGTTGCTATGTCGGGGAAGCCTCTGGAATGCTTTCAGGTTGTTAACAACTTTTGTTTAAAAAGTATGCATAAAATTTGAATATGTTAGTCAACCGGTCTGTTGTATTTTTTGTTCATTTATGTAGAAGGAGGGTCATCCAATCTATGGAATTCACGAGGAAGAGGGAGCAATAATGAACTAGAAAGAGATGTAGAAGAAGATATTATTGAGGATCCTGCCCCACCGTCATATGCTCACATCCTGCAATACAATACGGCTGGGACATTGGAAGGAGTGAATATGGTGTTTGATGGACCTGCCTCACAGGACGTAGAACCCCCACCTTCATACCTAGAATGGACTCGGAAGGCAGCTAATCTCAGGAAGCAAGAAAGAGATGGTGGTGGGATTGGTCTTGTAACAATCAGCGATAATCTCCCAGTGCCTAGTCAGTCTGTATCGGAGGATACAGAGCATGAAGACCAATGCTAGAATAGAATGAGAGAATGAGTAAGCAAGAAAAAGATGGTGGTGATATTGGTGCCTACACCTAGTTGACTGATGGCTCACAAGACCAAAGACCAATGATACTGAAGGCCCTAGATGCTGTAATTATGTGAAGTTGAAGTTCCAAGGAACCCTAACCCCATCGAGGCATATACAAATCTGAGGGGAAATCAGATTCTTGGGCCTTCGGTCTCATGGAACTTCGGTCTTGTGGGTCCTTTTTCATCTTACTGAGGAGAAATCTAAATGGAAAATTCTGTCTCTGCAGGGCTTTGGTCTTGTCGGCCTTGTTTTAGTTGGCAGACCTTGTTATTTAGTCTTTTTAACAATCATTGATAATCTCACAGTGCCTAGTCAGGCTGTCTTAGAGGATAATGAGCATGAAAACCAATGCTTGAACAAAGTGTAATAATAGGCCCTTAATACAAGTTTTATACAAATCTCATTTTATACTCAGGTGTCAGGTGGTAAAAAGGTACATGTTCTTGAAATAGAAAGATCATTTAGGGTATTGCGTTAATTTAAAAAAATTGTGGTGCTTGAACGATCTGTTTTAATGAAACAGATCACTTCCGATTTAACAAACTCAGATTCAAGAAGGTTTTGGTAGAAAGAGACTTTTTGTCTTGGTATATTTCAATATGTGCTACTCATGTATTCATTATAAGGAAAACGCCTTGATCCCAAACTGTAATGGGAGTAGACTGTATCCAATCATGGCTGTAAAAAAAATATATATTTGTTTCACATTCATACAAGAAAAAAAAATATTCAAGAAGGTTTTGTTAGAGACTTTTTGTCTCAGTATATTTCAATATGTGCAACTCATGTATTCAGTGTGGCTAGATATAACAAGGCAAACGCCTTGATCCCAAATTGTAATGGGAGTACACTGTATTCAATCATGGCTGTGGAAAAAAAAGAAGATATTTGTTCCACATTCATGCAATGTATATTATTATGAAATTTATATAATCGATTGTAATCTGCTTATATGTTGCAGGGTTGTTTTGCTTTAGATAAGAAAAAACAGGGTATAAAATTAGTTTTACTTTTGTTTTCTCCAAATTATAAGTAAAACAAATGTTACCAAGGTTAAAGATGCTTTCTTATGTAAGATATATGATGAAAAATTATTCTATCTAAAGAGTTAAAGCATTGTTTTTATGCCACATTCAAATTCCAATTGACTTTGTACAAAAGACGTTGCTTTTTTAAGGTCAAGTAATTATTTTTGAATTGGTAGGAAATATTGCAACAAACTTAAAACATTGTAACTCCGCCAGAGTGTTACCTAGACAATGAAACTTCAATTGTAGCTAGCACACCAACTAAGATTCACAATGATAACTTTTGATTATTTTTGGTTGATAATTATGATGTTTACTTTATAATGATTCTCAGACTGTCTATATAATAGTGTATTATGATCATGAATCTTATTCAGTAACTCTATATTAAAATTTGTATATAATGGGCTGATATGAAAAAGCAGTTGGATGGATGATGAAACTATATTTATAAGCAATATTTTTAAGAATACTTTTCTTATCTGAGAGACTCATGTATTTATTTGTATTTTTATATACAACTTGCAAGATTTGTACATTTACTTCTAAAAAAAAAGTTGTTTAAAATTTTTGTATTTTTACACAGGAAAAAATTAAAAGGTATTTATTACATCTATTACTATGTTGTACTTGCCAATTTGTCTACATATATGTGAGATTGTAAAGATTGTAGGTGTAAAGAGATTAGAGCAATGATCAGTATAACAAAGAGCAATTTAAAAAGAAAAGTGGCGGATCCAGGATTTGAAAATGGGGGAAGGCGAAAAGGAAGAGGGGCACTCGCCAAAAAAAGTATATACAGTGTACTCCAGATAAAAGGAACCAGAACCAGATTTTATGGCAGTAAATTTCAGTTACACAACATGTTTTATATGAGATAATGCTTCCCTTTGATGTACAATTATTGGATGCATAATGTATTATTCACATCAGGCGTGGATCGAGGCCAGCCCGGGCCCCCACCCCCTCGCCAAAAAAAAATAAATAAATAAGTGGGCGGCCCGATTGACCCTGAACCTTACCCTATGACCAATACATGATGACCTCTTTGTTGGCCGAAGGCAACAAAAATATAAGTTAAAAAAGTTATCACCGACTCCCCCCCCCCCCCCTGCTTATCGCAAGGCCAGCGTGACGTGAATTTAAAAATGTATACCGTTTTGCTCGCCCGATTTAACGGGAAGAAAAATTGGGTCTATCAAAATCCGAAATTCTTTTTGGCCCCCCCCCCAAATGAAATCCTGGATCCGCCACTACACATAGCACAATGGAAAGCGGTGATATGCATGCTCAAATCAAGTACCGTATGTACAAAGGAGGAGTGAAAGAAGAATATATGAAAAGAAGAAGTGGAGGAAAAATAAAGGGAAAAGAGAAAATGGAAATGGAGGTAAAAACTAAGGGAAAGCAGCGCGTATTCTGGGGGCTTTACGGGCCCGGCCCCCCGGGTAGGCGCTCAAAAGGGCGCCAAATTGACCTTAGAGGGGCGCCGAATTGAGGAAAATGTACCCCCCCCCAAAAAAAAAAAAAAAAAATATATATACACGATTTGAGCCGATTCACATCGGGAACCTACCCCCTATGGCTGATATATGACCTTGCGGTTGGCCGAAGGCCGAAAATTAGTGTTATGCATTGTAAGCTGCTAGATAATGAAGCCCATATCTACTAATTTTGTAGAGATCAAACATATTTTTATTTGTAAGATTTTTATTTATTTTTTCCCCCAACTATTTTTAGTTCTTCCCTTTCTTTCTTTCTTTTTTTTTTTTTTTGGGGGGGGGGGGTAATAATTGCATAATAAATGTAGTATGAGAAATTAATTAGAATCCGTTTGAACGAGCATTATAATTTACCCTAGGAGCCAAGGGCATTTAATCAGCATTTTTGCTGGGGAAGGTTTAAAGGTCTTATCTAGAGTAAAATTTTGTGCTGATTCCAAAAATGTCACTCTTACTGACCGTACCCGTGACACTTCGGCCATTTTGGCCAATTTTTGTCCAAAAATGACCATTTTGGTCACTTGTGGTCAAGGGTATTTTATTTCTATAATTTTTGCCGATAAATGGGATTTTTAAAATCTATCCGATGTAAAAATGTCGGCTGATTCTAGAAAAAGTGGTTTTATTGACTCGGTGGGTCATTAAAGGGGTAATTTTGGTCAATTTCGGCCAAAAATTGTCATTTTTATCATTTTGGGGGCCAACATTAGACCAAAATGACCATCAGAGTCAACCAATTGATGGTCTTCCCACCCCCAAACCATTAAAAAAAAAACTTACTTGGGTCTAAAACAATACTCCCATACCATTTTCTTAAAATATTTGGACAGCCCTGGTCATTTAGGCCAGTTTGACCGAAAATGACCATTTTGTTATGTTGCAGGATTTTGCTATACATGTACAGGCCTATGTATTACGTGTATAAGTGTATATACACGTGTATATATGTCATGTATGTAGATGTATTATCCTTTCGTTCAACTCATTTCACCAAAGAGTTGGCTAGTGGTGGAGAAGTGGCAACAATTGATGCTGATTTCAGAAATAGAGGTCTTATTCAACCTACCCATAAGTTTCTGGTCACTTATTGGTCACTTATTGGCCGAAGATTGACCATTAGCCCAAATGAAATAAAAATACGATTTACAATAAATAGAGTGCCTAAAACATAGTTAGAATGTGTCTCTAAGCACTTAACAGACATTTATTTTATCATCCCGGTCATCAGAAACAGATTTACCCCGCACACAATATGTGCACATTCTCCACTCCCTACTTAGCTTGCTGACCATGAACTATTAAAATAAAAAAAAAAGTTTGATATTTGCTTTCACAACAAAAGGCATGCACAAATATGACAAGCCTGAAAATCTGTGGTATTTACTGTGATTTAATCATTGTAATGTCCACTGTGGCGGTTCTTACCATTTTTTATGATCCGCACGGACCATTCCTATATGCAAATGGTCAGTGTGGGTCAAAATGGTAACAACCGCCAACGTAGATGTAAGTAATTTACCATTTAGTCTATAACGCAATTCTTGTATTGAGTTTAATGTTTGTAGATGCTCATCCCCGTTAAAACTTCTTGTCTCCCCCACTTAAAAATTTCTGGCCACTTTGGCCGCTTTTTGGTCAAAGGTACGTAAGCACTAATTTTATGTCATTTTTAAAATTCTAAATAGAATAAGATTTCAATCACTAAGCGTATATAATGAATAACAATCGTGTTATCACCATGATGTTATAAGCACATCACAGTAAGAGCAAATTGCAAGCTGATCATACTAATTCAAGATGACCAATAGTGTAGTTTCCATAGCAACATGAATTCTATATAATGACTTATGTTTCATATGACTTCAAATACACATGTCCGTGATCTGATGACGTTTTGGAATATCGCAATTGAAGAAGAATGTCATGAAAATGTATTTCAACGACTTTCAGTGACTTGACCATTTTAGCAAAGCCACATCTTTTGTTGCTTGACATGTGTCATAAGCGAGTCCAGTGTCCTTAACAAAGGCTCCATCAATGCCTTCCTCTCAAGAAAGCATTTCAACCAGGCGAGGAGAATACATATCATCCTGGAAACTAATTAATTAACTGGCAACTATTGAATTGTAACGTTAAGGGTAAATGAGAGCCACAAATATTTGGGCAAGATCTTGAAGGATGTCTAGTTGGTCATCTCCATCTCCTGAAAGGATGGAAGAGAGTGCTTACAACTTCCTCAAGTTGTCTTTGATCGTTAAAGGAGGAGTCCGTGCTGAAATGAAAAAGTTTTGTAAAATTAAGTAAAATTCATCAAGCACAACACAGAAAATTTCATCAAAATCG
>CALNVZ010002100.1:69129984-69145615 GCA_940671915.1 Paracentrotus lividus | reverse complement strand
CCTTCAAGATCTTGACCAAAATATCTGTAGCTTTCATTTGCCTCTTCACATTACAAGAAGACTTCAATATGTTATCATGAACGATAAGTAGGCCTATTCAAGAGGACATGACTTCTCCACCCTAGTTGAAATGTTTTCCCGATAGAAAGGCAGTGAGGACATTAGTCATGTTGGTTTATAATACTGGACTCGCTCAGGACACATATCTAGCAACATGAAAACCGCCTTTGTTATAATGGTTAAGTCAAATAGATGACATTTTAATGACATTCTTCTTTAATTATTATATTCCTTGTGGATATTTCAAATCGTCAACAGATCATGCAGATATACAATTATATAGTTATATGAAAATTTATTATATCACTATCTAGATTTCATGTTGCTATGGAAATCATGTACTGGTCAGCTTGGGTCAGCATGATCAGCTAGGAATTTTTTACTTACACGATCATGCCGCTTTTACAATTTTTATTCTTTGCATACAATTTTACAATACAGACTGAGTGATTGAAATTGTATTAAAATAAAATAAAAAAATGACATAAAATTATTGCTTAACTTTTGACCTAAAAGAGGCCAAAATGACCAGACTTAATGTGTGCGACAAATAATCAGTTTTAACGCGGATTGGCATTAACAAACATTGAAATCAAGACAATTAGTGCATTGTAGACTAATTAATGGATTACTGTATACACTTTGGCGGTTGTTGCAATTTCAGCCCACATTGACCATTTGCAATTATAGGAATGGTCAGCGCGGGTCAAAGAGGTAAGAACCGCCACAGTGTTTACAACGATTAAATCACAGGAAATACCACAGATTTTCAGGCTTGTCATGTTTGTGCATGCCTTTTGTTGTGAAAGCAAATATCAAACAATTTTTTTCGGTTCTTTTAATAGTTCATGGTCAGCATGCTAAGTAGGGAGTGGAGAATGTGCACATATTGTGTGCGGGGTAAATCTGTTTCTGATGACCGGGATGATAAAAAAAATGTCTGCTAAGTGCTTAGAGACACAGTCCAATTATGTTTTAGGCACTGTATTTATTGTAAATCGAATATTTATTTCATTTTGGCTAATGGTCAATCTTCGGCCAATAAGTTACCAATAAGTGACCAGAAACTTATGGGTAGGTTGAATAAGACCTCTATTTTTGAAATCAGCATCAATTGTTGCCACTTCTCAGGCCCGTAACTAGGATTTTTACGGGGGGGGGGGGGGGTTCGAAACCATTAGAAAGATAGAAGAACATATATTATATATAGAGAGAAAATAAATGAATTATAATTACAGAAGAAGAAAAAGAATAAGAAGAATTATAATTAGATTTTATATGATAAGACTGTATGTTTATGCTATTTTCCTCTCATTTGTTTCTTTAAGATTATTTTCGGAAAAGGTGACGATAACCCCCTTTACAGCAAAATGAATTGCGAGCGCGAAGCGCGCGGGAAATTTTTGGCTTATAATGACCTAAATGTAGTGTATTTAGACACTTTTTGCCTCTTAGGTAATATATTTTTTGTATTTATTCTTTAGAAGCTGATGACCACCTCCCTTAAAAAAATGCGAGCATGGACAGAGAGGCGGAAAAACAATAAACTAGTAAACACTTTGATATATGGGCATCAAGAATCATTGAATGGGTCGTAATCAAGGGGTAAACTTGGGAGCGCGACGGGACAGAGATAAATGTCTTATAACATGAGAATAAAATTTTGTACACATATTGTCCATTATTTGTTTGTTTTTTATAATTTTTCAAAAGCGATCACCTTCTTTAAAAAAAAAACTGCTAACGCGAAGCGAAACACAAAAAGGCCACAATCACTTCGTATATCGGGGCATCAAGAATCAGTGATTGGGTCGTAATCTAGGGTTAACGTTGCGAGCGCGAAGCGCGAGCCGGAAATTTTCCGTATATTGAAACGAGTATGGGTTTTCAACACACTTGCCCATATTTTTTGTTTTATTTTTAGAGCTGATATAGCTCTTAAAAAAAGAATAAGAGCGCGTATAACAAAAATGAAATTATATTTTCTCTTTAAAATGAGACGCCTTTAGAATATTTAAAATGGCAGCAAATCTCTAGTGAAACGGTTCTATACGCGGAATATATACCTTGTTGTTGATGTTTTTTTTTGTTTTTTTTTTTAACTATTTCAAATTCTAAGTCGTAAACAAATTTGTACACAAGCACGGATGCGGGCCCGAACGCAGCCCGCCCCCCCCCAAACAAACAAAAAGAAGAAGAGGAAAAAAAAAAGGAGGAAAACAGGGGGTAAAGGAAAGAAAAAAAAATGGACGATCGTCCCCATTGACCAGTCGGTACTTAAAAAACAAAACAACAACAACACACAGTTTTTATAAGTTCATTTCGTTTCGTTTCGTATCTAGCTTTTAAAAGATAAATTTTTTTCCTTTTTGGGGGTCAAGCGACCCCTGCTTGCCAGGGGCGGGGGTACCCCTTGTTACGGGTGGATACGAACCTAGAATAGAGGAATATAGTTTAAGCAATTATAGCCCGTGAGCATTTTGTATACATTCATAGGCCCCTTATAAAAGAGACGCAATTTTACAACTAATTACCATGATTACCTCAGACTTCAAATAAAAATGAAGGAGAAACCTTTTTAATATAGCAAAGACGAGCGGGAGAAAAATAAATTTCATAAGGAACTGAAACCATGGTATTTAAAGCTGCATTAATTTCTTATGTTGTTTTCAATGCAGGGCTTTTTGCAATGAAGGGGAAGTTCGCCCTTCTCCCTTTCCTTTTCCTTTTCTTTCTCTCTTTTTTTTTTTTTTTGGTCAAGCGGCCCTACTACCGCCAGCGGGGGGGGGGGGGGGGGAGGGAGTTCGTTCGAACCCCCGAACCCCCCCCCCCTGGTTACAAGGGCCTGCTTCTCCACCACTAGCCAACTCTTTAGTGAAATGAGTTGAACGAAAGGATAATACATCTACATACATGACATATACGGTACGTATACACGTGTAATCACTAAATAAATACACGTAATACATAGGCCTGTATAGCAAAATCCTGCAAAATGGCAAAATGGTCACTTTCGGTCAAACTGGCCTATATGACCAGGGCTGTCCAAATATTTTAGGAAAATGGTATGGGAGTATTGCTGTAGACCCAAGGAAGTTTTTTAAAATGGTTTGGGGGTGGGAAAACCATCACTTGGATAACTCTGATGGTTATTTTGGTCTAATTTTGGCCCCAAAAATGATAAAAATGACAATTTTTGGCCGAAATTGACCAAAATGACCCATTTAATAACCCACCGAGTCAATAAAACCACTTTTTCTAGAATCAGCGCACATTTTTACATCGGATAGGTTTTAAAAATCCCATTTATCGGCAAAAATTATAGAAATAAAATACCCTTGACCACAAGTGACCAAAATGGTCATTTTTGGACAAAAATTGGCCAAAACGGCCGAATTGTCACGGGTACGGTCAGTATTGACATTTTTGGAATCAGCGCAAAATTTTACTCTAGTTAGGACCTTCAAACCTTCCCCAGCAAAAATGCTGATTAACGGCCCTTGGCTCCAAGGGTAATTGTATTGACAAATTAATCCCGCCTGGAAAGTGGAATCTAACACAAAAAAATTAGAGGGGTGATATTAAAAAAAAAATTGGGACTAACTTTAATACTATATGTAACAAAGAAACACGCATCGAAATATTTGAATGTAATGATAAAAAATAAATTTATATGGTAAATAAAATACAATTAGCATGAATTCCATGTACATTTATCAATTCTATTTGATTTATTCATGCTAATCAATAAAAAAAAATGCACACCCCCATAAGTAAAAATAATAGACTAGTCCAAATTTACAATGATGTCATATTTAAATGAAACACGTGTGGGATCTATATATTTCCGTGTGCTTGTGGTAAACAATCACGATTGCACAACTCCACGAAATTGAGCCCAATATTGAAAATAGTAGGCCTATAAAAGCATGGATGAAAACAGAATAAACAAAAACTGTAAACAGAAGGGCAGCCGGCCTGGATTGGTAAAGATAAAGAGAAGGAAAAAAGGAACTCTTCCAGCACTGATAGAAGCTCTAGATCGGTCGTCACCTAGCTAGGTCATCTCAGCTACTAGCCTTCGCGGTGTCCAAACTCTGGTCCAGCAGACTCCCGGTAAGTATGTGCGTGCTTTGCCCTCGGCTCAGCTCCGGGTTTCAGGGGTGAATCAAAAAAGCGAGTTTTGCATCGTCACAAAAGAAAGGGAAAAATCAACAACAGCAAAATGGGGAGGGGGGGGGGGGTGGTAGGGGTGGGTGCAGAAGTCGACTCTAGACTAATATGTTTTGTGTTTCTTCGTTTCTTTCATCTTTTCCTTAATGATATAGATCTAGACCTAAGTTTTGATCTATAAGTTGATCTATAAATTTTGATTATCAATAAAATAGGTAGGCAAAAATAACCACTGTTCTATGTGGTTCAAACAGCGATTTTTGTGATTTATTTCCAGATTCTTCTTCTCAACCTTGAGACAATTCTTCAATTTCATCAGGAAGTGTTTAAGAAATAATAACTTTGATATTTTTCATCCGATTTTGATGAAATATGCAGTGTTGTGCTTCTAATATTTTACTCTACTTTTAAAATTATCTTAGACTTAATCTCAGCATGGAGGCCTCCTTTAAATGTGATATGCATTATAAACTAAACAATTATCTTGATTTCTTTCCAGATTCCTCTTCTCTACCTAGAGACAATCCTTCAATTTCATCAAGAATCGTTGATCTTCTAGAGTCAACATGGTACGCAGAGAAGGAACCCGCTTTGGTATAAATACCAGTCATCGTGTCAAGCGTCTGCCATTTCCCTACAAGAATCTCTATACTCAACAGAATGTTGTTGTTGAGACCAAGTTAGATGCAGAAGATGGCCAATCAAAGAAACGAGCCAACGAAACTCTTAGGAGGCAGCTTCATAAAGACACATTCAATACCATACCTGGTAAGAATACAGTATGTTACATTGTAAATCCTATAATCATGAACATAATGCAATACAAAGGAATATATATTGGCTATTGTTTAAAATTGTGAAATAAAGAGAGGAAAAAAGGTAAAATTCAGTTTAGTTTTAGTTTATTTATTGCCAACTTAAGCAAATATACAATGTACATTTAAATGTTGAAGTACTACATATTGAGAATTGTTTTACAATACAATTTAAACAGAAGAGTATGTGCGTGTAAATGTAAATGTTTCCTTGTACTTTTTAAATCTAAATAGATGTGACATCAGATTCCTTGAAGTTCTCTCTGAACAAAGCCAAGAGATGGGAAGTCATTGAAGACATCAAAGAAGCACATCACCATAGTAACCATTACATCATCAGAGAGCATCATATGCTTGATAATGGATCATCTCGTAGCTGTATCGGAGTCTTTGATTCCTCAGCTCAGCAATCTGTAAGATCATCCAAGAAGAAATACGCTAAGGCTGTTGACCTCACCAACAAGGACCAAAGTTCAAAGGTCAAAGAAGACGCTGACTTTGGGAAGAAGAATTGTAAACGATCAAGAAAGAGGAGAGCACATCAGGAGGAAGAGATGATTGAGACTGTAATCCAATATGATGTTACTCTAACCACACCCAGAGAAACCTATCAGACTTACTCCAAATCTTCTGTTAATTCAGGTAGGTTTTTACTTAAAGACACCTCAAGAATATTAGACAGACAATAATTTCCAGACGAAACATGGTTTCTTTCAAGTATGCCATGTGATATGTTTTATGTTTAAATTCTTGTATTTGTTTTTTTGAAGGGGGGTTGAACACACAGCTATTTGTAACAACTAATGATATGCAATTCATGTGTGACCTGAACAAACTCATGTAAAGTGCTTGTTATGCATAATGATAAGTGGAAATGTTTTCTCTTTTATTTTTCTCATAGCTTTATTTTCTTCTTTGGTTAGAGAAATTTTATAGATCAATAGCATGTGTCTGACATAGATAATAATTAAGTCCTTACAAGAAACTTGTTAATAAAATGTCTGTATTGTATATGTGCAGGATGCAGACAAAGGAACAGCAGGAACCGATCAAAGAAGCTTCAGCAGTGCAGAATGAATGACATCTACTGTGATGGTTTATGGCAACTAGATGAAGAAGAGGAGGAATACTACCAAGAGGATACTGAAGAGCCCTATCAGGTTGCCTTGGAAACCATAGAGGCGGAGTCCTATAACGTTTCCCTGGAAACCTTAGTAGCTGGATCCATGAGTTTATCAGCTGTGTGTAAGTTGGACTGTAGGAGCCCATCACAATGTAAGCCAATGACGTCTACCAAGGATAGAGTGTTCCCCATTGATGAGAAAGATGCAGTAGTTGCCATCCATCCTTCATACATCAATCCAGTCAAGGAGAAGAGAAGAGCAAAGAAAAACGCTAAGAAACTTACCAAGGTGGAGCCAGTGAAGAAACCAGTGAAAGAGGAGCCGATTGCTGTTGTAGATAAACCAAGTTTTAAGACCATTGTCCAGGCTGATGATATCACTGAAGATAACTTGAGAGGAAGGTTTGGAGATTGCTTCATCGAGGGTAAATGCTTGCCACGTCGTTTTGCCATCAACATCAGTGAGAGTGTGATACAGCATCTGACATCCAATCCTGGCAATGATGAGTTATCCGACCTCCTCAAGCAGACTGGACATCATATCTTCACCATTGTTGAGTGTTCATTAGATCCCTGGCTAGTGATGAGAAATGATGAGAGACTGGTAGAAAGCATTAGAGTAAAGCTGAGTGGAGTAAATGAAGGACAGGAGACATTGGACGATGCTTTGTCTGATCTTGAGAGTGATAGTATCTCAGACATGGTCCATGCTATCAGCCAGGCAGTGGCTCATTTACCAACTCAAAGGTCAGTGCATGTCAAATTTATGAGCTTTGTCAAAATGATAAATGCTGATAATTATTTACAGTCCACAAAGATGATTTCTGTAACTCTAAAGCAGTTTAAATAAATTTATATCTATTCAAAGCGTCAGATTTATGCCCATTTTTGGTGTTTAGCAGGGGAACTTCCCTTTTAAAATGTGTGTTTGAATATCTGTTGTACAGATTTGAAATTAATGTGGTTTGTTTTTGATTTTCTTTCTTTCAGTTACCTCATAGAAAGAACATTCTCAAGCCAGACTGCCAAGCCTACCTTAGTTGTGGATACTGTACAGACTACACTCGGCTGGAAATATTATACTACCAACGCTAATAAAGCTGTACAACCTGCAATGGTAAATAAAATGAACAGTCATTGATTTAGGAATTTGAAAGCGATATTGATGAATGCCTGTAAACAATGGATAAAGAAAAATCTTTTTGTACTGACTATCAAAAAACTTCTTTCAGCAATTCAATCATTTGTTATGTGTGATTTTCAATTTGTACCAGTGATATCTTGACGCTTTCATGTTACAGCAGACTTCATTCCCTTGACTGAGTAAAAAAAAAAAAAAAAAAAAATTTACATATTTCTGTTTCTCATTTTGTAATAATCCTGAAATAGTTTCTTGGTATACCTTGTTTACTGAATAATTGTGTGTGACAAGAACAAATAATTATTGTGTGCTAATTCTTCTTTCTTCTGTCTTTCAGACCATGAATACAGAGATTGAAAGGTGTATGGTATCACCTGAAGCATCCAATGCTTGTAAATTCTGTAGCATCTGTTATGACGAGCTGAATGAAGAACATCATGGTACTGCTCTTATAGCCTGCAATCATTGGTTCTGTAATGAATGCTGGAAGAATCATCTGATGACACAGATTAACAAGGGTAGCATTCATATCGCATGTCCTGTAAGTATACCCCTTTGATTGAGGCTGATTTACTTTATTAATATCATAACTTTTTGGGGGGGATGGGGGTTAAGAATATGTTGGGTACAATGCTTTAGTGGTGCATAAAATCAACTTGTGTACAGCATGCATGAACCCCCCAGTTATGACTGAAATAGGCATTAATATAAACCAGGATCATGCTGATTATGAAATATGCATATTGCGTTTTTTGGGCTAGTCCTATGATCTTGTTAAATAGATATTTATTACTAGTCAGTAGATATGTTGTAAAAAAACACAGCCATATTTCATATTCTTTTATTGACATTGATATCATTGTGATTATGTTTCAGGAATATAAATGCAGCACAGCTGTGGACAAGATCACTTTGATGTCCTTGGTCCCTTCAACACTCTTCTCTCGTTACCATAGCAACCAAACCAACAATGCCCTGATGTTACGATCAGAGCTTCATTGGTGCCCAAATCCTTACTGTGGACGCTTACTTAGCCTATCCGATCCCACAAGACAGATTGCTATTAATTGTGAATGTGGTATGTTCTGGTGTTCAGGGTGTAAAGAAGAAGCCCATTGGCCTGCTACATGTCAACAAGCCAAGATTTATCGACAGAATGCAGAGAATATGCTCGGTGAGTACATCTACTAAAATTGTCATTTGTCTTAGCTGAAATCTTATTTCCTAACCCTAAAGAGATCTATTTTCTTTTGAATGTTGCTGGTTATATTAGATGATGAGTTAGGAGCAAGACCAATAGAGGTAAACAATTAATCTAAATTGCACTTAATTCAACTATTTCTGAATGCTGGCATTTGTCTGTCTATATTGGGAATCGCCTATTAAGTGCTGACTATTAAATTGGTTTATATCGATCATATTTCATAGCTTGTTTCTCCGAATATCTCATTATGATTCATATTTAGGCTTATAATTTATTTACACCATACCCCTATCAAATACAAAACAAAATTTAAAAATACTAACATATTTTATTATATTTAGAAAATATAATGCATTTGAATAGATTAAAATGGATTAAAATACATATTTCTCAATATTTCATCAGTTCTTTCAGGTCAATTTGAGTATATACTTACTTTCTTATGAAACAATATGAATGCACCTATAGTTCATAAACTTAATCTCTTTCACTAAATCCATGTTATTGACCAACTTTTAAAATGTAAAAATTATTGTCATTATTTTGTGAATACAGTGAATAGAACTGACATGATTCAAACAGTATCTACCAAACCATGCCCACGATGTCACTATCCAATTGAGAAGTACCAAGGATGCAATTATATGACATGTATATGTGGCCATTTCTTCTGCTGGAAATGTGGAAAGCAATCCTGCCTTTGTTATTTAAAGACCCCTGTTGTCTGGAAGAAGAAGGTATTTTTTTTTAAAATGTGTCATTATAATGCATATACATGTATACGCTGTGATTCGTTGTATTAGCTTCACATATTCTGGGGGGGGGGGGGTGTTTCACAAAGAGCCAAAGTAGACTTAGAGTCGCACTTAAACTCTAAGAGCATCCTGTATTTAATGAGCATGATGTGACCAATGAGCTGATGTGTAATATATCGACTGCAACTAGGAATTTAAGTCTACCTAACTCTTTGTGAAACACCCCCTGTTACATGCATTTTTTATTTTTATAGATTGGGAATCCGGTGTTAAAATTAATGGTGATGAGTCACTTGTCCCATCTAGTTTCAATTTTTAAGGGGAAGGTTGTTATTAGGGGCCTTTTAAAATTTTTTTTTTTAGGGGGGGGGGGAAGGGGCAGATTATATTTCATTTATTTATTTTGAAGAAGAGGGGGCAAAAATTAGATGTGTAATGGTCGCCTTTATGTCACAGTTCATCACAAGATGTGGGATCTCTACCTAGACTTTTTCACTGAGGCGAGATTTCTCTTTTGTGTTTGAGTAGTGCTTTAAACATTTATATTTGGCTTAAAAGTAGATAATCGTCTTTTATTAAACTTGTTCATGCAGATGTTGTATATAGTGAGGCAAGGAGATTTACAGAAAATTGCACATATTCCTTTATCTGATACAGATATTTCACCTCAAGTATGCAGACAATGTAGAGAAGACTGCCATTGAGCTTGCAATGCTTCATCATAAAGAGAGGACCAGCTTTGCCTATCATCGGAGGATCAGGAAAGTCAGGAAATTAGCATCAAAGATGGTGAGTTATAAACCACCTGATCCATGTGAAAACATTTTTGGGCTTTTATAAGATCATATTTTTCGAGAAGCACAGAATTTTGGCCAAGCCTTCCCTATTCAAAACTTGGTATGAAAAATATTTTGGGGTGTTTTCAGTTGAATTCCTAAAATTTCTTGGGAACTAAAAATGTTCTGTCAAACTCAAAGACTTTCTTCCAAGAAAGGGGTTGACTGACTTGTTAGTGATTAATAATAACAATGATTCAATATTTATATAGCACCTATCAAAAATTTCTCTAAGTGCTTTACAATATACAGACTATAATGATGGACAAGTAATTATATTTGCTATAAATTCTGGCACAAATTATTATAAGAATATCAATTTGCTAGAACTTATGGCTTTTGAATGCTAAGTAAAAGTTTGGCGACAATTTCATTTTTCGCTATTTAGGATTAATGAATTAATGTCAGATTAATTAAGTCATTCTTCATATTTCTTGAGCATATTTGTCATACTATTTAATATTTGATTTCACTACAGTTAATGACTGAGACAGACCAATCAAAGAAAGAATCAGAGAATGCATCATCAGTTTCCATGGAAATGAGTGAATCCTTTCAACTGGAAGAAATTAAAAAAATCCTGATTGATGTTGCCAGCTTTCTCTCGGAGGTAAGTTTTCTGAGGCAAATAATTGTTATGATTTTTAATTATTAATCCGCATTGAGTTTTAATTTATATTTTTGCCTTTCATTTTCAACAAATTTACTTCATGACTCAAAATTGTAATACTGTATTCACTGTAATTTTCGCGCGATTAATTTTTCGCGCTGAGGGGTCTCAAAGAATGTTCACAGGTTCTTGAATTCGCGCTGCATGTTTGTAAGCACGCAATTGAACCATCCCAATACATGCACGAAAAAGCATACTCATATATTTGCGGGTTTTTTAATTCGCGCCTGCCGATCTTCGCGCGAAATCCGCGAAAATTAATGTACCGCGAATATTTCCACGATTACAGTATATGTTTTATCGCATGTAGGCAAAAAAAAAAGACAGTAAAAATAACTTTGATTGAAAGCTTCATATGCTATGATGTAATTTGTAACAAATATAATATGATTTGAATGCTATTGGACATTATGTTATGATTGTATCATTTGAAACTGAATTCAATGGTGTGATCGCCTTTATAAGATATTTTATATTTGTATCATTTCAGGCTGAATTTGTTTTGGAGTATCTTGAAATCCTGCTATCATGTACATCTCATGGCTGCAAGAGGGCGCTATACGATCATAAGAGTAGACTTACTTTTATCACAGGAATACTTCATAAGGTAAATGTTTGTGTGCATACAATTATATTAATCTATTAAGAACATAGTTTTGTAAAGAACCAAATCATATATTGATTGTTTTTCCATCCCGGAGACGTCTCAGAGACATCTCCAAGATGTCTTCACAACAGGAAAAATTAATCAGGATGTCTCTGAACTCGTGGAGACATCTCCGCGAAGTGAGATACCACCTTTAGTACAAGAAATTTTTTTTTATTTAGTGTTGATGTCAACCAATTGGCATTCAACTAATATGCATTCAAATCAATAGAAACTCAGCAACCAATAGGCGTTAGACCAATAGGCATTCAACCAATAGCCATTCAACCAATATGCATGCAAACCAATAGAAATTCAACCTATAGGCATTCAACCAATAGGCATTCAACCAATAGGCATTCCAATAAGCATTCAACCAATAGACATTCCACAATCCAAGGCCAGGCCTTGAATTTCCCTTCAGTGGCCTTAATGCCCCTTCCAATAGTCCCTGTTTGGACTTGGAGATTTTGGCTGCCAATTCAATGCATTCTCAATCTCACTGTTATAAAATAAAACACCTTAAATCTATCGAAATTTAAGGCTTGTGTTGTATCCTTTGTTGAGGCATTATTCCTTATTACTAAGTCCATAAATGGGCTCTGAACTGTAGGTGGCTCACCTACATGCATTTAATTTCAATTGGGTTAACTTTCATTTAAGAACCAAGTTGTCAAAAAAAAATGCTATCAAATATTCCTCCGTCGAAATGACCACTTGATGCTAGTTTCTGTGGATAATTTGGTAGATGTACATGTGTAATTTGTCAAATTTAGGAGTAAACATGTATGTAGTTTTACTTGTTCAAGCAATCCTCTACTGCTTTGTTTTATGCAGGTTTTCAAGCAAGGAGCTGATCTCACTGTTGCTGAAATTCAACATCTAATCAACTGTGGGAAAGATTGCTTAAGATGGATTGCATTGTCAAGCACACAACTCTCCAATGCCATTGAATCAACTGAAGAATAAATTACAATCTATTCAACCCAACAAAAGTTGACTTCTGTGACCTTTGACCTACTTACTCCAAAATCTATTCAGATTTTTCTTCTTATATACATGCATGTCATTATAACAAGGTCATTCTCCCTGTATCAATTTTGAACATGAACACATGTGTCTATGTGCCTTTTTTTTCAATATAATATGATTTCATATTGGCAGACACAGTAGGAACCAACCTTTGAATTATTTCATAATTTCTGACATTTTTAGATTTTGCATGTCACGACCTGGATTTTCATTGTGTATTGGTGTTCACGAATTGTTAATTTGAAACAATTCCTCTCTTATGTTTCTATATTCATTAATTAATATATTTTTATTTTAAAAATGTTATCTATTATGTGCAATATATAATGTATAAAGTTTTTAGTTATATGTGTAATGGGTGCAGCATGTTAGGGTGCACATGCCTCCAAGCAATAGTGATGTATTTAATTTTTGTGCTCCATGACCTACATGCTACTATTATTCCTAGTCAATAGAGGGTTTTTGATTTGTGTTGAAGTACAGCCTCAACAATTTTGAGAGGTAAAGAATAGTTTTATGACAAATATTTGTTATAATAATGATAACGCTCACTGATCTCAACAGTGGGGTTGCCCATCGGCCTGGTAAGCTGAGACAAACATTTTAAATTCATGATTCAGCTTGTTGACCTATAAAAAGCTTAAAGCTCACGTATGAAGAAGCAGCCATTATTATTATAATTATTTGTCAAAAAGTTTCCAAAAAAATAATAGAGGTCCTAATTTCCGATAATACCTTGATTATAATTCAAGAGTTGACGTCAAGCTCCACTGAACACCAAGATTATCTGAAAATATTTTTGCAAAATTACATTTAGTTCACTTTGTTCTTTTTTAAAAACTTGTGATTCGTCGTCCCAGAAGAGTCAATTGAAATGCCCATTGTATTTATATAATAAGGATCTATTTTTGGTGATATTATTGATCAATAAGATTCTTTATTCATTTATCAGTTTATAAATGATAAAATTGATCAAGATAATTATGTTTGTTATCTTCCAAATGCATTATATAATATGTAACAGATAACCATTATGTTTTGTTAATTGGCTTGGATTCACACATTTGTGTAGTATGCCTATTAAGAATGTAATTAAACCAGGCAAGGGATCTACATTTACTTATTGCAAGTTATTTCCAAACGATGATTTTCAGCAGTGCAAGACTATAAAAACATAAACAATGCACCATATCGAGAAGTTAAAAAGTATATATCATATTTATTGTTGGTGTACGTATAAAAAATATTTTGTCCACAATGAGTTTCATTTTTTTCTTTTTCGCCTAATATAGTGACGTACCACATAAAAAGTAATATGGATTTATATGGCAGCAATTTTCTGTCGCAATAAAAGATTCTCTTCATAAGATATACATGTTTCTTTTCTTTTATTTGATGTATAATTTACTATCCATATATCATGTATTATTTAATTGAAACAGTAAAATCTAGTGGTAGGCCTAATATAATTACATGCATGCCCAAAGTGGAAAAATTAAAAATAAAGAAATAAGAAGGAAAAGAAAAAGTGAAAATGAGAAGTGTAAGGGGTAGAAGAGAAAGAGGAATAGGGGATACCCCAAAAAAACAAAAAACAAAATGGAAAGAGAGAGATCTGAGAAAGGCCGGGAAGGAGAAAAGATAGAGAGAGAGAGAGAGGGAGTGAAAAAGAAGAGAATTCAGGAAAGAAAAGGGAAGGAGAAATTAGACCATAAAAACTCCATGAGCCTATTGTTTTTTGTAAATTCATGAAAATAGTACATTTTCACTTTCACTAAGTATGAATTGTGTGTTGTGTTGTGTTTTTCTTTATTAATTTGTTTACTATGTCACATTGTAATGTAAATGTAATTCCTAATTCTGAATGACGAGTGTGTTTCTTTTCTCTCTTTTGTTCTAAGCGCATAGGGACTTAAATTCATTTTTTTTTGGTGTGATATGCGCTCTGCAAGAATGGCTCATTGTTATTATTATTATTAAAAATGAACTTGAACATTTTTGAACAAGGACTAATCAACGTCTACGTACAACTTGAGACGGAAACCCGGGGCGGAATTCTGGGGAACTGTCTTATCTTTTGTCTTATCTCTGAGATTTAAGACACCCTTAAGATTGTCCTAAATCGGTATTCTGAAGACTGTCTTTTCTCTGTCTTTATCTCTGAAAGTACCCACCCATATTTTCTTAGACAAACCAATGAAAATCACTCTTAGTTACTCGTTTAAGCCCTCTTAACCAATAGGAAGGCCCGAAGACATGCAGGGGTGTGTCCAAAACACACTTAATCGTAATGCGTGACTGCGCATATTAATGCGCTTATTTACATAAAGCTAAAGAAAAAGACAGAAAGAACCCACGAGAATTTTTGGAAGAGAAAAAAGAGAGGAAAAACAGAGAGGAAAAATGGCAATTAACATGGAGGGTTTAACTTCTGGCAGTATAAACGAATTTTGTTGAAAATTGTCAAATGTGATAAGTAAAACTAATGAAACAATGTAATCTAAAAACATTGTTGTTTGCTTACAATAAAGGGGCGATTGAACCTGGGGATCATAGTGCTACAACTTTTTAAAAGATAAGACAAAAGATAAGACAGCTAGACCCTGTCATATCTTTTATCTTATCTTTTCTCCTGTTTCGCGTAAAAGTTAGCTTTTGCACGTTTATTAAAAAAGCGCATTTCTTGTGTGCGCCAATAATTTATGACAATTATTTATGACAAAAAGATAAGACAGCTCCCAGAATACCGATTTTGTCTTATCTCTGAGATAAGATAAAATACAGAGATAAGACACTCCCCAGAATTCCGCTCCAGGCAAGGATATTATATTAATATATGAGATATCACAAAAATTTATAAGGGTGGTATTAAAGGCACGAGGGGAATGTTAAGAAGTTAAATAACTACGATATATAATGTTTGGTGGAAATGGCATCAGAATGTTTGATAATTTTATTAAGAATTATTTTTTTTAAGACAAAAAAAATAGAATATGAAAGTTTCAATTTTATTTGATTTATTCATATATTTTATAAAACTCAAATCAAAGAAGGAAAAAGTCACAACCCCACTTATAATAGAATAGTCCATATGTGATGCGTCACGTCGAAAGGAGAGACTATTCGCAATTTTTGAAATCCATTTTATTTGATATTATTGATCCCTGATTCATTGC
>CALNVZ010002100.1:69108224-69119366 GCA_940671915.1 Paracentrotus lividus | reverse complement strand
TATATCAATCATATTTCATAGCTTGTTTCTCCGAATATCTCATTATGATTTCATATTTAGGCTTATAATTTATTTATACCATACCCCTATCAAATACAAAACAAAATTAAAAATACTAACATGTTTTTATTTTATTTACAAAATATAATGCATTTGAATAGATCAAAATGGATTAAAATACATATTTCTCAATATTTCATCAGTTCTTTCAGGTCAATTTGAGTATATACTTGCTTTCTCATGAAACAATATGAATGCACCTATAGTTCATAAACTTAATCTCTTTCACTAAATCCATGTCATTGACCAACTTTTAAAATGTAAAAATTATTGTCATTATTTTGTGAATACAGTGAATAGAACTCACATGATTCAAACAGTATCTACCAAACCATGCCCACGATGTCACTATCCAATTGAGAAGTACCAGGGCTGCAATTATATGACATGTATTTGTGGCCAATTTATCATTTCTGGCCTGAAGTGTGGAAAGAAGAGGTATTTATTTAAAAATGTGTCAATTATATGATACATATACATGTAATACGCTGTGATTCGTTGTATTAGCCTTCACATATTTGGGGGGGGGGGTGGTGTTTCACAAAGAGCTAAGTCTATAGACTTAGAGTCGCACTTAAACTCTAAGAGCATCCTGTATTTAATGAGCATGATCCGACCAATGAGCTGATTGTAATATATCGACTGCAACTAGGAATTTTAAGTCTACCAACTCTTTTGTGAAACACCCCTGTTACATGCAATTTTTATTTTTTATAGATTGGGAATCCGGTGTTAAAATTAATGGTGATGAGTCACTTGTCCCATCTAGTTTCAATTTTTAAGGGAAGGTTGTTTATTAGGGGCCTTTTTTAATTTTTTTTTTAGGGGGGGGGGAAGGGGCAGATTATATTTCATTTATTTATTTTGAAGAAGAGGGGGCGAAAATTAGATTTGTAATGGTCACCTTTATGTCACAGTTCATCACAAGATGTGGGATCTCTACCTAGACTTTTTCACTGAGGCGAGAGTTCTCTTTTGTGTTTGAGTAGTGCTTTAAACATTTATATTTGGCTTAAAAGTAGCATAAAAGATAGTCCCGATACGTCTTTTATTAAAGCTCTGTTCATGCGACGTGCAGAGAGATTGTTGTATGTATAAGTAGGCAAGGAGATTTACAGAAAATTGCACATATTCCTTTATACTGATACAGATATTTCACCTCAAGTATGCAGACAATGTAGAGAAGAGCTGCCCTGAGCTTGCAATGCTTCATCATAAAGAGAGGACCAGCTTGCCCTATCATCCGGTAGGATCAGAAAGTCAGGAAATTAGCATCAAAGAGTGTATTGTATAAACCACCTGATCCATGTGAAAACATTTTTGGGCTTTTATAAGACATATTTTTCGGGACACAGAATTTTGGCCAAGCCTTCCCTATTTCAAAACTTGATATGAAAATATTTTGGGGTGTTTTCAGTTGATTCCTAAAATTTCTTAGGGAACCTAAACTAGAATAATGTCGTGTCCACAACTCAAAGACTTTCTTCCAAGAAAGGGGTTGACTGACTTGTTAGTGATTAATAATAACAATGATTCAATATTTATATAGCACCTATCAAAAATTTCTCTAAGTGCTTTACAATATACAGACTATAATGATGGACAAGTAATTATATTTGCTATAAATTCTGGCACAAATTATTATAAGAATATCAATTTGCTAGAACTTATGGCTTTTGAATGCTAAGTAAAAGTTTGGCGACAATTTCATTTTTCGCTATTTAGGATTAATGAATTAATGTCAGATTAATTAAGTCATTCTTCATATTTCTTGAGCATATTTGTCATACTATTTAATATTTGATTTCACTACAGTTAATGACTGAGACAGACCAATCAAAGAAAGAATCAGAGAATGCATCATCAGTTTCCATGGAAATGAGTGAATCCTTTCAACTGGAAGAAATCAAGAAAATCCTGATTGATGTTGCCAGCTTTCTCTCGGAGGTAAGTTTTCTGGGGCAAATAATTGTTATGATTTTTAATTATTAATCCGCATTGAGTCTTAATTTATATTTTTGCCTTTCATTTTCAACAAATTTACTTCATGACTCAAAATTGTAATACTGTATTCACTGTAATTTTCGCGCGATTAATTTTTCGCGCTGAGGGGTCTCAAAGAATGTTCACAGGTTCTTGAATTCGCGCTACATGTTTGTAAGCACGCAATTGAACCATCCCAATACATGCCCGAAAAAGTATACTCATATATTTGCGGGTTTTTAAATTCGCGCCTGCCGATCTTCGCGTGAAATCCGCGAAAATTAATGTACCGCGAATATTTCCACGATTACAGTATATGTTTTATCGCATGTAGGCAAAAAAAAAAGACAGTAAAAATAACTTTGATTGAAAGCTTCATATGCTATGATGTAATTTGTAACAAATATAATATAATTTGAATGCTATTGGACATTATATTATAATTGTATCATTTGAAACTAAATTCAATGGTGTGATTGCCTTTATACGATATTTTATGTTTGTTTCATTTCAGGCTGAATTTGTTTTGGAGTATCTTGAAATCCTCCTATCATGCTCATCTCATGGCTGCAAGAGGGCGCTATACGATCATAAGAGTAGACTTACTTTTATCACAGGAATACTTCATAAGGTAAATGTTTGTGTGCATACAATTATATTAATCTATTAAGAACATAGTTTTGTAAAGAACCAAATCATATATTGATTGTTTTTCCATCCCGGAGACGTCTCAGAGACATCTCCAAAATGTCTTCACAACAGAAAAAAATAATCGGGACGGGACATCTCTGAACTCGTGGAGACATCTCTGCGAGGTGAGATACCACCTTTAGTACAAGAAATATTTTTTTATTTAGTGTTGATGTCAACTAATGGGCATTCAACTAATATGCATTTAAACCAATAGAAACTCAACCAATAGGCATTAGACCAATAGGCATTCAACTAATAGCCATTCAACCAATATGCGTTCAAACCAATAGAAATTCAAACAATAGGCATTCAACCAATGGGCATATTCCAATAAACATTCACCCAATAGACATTCAACAATCCAATGCCAGGCCTTGAATGTCCCTTAAGTGGCCTTAATGCCCCTTCCAATAGTCCCTGTTTGGACTTGGAGATTTTGGCTGCCAATTCAATACATTCTCAATCTCACTGTTCTAAAATAAAACACCTTAAATCTAACAAAATTTAAGGCTTCGTGTCGTATCCTTTGATGAGGCATTGTTCCTTATTACTAAGTCCATAAGATGGGCTTTGAACTGTAGGTGGCTCACCTACATGCATTTAATTGCTTAATTAGCGATTGGGTTAACTTTCATTTAAGAACCAGGTTGTCAAAAAAAAATGCTATCAAATATTCCTCCGTCGAAATGACCTCTTGATGCTAGTTTCTGTGGATAATTTGGTAGATGTACATGTGTAATTTTTCAAATTTAGGAGTAAACATGTATGTAGTTTTACTTGTTCAAGCAATCCTCTACTGCTTTTTTTAATGCAGGTTTTCAAGCAAGGAGCTGATCTCACTGTTGCTGAAATTCAACATCTGTTCAACTGTGGGAAAGATTGCTTGAGATGGATTGCTTTGTCAAGCACACAACTCTCCAATGCTATTGAATCAACTGAAGAATGAATTACAATCTATTCAACCCAACAAAAGTTGACTACTGTGACCTTTGACCTACTTACTCCAAAATCTATTCAGATTTGTCTTCTTATATACATGCATGTCATTATAACAAGGTCATTCTCCCGGTATCAATATTGGACATTAAAAAAATGTGCTTTTTTTTTCAATATAATATGATTAAATATTGGCAGACACAGTAGAAACCAAACTTGTTTGAATTATTTAATAATTTCTGACATTTTTAGCATGTCGGGACCTGGATTTTCATTGCTTATTTGTGTTCAAGAATTGTTTATTTGAAATAATTTCTCTCTTATGTTTCTATACTATATGATTAATATATTTTCAAATGAAATCTATTATGTGCAATATAATTATGATCTATACAGTTTTTAGTTATATTTATACTGGGCGCAGCATGTTAGGGTGCACATGCCTCCAAGCAAAAGTGATGTATTTAATTTTGTATGCTCCTTGACCGACATTATACTCTTATTCCTAGTCAGTAGAGGGTTTTTTTTTTATTTGTGTTGAAGTACTGCCTCAACAATGTTACGAGGTAAAGAATGGAGCTTATGACAAATATTTATTATAATAATGATAACGCTCACTGATCTCAACAGTGGTGATGTCATCGTCCTGTGGGGTGTAACACAAAGACTTACGATTGATTAAAAGTTACGATTGATTTTTTCTTGGTAACCTCATTTGAAAACCAAGTACAGTCATGGATTAGGATTTGGATATGATTAAGAGTAGGGTTAGGGCTAGGGTTAAGATTAAGATCATCAACTTTGGAGCATCCTGTCCACGATGAGGCTACCGAGAAAAAATAAATCGTAACTTTTAATCAATCGTAAGTCTTTGTGTTACACCCCCCTGGTAAGCTGAGACGACCCATTTCAAATTCATGATTCAGCCTGTTGACCTATAAAAAGCTTTAAGCTCACGCATGAAGAAGAAAAGATGATTTGTAAAGATAGTAATTTAATACAAAATCGTGCTGTTCTCAATTTTCTACAATCTCTTGTACGTACAGTGATTTAGATATTGCCTGCAATGAAATGATATAAAACCTTCAATTTAACACTTTATTTTACTGCTTGGATGAAATATTTTATGGCAGCATTCTGGCTAGTTGATAATTGTGAACTCTGATTGGTCATAATATTTAGACTATATGTGTATATTCATATGTTTTTGTGATTAAAGTCACATATCTTATTCTGTACTCATTATTGAAATTTGTAAATATTGTTTTAAAATATGAATATTCAGTAATTTTCTATTTTTAAACTCTGAAAGAAATAAAATAAAATTTATTTTATGTATCCCTATATCCAAACCAGTGTAAACAAAGAGCATATCCTATACACATACCTTGTCCACTTATTTAGTTGGTATTTTGGGTGTTGCAATATTAGGCAAGCATTCTACATAAGGATATGTTGTTACCACAAATGGTAAAAAGTGATAATCTTTGTAAATACTGGGTGAGTCAGAGTATAGGAAACCCAAATTTATCTTTAAAAATTTGATTAAGAGTAATAAAAGATACAATTTAAAATAGAGGTCTTTAGCTTTCCAATGATACCTTGATTATAATTCAAGAGTTATGCCCCACTGAACACCATGATTGCCTGGAAATATTTTTGCGAAATTACATTTATTTAACTTTGTTCTTTTTTAAAAACTTGTGATTCGTCGTCCCAGAAGAGTCAATTGAAATGCCTGTTGTGTTTATATAATAAGGATCTATTTTTGGTGATTTTTATTGACCAATAAGATTCTCGAGGCATTTATCAGTTTATACATGGTGAAATTGATCAAGATAATTATGTTTGTTATCTTCCAAATGCATTATATAATATGTAACAGATAACAATTATGTTTTGTTAATTGGCTTGGATTCACACATTTGTGTAGTTTGCCTATTGAGAATGTAATTAAACCAGGCAAGGGAACTACTTTTACTTATTGCAATTTATTTCCAAACAATGATTTTCAGCAGTGCAAGACTATAAAAACATAAACAATGTACCATAACAAGAAGTTATAAAGCAAATCACATTTATTGGTGTATAAAAAATATTTTGTCCACAATGAGTTTCATTTTTTCTGATTCGCCTAATACAGTGACGTACCACATAAAAAGTAATGTGGATTCTTATGACAGCAATTTTATGTTGCAATAAAAGATTTCCTTGATGAGATATACATGTTTCTTTTCTTTTATTTGATGCATAATTTACTATCCATCATGTATTATTTAATTAAAACAATAAAATCTAGTGGTAGGCCTAATATTATTTACATGCATGCCCAAAGTGAATTCTTTAAGTGGGTACAAAAAAACAAAAAAAAATTAAAGAAATAAGAAGGAAAAGAAAAAGTTGAAATATGAAGAAGTTAAGGTTAGAAGCAGAAAGAAAACTGAAAGAGGAATAGAGGATACAAAAAAAAAAAAAAAAAAAATAGAAAGAGAGAGATCGAAGAAAGGCCGGGAGAGCAGAGAAAAGATAGAGAGAAAGGGAGTGACAAGAAGAGAAAAGGGAAGGGGAAATTAGACAATAAAAGCTCGGTGGGCCTATTGTTCTTTGTAAATTCATGATGATCATTGTAAGTTGCAAGTAAATTTTCACTTTCACTAAGTATGAATTGTGTGTTGTGTTGTGTTTTTCCTTACTGATTTGTTTAATGTCACGTTGTAAAGGTAATTCCTGATTCTGAATGACAAGTGTGTTCCTTTTCTTTCTTTTGTTCTAAGCGCATAGGGACTTAAATTCATTTTTGTATGATATGCGCTATACAAGAATGGTTCATTATTATGATTAAAATGAAGAACTTGAACTTCTAGTACAAGACGGAAACCAGGCAAGGATATTATGTGAGATATCACAAATATTTATAGGGGTGGTATTAAAAGTAAGAGGGGAATGTTAAGAAGTTAAATAATTAAGATATATTATGTTTGGTAGTAATGGCATCAGAATGTTTGATAATTTTATTAAGGATTATTTTTTAAGACAAAAAAATACCACATTAGCATATAAAAGTCATTTTTATTTGATTCATTCATACTATGACTACTTAATTCAAAGAAGGAAAAAGTCACAACCCCACACATAATAGAATAGTCCATATTTACAATGATGTCATATTCAAATTAAACACGTGTAAGATCTATTTCCGGGTGGTCAACAACAATCACGATTGCACAACTCCACGAAATTGAGACTATACAGTATTAAAAACAGTATATAAACCATGGATGAAATCAGAATTACCCAACACTTTGTTGGACAGAAGGGTAGCAGGCCTGAATTGGGAAAGAGAAGAAAGAAAAGGACTCGGAGCACTTTCAGCTCTGATCGATCTCGTCCTCTCCCCAGCTTTTCACTAGAAAGCAGCTTCTCAGCTGATTGACAGCCCGCGGTGTCCAAGCTCTAGTTATATAGTCCAGCGGACCCCCGGTAAGTACCGGTACATGTATGCTGAGCTGTGTTTTCGGCTCTAGAGTTCAGCTTCAGGTTACGCTACGGGATTCATTATCGAGCTCGCTTAAGTCAAAATATAGCAAAACAAAAATGGGTGGAGGACAGGATTGGGTGCGGGATATAACAAATATTCACATTTTCTACTTCGTCACTGTTGTAGATTATGTCAAAAAAATAAGATTTTATACAATACAAAAGAAAAGGAGGAGGTAGATCTATAACTAATTTAGACCGAAGGATTTAGTCGCTATTTTGGGATTGCATTGGTTAAACACTGAATGCTCACAAAATAAG
Organism: Paracentrotus lividus; assembly: GCA_940671915.1. Taxonomy (NCBI): domain Eukaryota; kingdom Metazoa; phylum Echinodermata; class Echinoidea; order Camarodonta; family Echinidae; genus Paracentrotus; species Paracentrotus lividus. Next base: position 69,111,896 of record CALNVZ010002100.1, on the reverse strand, counting down.
CCGATGGGAAAATATTAAAACAAAATAAATATTAGAAAATATCCCGAGAACAGTGGAATATTTCTGCCTATAACTTATTAAGCTTCGTCATGCACGTAGAAATTTTTACTCCATAATTTATGCACGACGCTCGAATGATCATGTTACGTATGAAATACACTACCATTGTACCTTCCAATGAACAATAGTCATTTTAAAATTTAGATTCGTCATTTATTTTTTTGGTAGGGGTCTAAGTCCTTATTTCTTTAAGCTTTATATGTTTTCAACTGTCGGGCGAAGTCCGACAGTGGATTTGTTGAAGTTCCTTTTTATATTTCTCTTCTTTATTCTAAAAAGTATTGAAAGAGCGCACAACAATCAAAATGCATTGTCCTCTGGCTCTGTACGAAAGAACTTGTAGGCATTTCGATGTGTCATGTTCGTATCCACTTGAGCTTGTTGAAAAGATGCAAATAATAACTTTGATATTTTTCATCCGATTTTGATGAAATATTCTCATATTTTACTCTACTTTTAAAATTATCTTAATTTCAGCCTGGAGACCTCATTTTAATAATGCATTATAAACTAAACAATTATCTTTGTAATTTCTTTCCAGATTCTTCTTCTCTACCTCGACACAATCCTTCAATTTCATCAAGAATCGCTGATATTCTAGAGTCATCATGGTACGCCGAGAAGGAACCCGCTTTGGTATAAATACCAGTCATCGTGTCAAGCGTCTGCCATTTCCCTACAAGAATCTCTATGCTCAACAGAATGTTGTTGTTGAGACCAAGTTAGATGCAGTAGAAGATGGCCAATCAAAGAAACGAGCCAACGAAACTATAACGAGACAGCTTAATAAAGACACATTCAATACCAAACCTGGTAAGAATTAGATACTGTATAAGCCAATATTTTCGCGTACAGATATTTTCGCGATTTTGGACTAACTGGGGAAATTCGCGAGAGCAAAATTTCGCGATTTTGGTGATGACTTCATTACTATAAATAGCCTTGTACTGAAGAGGAAATTTTCGCGATGACCGACTCGTGAAATTCGCGAAAATAAAGTCACCGCGAAAATAACCACTTATACAGTACATGTATATCCAATAATCATTTGGCAACACAAAAGAAAATAGTTATACCTTGGGGTCATTCCATGCCAATTCACCCAATGGGTTACACCCTACCGTCTCAGAATTTGCTCAAATTTGGTACACATAAAGTTTAACATTAATCCCAGCAAGACAGGTTCTAATCAATTGTGAATGTGGTAGTGTTCTGGTGTTAGGGAGTAAGGAAGAGCCCATTTGCCTGCTACATGTCAAAAGCCAGATTATCGTCAGAATGCAGAGAATATGCTCGGGGAAGTACCTACTTGATCAGGTAATTTGTATCAATAAAAGTGTATACTGCAAACTAAAATTGAACACTTGCTAAATGCTTGCCTAGGTTGAAAGTAAACCAGGCATTGTTTACAGGCGCAATGTTGTGTCACCGATTATATACGTGTTGGCCGGCTGACTTTTGTTAAGATGATAGCATTTATTATCTTATTGATCTGAAAATAAACCTGGCAGTATGCCCATGATGTGTGTGCCATAGAATTCTGCTTTTTAATGTGGAAAGACCATTTTTACTGCATTACTGTCCATGTTATTAAGCGACTGGAAAAATGGGTATTTGATGTGCTTACCCTTTTAGACCTTTGAAATATTTACAATATGTGTCAACTTTATGAATACAGAAAAGAAGCGAAAGAGGTGATTCGATCTGGGTTTAAATACCAGGCCATGCCCACGATGTCGCTACCCCATTGAGAAGGATTTTGGATCCAGCATATGATTTGCTATTTGTGGTATGATTCGTTTATTGCTGGGAATCTGTGAAAGGACTTCAATAACAAGCATTACTACTGTAACTAATGGGATACTGGAGAAATAAGGTATTGATATAATTGCTTTCCAGCATTTTCATTTTTTTAATTCATTGAAATGTAATCTTCTTCGTCTTAGTCCTTTCTCTCATTGTTATTTTGATTGTATCTTATAATCTGTGTTACATTTTGAGAGATCGTAATATTACAAGAGGAATTAGAATCTGATCAGACTCTACCCATAAAATATGAACACAGGCGATCCCATTAGGTTGAAAGGATAGTAGTAAGATTCAGTTTGGAACAGTGTTCGGCAGTAGAGGCATTGTTAGAATGACCCATGTGTCTCCTCCTCTCCCATTCACAAATTGGGCCCGTCCGTAGTGTTGATGACCAATTAGCCATAAAGTGGCTCAAATCTAGAAAGGAAAGAAAGGAAAGAATGAATATAAATATCTCGTCGGCTTGGAGCCAGAAGGCGGCGTATGCAAATCAAAGGTTTATGTTCCGTTTGGAGCCTGAAGCGGCGCATTACCAAATTGACTTTGTACAGTAATAGTGCCCTTCTGCCCTGCACGGAACATCTTATAAAGATGCGAATAACCCCTGTCTGGCTCCCAACCAGAAATATATCATAATAATGCATTATAGAGACAAAGTTTGAATGAAAAATATTACAGCATAGAGATGAGTCTTTGAAATAAATTGAAGCTATCAGCCTGCGGATCTAAAAAAGGCTGAGGTGAGGATTGTCTTATGATTTTGGCACTCATGAAAGCTTCAGCATCGAGAGTTGGCATTGTCAACAGGTGGAATCTCCGCCAATTACTAAACTCACAAAACATACACATGCTTCTTTATTTTGATATAGTATATCACATTCTGCCTGTAGACATTGTAGAGAGACTGCCCATTGAGCTTGCAATGCTTCATCATAAAGAGAGGACCAGCTTTGCCCTATCATCGGAGGATCAGGAAAGTCAGGAAATTAGCATCAAAGATGGTGAGTTATAAACCACCTTATCCATGTTGAAAACTTTCTGGAAAGTTTAAAATCATCAGAAATTTCTCTGGATCTAAAAACTTTCTGCCATAATGTCTCTGTATCAGAATACCAAAAAAAAGAAAAAAAAGACACTTAGAATGATAATCTAAGAAAGTCATAGGTTGGTTTTTATTCTTTATTCCAATGTTATTTATAAAGTTGAACAAAAGAGAAATGTCATCTCTTCTAGAGATCCCAATTTTTTAATGCATTCTGTCGACATGGACGGGGAGAGATTAAGTTTTTTGCCTGTAAATAATCCAAAACATTATCTAACATTATGGAAGTGATAGCAATATGATTCTTTCTGAACCTATTATTCAGAAATGCAATGGAAAAGTTGGCAAGTGAAAATCATAATGATCATAATTCTTATGACTAATTTTATTTATTTAAATGCATACAGCTAAAGACTGGAACGAACAACCAAAGGAGGAATCAGAGAATGGGTCAATCTGGTTGCCACGGATACAAAATGACTTCTCCCAGCTGAAAGAAATAAGAAAATTTTGTTGATGTTGCCAACTTTCTCTCTGAGGTAAGTTTTCGTGTCATTCAGTATTGAATTATTTATTTTATTTTATACCATTATTTTCTCCATTACTAAGAGCAGGATTTATAGAATAGGTTGAATTAAATTTCATTAAAAAGAGAGCAAGAAACACTAATGGAATAAAAACTCATATATGTGGAGTGGTGTGGTCACGAGTGGATAAGTCGGCGGACTTACAATCACAAGGTCGCGGTTCGAAATCCCGTC
>CALNVZ010002100.1:69086141-69107093 GCA_940671915.1 Paracentrotus lividus | reverse complement strand
CGTAACATTACCTTCCCATGAAACAAAAAATTTGCGGAAAGGTCCGTCGGTTCCGAGCTATGGCCCGCCCCCTTTTGATTCGTTTTGGCAAAAATGGGTGTGACCTTCCATTTCAACGGCACAATGCGCCTGAACTGGTTGACCAATTTTTGTGAAATTGTACCATCAAAAGGAAATTCAAAGAGGAATTCAAAAATGGTATCAAAAATATTATTGGAGCAATTTAAAGTGCTACGACCTTTGACTTTCCTTTAACCTTGATTTTGACCCCACACGAATAATATTTTACGTGATTTTTATGTATGTTAATTTCAGTATATATTACAAAATGTAAATATCTAGGATGATATTTTATTTCTTTACCTTTAAAACTCTTTTAATGTAATTTACAAAGTTCTGTTACCCCCAATACTGATATTTGTGTTGGTAATGTGTGTACAAGTCTCATTATAGGCTTACTTGAATACTTCCAAAGTGAAGTTAAATTACATTCAATTAAAAAGGAAACTAAACATTTCAGGTAATAAAGGAAACATTAAACCAATGATAATGAATCATGTACGTAGACTCCTTTGCTTATGAATAGAGACATTTGTTTAGCCCTTTGATTGGGGTGCAATAAGTTATACATACAAATCATCAGAAATCTGCGGTTTTGCAGAAACAAATGCTTCCTACATGTAGTCAGTCTACTGTCCAAACTGGATACATCCTTGAGATCTTTGAGCATCAGCAACAGATATGGAATACATTATGGCATTGATTGTAATGTTATCTTCAGTTTGAAAGTATTCATGTATAATGGATCTTGTACACACATTACCAACACAAATATCAGTATGTGGGGTAACGTAACTTTGTATTACATTAAAAAGAGTTTTTAAAGGTGAAGAAATAAAATATATCCTAGATATTTACATGTTATGTTAATATTATACTGACAATTAACATACATAAAATCACGTAAAATATTATTCGTCTGGGGGTCAAAATCAAGGTTAAAGAAAAGTCAAAGGTCATAGCACTTTAAATTGCTCCAAAAATATTTTTGTTACCATTTTTGAATTCCTCTTTGAATTCCTTTTGAATGGTACCAGTTTCACAAAAATTGGTCAACCAGTTCAGCCGCATTGTGCCGTTGAAATGGAAGGTCACACCCATTTTGCCAAAACGAATCAAAAGGGCGGGCCATAGCTCGGAAACCGACGGACCGTTTACGCTAATTTTTTTGTTTCATGGGAAGGTAATGTTAAACTTTATGTGTAACCAATTTGAGCAAATTCTGAGACGGAAGGGTGCAAAATTGCACTTTCATTGGGTGAATGGCATGGAATGACCCTGGCTAATTTGTAAAAACTTGATAATGATACTTAGGGAAATACTTGACATGTTGGTCAAAGAGTTTCAACTGTAGTTGAGAAAAACACTCAAGGTCAGATAGTACGCTTACCTCAGTACGTGATAGGTAATTATTCGAAAATTGATTAATAGAATTGGAGTAGGCATGGTGAGAGAAAATAAAGGGTAGGGCAAGAAGTTGTTGATAGATGCATGTCACTACCTGCACGATGAAAGCTGTATGGAAATGAATGACTGTAATTAATCTTTTCCTTGCACTTTTAAATCTAAATAGTGACATCAGATGGAACCTTCGATTGAAGTTCTCTCTGAACAAAGCGCAAGAGATGGGAGTCATTCAAGAACATCAAAGAAGCAGATCACCATAGTAACAATACATTCATCAGAGAACATCACATGCTTGATAATGGATATCTCGTAGCCGTTATCGGAGTCTTTTGATTCCTCAGCTCAGCAATCTATGAGATATCCAAGAAGAATATGCTAAGGCAGCTGACCTCACCAAACAAGAACCAAAGTTCAAAGTAAAGAAGACGCTGACTTCGGAAGAAGAATTGTAGCGTCAAGAAAGAGGAGAGCACATCAGGAGGAAGAAGAGATGTGAACTGTAATCCAGTATGCATGTATTCTAACCACCCCCAGAGAACCATCAGACACTCCAAACTTCTGCTAATTCAGGTATGTTTTTACTTAGTAAACCTCGACAATTTTATCTAACTGTAAATCTAGACCAAAGCATAGATTTGTTCAAGTATGCAGTGTGACATGTTTCATGTTTAAATCTTCTTTTTTTTTGGGGGGGGGGAGTAAACACACAAGCTCTGTGAAACAACTCTCATGATATGAAATTTAGTGAAAAACAAATATCATGTTAAAGTGCTAGTTAAATGCATAATGAAAGTGGAAATGTTTTCTCTCTCATTTTCTCATATGCTTTCTTTTCTTCTTTGGATAAGAAATTTTATAGATTCAATGTCCTGTGTTGATATAGATAATAATTAGTCTCATACAAGAAACTTTTTAATAAAATGTCTATTGCTATACTTGCAGGATGCAGACAAGGATAGCAGGAACGATCAAAGACAGCCAGCATGCGAAGAATGATATCTACTGTGATGTTATGGCAACTAATGAAGAAGAGGAGGATAACTACCAAGAGGATACCGAAGAGCCTATCAGGTTGCCTTGGAAACTATAGAGGCGGAGAATGAGCGATTTCCCTGGAGACCTAGTAGGTGATCCATGATTTATCAGCTGTGTTGTAATCTGGATTGTAGGAGCCCATCACAATGTAAGCCAATTGACATTACTAAGACAGAGTGTTCCCTATTGATGAGAAAGATGCAGTAGTGCCATCCATCTTTCTTTACATCATTCCAGTCAGAGAGAGAGAAGGGCAAAGAGAACGCTAAGAAACACGCTAAGAAACAACACCAGGTGAGCAGGAGGAACCAGGAAAGAGAGCCAATTGCTGTCGAGATTAAACATGTTTGAAGACCATTTCCAGGCTGATGATATCACTGAAGATAACTTGAGAGGAAGTTTGTGAGATTGCCATCGAGGTAAATGCTTGCCTCGTCGTTTTGCATAACATCTAGTAAAGGTGATACAGCATCTTACATCTAACCCTGGCAATGACGAGTTATCCACCTCCTCAAGCAGACTGGACATCATATCTACAGCATTGTTGAGTGTTATTAGATCCCTGGTAGTGATGAGAAATGATGAGAGACTGGTAGAAAACATAGAGTGAAACTGAGTGAGTAAATGAAGGACAGGGACATTGGATGATGCTTTGTCTGATCTTGAGAGTGACAGATATCTTCAGACATGGTCATGCTATCGGCCAGCAGTGGCTCATTTACCACCTGAAAGGTCAGTGAAGTCCAAATTTATGAGTGTTGTCAAAAATGGATTTATCCTGATTATGGGAGCTGAATGATTATCATCCATTGTTAAAGGAGATAAATCAATTTATATCTATCCAAAGTGCAATTTGAGTCAATTTAGGTTTTTTCAGTGAACTTCCTTTGAATATGTGTGTTTGAAAATCTGATGTGCAGTTTTGTTTATGTTGTTGAATTAATGTGGTCGTTTTTGCATTTTTTCGCTACCTCTTTAAAAAGAAATTTCAAGCCATGCTACCAACCTACCTTAGTTGTGGATTAGTACAGACTACACTTGGCTGGAAATATCATACTACCAATGCTAATAAAGCGTACAACTGCAATGGTAAATAAAATGAACAGTCATTGAAGAAAGAACATTACCTTTCTGTCCAAATCTTTATTTGTTTGTACCATCAGAAAACTTCCTTCAGAATTCTAATCATTTGATATACAATGTATGTGTGAACTTCTGTAGTTATGTGCCTATCCCTCTCATGTTTGAACAGATGTCATTCTCCTCTCATACTAAAAATTCCACATATTTTTCTTCCTTGTTTTGAATACTCCTGAAATACTTCCTTGCTTATGGATTAAACAAGATATCACATACAAATAATTATTTGTTTCATATTTTTCTTTGTATTCTGTTCAGACATGAATACAGAGAGATGGGGTTGGTATCACCTATAAGCATCATGCCTGCTGAATTCTGTAGCATCGATTATGACGAGTGCTGAATGCGAAATCCATGGTACTGCTCTTATAGCTGCCAATTCATTGGTTCTGTGCATGAATGCTGGAACAGAATCGATCTCGGATGACACAGATCAAACAAGGGTAGCACTATTCATCACATGTCCCCTAAGCTATAATCTGCAAACGGTATAAATACTTTTTAAATACCCCGTATGTTGTGACAGTGATCACCACTTGTGAAGGAGGGGGTGGGGCCCTTTTGAACATTTTAAAGATTATTCTTGTTTTGTAACATTGAGTATAGCTAGTGCATTAATGCATACTTCTACTCCCCCATTTATGATATGAATCACCAATTCACAATCAAACAGGTAGGTCCAGATAGTATTTGCCTGGTTTATTTGTCAATGATCGTACTATAATAAGCAAAAGCGAATTGAGGTTTTGAGAAATAATAACCCTATCTTTTATTTAAATATCATGTGATAATTGATGTGAATTGGCATATCATTTGTGATTATATGTCTTAGGAATATAAATGCAGACGCTGTCTCACCTTCTTGATGTACCTTGGTCCCTCAACACATCTTCTCTCGATTAGCCATAGCAACAAACCAACGAACGCCTGATGTTACCATCAGAGCTGCCATTGGTGCCCAAACTCTGATATCTGCCGTTACTAAGGCCTATCTCATCCCCACAAGACAGGTGCTATTCTATATGTTGAATGTGGTATGTGTTCTGGTGTTCAGGGGTAAGGAAGAAGCCCATTGGCTGCCTGCTACATGTCAAACAAGCCAGAATTATCGTCAGAATGCAGAGAATATGCTCGGTGGAGTACCCTATTGATCAGGTAATTTGTATCAATCAAAAGTGATACTGCAACATTAAAATTGAAACACTTTGCTAAAGTGACTTGCTAGGTTGAAATAAACCAGGGCATTGTTTACAGGGCCAATGTTGTGTCACCGATTATATACGTGTTGGGCTGACTTTTTTAAGATGATAGCATTTATTATCTTATTGATAGCTGAAAATAAACTGGCATGATGCCCATGATGTGTGCGCATAAATTTCTGCTTTTTAATGGTGGAAAGACCATTTTTACCTGCATTACTGGTCCATGTTATTTAAGCGACTGGAAAAATGGGTATTTGATGTGCTTACCCTTTTAGACCTTTGAAAAATTTACAATATGTGTCAATCTTATGAATACAGAAAAGAGGCGAAAGAGGGATTCGATCTGTGAAATACCAGGCCATGCCCACGATGTCGCTAACCCCATTGAGAAGGGAAATTTGGATGCCGCATATGATTTGTATTGTGGCTATGATTTCTTTTATTTGCTGGGAATCTGTGAAAGACTTCAATAACCAAGCATTACTACTGTAACTAATGCGAACTGGAGAAATAACGTATTGATTATAATTGCTTTCCACATTTTCATTTTTTTAATTTATTGAAATGTAATCTTCTTCTTCTTAGTCTTTCTCTCATTGTTATTTTGATTGTATCTTATAATCTGTTTACATTTTGAGAGAATCGTAATTATTACATAGAGGAATTAGAATCTGATCAGACTCTACCCATAAAATATTGAACACAGCGATCCCATTAGGTTGAAAATAGTAGTAAGTTCAGTTGAACAGTTCGGCAGTAGAGGCATTGTAGAATGACCATGCGTCTCCTCCTCTCGCCTTCACAAATTGGCCCGTCCGCGTAGTGTTGATGACCCAATTTAGCCATAAAGGTGGCTCAAATCTAGAAAGGAAAGAAAGGAAAGAATGAATATAAATTATCGTCGGCTTGGAGCCAGAAAGGCCGGCGTATTTGCCAGATCCAAAGATGTTCCCGTTTGGAGTCTGTAAGCGGCCGCTATTTACCATTGACTTTGTACAGTTAATAGTTGCCCTTTGGCTCTGCAACGGAACATCTATAAGATGCTGAATAACCCCTGTCTGGCTCCCAACCAGACAATATATCAAATAATGCATATAGAGGACAAAGTGTCTGAATGAAAATATTACAGATAAGATGAGTCTTTGAAATAAATTTGAAGCTATCAGCCTGCAGGATCTAAAAAAGGAGGGAGATTGCATACCACTAGCATCCTTCGGCAAGGTGTCAACCTGCAAATTTGCTGTACTTGACCCAAGTGAGGTGAATGGGTACCGGTAGGAAGCAATCCCTTCAATGCTGTGAGCGCCTTTCAGGGTAGCCCATCCGGGTAATAATTAGTTAACACTATAAGCGCTTAGAAACACTAAGGTGGATATCGTATTAAGCGCTATATAAATGCAACTATTATTATTATTATTATTATTAACAAATATATAATAATGTAATTTAAATCCTTTTGGATTCCTCCCCTTAATGATGAGGTTGTATTTATAGAATATTTCATGGTTGTATCATTTTAGGCTGAATTCGTCTTGGAGCATCTTGAAATCCTCCTATCATGCACATCTCATGGCTGCAAGAGAGTTCTTTACGATCATAAGAGTAGACTTATTTTTATCACAGAAAGACTACACAAGGTAATTTTTTGTGTGCTTACAATTATTTTAATCCCTTAAGAAGGTTGATTTGTAACAAAAAACAAATTATAGATAACATCTTCTTTTCATCTTGTCAAATTTAAAAGTTCATCATTCCTTTAGGTTGATATGGTTTTGCGTATGTGCCTAAATTTAACAGACACTTTTCTTTTCATGGTAATGAATATCTGCAATTGAATTATACATGTATGTTATGCAAGTACCAGAATTTTTTTAATGCATCGTTGGTCATGGTTGAATGCCTATTGGTTAAATACCTACATTGTTTATGTCAGGAAGTAGGATTTTGGTAATACGGTGGGATATAACGGATGTAATATTATGTCTTTGTCCAAATTGGTACGGAGCAACGGATGTACATAGATGTTATCAATATCATATCGTATCGCTTTTCTTATCGGTTTTCCAAGCAGGGGCTAATGCTCACTGTTGGCGAGAAATATCAACATCCTGTTCAAACCGGCGGGAAAGATTGCTTGAGATGGATTGCGTTGTCAAGTACTCACTCTCCAATGCCATTGAATCAACGGAAGAATAAATGACAACACATCGACTCTTTGATACCATTGACCCAAGTGAATTATAAATGACTATGTGGACTTTGCAGATTAGTTGTAGACTTATCCACTTAGTAGTTCTAGAAGTTCGCTCCAATACAACTAACTGCTTCAAACTTCAGTCTAACCTGAAGACTTGACATGACTTTCTAGCCTACGTAACTGCCCAATTGGCCATTCAAACTATACAAGTTGAAGTGACAAGAGCTTAACACAGGAATTCACTTATCCAATAGAGCATTCACCAGGGTAGCTTGCAATTAAATAGGTGGTGGAGTTAAATGGATTCAAGCTGAAGGTAAGACCCGTCAGCTATAGGTGTGGTAACGGGCATTTCTTTATACTCCCCTAATCTATGAGCAGTCCTGATGGTTTCAGGGGGCTCGCGGAAGCCGGGGGGGCTGGGGGGCTATCAGCCCCAGCACTTTTTTCAGCAATCCGTCGTAACAAAAAAGCGGAAAAAGTGCACAATACATTTGGTTATTTTTAGCCTGTTCAGCTCGCCCCCAACTTCGGCTTCAGGCCCCTCGCACTTTCAAAAACGCTTCCGCGCCCCTGTATGTTTACTTGTATTTACTCGTTGTAATTTTGTTTGAAATTTTATTGTTTTCTGATTTTTATGACTCAAGTGAATAATAATAATGGATAAGAGTCTAATTGGCTATAGCTACTGCAAAATAGGCATCATTGAGTTCAAATATATTATGATTGACTAGCAGCAACACTGCCTACCAGTAATAGCATCATTGAAGTACCTATACTCACCAATAGCTTTGTATCAGTTGGAGATAAATGTTGGCTAATGAAAGCTTTTTAAATGTTAAATTTTATTATGCTTGTGGGAACGTTTTGTGTAGTTTTCAGCAAAAATTGATTACCATTCACAATCTGTTAGAGGATTTATACATTACAGCTAGACATCAGGGGAGCATTCTATCAAAGGACTTGTCGGACGTGTTTATCGACAAGCTGTCTACAAGCTACTGAAATGCTTGCATCTGATTGGCTGAGAGCAAATTTTGTCGGATAATGTCTGACAAGTTCCTTTGATGAAATGCCCCCAGGTCATATGCATAACAGCAAGCAATTGCTTCACTAGATTGTATGATTGCTTATGTATTTTTTATGATAATGTGATATATTTACATAAGTGTGTTGTACAATGTAATTATTGTATATTTATCATTTGTAAACACACATAAATGAAGACATTTGATTTGAAGTTGGAATTGAAGTCCAGGAAGTAAAGGTGGTAAAGTCCAAGTAAAAGTGATTACTATTTTTCATGCATAATGCCCATTTCCCTGTAAATAACTTTTATGAATAAACCTTTTTATATATCATATTCACTGTAAAATGATAATTCTAAAGGGATTAATACTCTACTACTTGTAAATTACATGTTTAAAAAAAAAAAGATGTTTTATTTCTACTTCAATGCATGCATATTTCTCCAAAGTATCAAAGTGCCTTTCTGTTGAATGCAATTTTCACAAAACAGTGATGACTTTATAAAGTGCTTATCAGGGTTGTGCATTGATAAAGAATCTTATTTTTATATGTTTGTTTCCCTGTTCATTCCAGAGGTGAAACTGCAATATAGATCATTAATGCCACAACTACTTGCCAGTGTACGTGGTCATTTTTCTTGTATTTATAGGCCTTGTATTTATATATAACTTCTCATATATCAAAAGATTTGTATATAATTTGTATATATTTGAAAATTAAATTACACAAATAACAATGTGCAATCATTCTAAATGCATTAGAGTGTATTAACAGAGCTGTATAGCAGCTGTGCCCTGGTATGCTTTTTCAGTAATGTCTATCCATTAATAATTTGATTGTTACTGTTTGAGGATTATGCATAATTTGTAAGGAAGCTTTGAAATATTTAGTCAATTGTTGTTTTTTTACATTTCACACAAAACTTATCAATTACTTTAATTTCTGTCAATATTATACTCAATTTAGTAAAATATATCCTTTTGTTTCACAAATAATTATAACACATATATTTGCATACACTAAATGATGTCATTAAACTGTATACTATATATGAATAAACTTTTAAGGCAAATATTTGTATTTTTCAGGTGAATAAAAATGCCTCTGATGATGCAAAGGCAATAAAAGAATAATGACCTCATATGTTTCTTGGGGTGAAATTATTATTATTATGATATGAATAATAATAAAAGATATGATGAATAGCAAGGGAATCAAATATGAAATTCTTATCCTGTTCAAACCTTACCAAAACCATTTATTTGATAGTATGGCCGTTATATGCAGTTATCAATAAACTTTTTCTGAAATTATGTAATCCTTGTCGTCATTCTTTATGCTAATTTCAAGAGATGATCTGTCAAATGATGTTGTTTGGAATTATGAAAAAATCAGTCTTGTCAATTTGATAATCATTATGAACTTGAAAAGGAGTTGTGTGTGGGTGTAAGCGAGATGGGTCAGCAGAGAAAATGGACGTGGTCAATTAGGATATCTTTATTATTATTCTTTTGTTCTTTTTTGTTCTAAACTTATGACTAAAAAAAAAAAAAAAAAGTTAACACCCCCACCCCCTTCTTGGCAGCTTGACAGACGAGACTGGGAAAGAGAAGACTTTGTTGTTGTTTGTTTAGTTTTAACGGCGCATGTCATTCAATTTTGAATATTCACGCCACTTTGTGAGGTCACAAGTTCTTTATTCAAGGCTTCCAGCCTGATTTTAAATTGAAGGTAGAACTTTCATCCGTGGAATCGAATAAAACATTGATCTAATTCAAATTCAAATTTATGTGTATTTTGAAAGAGTATGAAGTGCAAATACTTTTGATTTTTTTTTTAATTTGTCTGTCGTTTTTTAATTTTTTTAAACATTTTTATTATTATTTTATTTTTCTTTTTTGGTCCATGTCATAAACTTCAAGCTAGTGCCTAGTTATAAGACTAGCGCGTGCACGTGGGATTAATTGGACTTTGCATTGCATATTTGCGGTACCTAGTACCTGCATCTCTGCTAATAGCGCAGTCAAGCCAGGCCAAAGGATCACCAAACAGAACCAAGGCAAAGGACATCAATTTCAACTACAATCTACTATTGGTATGTAACTGTAGTGTTACGTTATTTTTTAAAAAATATATTAGAATGGACCCGCTGCCACCCCTGTTTAATATGTAAACTTTCATTTAAATTTCCAGTGAGGAGCTAGAGTGAGCGTGACTGTGTACGGAGCCCCTCACTTCCCCACGCCGTGAGGCCCGGCGCATTGGAAGTTAGGGCTCTGTACATATTTGCAGCATATCGGAAGCTCGAATAACCAAAACAATTATTCGTCCAACAGTCGCAATAAAACGTAACATATTTCTAAGACATACTTGTTAGCAGACATAAATGTCATGATTCATCATTTAGTGTTCAATTAAAGACTAAATTTGGTGAAAGTGTTTTACTTTCTCAATTTCAAGTAATCTGTCCATTTCATAACTAGATCCTATAAGAGTGATTGCACATCGCTATCATGATGTTGAAGTAGATCTAAGAATCCAATATCTAACTCCGGGGAGGAGGGCGGTGGGGGTGTGAAGCCAGGGAGGGGGGGTCACTCACCCACATGATGTGCTATGCTATGTGTGTCCCAAAATAAGCGTCGAAAAACCAGGGTCTTTCATGCCTTTCTGGGGGTGGGCGCGGGTAAGAGCTTCCTTAAAAAATAGAGCTGTTTTTTATGTCAATCACCTTTTCATAAAAATAAGGGTGTCTTCAGCCGAAATATGCCGTTTTGGAGTCAAAATTCACGAGTGTTACGCCATTTAGGGTATATTTTCCAGTCTAACGTCGAAAAGGGGTGCAAATTGACTTCATGCAATGAGACGTTTAGGTCCATTTCTCAGTTCTGAGCGAAAAGGCGTGCAAATTTGGCTTCATGCTATGAGACGTTTAGGGTCCATTTTCAGGTGCAGGGACACGCATGGTAGCACTTTTTTGGTTGATGACCCCCCCCCCCCCCACCCCCGCGATCTAATTTAGACTTAAGTAAGTTGATTGTCATTATACTTTAAAAAATGTCGATATTTCTGAGGAGAAGAGTGAGATGACAGACTGAGTGAATGCAGTGGCCACAATTTATATATAAAATACAGATCCATGATTTGACATGAGCATGTCCGAAAATGCAATTTGTATAGATCTAGGTTTTAGTTAGTCTACAGTACATAAATATCGGCCATTTTGAAAGCACTTTCCCAATTGAGGTCCCCATAGAAAGTACAAAACTTATAAAAATTCCATAACTGTCTTCTTTGTGATCAATTTGTATGAAACTCTTCTTTTTTTTTAAAAAATATTATTCTCTTATTTGCCTCTTTCTGCAAGGTTATTTTCGTTTGGGGTTGTGTCCTTTAAAAATCAATAAAAGAAAAGTGACTTGAAAAGACTTCTGACTAGTTTTGACTTAGCCTTTATAGGCAGTGGAATCTCCTTTTTATACTCAATATTATAATGTCTTTTAGTAAATATCTTTGTCTATTTCCTTATTTCTCATCAAGGGCAGTTCTTTCCATAGGGGTCCATATGCACAGTGGAAGAAACAAATAGTTTCGACAAGTTACTTTCACGTTGCATCAAAGCTGCAGGTTCCTCAAAGAACTATGATATAACAAGAGCACTGATCTCCAGGTGTCACAGCAAGAAGTCTGTTGGAACAAAACGTGGCCATCTCTACAAAGGGTTTACACTATGGAGGAGTGTTGTGATGATAGAAATCATAGTACGATGCTGCATCCTCACAGGTTACAGAAGAAAGTTAGAACATCCTAGAAAAGACCAGAAAAGAAATTGCAGATCTGCTGGCCATCGGATGGCAAGCACCATGAGAGCATCCATGATTCAGACAATTGAACATTATCAGACGCTCGAATCAAAGCAAGGTCGGAAGAAATTCTTGCGGTTTCTGGGAAAGAAGGAAGTTTTGAAGAAGAAGGACAAAATGAAGAAGGAAGAAAAAGCAAAGCAAAGAGCTTTACTCAAGGAAAGCAAAACCCTTAATGATGATGATCCCTTTCCAAATCACTTCTTTCTTCGCGTTCACAGTAATACTATCATGCAATTTGATAGGTCAAGATTGGCTACTGGTATGATGTTTGGTCCAAAGATTGCCTTTGACTTCAGCTATGAAGACTTAATGAGAAAACAAGAGGTGAATAGTCTTGTTCAGCAACTCATGTATGGATTGAATGCTAATAAGGTTGCTAAAGAACCATTCAATGTTCATTGGGTCGGCTTGACACCGGAGACTCAGTCGTTACCTCAGTTAAAGCGATTGCTCGGAGATTCTTTTGAGACTATCATGGTTAACAATACAGAGAAGGATCTCCTTGATGTCTTTCCTAAAGAGGATCTCATATACTTGAGTGCAGACTCACCAAATGTCTTGAAGACGTTTGACTCTGATAAGGTGTATGTTGTTGGAGCATTAGTGGACAGAGATATAATACAAACCGGACAATCGTTGGCAAGAGCAAAGCGATTCGGACTAGATCATGCCCGTCTTCCTTTGGACAAACACCTTCAGTGGGCCACCGGAGCAAAGAACCTGACTCTAGATCAGGTTATGAAGATACTGATTGAGATGAATACATCAGGAGACTGGGTGAAAGCCTTACAGCACGTGCCTATCAGGAAGCATGCAGGTCTAAGATCAGGTCCACATTGGGACCAGGACCGGACCAGCAATCAATCAAAGAGTGACGATGGGATCCAGAGGAACCCATCACATTTTGTATCTAGCCGAACAAAGCAGACTAAGAATTCGTCAAGAACTCATGGTGGTGAAAAGAGACGGCAGAAACGTCATGAGACTGAAGATGACATTGATAGTACCCTCTTTAGCTCAGGTCCAAAGAGCTGGTTTGATGATGGTCAGTGATGTTTTGGAGTGTTGAGTTAGGGCAATTAACTGTAGAAACACATGTTGAATACTTTAAATGCAAGATATCTTTTTCGAAACAGATTTTTTAATGTTTAATCATATCCCTCAATTAACTTTTACCCAACATGGAATAATTTGTATACTTAAATACATGAACAAACTATTTGTGCAGTGCATGTGACTCTAGGCAGAATGAGGTTTAATTTGTTATTATCTTGGTGATTGCAATACCTTCCAGCATAACAAAATTATAAGTGAAGTTTAACCAACCTTTCCTAATCACTCTGAGATAGCTTTTTCCAATGCAATCTGACAACAGGGTACCCCAACAGGAATTTGCCTTTAAGTCCCATTCTTCATGGTTCATTGCGTTGGGTATAGTTGCTAATGGTTTTCTCTTTACTTGCTGTATGATGTCCAACATAACGGGCAGAATTTACAATTTTTGGTAATTGGAAATATCTTATATTGTAACCAATACTTTTTATTTCAAAGACAAATATTCTATTGCACGTGAGCCCTCATGTTTAATTCAGGTTCAATACAGATCGTCAATGATTATTTGCGATTATTTTGTTTGTGTTAGTTTTGAGCACTGTAAAACGAGGTTTAACCTTTAGTCATGGTACAGTCCATTCATGTTATAACAAGCATGAATACATCAAGATTTTTTTGCCGTGTAAACACATTATAACAAGGTCCTTAGGTGCAAAAAAGTTACTTTGATACATCTGGAGTCTTGTTACATGTATCTCTGGGTAAAAAAAAGTAAAAGAATACTTGTTATAATTATCAGGAACCTTGTTTCATTGGACCTCGTTATAACAAGTTTCCACTGTATATAGAGACAATTCTCTTTGTCCAAATTTTAAACCTGTCTACATTTGAATGTGTGTTGCTATTTGTTAAACCTGGTGTATAGTTTTGGTAACAAAAAAGGAATTGGCACAAAACCGATCAAATGTAGTTACATGTTGTCCACATTGCACTAAAAGATATGTGTGAGAGATCTTGTGACATTCCTTTTAATATTTCCGATGAATTTCATTAATAAAGTTTGAATGAAGGGCAATCCAACTGCCGTTTACATGTAGACCTCTGCTGACAGGTTCGCACGCCCGAGGTTACGGCGTGAATTAGTGCGAACGATCTGAGTGTAACCCCAACACAAGAGAATCCCCATTGGTTTTCCACGTGAGCGCTAACCTGAGACGGGTCCCCGACTTATCTTTTTTATCCTTATATTATGAAATAAAGACACTAAAGCGAGATTTCAAGTACTATAATTTGCTTTATTATAGTTATTGGATTCAATCTATCATAATTTATCTTAATGTGAATCAAAATAAATTTTTCTTTCTCCCAAAATTATACACCAGCTTTAAGAATAACAAGATTTCATTATAACGCTTGAAGGAATGTGCTTAGTTATGAGCATCTCATTATAATAAGAATAGATTGTAGTCG
This sequence comes from Paracentrotus lividus, assembly GCA_940671915.1. Taxonomy (NCBI): domain Eukaryota; kingdom Metazoa; phylum Echinodermata; class Echinoidea; order Camarodonta; family Echinidae; genus Paracentrotus; species Paracentrotus lividus. The sequence goes on along the minus strand of CALNVZ010002100.1, from coordinate 69,092,634 downwards.
GATGTGAACTTGCTGTTCATTGATCCATACACCTGGAACCATATTCATAAAACCTACATAGGCCTAGTTGTCACCTAACTGTGTACTATTCCATATGTAATTAGTTGACAAATAGCTTTAGCATGTTTAGTAAGGTTCTGTGAATATAGGCCAAGGTCTATGTATTTTGCTGTATATGCAGGACAAACCAGAATATAGGCTGGTATAATATGTACTGTGTTTTATTCACTCACTTGACAAAGATGGTGCAATTTCCACATGGCATGTTCTAAGCCTTTTAGTCTGCTGGAATTCATTTTCATTAGCTGTACATTTAAGATTAAAACAAGTAATTCAAAACTATCAATTTTAGTTAATTTTACTGCTGTTTTGTTGAATGAAAAAAAGATATAAATATACTATTCTAATTTTTTTAAAGAAAATTAATAATCTTTTCCCAGCTTAATTGCAGATATTCTGAGTATTAAAGGAAAGTAAATAAATATATTGTCTATAAAACAATACTCTTGTGTTTTTGTTATGTACAAGTGTATCTACATGTGATAAGATCTTATTTATACTGAGGCCTTAAAACCAAGATTGTCTGTCAGGATTTTGTGAAATTGGGTTGATTCAACTAAATTACTGTATTCAAGTGTATTTGTGTGCCGAAATTGTCTATGTCCTGTGCAGAAATAGAAAGTTCGGGCACAGAAATATAGCAATTTGGTGAACTTCAAAAAAAAAAAATTAAACATTTCTGGTTTTAGGCCCTCGATTTCTTCTGTAGTGTCTAAGAATCCAGTCCACTCCCATTATGATGAGTACTGATACAACTAGATTTAGTTATGACAAGGTAATTCAAACATGTGTCTCAGTTCTTCAAGTTGGCCAATAGGAAGGAACTTGCCGAGACCAATATGGAAACCTCTGAACTAAGAACATGTACAGTTCATTCTCATTATAACACGGAGCTTACAATGAAACCACTTGTCTCACTATAACAAATTCTCATTATACACATAAGTTTGTAAAAATTTACAGTACACTCCTGTTATATTGAGGAGCTTGGAACTGAACTAATTTCCTTGCTTGTATAAATTGTGATGAGGTAGACTACCCCGTTAAAATAAAAGCTTGTAGTATCCTGTTATAATAGGAGTGGACTGTACTAGATATTGACAGGTTACTTATAGGTCTAAAGGCACTGAATAATTTCCTAAGTTTAATTGTAATTTTTCAGGAATATTGATTAAACAATTAAAAAACTAACTAAAAAATAAATCACATCCCTAATTATGAAACTCATCAACATCACATACATCTAAAAAAAAAACAAAAACAATTGGATGCTAAAAACTAATCTGGTATATTTTGTAATCTAGAGCTGGAGCCAGAAACAAATAAATTAATTATTGAATGAATATGCCCTAAACTACAAGATTCGGGAGAGGATTTAAACCCAATTTGCTTCTAACTGTCTCTTACAACATATGAAAAGTTTCATTCTAAAAGGGATTAAATCCAATTTTATAACTTCAGGGGAAATTGCATTTGTTTACCAGATTTTGTACAGGCGTCTATGGAAAAGGGAAATTTCAAAATGCATTTTCTAACAGTTGCAATCAACAATTCAAGAAAACCCTTTTGCTCAAATACGGGTACGTATACCCGAACAATGTCCTGATATCTACTCAGTTTTCATCAAAAGTGTTTTTTTTTGTCCCCTTTTGGAATGGATCTCTTCATATATTTCTCTGTAAAATCCAGAAACTACTTGAAATCAAATTGTTGGAGTATTATGTCTGGAATCTGTAGACTAATCTCGAGCAATAGGACTATCCTGTATTAGTTTACTTGCTTTCAACATGGTGCAATATTATATTTGATAGACTAAAACAACCCCACTTCAACTGAAAGTATATAGGGTAACACTATACAATATTAAAAATTGATATAATGTGATGTCTGCAAATGGAATATTTAGAAGAAAAAAAATACGCACCCACCCCCACTGAGAGCACTTTTGGTCAGCCGGAATGGGGTCCCAGCCCGTACAAGATCCTGGATGCTCATCTGTGTGTATACCCCATCTCTTGTAAATTGGTCAATATAAACATTGTGCTAAGTTTTAAACAGAAGAATTGATAACAAAATTGGCCATGGTAAAAACTAAGGCAATTTAGAACGGTTTCCATGAGTTTGCTTTGAATACATGTATAATAGAAAAGAAAAATGGGAAGATTTCTTTATATTGTCTGGAATTACATTCGTTGTATCTAAGAAATATCTACTACATTTCCTGGCGGAATAAAAAAGATTTTTTTTTTTAAATGTGTTTGGGCCCGCTTTCACTTTTCAGGACCCTGGATATTCTGACTAAATTCTGTGTAAAAATTAGCTTGATTCATCTAGTAATCCATGAATGAGTATACACATCAAAAAGTAAACTGTCACTGACAGCCCTAAAAAGGCCTCTTAATACTTGTGAAAAGTGATTATTTTGTCTTTGGCGTGTGCTCAGTCATACTTGACTCAACAGATCTATCTCATTTTCACACAAAATGTAGTCGATATGTGTAACAACGCCCCTGCCAAGTTATCTAGCGCAAGACATTTTCGTTAAAAAGTTTTGTAATTTTAATCAGGATGGAGTCGCTTTTATTGATAGCTGTTGTAGTTTTGATTTTACTCCTACTTTTGCACAATTCGAAATTTACATGTTCGCAAACAATGCGCCGTGTTCATCCAAGCGTAGATATAACACACAAAATTGGTAGATGCGGGAGGAGTTACTCTTTCAGAATATGTATAATAATTTGGGGTTTATGAATTTGTTTTCTTTTTATAAACATTTTCCTAGGTGCAAAGTTTTTTTCTGAATCACTCGGTAGACTGACACAAGATTTGGGGGACATAGGATGAAAATAAAGGATTTTACCGGATTATTTGTTTAAATATTTTTTTTAATCATAAAGGTTTTAATAGAATATTCCAATTTTTACCAATCACAGTTTTTACTTCAACTCCCCTGACAAGAGACCTAAGCCTGTAACCAACTTAGATTTAAATAAACAATAACAACCTTATATACACGCGTTTCCTGTATGGGTATAAAATAATAGGACTGAGGCCGTTGTCGGCCGGGAAAATAAAATTTGGCCCCAAGATGAGAAAAAAAATGGGCATTCTGGGTTTAGACAAACCTTTTCCCGAAAAAAATCTCCGGAAAGGGTTCAGGGTAACGTCCGAGATACAGCTAGGGTCCCGAGAAGCGGCGGGGACAGACATATTCAAGGATGATTGCTCAGAGAAACATGAATTATTTTCGGATTTATAGGCTCTTCTGTTTTAGAGTCATGAAAGTTTAGTCTTTAATATTATATGGGCTCCATATATAAACTATTTTCCAGAGATACAACTGCTGAAATCAATGTTTAGTTGTATATTGTAGTTTAATTATTACCATCAAAAGGAAAAAAACAACACTGAACTTTAGAACGGGGATACTGCAGGGCGCGTATCAAAACTATATTATAAATGATATACAAGAAAGCAAAATCAATCATGAGGATATTGCAGGATCACTATAAACACTACTAAGCGCTTGGAAACACCAAGGTGGATAATAATTATGTATTAAGCGCTATATAATTAATGTAACTATTATTATTATTATTATTATCATTATTATTATATAATAATGCATGATACGTATATATTTACATACGTATATATTTAGAGTCTCTGGTTTTCTTATTTCCTATTTTTCTTAATGAAAATTATGATCTGATACTTTGAATTTCATTATTCAAGATTTAAAAAAAAGATGAGGAAGTTTCATTCATTTAATTTTTATTTATTCATTTTTTTTTACAGACCATTTTACATTTCGAATATCGATTATTCTCGGGGTCTTTCCCCAGAATTGGGATATGACTCAAAGTAGATTTTAAAATTACCATCAATGATCAAGGAATACTGAAATAAAAGTATTTTAGCATCAAGAAGACAAAGTTTGAGGAAAGCTCATCGGAATTTATTTTCTCATGATATTCGAGGGTAAGGATGGTTCTCAACTACTGAAGATAATCTTTCGGAAGTCGCATGCGGCGACAGTCAAAATCTCGAAAGAGAAAGACACGCCCCTTTCAGTTTTACGGAGGCTCCAAACTTCCATCAATTCAGTTGTTATATCTGTATCATAAAAGTACTTTTACATAAATATGTTATACCTGGTGAAAATCTATGGCGCACGTCTATTTCCTAAAGCCTTGTCGAAAAATACCAATCATGCAGGTGAGGGGGCCGGGGTTACAAAGGGACACGCCCATTCCACCAGTGACCTGAGGCCGATGCAACTTGACCTACGTGCGTATTATTGGAAAATCGAGAGATATAATATGCACGAGTTTCAGGCGTGCGCCCGTTTCTTTTATTTCATGATTATGTTTTATACAGTGTAACGCGCTATGTTTACGCGCGCAGGAAATGTTAACGACGTACCCGTATGTTGAACGTGAACATTGGCCTCGTTTCCTTTTTTTTTTCAAAGAAAGAGCCGGGAGGATTACACTTTTGAAAACGCCGGTAATGCTTCGAAACAGGAACAAATTGGTCTCTAGTATATCGAGGATGAAATCTGGTGAAATTCATAACGCTAGACTCGTCTTTATTCGTGTAGACTAGCTGTAAAATTGGGCCTGTATCGTCGGGTTAGTCGCCGGTAGCGAAAAATGCAGTCATCGTTTTCCATGTTCGACTCGGACGATGGTTCTGAAACCATCGAAGAGTTACGGGTCGAAATCATCCGATTAAAAGAAGAACTTGGCCTGGCCAGCAGAGAAAAAATTCAGGCTGCAGAATACGGACTGGTTGTTCTAGAAGAAAAGCAGGCGATAAAACAGCAATATGAAGACCTGGATTTACTCTACGAAACTTCCAAGCAGGAGCTTCAGATGGCGAAAGAGGTAAAATAAAACCACCACTCCATTTCCATTTAATATAATGCCAATGTCAAAACTCAAAAGGCAATGTCATGGCATTGGCATTGCCAAATGGCAATTGGCTCTGACTAGATCTAGTGACTTCAGTAAAATAATAGTCACAAAAATAGAAAAGGTCTTAACAGTTAGGGGTCCAGACCTTAAAAGTAATTTACATCTTGACTTCAATACTCTTTCACATTGTTTTGAAACTTTTTAGTTTGGACTTTGGTTTAATAGATCTAACGTTAGAGTCTACCCGTCAAAATTTTCACAAAATTTTTAAGTTCATGACGATGAAGAAAAGCAAAGCAACACTACAGCGTGATATAAAAATAAAATAAAGGGCTTAATTTCTGCCGTATTCGTAGATTTCCGTTCTCTTTTCAGTCTATGCATTGTTTTGACATGATTTTGGCAGAAATAATGTGTTATTTTAGTTTTAATATCGCGCAGTTGCTTTGCTGGTTGAGTTAACCACACTGGCCGACTTCTGGCAGTTTTACGGTATGAGAAGGAAGTGCCTACATGTATGTCTGTGCACTTAAAATAAAATTTCACCTCTATTCAATACAAAGTTAAATGTCATTCACTTTATATTCCAAAGATCAATCAAAACAAAAAAATTCAAGAAACTATTTTCAAGAACAATGTGTTGTAGACGGGCTTGTCATTTTATGTGTGTAGCAAAACTGGAAATTTTTTCAATGTCGTCTACTTGTAAAATTTAAAGATTTCCATTAAAAAAACATACTTACCTGTTACCTGGCATCTACATGTATAATCCTTCTTCAACCCAGAAGGTCCTTCATGGTATTTGAGGATGATTTTTGTGCAAAAGTCAGCAATTTAGACCAATTTATATGTTCACTCGTTATAATTGTCCAATGTTATTTGTTTTCAATGATTGCAATCACAATGCGAAATGATTGTACATGTATGTGTCTTTCTTGGTAAAACAGATTAAAATGGAGATAATAAATTGTCTCATTCCTGGACCAGAACCCTGTAGAAAACCTATGGACAGACCTTAAAAAGAAATGGTATTTGCCCAAGAAAAGCTAAAAATAGGACTGAATTGTTGCAATTTTGCCGGAGAAATGGGCAATAATCTCAGGAGAGGTAGGTGTGCACAGATGCACAAAGCTTGTTGACAGCTTCCACAAGAGAAAACATGAAAAATAAAGTAAAATACAGGCAGTGCCATCAATTATTTTGGTTGGGGTATATAGTAAAATTTATGCAAATTACATCAATATCAACCATTGGGGGTGGGAGGGCACTGCCTACATTTTTTCAGATTGTTTTTTTTAAGATGATGGCGGGGGGGGGGGTTTTGTGTACACTGGCTGCATGCTGCCCGGGATCTGAGATCTACATTCTTCAAAGACAAGAGGAAGTAAATGTCTCAGAAAAAAACATATACGGCCACATGTCACGAGTTGGGTGGAAAATGCGTTACATGTCAAAAAAAATGTAGAAATGTACATTGTCACAATCAAACATCTCTAGTTTCTTAGTAGTAAGTC
>CALNVZ010002100.1:69032986-69086041 GCA_940671915.1 Paracentrotus lividus | reverse complement strand
TCTGCTCATTTCTCAATTCATTTCTAATAAAATCCATCTTATACTCATATACTTAACATGTTTTCATTTCCACAGTTTGCCAGGGAACCTGGGAGCTAATAATAATCTTAGTTTACAGCATCCAAACATTTTAACTCTGTTGCGGTCCAAAATACTTTTAAACATATTTCAAATGTCAAATGATTAAATTTAAAACCTGAAGTTAGACTGTAAATGTATATATTAAAAAATAATAATACAAGAAGAATATCCTCGTACCGCAGTGGACGGGGATGGTAATAGTGCATACATTATGATCCTAGAGTAATGAATGTTGCATGTCGTGTTTGTTGAACAAATAAAATAAATAAAAACACATAAATTTTCAATAACTCCATAACACAACTTACCATACTTATTCATCTTCTATAAATTAAGTAGGGTCGAGGAAGGACATACAATGAAATCAAGAAAAGAAAAATAATTGTTCTCTTCGAAAATTGATAATTTCTGAATGTGTGCTACAAGAAAGTCCTGCACGCGATAAGTTGACGGGACAAAAATTAGAGTGATTTGTAAACTAAGGAAAAGTAATGTTTGCAAAATAGATATATTAGGCAAGTCCAAAAATTTCCCACTTACTGTTTATCGGAAAAATCGACCCCCCGTCTCATGATAGACGGAAAATTAGATCGTGTATTTTATATCCAAATAGTCCCACCTAGTACTTTCTTCCATGTGCAGTATCATCTTGATTATCTGGGTCTCCTTCAGTGTTCACAGTTCATGTGTAATACTCACCATCCCCTGTGATAACCTGCGAAAACTACACTCATAGCACTCCAACACTGCCACATATGCAGCCTGAATGGCTGTACATGTACCATTACATGTTATGCAAAAATATCGTTTGGATACTGAATGTGTCCATAATCAGTCAATACTAACAGTATTGAGAAAATGGGGCTCTCAACGATATAGTAGTATCCCAGTAATAGTGCTGAAGTATGCTTAGAGCTTTCAGAAACTGGCATTGGATCTTTAACAGTATACATATACATGTATTTCAACTTCTATCTTCTAACGATCGAAATAATAAAATAAGCTACATTTCTCATGCACATTCTAAATCCTTCCTTTAAATCGAAATAAATTGGACCAACAAAATTCATGTCATCTTTCCATTTCCATGGTGAAAGACAGAGAATATTATAGATATTACTGTGTTTCGGAATGTAGTGCATGGCATGTAAGTAAGACCACATGATGGCTTCAATGCCCTCAAATAAAAAAACAGATAAATAAAAAATCATAAAAAAAACAGCTCTTCCCTGAAAATCATATTGTGGTAGCTGGCTTGAACATTGTCAGTGTCACTACTTGCATTTCTTGTGCATTGTAGTGACTTACTCCGCAAATTATATTTTAATGGAAGATCTTTGTAATTTTTATTAATCATTACATTTTCTTGACTTCCAACCACTATATGCTGAGACAAGCATACAAAACCAAAATATCTAAGGTGCATATTTATCAATACTTTAACCAACAACTTCGGATGTTTTCAGAGTGGAACCTTACAAAATTTTTTTTTTTAGGTAGATAAATTTATAATAATTTTTGAATTTCTTTTGAGAGTGTGGTGCTGCATCCCGAGATTTCATGAAAGTCTATCAATCTTCCCAATCGTTGTGATGTGGGGGATGAAATTAGTTTGTACATGTTATCAGTGTATGTCTTCATAGACCGTCTATAAATAATAATTTAATCCTTTATTTAAGGTACCCACATGAATTCAAGGCTCGTCTATTTTGGCTTATCTATCATAGCCTATGTTATCGTCAATTTTAAGAAGAACTCTCCCTCTCTTGCATGACCATAGATATCTTTAATCATAAATTGTATACCTATTGCAACCCATATAACTTTCCTCTTGAGTCATATCAGAATTCTCCAACTTCTTCAAGTGGCCATTGAATATCAGGATTGCTTGCCATGGGGATGAATGTTGTGACACCTTGCCATATCCCTCCGGCATAGTATTGTTCACGAGCCACCAATAAATAAAATGGTTAATCCTGTGACATGTACTATGAACTCCAAATGTGCTTTGTAAGGTGAGAATTAATACCCACCCCAAAGTCATATTCCAAAACTGATATCAGCCATAATTATACCCTCTACAAATATGATAGAAGTTGTTTCAAGAGAATATACAGATCATGTTATGTAAGAGAGGGGGATAATAATCTTATGAATCAAAGAAATATTTGTAAAGATAACACCACGAGATCATGATGAGAGTGATTTTGACACAATATTGATCCTAGTTTAACATTTAATTCAATCAGGTGCTTATTCCATTACGCGTGTACTTCACGTTACATTTGGAGACACCTTTTGACTAAACTTTGGATAGCAATGTACATGGTCCAAATATATAAATTGAGTAGGAGATAGTTAAAACTCCTTTTTAATGATCCAACAAAGCACAAACAGCTGACCAACTATACCTTCTGTATAAAAAAATACTGAGTGTGAAATGATATGCTACCTACGAATGGCAAATGGCGTATAGTTAGAAATGATGAATATTCGAGTACTCAGCGAACATGAATTGGACATGCATTAAAGGATGCATATAATAGAGGGTTCCGGACATCAGTGGTGAAAAGTGGGACTCCTGCCATACAAGGTGTTATGGAGAACATGATTATTATATTCCCACTGTTTGCAGAAGAGGGAACAGTCTCATTCTATGGACGTAGTACAACTTTGTCTGAGGGTAAAGAACACATGGTTTAATTACTGGGTCGAGGTGCAGCTGCTCAGAGATGAGTGTACTCACGTCGACCGTTTACTCACATCGAATCTACATCTTTCGTCCATGTCTGCGAAGTACGATGGATTCAACAAGTCATAGTCACTAAGAAACTTTCTAAATGTTCGTGATGGGGGTCTGATGAGATGGCCTTATCTTCCTTACCTCCTGCTTCTCGACTGACAATCGTGAGTCGGTTGTAGTCTTGTTGGTTAAATGGTAATCAAACTAATATAACCCGTTACACTTGCTTATAGGGCCAGAAAAAGTGGCACCTTCCATGTTTTTCTTAATTGAGGACTAATTAGACCGCTAACCTATGATGAAATATATGAAACATATTTAATTGAAGATATAAACATATAAATTTGAAATTGGATGATTATGTAGTATTTATAACAAAATACGGCTAAAAATGGCAAATTGTGCAAAATACCGCTAAATAGCACATTCGGACTACGCGACCTATTTTGAATTCATGGCTTATGACGCAAATATTTTAAAAACTAAATGGATAAAACAAAAGTTTCATTTTTAGGTTCCTATTATTATCATTCTACAAGATTAGATCATAAATTGAGATAACTAAATATGTTTGAATATTGAAAATATTAATAATTCATATAATTTTTTGAAAATATGACTTTTCGATGATAAATTTTCATCTTGAAACGTCCAAAAGTCCTCCAATTTCGAAAAAAAACTCGTCAAAACTATTTGAAAATCAAAATCAATACATATGAAATAATATGATTATTAATTCAATATAATTGAATATGAAAATCATATTTTGCTGAATATTTCAAATTATGGGCTCTAGAATTCCCAAAAAAACTATAAAAAAAACCCTCAGCAGTTCACGGGTTAAGGGCATTAATGTATTGTTCGAACACTCTTTAAAGTTGGTTATCTAAACTTTGAGTCTTACTAAGCACTCTCGCATGTTTGGAATACTTCTATTCAATTTGTTGTGTGATGTATGACCACTGATAATTTTGATGAAAAAGAGTCACATCAAAGAGTGTACCCTCATTTTGCTTTAATTAAACAAAAATAACTTCACAACTCACCATGAGACTTAACTGACAATCCCACAGAAAATGTTACCTAACTTCAATAATTTTTACTATACTCATGTACATATGGTTACTCACGTTACAGCGGTTACTTACGTTACATGATGGTTACTCAGCGTTACACGGTTACTCACGTTACAGTTTTCTTTATCATTTTTATTAAAATGGGTATTTTTTTATGATTTTGATAGTCATTCACCATGTCAAATATTGTTTGAGAAGAAGAATAATAGTCCCACCAATTAACTGTGAAGAATTTTCTCTCAGAAAACAAAGTCAGTTTTTTGGTTACTCACGTTACATCACCTGAGCGGTTTACAATATTTTTTTTGAATGAGTACTACAAATTTTCTGAAAAGCTGTTGTGTATTTTTAAGTAATTTGACTCTTCTAACTTCGAAATCTATAAAGTGGTTATGATGTTGCAATAACAAAATGGTAATAAGGCATTATTCATTTTTTACTATTTTCTTGTATTTTGGTACATGAATGAAGACACAAACTTTCGACCAAATTTTTTTTTCCAAAGTATATGAAAATAAACTTTTAATTTTTTGTTCCTGAAACTATCATGTATGAAGGACTAAAAGTATTTAAAAATTCAAAAAAATAATGAATTTGAATTTTAAAGCTCATGTCCACCAACCTATGGAATTGCCCATCAACATTTAGTTATTTCAATCAAATCCATATCATATTCTAACATGAGAAATGCAACTTTTCGAAAAAATTGTTAACAAAAAACCTCATCTCAAGATGTAACTTACGTAATGCAAAAACATCAAAAAGTTTCATCACTCAAAAATTACTTGAATAGAATTTAAAGGGGAAGTTCACCCTGGGTTTAAATTGGTTTTAGAAAATAAAAGAAAAAATATTAGTGAAGGTTTGGAGAAAATCGACCAACAAATAATAAAGTTATAAATATTTAAAGTTTTGATTCTGTGATGTCACGTGCGAGCAGTTCTCCTATGTGTTATGTAGTGTAAATTCCATGAAGTGTCATTTTTTTCAAAAGAAAATTAATTATTTCATCTGTGCGGTCGATATATCATCAAACATATGTTCACATAAATGCCTCTATCAAATTGACCCATTCCTTTATCAAGGACCATGAAAAAAGACAAATTTATGGAAATTACATACACATCACATCGGAGAACTGCTGACACGTGACGTCACAGAATCAAAACTTCATAACTTCGCTATTTTGGGGTCGATTTTCTTCAAACTTTTACTAATATTTTTATTTTATTTTTCTGCATTTTTTAAAACCAATAAAAAATTCCAGGGTGAACTTCCCCTTTAATTGCTGTATGGTACATTTCTAAAGCTAGTGTAGTATGCTAATATTATTGTGAAAAATCATAACATTTAAGTAACGTCTTCATAGGATAGTGCCACTGCAAAAGTGTGTAACTTACGTAACGTTACACATTACAGTTATACATCAAGTTAAGTAAAGTTACATCAATGTACATGTACTCGGTGAAAATTGTGTTAAAACTTTCTGAAACTTGACAGAAAGTTAAAAGTATATCAATTCAAGTGCAGTATCATTCAGTTTTTATAGCCAAAATGAAGCTAAAAAATTATTGAAATTTACAAAATCAAACAAAATTATGTACATGTGGGACTACACTTGAATTTGATTGCTTATGATGCAAATATTTTTAAAACTTAAGAAGATATTTAAAGCAATAAAGTTGTCAGTTTTGGTTTCCTATGATGTCAATCTACAAAATTAATCGTAAATTAAGTCAAACAATTGGACAGTAGATATTTTTTTCATTGAATTTTCAGACAACGTAACTTACGTAACGCTCACATGTAACTTACGTAACAGGGAAGATGGACTCCTATAAAAAATATGGGAGATAGAATCTTCCTAATTTTAACTGAAAAATGTACTATTTCTTCCCTCTTCATTTTTAATAAAAGTTAGTAAGGAGAACTAAACACTTCACAGGATTTAAAAATTTCCCAAAAAAGGATGATGATCCTATTTTTTCTGACGTAACTTACGTAACGCTCGAAAAATTGATTTTTTAATTCAGGCCAAGTGAGTGTATTTTTGTTTCTTAAATTTGAGAGTATATGACAAGGATCTACTATTATAAGATTTAAACTTCCAATGCATATTATTAAGAAGATGACAGACCTTTCATGTCAATATTTTTCTCTGAAATGTAACTTACGTAACGTGGAATGACACCATTGAAATCATGCACTCAGTCTTTCATCCTTTGACAGAAACTTGGAAAAAGAGGATTTTGTACCTGTCACCTTCATTTGTAATTTGCTCGGTTATGGTTTACAAAACTGTACATCTATAATTCAAGAAAGGTATCATTATAATTGTCTTCAATTATATGATACAAATAAATACCCCCCGGTAGCCAAACAAGATGAGTTGGGAACATGGCTCCTTTCAAAATGGATTTACTGTTTTTTAGTTACACACTGTGTATACTACATGCATAAAAGGTGTAGGTTGAGTTACATTATTTCTTAAACTAATACCAAATTCCATTTGTTTATTTCATGTTCAGGCACTGGAATCAAAGGCTCAGTGGCAAAGGCGATACTCTGAGCAAGAAGTTAACCATGAACAGAGTCTCCTTCAAGAGAGTGCCAACCGTGAGGCTGATCTTACTGAACGGCTGGCAGAGCTGGAGACAGAGGGACGTCACATGAGGCAGGAGGTGAGCCGGCTCCGGGTGGAGAATGAGAGACTTCATTCAAGACATGGTGAGATGGGATCATCGTTGGAGCAGTTTGAAAAAGAACGCAAGGACTTGAAAGAAGAACTCCGGGAGATCAAATTCAGAGAGAAACGTCTTCTTAGAGACTACAGTGAGCTGGAAGAAGAGAATATTGCTATGCAAAAACAGGTCAGTATCATGAACATTTTTGTACAAATTTGAAAACTGAAGTTGAAATTAAATATTGAAAAACAGGTCGGTATCACAGCCATTTTTGTACAAATTCTACAATTGAAATTGAAAAACAGGTCAGTATCGCAATCATTTTTTGGTACAACGTTGATTGTTATTTTACTTGAAATAATGTACCGTGGTTAAAAACAAGATAGTTTAATAATTGAATATGTGTAAACCTTGGGATGTGTGTAATATATTTTAGTGTGATATTGATTGGAAATTTAAAAATTCCAATTGACTTATTTGGGATTTTGAGCCATCAGGCGACATTGAAAAAAGAATGATAAAAAATTACATATATACACGTATGGTAGTTGTAATGTAAGATTATTGGGCTTTTGAACTGAACTAGACAATTTATGCATGTTTGAATATATGTAGAGAAAAATAAGCAATTCTTAATAGCCATATTTGTATTTTTGTATTTTTAACAGAATTCGTCTCTGAAGTCATCCCAGATCGAATACGAGTCTTTCAAACATGAAAATCGGCGTCTGGCAGAGGAGATCCAGTACCTGAACACCAACATTGAAGACTTGATGCGATTAAGAGACATCTCTGAGAAACAGATCGAAGAGACCATGCAAGCCTTAGAGTGTGAAAGAGACCAGAAACATCAACTCAAGAAACAACTAGACCAGGCTATGATCTCAGAATTAGAAGCTATAAATGTGGATCTTGAAAATAACTCTCAGTTTCATTACATTGAAGATGACTACGAAGATGAAGAAGGTGGCCATCCTTTACTCAGACGCTATGAACGGCAGATGAGGGATGATAATGGAGGAGAACAAACTAACATTGGTCAAGAAGCTTCTGATTTGTTCAGTGAATTACAATCTATGGAGGTACAAAAGTTAGAGAAACAGCTTAAACAAGTTGAAAGTGAAAAGAGTGAACTGTCAAAGCACTTGGAGAAGTCTAACTCAGAGTTGGAGAAAACACGCGATGCAATCCAGAGCTTGTCTGATCTCAACATATCTCCAACAGAAGCTGAAATAGATCACTCTCAGTATCAACATCTTGATGAAGCCCATCAAAAACTGTACCAACTGGTCAATCTTTACAAGATCCAGGAGAAGAAGTATGCTAGTGTGCTAAATAAGAACAAGGCTTTGCAAAGTGAGATGGAGACACTGAGAGCTAAGATCAGTGATGAAGGGGCAAAGGTCGAGCTTCAGAAGGAAGTCCAGCTCATGAACGAGAGGAACAGGAAACAACAAGATACAATCCGAGACCTTCAAGGGCAACTCAAGGGTGTTCATGATGTTGTTGGGGATGCTCATGGTCAGTTGAACTTAACTCAAGATGAGTTGGCTGGAGTAAGTGAAGACATTGCTCAGCTCTATCATCATGTTTGCATGGTAAACGGTGAAGCTCCTAATCGTATCATGCAAGATCACCTCAAGGTTACCAGGCAAAGTAGAAGAGATGGCTTCCGGGCTGAGATTGCAAGTCGTCTCAAAGAAGTATCCAACGAAAATGGCCAAGAAAAATCAGCAGATGGGACCAATTCTGCTACTAATAGTCCTTCCAGACGCTCAGATGAACATGCCAAATTTAATGGGGACACTGTTACTGTGTTACAACCTCTTAGTCTCAAACCGTTCCGCAGGACAGATCACAGTACCTTAACACGTATCGTAGAGCAGTCAGCTTGAAATGTCCAGACAATCATCAGCACCGATGGATGTGGTTGCAGAGAATGAAGATTGAGAGAGTGAGCGTTGTTAGCTCAAGTGGTCTTCTTTATGACCAGCGTGAGCAGGTAGCTACTCTCAGGACTGTTTCTTAAAGCCAATTAAGACAACTGCAGAAGTGGCTCTTGCAAACCTGAAGAGCCAAATCGAGCATGAGAAAGCTATTAATTGCAGAGACAATGTAAATTGAGAAATGAAGCTAAAGGCCCTGAAAGAAGAAGCTGCTAGTTTTTGCCAGTCTTCGTGCCATGTTTTGCCAAACGATGTGACGAGTATGTGACTCAACTAGACGACATGCATCGACAGCTAGCCGCTGCAGAGGAAGAGAAGAAGACCCTGAACTCACTACTTAGAATGGCTATCCAACAGAAGCTTGCCCTGACGCAACGCCTAGAGGATCTGGAGTTCCAGAATGAGATGACAACCCAGCGTAGAGGTCCTCGCAAACACAAGTCCTCCAAAGTGAGTGATCAAATGGCTTGGGTGACTAGTATGGGGGGTCTTCCAATGCCCCTTCATCATATGGGGCCGCCAATGAGACCACCTCTAATCCCTTTTAGATCCATGAGACCACCACCTCCACCACCACCACCACACCATCAACATCTTCCAATGAGAATGCCTCGCTTTCCTTACTCTAACCAACCCCATTACTTGTAGTCTCGGTGAGTCCAAGGTTTGCTCTATCCTTCTCAAAGCTACGGAAACAATTGGAATCACGTGAACAGAATTACACAGAATTGTAAATAATCATGTTGATCAGGATCAACTTTTAATACCATTCCTTGTGTCAAGTTTAAAATTTTGATTCAACTGATGTGTATTGATGATGCTTCAGTCAAAAGCAAGCTGTACAACTCACAATAATTTTGCATTTATATTCTGTTTATTGAAAGCGTGCATCCAATTCTTTCCATACTACCTTTTATTCTGTAGAAATTGTACCAACCACTTCACGTCTGAAAATAATCTTCTCTTACATATTATATATAACTGCGATCACTAAACAAACACATTTGTTACTGTATTCATTTGACACTGGTTTCATACAAAACAAGATATAGCTTCCTGGTTTCAACTAACACATGTATGCATGAATTATAAAGTTGATGGATGTACTAACCTATATTACCCATTATGTAGCCATTCATTTAATATCCCAATAGTATACATGTGGTTTTACAGAATTCCCCTATCTAGTGGATGAACGCATGCTGGTACATGTATGATTTGGTGACTTTGATGCATGGTATGTAGCATGTATGAGAATGCCTTGGGACAGGATGTCACGTTAAAAGATTGGCTGCTTAGAGAAAGGTTCTTAGAAGATATAGGACTTTCAAACACTGCAATTAAAATATACCAAATCTGGACTCTAAATTTACCTCTAAAATGCAATTTTCTACACTTGTATATAAATTTAAAGGAAGAGGCATAAATGTTGGCTGTAATTCTAAATTGATTGATTTCCTCAAGTAGAATGAATTAGATTTTGAACAGATATAACAGCCAAAATCTGATGATTGAGTACCTTCTCTAGGCTTCCAATATTTGTGACAGTACATGTATGTTGATGTATAATACTGAGTTGAGACTTGATGAGAGACAGAGTGAACAAAGATGTTTGATACATCAGAAGCCATAGTAGCGTCTTGGGTCTAACACTTGGCTGAAATCAATGCACAAAATATCCTTGTTTGAAATTGAAAATTTCTTGAATATTTATTTAGGAAAGCTCTATTTACTTTCTACGCTGTAGTAGTTAGCTTTGAAATATATAATACTTATTAGCTTATCCCTGTGTGACATCACAATGATTCCTTGTTTCATGAGGATGTCATTTAAAGAAATGATTTTCACAAACGTTGACTGGTTATATAGTTCCTGTAGACTCTGTTTAAATCATTACCTGTGTCTTGAATGACATTATAGCTCAACATATATGTAGGCCCTGTAACATTTAGTTACAATCAATTACAAATTTATAGTAGCCAATAAGGACCCTTGTTGCATGCACTTCTTGCATAAATGTCCTACTCCAAGCTTATCAGTATGGGTGTTTCAAATTTGTTATTAGTTATGTTATTTATGCTCAAGGGCACAGTCCTCGTTTAACTGTAGTTGTAGCTATGACCACAAGCAAACCACAATCAGTATGCATGTACATGTAGTTCTATTTACCCCATGTTTGGATATTCATAAGTTTATCAACTCAGAACAACAAATATTTCCCAAATTTATGTGTGCTAACAGAATTCAGCTTTAGAATTCCTTATTCTTTTACAAGCTGCTGATTAACAAATGTGGTCTCATATATCACATGTGTACAGGTATATTAAAAGAAAAACAAAAACAAAAGCAATGCCAGGGGGATGCTTAGTAAATGATATTCAGCGAGGCATAATCAAAACAACACCCATACTTTTAAGCAATTGGATCCAGGGAAATGCCATTTTTTAAACTGATTAATGCTACCCCCTGAGGAGAAAAGAAAAGTCACATGACATCTTTAAACCAATTAATAATCTAGAAATCCTCAGGCTAGGATACAATCTCTTTCCATATACTCGATAAAGCATTTGTTGTGTATTGCCAGAAATGTGAGTGCATGCACAAGTGTAAATCCAAACTTGCTAATCAGATTTAAAAAGATGGTTGAGTAAAGTTGGTGAATGACCTTTTTTATCGATGAACAGTTGACCTCATGAATGACCTTTTTTGATGACCAGTTAACCGTGGAAAGGAGAAAGGAGCTTGATGGCGGGATCTGAAGTTGGAATGTCTACGTCTGCCTGACTTCAATTAACTGCAACACCATCTTCTACCTGATTTTCAATCATAGGTGGTGTTTCACTTTGCGGAGACGTCTCTGCAACTCGGTCACTCAGAGACGTCTAATATTTTTTTTTTGTCACAGTGATGTCTGACACATCTCCACGAAGGGAAAAAAATTGTAGATATAAAGATATCCTATTTTCCCACAACTCGTGACACGTTGCAGAAACTCATTAGACGTCGCTGAGACACATGAGATGCTTTAGTTCCAAACTCGTCTGAAATCTGTGTCAGACTCATCCTAAACTTGTCTCAAATTTGTTTCATGGCAAATGAGATACCAACATATGATTAATTGTTGTTTTTTAGGGTTGTGTGATTCTCTGAGGTTTATTTCTGACACATATTCCTATACCTTCAAACAAATACCTACCAGGTATCCATTTTTCTCATGTAGCTTAGAATCCAGGACTCATCATTAGGGGTTTCTAATCAATTACATGTACATGTAATACATATCATATCAATCAAAGATGATTTGAATAGTCTCAGTGAATTTTGGATTGACCAATAAATTTGCCATATAAGCACTGATTTAAAATTTGATGTTTGAAAAATAATGCAAGGCAATTCAATTAATAAACAGCAATTGTCTATGGAATCTGCCCAATATGTAAACTATTTCCTTTTTTTTAATCAAATCAAATCAAAATATGATGTAATTTTGCAAATTTGTAAAGAAGAACAAGTAAGTACACACATTAGCATGGTACAATTTTCAATGAAGTTGATGTGTTTATTGGATTGCATGATGCATGTTATACTATTCACCTTCACTGTTTAGGTTTGCATCTGAATTTCTGTTCATAGTATGATTTGAGTTTGACCATTGTAATTGTGTTGTTGAATGGGCTGTCGCCACTTTAATGTATCATTATATCAAAAATGTACACAAGTTGAAGGTAGTCTTGGGTTCTGGTTGTTAAAATGTATTTAAAGGAAACTGGCAAAAATAATCCTTTATTTGTTCGTTATGTATTAGATGGATTTCAATAAACCGCAACATTTACCTATAGTAGGCCCTACTGCTGAAAAGTTAATGTTCCCTGTTTACACACTCATTCAAACCTTACATACGTTTAGTGTGTAAGTTCTGAAGGAGTGTGTAAAGAGGTAACCTTAACTTTCAACAGAACCATGTGTACAAAATGCTCTAAATCACCGGCACTATGAAGCAACATGATTATGAACAAATATGTACATACATGTAAATACATTACTATGCACTACAAGTCATATTACCTCATTTCTATATGCTTTATTATACAGTATGTACATGGACCTGTAGCTAGTACTTAATTTTTCTATGAAATCTGTTTAGCAGATATTATTTATTTATTCATCCAGGGTAAATTTATTGAATTTGGTAAGAATTTGATAAATTGAAGAAATTTTTTTCATCACAACCAGAACCCAAGACTTCTTTTATTTTGAGGTTACAGATAAGCTTCCTGACAATACATTGTAGTAACATCATTGTAATGTGAGTGCATATTTTTGTTTAAAATCATTATAAGCAGATATAGGTATTAAGTATTATGTAATCAATTTAATAGTGCCATATAGTGAGATAATCATAAACGCAAAGGAAAAGATGTATTGGTATAGTTCATCAATTACCAAGAGTCCCTTTTTTGGGTTAAAAAAATCCAATAATGCTGTTCTTTGCTTTTGAAAAATAAAGTGGTGAGGCATGAAGACATGCAGTCATTTGAAATGGTTATTTTCATATTTTTCATGTACACATGTACAGTTTTTAAAGAAGTAATATTTTGCTGAAATTCTGTAATTTAAATCTTTGTGTAAATTATAATTAAAAAAATAACCCTTTGATTTAAGTATAAATTTAATGTAATATTGCTTAGACACTGATTATTTTTTTTTTCTTGGTAAATGTAAATTAATGATTATTTCTATGCCCGTGAAATATATATATCAACTATGTATAACTAAAGAACCAATTTTGCAGTGCACATGTAGGACTCATTGTTCAATATCAAAATAACTTGCAGTGAATAATTGTACAGTATGCACTGTGGTTTGTAGAATTTTGAGAGGATAAAATACAAAAATTGTGGGGAATTTCAACCTTGAATGTCCCGTGTGGTGAATGCTTGAATATTCAACTTGAAATTCTAAATCCGATACCTCTGCTGTAACTTAACATTTTTTTGAAAATTGTGCTACAACTATCCTTGCAATTGGACAATGATCTTTTAAAAAAAAACATAAAATAAAAAATAAGTAGAAACTGAATGATTTTTTTTAAAGGCTTGATTTTGTTTATTGAGATCTTTGGTTCTGACCTGAAGTAGGGTTTATGAGACCAAATTGAAAAGCTAAATGAGCAATAGTGCTCATGTAATTTATTAATTTTGATTAAGAGCATGAATTTATCCTCTTCATTTAAATACATGTATTTAGTTATTAATTTGAAGGACGCTTGTAGTATAGCAATGTATTATGACTCTATGAAAAGTTTTCATTGTTGTGTGAATTATCCTGCAAATTTTCTTCCTCTTGCCTCATTGTAAACAATGAATTTATATTTATATAAACAATGAATTGTATTATATTTACTGTTGTAAATTGCTTTGTGGTGTAGTACATTCTAGCCTGTAGGAGCAGTTCTGGGTGTTCTTTTATTTATTTATTTATTTATTCATATATATTTATTTTTATTTTATTTTTTTTTTTGGGGGGGGGGGGAGGGCTTGATTCATTTTCAACTATTGGTCTTCTAATTCTCTCAAATGGCTCTTGCATTTGTTTTTTTTTTTCTAGAAAAATTACAAACTGTCAATATGTATTAAGCATTTTTGATAACGTAGTATGAGCATATAAATGTTTTTATTCACACTCACTGGTACTTAATAAATGACTGTGCTCAATTTCAAATTATAGTAATAATAATAATGACCAACATAATATTTAGAAGACTTCCCCTTCCCCCATTGTGAATAAAGGCACTTTATGACAAATGTAAAATGCTAAAAATTAATTTGTGAACGTCTAACTCAGAATGTCAGAGTTATCAAATATTTATTGGAAAGAAAAAAAGTAGAATGCACCATGGCTAATAAAAGGCTGTGCTTATTGTATTAAAGAATTTTGAGCAATATTACTTTGTTAAAAACTACATTTATTGTCTTGTACCCATGCAATTGTAATATAATATAACTTAAGTCACTTTTTATGTAATCATAAATAACTGCTTTAAGCGTGATAAAGTTTATTAGTTTAGACTGTATTAGAGATACTTGTTTATGCAATAGATGTGTATGGTAAATGTTGATGGAATATAATTTGTATTTTATTTATTTCCTTTAAGGAATGTAATCAAGAAATTAGTGCAAAACTTTTGGTATAAATTGTTATAAAAGGAATATGTCGTTCAGATAATAACATAACTCTATACCCTATCACATATTGACGGCACTGTAAAAGCAGTAATATTTGTATATTTCTACCTATGTATGCAAGCAATCATGCAGCGAGAATTTGAGAAATTATTCTATGCTTAGCACATCTACAGTAATCAGTTGTATTAAATTACAGCTTTTACAGTTTCCAAAGTTTTGAGAAAGAGTCTTGTATTTATGATTATTTCATATTAGTAATGGAAATATAGTTGTCATTTCTTGTACATGGCAGTTTGTAGCAATCAATAAAAGGTAACAAATCCATTAGAAAAATTGTGCCAATGCTGATCATTTGATAAGAGATCTACTAACCTAGTGCATTAAGTGTTTGCTAACATCATACCAATTCATGTGTTAATTACTAATTTCATTCATTAGCCTTTAATACCTCATAATATTATTCATTATCAAGAAAATTTGACATTTATCTATGTGGGTCTGGCTGTAATCAAAGCTCATTTATAATCACAATTTAATATTCAGAAACATTGATTATCTTGTACAAAAATAGATTGAATTTGTTTAACAAACTGATAACAGTTTAACAGGTTAACAGTTGATGCTTATAACAGTTCTCCTGTACAATGTCCAATAGCGGGTAAATTATTTGAACAGATAAGCTGGTAAATCTGTATGATATTATTAGCATGCCATGGAACTTATGTTCAGGGGGAAATGTTATCCAGCACACTTAATTAATGATCAAAGGGAAAACATTGGGAGAAATAAAAGAAGTTTACTCAAACTGGATAGCCCGTATTCTCAAAAAGGTTGTTTCAAAACCATGGATTATGTAAATTTTGTTTAAAAATTGCACTTAATTCATGGCAGAAATTTAGAAAGGTCCAATATGAATGCGGGATTTTATACAGCGTGCTAAATTTATGCCTGTTGCTAAGGTTTTAGCATAATGAGCCTGCAGTTTTGAATGAATGAGTCCACTGTTGAGTCAACTGTTTATTTAAATTAATTTAAATAAACGGTAGATTCAACCGGAGCAACAAGCGTTAATTTAGCGCTCTATCTAAAAAATTGTGCATTCATATTGGACCTTTCTCAATATATGTGCTGAATTATGCGTAATTATTACCCAAAATTTACATATTCCATGTACATGTAATCATAATCATACTTCAGTCCACGGATCTGAAACCGCCTTTTAGAATTTGGGCCGATGTTTCTCATTGATATCATCAACATCATAACATAATCACAGTATTCATATTCATTTAATAACCACATAAAAGTTTACATGAGAAGTTAACCCAGGAATTTAATTTTTTTTTTAACCAGAAAAATAAAGGAAGAATGTTAGTGAAGGTTTGAAGAAAATACACCAAATAATAACTTACGATTAGTAATGAATATTTGAAGTTCTTAATTGCTCTCCCATCTGTTATGAAATGTAAATTCCATTATTTGTCGTTTTTAGATGAATATTAATTATTTTACCTGTGTTGTCGATATATAGATGTTTAAACATGCCTTTGATAAATAGATCTAGGGCCTACTTCTTGAACAAGAAAATGAAAAAATACAAATTTATGAAATTTACATACATGGCAAATGGTTGAATAGCCTGCAAGTGACATGGCAAAATCCAAACTTTCAGTTGTATATTTCTTTTATTTTTCTGTTTGTTTGTTTTTAAACCTATTAAATACCAGGGTGAAACTCTCCTAGAACAATAGTGTGGGGTCCATTGACCTATTTAATTTCTGGAGGGGGGGGGGGTGATGTCAACTTGTATTTCTTTTAAAAAACTTGTTTTTATCAATTTTCCTAAGTTTCATAATTGCCATTTTTCTTTCGACTTACATTGTTAAATATCAAAAGGAAAAATACTGATAAAACGGGCGCTTTAAAGACTACATAAGGACCAAATCCATGACCCTGGTTTATATTTTCATGCCAACTTCATTTTCTTCCATAATCTTGTAATGTAACATATTTCATTGAAAAGGAACTAAGATACATACCGTATATGCACCTTTTGGAATTAACCTGGTTTCCTGGTACATACATTTTCTGAGGTATCAGACAACATATCCTCTCTGTAAAAAGCTTTCAACTAATTAAATGAAAGAGCATTTTATCTCTGAAATACTATGTACATTGTATTTTGAAAGCATACCAGGACAACAACCTCCTTGACAATTACCCCTATAAGATAACCAACCTCCAGAAAAAGGGTTAGGGTTAGGGGGTAGATATTTTGTGGGGGTAAATGTCCGGGGGCAATTGTCCTGAATCTTTGAAAGCCAATCTTTTTTTCAAATACCCTGACATTTGTTCTACTATCTTACCTTGGTGGTGTTTGACTTTTAACATTTTTTTTCCCTATATCCTCTCTGAACTGACTTAACTTTCCTTTTCATAATATTCCTATTTAGTTGCTTTTGATAGTAAAGGTGGTTGTGGTGGGACTCATTTGACTTCTGGGGGGCATTCATCAAAGGACTTGTCGGATAAAACAACAAATATCCGACAAATTTGCTCTCAGCCAATCAGATGCAAGCATTTCAGTAGCTTTTGACAGTTTGTCGGATAAAACGTCTGACAAGTCCTTTGATGAAATGCCAACCTGGTTTAAGTGGGAGGGGGGGGGGGGGGTTCCAACTCCTATCCCCAACTTCACCCATCCTACCAACATCTCCATCCCTTTTATGTTTCTTTTATTGTGTTGTACATAGTGATGTGGTTTCTTTAAGTAAATGTTCATTTGATGAAGAGTTAATGGACATAATAACTGCAGTCACAAGTCCAAGCTCACTCCAAAACTGGTCTATTTATCAGTAAAGTGTCTGGTTTTGTTGGTGCAGCTGAGGAAATGTGGCCCCATCACCTTCTATGGTAGATCTGCAGAAGTCCATCAAATGTGTGATAGATGCCCAGTTACATGTAGTACAGTCTCCTCCCATAATAATGATCCAAGTTTTTTCAGCTCTCAATTTCAAATGTCTCTGTGTCTTCATGCTCAGCATTCATACATGTTTACAAGCTTTCTCGTGAGGACCTCATTATAATGGGAGTGGACTGTAGTATGTAAGGTACTGAATGCCCAAGTGTGATGTCATACCAGTGATGTTTGTGGTTGCTGGTTCTAAACAATCCAGTGTTGAACAATCACACCATGATCACACCAAAGTCTGTTTACAGACATGCTCAAGTCTGTTCTAGGACAACTACCCCATGGACAATTACCCCTTTGAGAACCACCCCCCCCCCCCCCCCCCGCCAAAAATCTACCCCCTAACTCAACACCTTACCCCAACCCTATTTCTAGGGGGTAGTTGTCCTGACACAGCTCAAGTTAGGCTTAATGTTGGAATGCATTCATCATAAAGAAATCTTGGATTAAGGTTGGCTGTTTCTCTGGATGAAAAAGGGAGTATATACTGTTGATAATAAGCAGAGGATAAAGACAAAGAATTCCTGCTTTTGATTATATGGATTCGGTAACAAATTTTCAGAAAGTAGATTATATATTCATGTACGAGTATACACATTTTGTTTCTTTATTCCTTTCACAGCATCGCTAAAGCAAATGTAAGTGTTTATTTGTAATTTGAAATATTAGCCTATTAACAACATGTTGCATTATATATCTCCATTTCATACCTGGGCTGTGTTTCACCGAGTCGTTCGTAAGTTATGAATGACTATATACATGACTGGAACATGTTCTTGGGTGCTATACTATCACAGTCCTGCTTTATAATTTAGTATAAGAACTAATCACCAGTCATTCGTATTTTTAAGAATGACTAGGTGAAACACCACCCTGGTGTTAAACCTGCAATCAATGTACTAATAGAGGGAACACAATCCTTTCCATGATAGGTGTAGGTGTTAGGAGAAAGAAAGGGTGGGGTTGGGTAGGGGGTTTCAACACCAAAACTTCTAATATTCAGGAAATAGGTGTGAAAATCAAAAATGATCGAGAACCTACAAATATGCTTTATTTTGTAATGGGGAATGTCACCAAAAGGAGAAAAAAAATAGTCTATTATAAACCAGGATATTGTAACATTTTTTTTAATTCCTGAACTGCATGCTGCCAATAAAATTGTGTGTTCTTGATAGTAAATATTAAGCAGCTTTGTTCACTGTTTCATTTACATGTAACCATGATTTGGCAATATCATCCCAATAGTCTTCTTACATGGGAATTCATTTACTCAATTAACACTTACATGTATTTTAGATAATCCTGGTTTATATCATCCTGCATTATGCATACATGTTGTGATTGTCTTGGTTTAGTAAAGAACAGGGTTCTTAATATTTTAATTATTATATACAACTGAACTGGGGGTGGGGGGGGGGGGGTCCCAATGGAAATCTTTGTTTGAGAGACTCCTGATCCATTATCCCGTAACACATCTCATAATGTGCATTGTCTTTGTAAAATTAACTTCCCTGTGTATATAATGCATGGTCTTTAAAACACTTATTGTCAGCAGGTTAACAAGTGGTATCATTAATTTAACATCCAAAAACTATCAATAAAACTGAAACATCAAAGTAACTATGAATTACAAGTTTCATTGTGCACCTTATACGGTGGTCACAACACGCCGTAAGTGCAACGTGCAACTGTCTACGACTTGCAATTCTCTATTTCATAGGGAATTGCACTATTTCACTTACAACGTGTTGTGACCACCGCATTACACATATATGTGTTTATCTAGATTTGACATCTCTTCATCTTTATTGAGAAAATCATATAGTGAGTTCAATTTTATTTAATGTTTCCATAAATGAAATCTGAAAGATTGTACATTCTTTTCAGAGCATCTGATTTGGTTTATCATAACTTTCATATTCATGTGCTTAAATGGATTAATAAAAGATTCAGCTGTGATCAATGTTGACATAATTTGTGGAATATTGGTGTGTAGGGGTTTTTACTCATCATCACATAATGTATGTCTGCTGTACGTGTACATGTAGCTTATAATTCCAGTGCTTTATAACATGAATATTTATGATTAATTGAAAATTTGAAATAACCATTCTAATTTTGATTCAGAGTGAGACTTTTATATAAGAAGTGCATGCCATAAAGATCGTGATTTGATGTTATAAATTTGTAATTCTCGCTATCGACAATAACCAAAAGTTCATGGATGTAGCTCACATAGTTTACTCGTGTGACCCAGTGACTTCTGGGAGAGTAAAAATAATATACAGCGAGAGGATAACACAAGAAGCAAATTTTACGATTATTCCTCTTCAAAATGTATATAGGAAGAGATTGAGAACGTGGTGCGAAAGGGGATGCGACTAGACTAGCGCATAGCTACGGTATGAGTTGACCGAAAGTTGTTGGGTCACACATCACTGAACAAGAGGTAGAATTTCTAGTTAAGTGCACAAAGTGAATAGCAAATTCACGACGTGCGCTACATCAGGGAACTTTTGGTTATTGTCGATAGCGAGAATTGATTGTAACTGTGTATGTCACAGAGCACTGGTTAGCATCAGATATTCCATGAATACATTGGGATTATATCCATCTACATGTTGTTTAGACACATCACATTTGTATGTTTTTTTTTCATATTGCCTAAATGGATTTTCTTGCCCTTTTTTCCTTTGATAGGAAACTTGGTTGAAGACAGGGAAATTAATGTTTTAAATGTACCTCTTATTTCTTCAAGAGTTGAGGAAGGTGGCGCCCACAGTCTACATGGAGCCTGTATGAGATAATCGGAGCTCTCAACCCAGAGTCTACATAGAGCCTGTAATGGATCCGGTATGGGATAGGAAGAACCTTCAACCAAGCATACAACTTACAATGGAGTCTTATTTTGAGATACTAGTAGAACAGCTCCCTCGTGGATTCTACATTCTACATGAAGCCTATTATAATAGATGGAACCCGTAACATGCAATATGTAAAGCCTCTTATGGGATAAAAGGAGATCTCCAGCCAGAATCCAAATTGAACTTATCCTTTTACAATAGAAGGAATTCGATCCTAAGGGTCGTATCTCACTTCGCAGAGACGTCTTCACAACAGAATATAAAATTTCATCTCCGCGACGGATAAAAAGTATTAGAGACGTCTCCGAGACGGATTTGGGACTCCTTTTTTTTTCATAAATTGTCGCGGAGAAGTCTCTGATATCGCGGAGACGTCTCTAATACTTTTTATCCGTCGCGGAGACAAACTTTTCTATTCTGCTGCGGAGACGTCGCCGCGAAGTGAGATACCACCCTAACACACAATTCAGAAGAAGCGTTGTATGAGATTGAAGTCCTTTATATCGAACCTCTTA
Source organism: Paracentrotus lividus (assembly GCA_940671915.1). Taxonomy (NCBI): domain Eukaryota; kingdom Metazoa; phylum Echinodermata; class Echinoidea; order Camarodonta; family Echinidae; genus Paracentrotus; species Paracentrotus lividus. The sequence continues at coordinate 69,064,976 of CALNVZ010002100.1, read as the reverse complement.
TGAGATTGAAGGAGATCTTCAGTTAATGTAGAGTACAAATGGAAGCTTATTCATTTCCTACAGGAGCTCTTAACACTTACTATACATGGAGCCTCTCATTATATAGAAGGAGCTCATGTGGAGCATATTTCTCTGAGACAAGGGTTGTTGGGCCGGGGCCAAACCAACAGAAATAAGGCTGTATATCTTACCCCTCCTCTCCCTTTAACCCTTTGAACCCCAAAATTCTAATTTAGCGGCCCGCCAAAGACAGTAAAATCCTAAAATGCCCCTTTCCATGTGCCCTTGAGGAACTTGAGAAATATTTTTTGTAAGGATTCTCGGTCTAAAAACTTTTTTTGTGTCTTTCGCCAAAAGATGGCGCTACTGCAAATTACGTATTAGAGACCTTTGATCATTGCTGTAAAATTTTGTATACCTCTTTCAACCTTGTGAATGAAATTGTACATTTTGAATTTCCAGAAATCTGCAAATAATTCAGGTTCATAGGGTTGAAGTTAAACACACACCTAAACACACCTCAATCATTCTTCTCTGGTCACCATTTAAGAATGTTCTGTTTAATGTGTACTAAATGAGCGGCTTATATCACCATTAGCCATAACAGGTCATAATCATTTTTCTAACATTATCTCACAACTTTTTCTTTAAATCCAGTCAAAGTTTTGTTGCAAGGTACATGTACAGCCATTTGGTAGATATTGTATTTATTATATATGTATAGATTTCACATTGGTGCTTGGGTTACATATTGGGAGAAAATATGATGTCTTATTTATTACTTAAATTATACAACAATAAACTCAAAACAACAATATTGGTACCTAATATGTTTATTTGGAACGCTACGCATAATCAGTTGTAAGAGTGGGTTAAATCAGCACATGTTGTTGAGGTATAAACTTAATTGTTTTATTTATTATTTATAAGAAACAGATTTTATAACTGCCTTTCGATTAAACTAACAATTTTTGCTGCATTATGCAATGTTTTTCTTATTTCATTTGTCAATACCGGTACACAATACCAAAATGATATTCTGGCCCAATAAAAATTACTAAGGAAGTATGTAATATCATATCTGATGTGTATTCAATATACAGTTCTTTAATTCAAGATTTTAATTGTGTACTAGTATCCATATATTTGAACATGCAAAAATGTAGGCCCTACCGTATTTTCAGTTCATTTTTTTTTGGTATACAATGTATTATAATTTTATAGTTATAGGCCTACAAGTAATTTGTTCCTAGTATGAAAGCTTATGAAATTTAACAGATGTGGGTATTTTTTAAAATCATTATTATTGAAACGTATTAATCAATAAATAAATTTACTTATATATTGTTAGTGACCTTGTAATTAAAATAGTGTATAATTATCAAATAGTTGCTTTATGGTGTAAGCTGTTTTTATCAAATACTGTACTTCATTATTAAACCAATATTGTCCATAAAGTGCATTGGATGACAAGACTGAACATAATATGCAAAAATCTTAACATCCAATGGGTTAAATAATTTTAATTCCAAAATTCATTTTTCACTTTTTGATTATTATTATTATTTTTTTTTTTTTAGGGAAGAGCAGTGTCTCTTTCTTAAAAAAAAAACCTTTCTATAAATCTTTAACCTTAGAATGGCATCTTTTCATTTGGCAGCCATTTCAAAAGTTTACTTCTTTCTTTGACACACAGTATATTTTGTGCTATCACAGTTTTATAGACAAATCTGTGACATTCATATTTCCTCATAGCCATAGTGTGCCTTATGTTTAACCATGATCAGAATCCATCTAATTATTTTGTTTGGAATATGACAAAAATATTTTTAAATGAAAGAGAAAACAACAATTTAGCATAGTATACATTTATTGTGCAATATAGTGTAGACGATACCTTTCTTTCTAAGATTGTTTCTGTTTCTATTTATATTGTTTCTGTTAAGAATATTATTGATAACAATGATAATAAAATTTATTATATTGCACATGTACATAAATCTTTTGGTGGGAAATATCACAGTAACACTAATATAAATTAATATATGATAACACAACCTTTGTGTTATTTTAGATGAACATTGTTTTTAATGATATCATGATGTAAATAAATTTTAATCCCTGTCCAGTTACACTCCTAATAGTTTTTGCTTTTCTCCAAGCTATCATTACAGTGCTCACTTCATTTTTTTTATGAAATAGTTTTCCATGATTATCTTATTATAGAAGAAGCAAGAATCAAACAATCATTTTCTCAGGACACACACTCTCAAAGGGTCAAATTTACACCATTCTGGATCCATTGGGGCGCTATACCATGCTTGGTTGATTATTGCCATATAGGCTTACATGTACATGACGTATCTGCCTATGGACCCAGTGGACCTAGAATGGGCCGAATTTATCCCTTCTTGTTTTTAGAGTGTAAGCTTCAGGCAGAAACCTTGTGAGTAAACTACGGACTTATCACGGCACAGATAATGTTGAGAGCTTTAGAACAACACGCTTTTAAGCTTAAGACAATTGATTTATCCAGGGCTTGACTTTAACAGGAGCCCGATAGCTATTGGCTCCCTAAAACCTTGGCGGTCTCCTCAGAAAGTAATTGAAAAAGCCCGCTGGCTCCCTAAGTTTTTTCTAATATCAGCCACGAAAAATGCTATTTCTTACCAGCACTTTAATCATTTTTTTTATGGATTTTTTTTACTGGTACATATATTATCTAAAGTAAAAAAAAAAAAAAGGGTATCGTGATGGTGTGTCATTTTTTAATGTTTAATGACAATTAATTATGACAATTACAAAAAAACAGATGTGATAAACTTGGGCTCCGTGAAAAATGTGCTTGAGGAAGCCCAGCTGGCTCCCTAAAACAAAATAATGTAAAGGTCAGGCCCTGAGATATTTTGAACAATTATTTGATTCATGTATTTAAAAAAGTGCAGTGATTTGGTGATTCATACATTTTTATTGATTTTATTTTTTTCATTTTTTCATTTAAAAAAATACTTTTTCTTGCTGCAAATATGTATATTCATGATACTAATGCCTCACGTGTAGGTTTAATACACAAAAGTCCATTAATATTGTATAACATTATTATCTGTTCATATTTACAATTTTCTTGATGTGAGAGGGTTTTTCTGTATTCATTGTAAGATAAGAAGACTAAATTCTCAAATTAAATAATAATTTGTATTCTAATTGAACTGTAAAAATCATTGATATATGTAGCATTCCATTCGACTGTACCCTTGAAATCATTTATGTTTAGTTAGTTAGTATCTCCAAATATAATAAGTCTAGATCTGAAAAAAAGAAAAGAAATGTAAATTGTTTATCTGATTCCAGGCAATGTTTATAAATTAGCATCGTAATAATTTGGTACTGAAATAGATTTTAAATTTGATAGGAAGGAAAGATGAATAGATCGTACATTATTATTGCCCCTTATCATCTAATTTTTTGTTAATTTGCTATGACTTCTCCTGAAATGAATATTTTAGACTATAGTTGTTGATGTACAATATTCTCTTCAGATTAGAATTGAATCAGAAGGATCATTATATTATTCATTTAAATGATTTCATTTAAAATAGCTATAGATTGCACTGTGGATGCTACCTCCTGGGCTTTTTAATTCATTGAGAAATGCTAAGTTTGGCAGTAATTATCATGTTTTGAACATAACTTGATATTTTTAGGAGTTTTGAATACTTCTGCTTTTCATGCTTTAACAAGATTAAACAATCCTTCATAATTATGATCGATTTGAAAATTTTCAAAAGATATGTTTTGTTTTTGTTTTGATTTGTTTGTTTGTTGTTGGTGGCGGTTTTTTTTGGTTTTGTTTTTCGTTTTTTTGAATTTCTTAGTGCCAGTGTATGAATGATTGAGAAAATAGAGAACAGAAAAGTAGTCTGACACGATTGTCTTTAATAGAATATAAACGACGACCAGAGGGGAATATCTACAAGCCATGACTACTGAACATTCATCCCCCATGTATCAATGGAAAGCAAATGCCTGATTATCAACAGCGCCAGCTCAGGTACTGAAATGGTCAAGAATGAAGAATCCTGAGAAATGAGCCAAACTTGAGATGTTATTGTTAAATCAGAAACCGAGAAACGAATACATTATTAGATGGAACATAATTTATACTCAAGGAGTGTGACAATTAAATTGGGGGCAGTGGCGGATCCAGGATTTCATTACAGGGGGGGGGGGGGGGTACATTAAACTTTCATAGTTAGTCTCTAATGTAAAATGAGATGTCACGTATGGTCATGTGTCACAAGTTGGGGTATAGTAAAAGGGTGGAGGCGTTACATTTTGGAGAGAACATTATCACATTTTTTCACATAGCATGAAAATGATGTTTAGTCATAAGCTGTGCAATAATTCATATTGTAGATAATTTATCAGGCTACATGTCTGTGAAGTTTCAGCTTTGTAATGCTCATAGTTTTAATACAAAGATACTTTTAGTGGAGTAGGGTAAGGGGTGGAGGATCCTACGGTGGAGGATCCTACGGTGGAGGCACGTGTTAAAGTATAGGGAATTCCCATTTTTGTTACTTTCTTATTGTTTGCTGCGTTATATCTTTGCAGCCAATTAGTCTTATGGGTTGAGTGATATATCATTCTCTTGGGAATATATGTGGTTCTAGATAAATGTAAAGAAGAGTTTTCAAAAGTCATTTAATCAATTCATTAATCAATTAAAACATACTTAATGCACACATCCTCATAGACAATGCATTGCAGGCATCAAAAATTGTCACATGCATTTTTATAACAATAATTGTTATTTTTTCGCCATTTTCTTTGCATGCATGTAAATACACTATTAATAGGAAACATATTACTTGCAATAAACTTTGTTTGAGTTGTAATCCAAGACAGTGTAAAAGACAGGATTTCTGCCCTTTTTGCACTATTTTTTCTTCTTTTTTTGACACCCTGTATAGCGTGGTTAGAGAAAATAATTTTGTACTACAAGTTTATATTTTTTTAGAAGCATAGCGTCTTATTAACACAATCCATGATGATTCATTTCATTTGGTGAAAAGATTAAGAAACTATTCGCCGGTAAAATTGTGAAGTTTTTCAAACCATTTTTTCCTGTAACACTCTGTATAGCTTTTATGACACACCTTATACAGGCACAAAAATGTGTTAATCATCTTCCTTTCAATCTCTGCTTTCAATATATATATACTTTTATGCATGTCTGACTTACTACTAAGAAACTAGAGATGTTTGATTGTGGCAATGTACATTTCTAAATTTTTTTGGACATGTAACGCATTTTCCACCCAACTCATGACATGTGGCCGTATACATGTAATTTTAGCAAACTGGTGGGTATTTATTGGGAAATGGGAAGAGAAGATTAGTGAGGGGAGGGAATTTTTTTTAAACATACTATTACTAATTGAGCGCTTAACACCTACACGTTCCTTCACAAACTTCCAACGATGGCATAGGCCTAATATGGCCTACATGGTATAGCCAGAGGTGGCGGAAGGAATTTGAAAGGGGGGGGGGGTCCACGATGGGAAAAGGCTACTTTTTACGCAGAGGCGTAAATCCGTGTCGAGGAGTGGGGGGGGGATGAGCGAAATAATTTACCAACTTGTTGCGATCTTGTATGGCACACTCAAGCACTATAGTGACACAAGGAACGGTTTTAATACTCATTTAGCAGAGTCGGCGGAACGGATTTGAGAGGCAGGGGTGCGAATAGTGCCTTGACGCAAAGTTCCCGGAATCACCGCTAGGTGGCAGTATACACGACGAAAGCTTTGATGGAACACCTTAATTACTTTCATATGGAAATACCAGGTAATGACCTGAGATGCCCCAGAAATCTATGATGTAGCCACAATTTTGACATTGTAGCGCATGGAATGCCTAAGAATGGTTTCAAAAGGGTAGGAAACGCTGAAAAATATACGAAACAGCATAGATCTGGGTCAAAAAAGTGCATTTAATCAACAGATCTAATAGACCCATGACGTCACGATAAACGTCACTTGTTTTGTCGCACCCCGAGTCGACCGTGTTTGGAAACATTCGGAAACGTCCGAGTCATCTTCAAAAACATTCAGAAACGTCCGAGTCGTCTTCGGAAACATTCGGAAAAAGCAGCTGCATTGATAAATGGGTAAGTGAAAAATGTTCTTTTCTCTTCAAATTGATACCCAAAAATTTGACGATTTGGAGTAATTGCTGTTTACATTTTACCAATCGAATCATTATTTGCCCTAAAAAACTAGCAAAAGTGTAAATTTAGAAATCGTGGGACTTGACCTTTGTAAATAAAGGAAGTGTTTTGCCCTGGTGTTTTGAAACTTCATCTCGTACAAGAGTCGTAGTCGTACAATTTCAGCTTCAGCAGTGTCTGTACGGTAACATGTAAATACGCATGCATCTGGTGCAGAATTCTGATCTTCATGAAAATCCGATTAATTAAGCTTAATCATAGACATATCGTATGCACTAGTATGAAATTGATTAGTCAAGAATTCAATTGAATTGAACATGATCGACTCCGTTCTTGTAGTTGTTTGTCATAATCATTGATACACTCAAATACTGTACGGAATGCTGCCATGGATATGTCGATGCAATGTTTAATTGACTGTTTTTATATGTGAGTTGTGAAAAGGCTAAAGCCTGAATTAGATGTGTTGGCAATGCGATGATCAGTTGTTTTGCATGCTTTGGTCCCCTTTGCCAGCCACGTTTGCAAGCCATGATTTTAGCAGCCTTGTAGATCGCCAATGTGCATCGGCGCATCGCAGATTACAGAATACAGGCTTATTTAACAGGCTATTTTGGACAACATGATTTGCCAGGTGAGTTTTCTCGTTTAAAAAATAATTCATGTCACAATTTAAAGCTTCATTGAATACTATGAACTTGCTAGTAGCGATTTGACACATGACTTGGGGAGTTTTTGACAACAATGATTGCCAATGATTTTTCTTGTTAGAAAATAATTCATGTTCACAAATTAAGCTCATTCTATACTATCAACTCGGATAGTAGCGATTTGACGCCAGCTTTTTTGGTTCACTTGACTTGACGGCACGATAGATCGATATCAGTTGTTTGCCTCCCGAGTTCAACTCAGCTCCCAGTTTGACTTGCCATTTCACTTTGCAGTGACAATGGCTAGTGGACTGGTCAATCAGCGGTTAATCGCCAGTGACGCATCAGCGGGGTAATAGAATCGGGCCCAAGGACTTCATCAGCCGTAGCGTTGTTTGATTTCAAAGTGGAGAAGAGAACAATCGCCCGGCAGATCGGAACTCAGCGAGTCGTGTACAATTGAGCTTAATTACTTTTGTGTAAACAAATTAAAAAAGGAAAAAAACAACCATTCAAAAATTCTGATTGATTGAAACTATGAATTAGACTGATCAATGAACAATGGTTCAACACTCCTGTCAACTTTTTTTGCAGGTATGTAATTTTTGCGGAAATGTTGGAGTTTGCGCAGAAATGTGGGGTGTTTTTGATTGCAACTTATCAATAACAAATGTATTGCAGCTGCAGCTGTGTAAAACAGTACCAAGGCATGGTGCTCACATTACAGGGAATAGGCCTAATTAATATATAATGCAGGATGATGGCTATCGGGACCGCAATATTTTCATTTACCAGTAATTGCCGATCCTGATCACATTAATTATAATCGGCCACATCCTGATCCTGATCATTATTTTTTTAACACATCCAAGAAACTACATATATAGATTGTATTGGTTTCCTGGATTACAAACTTTTTGGCACTGAATAAAAAATGAGTAGGAAAATATGCCTAATTATGCGTAGGCAGACACGCTTTTATTACCATGATAGCCCTCTTCTTGTAGCGAGAATACCGAGCATCTGAACTATATGAGCATACTGTAAAACATTAAAATATTTGCTAGCATGTATTTTCTCTAATTTCGCTGTGAGTACTTAAATCGCAAAAATTCATGCATCGCTTCATATATATACACTTTGGATGCTACAGGAATCGTCATTCGTTCAAAATCATGAAAATTTACACCGCGCAACATTTTATGTTTTACAGTATTGTATTACCCTAGAAAACCAAGATTCATGATAACTTTCCAAGCTACTTGTTGTCTTGTTCAAGTTTTGTAGTATTTAGGCCCAAATTAGAGTATGATCGGTGTTGAATCATGAGTTCATACCAGTACACCAATGTGTATTTCAAAATAAATGTTTACGAAAAGTTAACGAAAACTTTACGCGAATTCTATGCATGCCACTTGTGGCTGAAAAAAAAAAAAAGTGGCAGCAACCAGCCCACCATGGAAAATTTACCCCATGTTATAGACAAGGGGTAAAAAAACTATTAAAATTTATTGTTTAAAAAATTGTTTCAAGCCCAGGCTATTGTTATAGTAATACCGGTACTCAACAAAGTTTTAGCGGTTGTGTTGAAATGTTGAATAAGGCGACGAAAAAAAAAAAAACCTGTTTAGGGACCCGACCGAACCCAGATTTTTCCATTCTTGGAATTTTTTTTAACAAAAAAAGAAAGGGAATAATCAGCGCGGATTTGACCTAAAAAATGGAGAAAAAGCTTGCAAGCGAGAACAATGTAATTTTTTGAGCCCAAAAAATAAATGTTATTATAATAAAAAAAAACCTGATGACCGACCCCTACCTGCCAAGTTCTGACCGCCCACAAAAACATTTTTTTTTTTTGGTCACCTACATGTAATAGGTGGTAATTTTGTGAAAATTTGATGTGTATATATAGGCGTGTGAAATCACCACTCACCTTTGGGCTATTATAAAACTATGTATTTCACCATAACTTTACCTCTGCACCTCTGACAAATTGTTGAATGAAAAATAATGTTACAAACAATGCTACTCACTTGGCAGCTTTGTTGCCCATTGGTGCAAAATTTTGCATTTTAGCAATTCAAATTATTGAAGGTTCCTCAGAATTTGCTAGAGTTAAAAAGAAGAATCAAATCTACCCATTAACAAACATCCCATACATGTTTGATGTAATAGCAACATCTCAAAAGTTGATGCTGGCTACTTAGTGCATATATAACATCAAGATTCTTAGTATAAATTGCTCCCACCATGACTACTACTACTGAAGCGTACACTTATGTTCATTCTTCCCGTCTCTTCCACTTTCAGGCAATATATCGCTATACATTTGTAGTTTCTCAGAGTATTTAAGTCTAACCCATCATAAATTGGCACATAATGCCTTCCCCAAATAATCTGCCTTCTGTAATCTGTGTGTTCTGCTTCAGCAACGCCTAGCTTCATCCCACCTCCAACAGCTACCGTCTTGTGATCCCTCTGACATTAATTCTGCTTGCCACTGCGTGCCCTCCGACCTTCAATTCTGCTACCGCTGCGTGCTCTTCGACCTTTAATTCTGCTTGCTAACTCCACTTGATAGCACTCGATCTCAGGTATGTAGAATACCTTCCGATATTGTATAAAATGCCATTACTTATCCTTTTTTCTGACCATTGGGCAATGTGGGGGAATTTATGTCTCGCATTCATGTGCTTGAAACCATTATCCAAAATTATTGTCACCCTGCACGTCAGTCGGCTTTAAGTCGCATAGGCCTATTTTAAGCTAGGGCTGAAATAAACATGTCGGGTGAATTTTTAACCATGTGGATTTCTTCAAAAATGAGTTGATAACATACCTTGTTAACTAACATAGAAATTAATCTCAAATTCAAGACCTCAAGTTGACAATTAAGGGATTTTAAAAAATACATTCAGTTTAAGGGATTGTTCATTTTAATTCAAAATGTCCTTGTTTTGGATCCATGAGCAAATGGAAAATGCTATGACTTTGCCATTGCGCCGTTGTCTAATGATTTTGTTCAATTCGGGGGAAATTCCTCCTTTTTGAAAATTCCACCTCTATTCAAAAGTATATATTCCAATTCTTCCATTTTTTAGCGATTTTCCTCCTTTTGGCTTGACCATAATCTCATGCCTGTAAGCAACAATGGTGCAAAAGAGAATTTCTTCAATAATTAATCATCTAAAAACGATATAAATTTTAAGGCCTAATTTAAGAAGAAATAATTGGTTATCTATTAGAAATTGGCACATACATATGACTGATCTAGGCCTATTTTTACGATATGAAAAAGCAAGTTTCAATATCATATTTGCATTGATGATAATGAATATTACAAAAAAGTGTGCTTGGGTAAATTAGATATACCCTATCATTATAGTCTTGTGTCAAGGTCTTGCCCTTCCCAAATAATGCTCTGTAATCTTTGTTCTTCTGCTCAGCAACGCTAGTCTCTATCTCTCTATCTCTACAGCTACCTGTCTGTGATTTCTCTGACATTCAATCGCTGCCACTGCGTGCCTCCGACCCTTCAATCTGCTTACGCCTGCGTGCTCTTCGACCTTTAACTTGCTTGCTAACTCCACCTGATAGCACTTGTATCATAGGTAAATTATTTCCGATATTTCTAACCATTACATGTATCCTTTTTTCTCCATCTGCTAATTGTGGGGGGAATTTATGTCTCGATCATGTGCTTTGAAGCCATTTATCCAAATTATTGTCACCCATGCCACGTCAAGTCGGCTTTAAGTCACATAGGCCTATATATTAGCTGGGTAAATCATATCGTAATTAAACCAGTGGATCTTCAAAATTGATAAATACCTTGTATCTTAAACTAGAATTAATCTCCAAATTCTAGACCTCAAGGAATATATTAGGAGATTTTAAAAACATTAAAAAATTCTAAGGAGTTCTATTTAAAATCAAAATGTCCTGTTTTTCTCTAGCTATATATAAATATGCTATGACTTTGCACTTGCAGGGTATATTCTAGGATTTTTTCAATCGGGGTTATATTTCTCCTTTTTGAATATATCTACCCTATATTCAAAAGATATAAGCCATTCTTCCATTTTTAGCAATTTCCTCTCTTTTTGGCTGACCATAATCTCATGCCTGAAGCAACAATGTTGCAAAAGATAATTTCTTTCAAAATAATCATCTAAACGAAAAGAATTTTAAGGCCTAATCTAAGAAGGCAATAATTAGCTTTTCTATTAGGAAAATGGCACCATACCAAGCTGATCTAGACCTATTTTTACGAATGAAAAAGGCAAAGTTTCAATATCATATTGCATTTGATGATAATGAATATTACAAAAAGTGTGCATGGGTAAATTTTGAATACCCTACCATTTGTTATAGTTTGTCAAGTCCTTGCTTGAATATTTTCAATGAGGATTGTGCGTTCGTCTTAAAAAGACTTGATGTGAGTCTATGTTTAGTGGTAGGGTATTCTAAAAAAACTCCAAGTGCTTCATTGGATGACATTTCTGCCAGTGAAATTGGATAGTGCAGGAATCAATGGCCTACTAAGCTTATCATTTGGGCTATTGAAAGACCTGTAATGACCACACTAGTTGACTAATAGACTGGGGACAATAGAAAATTCAGGATTTTCATTCAGTTTTTCTTGCTTGAAAAAGAGAAATGTCACTCTGCTCTCAACAATTTTTTTTGTAGTCTGTGATTAAAATCTGAGAAGTTTGTCTTTATTGGAAATGTTTCGCAGTCTTTCCAAACATACACGTATAGTATTTCCTTCAAATTATTTGTGTACTTTGCGCCAGTTTTAGGCTCCAAATGCTAATTAGCTATTAATATATTCATGTGTGTACTATTCTTGCTACAAATGTATTTCACACAAAGAATGACCCCTACAAATGGCAAAGTCATAGCTTTATTAATATTCAGATCCAGGAAATTGGACACTAATTTCATCATTGATGAGACTACCACCCTTATAAAGACAGAGCAATAATCAAGGCATTCTTTTGATCTCCTATCACTAGACATGTATGGTTATATTTTAATAATCAATCAATGTTATTGTAATTGTTAATTTTTTTGCAATTAAATAAACAGTGCCTCATTCTGACATCATTCCTGCAAATGTTCACTGAGGCTGAAATCATTGACTTTTCCGATTCAATACCGATATGAAAAGGTTTGTGTTGTAATATTACTTTCTATTGGATGAAGCCATTTGGAACAATCCATTTTTTATGGGCATTTTCACATCGTATTATTCTCAGAAGTCATGGTTTCACACCACTGAAAATTTTCAGGAATTGATGTCACGATATTACCCAATGTAGTTGTATTCTGTTGGCGGGAAAATTAACATTGAATTAATTATAGCATTAAAATATAAAACTGATCGATATAAAGGAAATGGCTTGGATTTATTGCCTTCTGCTTTAATTAAATTTTGAACACCACTGGACGAATTCATATGAATCTATAAACCAAAGTCAAATCATTATACTCAATTTTTCTAAACATATTTTTTGGCCAACATATGTACTTCTCGAAAATACACAGTCACAGTCACAACTGTATATGCATCCTTCGCTTCTCTGTAGATTGTTCTACAAGATTAATGGCTGCAATCCCCAATCATGCTCCATCTGCCCCCCCCAAATGCATGCTCAATCTGCCATCCCAATTGCATGCTCTATCATCTTCCATCCCATTTGCATTGCTCTATCATTCTTCCATAAAAAATGCATTATTATTTAAAATTATTATTTATTTAGGCCACACCGCTCATGCTCAAATTCCCTTCCAAACACTCGCACCATCTACACGAATGGCTTAATTATCTTCAACCGCATGCCGTCAACGGTACGCAGGGTCTATTGGGAGGACTTTGGACACTTTCACCCATAAACATTCCACCCAATGTGCGTTACGACCACTATCCCAACAGATCACTTCAAAATCAAAATCAGTAGGTGAGAGGATGCATTTCCCTGTATGGGCCAATGCATCCTCTGCACCACCCAGAAATTCTTTCATCAATAACCAGTCATTTCTCCACCACAGGGAAACGTAATAAGGCTCACTTTAAAAACTCAAACCAGCGGTTGACCCCTGGCTCTGCGTTTCTGGCCGTTTGCCATATGTTCATAACAATAGTAACCGCGTCAGAACACCGGTTGAGTTTTGAAGTGTTCCCTAACACAAAATATGTGCGAACATCATTCAAGACATTGTACCGGTACAATTAAAAATCCTTCACCATGCCTTCAACAAAACACTCCTTAGCCCAAACTAATTGTACCTGATGATTTTGCCCTAACACTTTCACCTTTTATGTCAACACTATCATTAACATTAACCCACATACCCCCAAATTCTTCACTATCAGAATGATGTTTTATAGATTTAATTCCTTTCTTATTCCAGATATTCACCTGTGCTAGCACAATACCTGCAAAGCAGGGGACCTGGATGCAGCCATGGCAATTGATTGAATCACCGACGGTAACTAAACGTGACTATATCAGAAAGTCTTGACCACCACATCAGAAAACACAAGAGGAAGTACACTCCCCCTGCGATTCCCTCATTACATTATGTCCATCACTCACAGTTAGACGGTATGGAGCAAGGAACAAACCTCTCAAATGAGAGGTAGTGGAGTATGTGCAGTTTTCCAAAGGAATTCGAATGCACTTTAGCGTACACTCCCCTCACAGTGGTTTTCATCATTCGCATTATTCTCTTTACCAGTTGAAAGCGATTATGGGAGCCAACGTGAAAAACCAGAGCCAGGGTAATGTTGCAAGATTTGACAAGGCCACCAGTACTATGGGACATAGGTGCAAGTAGTGGTCCATGTAGATGTATATAACGATGGCTAACCAAATCGTTGTGTAAAGATAATGCTTTATTAAATATTACATGTAACATGTATGGGATGTAGTTATAACCTGACTTTGTACACTGCCGCTAAAATTCAGGGAGCACATTTTATTTCAGAATATAACAAGAGCATTGCGTTAATAATGAACAAAAAAGTGATGCAGCCCAATGATTGAAGAATGAACATTGGTTTTGATCCTTTTATTCACTTAATAAACCACAAGTTCCCAAGTAAATCATGTAAATTAAGGGCCCAAATAGCCAAATCATTGTTGGTTGCATCAAGCCGCAAGGTCATTCAAAGGATTTTCATTATTAAGCGGCATGTGCTCAAATACGGTACAAATTGAAAAGTATACTACTATATAAACAACAAAAGAAAGCTAAGATCATGGTAACAGAAAACTAAACTGAAGAGAATTCTCAGGGTTACATGTATTTTGAATTACCAAAACCACATTGGGATGCCGTTTGGAGATGGTTACAGAAAATGGTCATGGTGGTTAGTTTCAGGGTTGTGAGTTCTCATGTGACATTGATAGCTACATGTAGTGAGGTACAGTTGCACTGATAACCTGTGTTAAGTATGGCATTTACTATTAGACACATTGCGATATGAAAGAATACAGCTTTGTTTTAGCACTGATTTTACAGGTTACATTCCTGATATATACAAATTTGGTGAATTTGTTCTCATAATAAGCCCATGTCTGTAAAAACGGGCCTGTCAATATTTGAAATAAAATTCTATACAAAACATTTTAAATACTCATTCCAAACTGAATTCATGAAATCAGTAGCTGTCAATTATACATTCAACCAGTACTTCATAGTCTGAGGAGATATTTTTGTGTATGTTGCACTTGTAAACAGATATTTATACAGTAGGTAAATGCTTGGTTTCTTTTTGTTTATACATGTGTTTATATTTGATGAGTTAATAGTACATCCTATCATAGGACCAGTGTCTAATTACACATAAATACGGTAAAACCTAGAGTTCATTAACCAAAGTATGCAGGAGTCATCTGTGGCAGTTAGTGATTGTTATGGAATTCTACATCTACTGCATACATGGTACTAGGACTAACATGCATGGCAATAATACTTCATTTTAAAACGGATAAAAGACCATTTTGTTTGACTTGCCAAGAAAGAAGGGATAGAAGAGTGGCTATTGAATAGGAAAATACATGTATATTAGGTGTAGCACAGCTTGTACTCCTGAAATTGATAGCCTGATTGTTCACTTTGTAAAAATGTTCGTGGAGATTAAAGATTGTCACAAAGAAAATCCTTGTGTACTGTAGCAGATTTATTGAATGGGCATTTTTCATGTTATGAGAAAATGAAGTCTAAAGCGTTCAGTTGAAAACTTGGAACGTATTTGGCCAGCCATAAATTATGACAGAAAAAATGTCTTACCAAGGCCAATTTCAATCTGGTACTTGGTTAACTTATGCTACAATGTGTCATTGTCTTTTATGGCCACTGGCACAGGCGGGGGGATATCTTATCCATATTCTTAACCATCCTTGCATACCCTTCAACCATTTCCCCTCAAGAACACATGTAAACGTTGTCCACCACAATATTCGCTACATCAAGTGAGCATAGATTTCAACACGTAAAAAAAACCCCAAGGGCCCTTGGAATTTATTTAGAATTTTCATTATTGATGAGATATCCATCGCATAATGAGATTTGCACATGTCTTTTACCCATCATACCCCTGACTTCTAACAACCTCATGTACAGGTAAACCCCCTTCATTCTGGCCAGACGCAACACATGGCATCTTATCTCTGGTTCCGAAAAACTTGGATTAACTGTTCATCTTAGCAATGGAAAAACTAATGCGAGCGGGAAGCGCGAGACAAAATTTAAGCTAAAAGTTTTGTTGGTGATATTTGTGCATTATATGTTCCTGAATTAGTATCGGCGAGCCGCGTAGCGCGAGCCGGAAAATTTAGATAAAATTGGATATGTTTGTGCATTAAGGTCCTATATAGTATCCGAAGCGAGAAAAAAAAAAAAAAACAACAAACAAACAAAAAAAAACAAAACAAAACAAACAAAACAAAACGAAAATATATAGTAGAGGTGGCGGAACGGATTAAAAAGGGCGGTCTCGATAAAAAAGGGCACCTTTTGTCTTGAAAGGGACACTTTAGATCAGAGGCATTTAGATCTAAAGAAGAAATGTTCGGAGAAGGAGGGGAATACGACGAAAATTTGTCTTTAAATGTAGCTTTTTAAGAATCATAATGGCTGCCTTGATTCCTGTTCATTTTAGTAATAACGTAATGGAAATGGCTAGCGCGAAGCATGGTTAGTTACGTTACATGGTTAGTTACGTTACCACATTTTGGATGCTTCTCAATTCGCATGTGAACAATGTTATATGATTTAATTGGGATGTTGTTGAGAGAATGTATGTTATAGGAGAATTTTAGAATATGAACATTTTGGCATTTACTTTCTTTTAGAAAAACAAAGTTATTTTTGGGTTAGTTACGTTACATGGGGATTCAAACGGCGGGCAGAGAATTCCCAAATTTGTGGTTATTAGCAAACCCAATACAATTTTTGACACTGATTCCTGAGAAAGACAATAACATTCAATTATTGATGTTCCTAAATTTAACTGAAAAAGGACCCCTTTGTAATATTCACTGATGTTTTAAACTTTTTGTATGTGTTTACTCTATAATTTCAGCTCTGAAATATCAACTTAAGCTAAATCCACTTTAGGGGTACATGCAGGTAAATGGCCAGAGGGTAATATGGGGCCACCTGAAGCAAATCATGTCGTGACGTCGGACCGGTGTACCGATACCCGGTGTGACACCCATAATGTTTTCCATATGAACTGTTATACGAAAAATATATCGTCGGAGAGCATCTTGATGGCGAAATTTCTCTGAAGAAAATTGCCTGAAAAACCACACAAGGTACGTAAACCATACGGCATTTTTTTACCCTGATGTAATAACATTTAATATTTCACAGGAATGTGATGGTGTGAAAGAGTGTTTGAGGGAGTAACCTCAATTGTTTTGTATATTTTAGTAAGCTTATTAGTTCTTCTTGATCGATACTAGCGTGTACAGGTCAATTTGTGTAGTGCAGGGGTGCAATGTGCATTGGAATGCTTGCCTGACACAGCAACTTAGTGCCAGTAATTATGGGCCATCCAAAATGGCCGGAAATTGGATTTCTGGTACTCAGTATTTGGATTGAGGCATCAAAATCGTCTTCACGATTTTTGGGGATATATTCACCAGTATATAATTATATAAATAATTATTGTTAGGCCATATGAAAATAATATTAAATGATAATTAAAAAGAGAATTAATATAAAAAATAAAAAAACAATGAAATATATAGTTCAGTATTTACTGAAGGGTTTCTATAATTTCAAATGATATCTTAAAGTATAATGATTTCAACATTTTAAAGCAAATTCCAGACATGGTAGAGTCATTGTATGTTTTAAACATACACCACAAAAAATAAGAACTAGTTCCATGAGTAAAACCCGTTTGCTTACTCTTGGAGGCCGAGTGCTTTTATTCGATACACGTATTTTTACTTCAGGAATCTGTTGTTTCTGTTTAAAAGTACACACCGCTCTTTCAGAACATGTAAATTACTAAGGATACTCAAGAAAAAAAAAATCTATTGAAGTATATATACTCAATAAATTTTTTTCTTGAGATATCCCTTAGTAACTTTACATGTTCAATTAAGTAAAAAATTGTGCAAGTGAGTCTCTTCAACTTGGTACGGCATTGGTGATGATCGGGGTGAAACACTAACAATCGAGTTTAAATGAGAATTGCCTTGAGGAAATTCATATTAGCCTGTAATTCACTAGATGGTAAACTACGACACAGTCTCGTACGTCTTTCAAGTCTCGTGAAAGTCTTTGAAGAGTAATTTTACTGGCTATGCGTACTTTACATGTTGCGCCGGCTACGCCTACTACTCGGATCACGAGTACAGACATCGAGACTTGCACACGAGGTATTGTTCTACGCGTACGTACGTACATTTATACGGAACCATAGCGTTACACTCTCTGTGCAGCGGAACGGAGGAAACGGAGCCTGCATGCTCTTAGGTGATCTATTCCTTTTTGTTTGTTTGTTTGCCTGTTTTCTATAATGATATTTGGACTGTTCCGATGATATAACTCGTCTGATAACATTAAACAAACTAGATTAACATGAACATGATTTCCCATTACTTTGTCAGTCATGTACACAGTTTGAGTAATCCTTGATGCATTGTATCAATGCAATAGTATGGTTTGTGTGAAATTGATGCACTTTGAAGTGAGTAACTGCCAGTGTATGGTTTGAGAGAATTGATGCCACTGATGTGTAAATCATCGTGAACATTTCAAATATCGATTATAAAAAACAGGCCAAACAAACAAAAAGGAATAGGACTCACCTAGATGAGATCTAGTGAGTAACGCTTTACATACTCAGAGAGTCAGTAAGTAAAGGTTGCACAAACTCATCACACGCAAGTTGATGAGTTTTAAACCTTTAGGCTACTTACTAACTCTCTGAGTATGTAAAGCGTTACTCACTAGATTAGTTTGTGCAATGTACTCAAAACAATTAGTTATGTTACTCAATAAAATGAGTTAATTAAATAAACTCATTTTGGTGTGTCACTATATTGTCAAATTTAAAATACTCGATTAGGTGCGTTTTCAAAGTAGCTTTATTGAGTGAAAGCACTCATGGATGTGTGTCACTATATTGTCAAAAATACTTGGATATTTGAGTGTGATCACTCATATATGCAAGTTCTCATTTTTTGTGTGTGTACCCTATTCAGATATTTTATTGTAATTAATGGACTTTTAGACCTTTGGTCTGTATTCTTCAACATATCTTCTACCATAAAACACAAATTTCACCTGGAAAATCGTAATTCTAATTTTTATGTCCATGTCCACTAATTCATGGAATTGCCCTATACATTAAATGAAATGATAAAGCGCAAATATGGAATAGAAGTGAAAGTTAAAGGACAAAACAAAGAAATACATAAGAATTTATAGGGGAGAAGAGGAAAGAAGGATAAAACAACATAAGAATTTATAGAAGAGAAGAGGAAAGAAGGATAAAACAAAGAAACACATAAGAATTTATAGGAGAGAAGAGGAAAAAAGGATAAAACAAAGAAATACATAAGAATTTATAAGAGAGAAGAGGAAAGAAGGATAAAACAAAGAAATACATAAGAATTTATAAGAGAGAGAAGAGGAAAGAAGGATAAAACAAAGAATTACATACGAATTTTTAAGAGAGAAGAGGAAAGAAGGATAAAACAAAGAAATACATAAGAATTTATAGGAGAGAATAGGAACAAAAACAACACAGAGTAATACATTAAAAATGATAGAAAAGAACTTCAAGGTAACAGAAAGACAAAACAAGGAAATACATAGGAATTGGTTTAAAGAAGAATAAATAAAGAGGATAAAACAAAGAATTACATACGAATTTATAAGAGAGAAGAGGAAAGAAGGATAAAAAAAAGAAATACATAAGAATTTATAGGAGAGAATAGGAACAAAAACAACACAGAGTAATACATTAAAAATGATAGAAAAAAACTTCAAGGTAACAGAAAGACAAAACAAGGAAATACATAGGAATTGGTTTAAAGAAGAATAAATAAAGAGGAGATACACAGAAGTGCTATTCACCGTCGTCTTCGCAGACTGCGAAAGCGCTTACGTGCAAATCGAGTTGTAACCCCCCCCCCCCCAAAAAAAAAAAACAAAAAAAAAACGCACTGTTTTAGTAAACTCCCTTTGTAAAAGTATTAAATTTCTAAATTTCTCTTAATTTTGGATCATACATGCATTTATAGTGATCTGAAGTTGATATTTAAAGCTGGTGTATAGTTTCGGGAGAAAGAAAAATTAATTTTGATTCACATCATGATAAATTATGAAAGATTGAATCCAAGAACTATAACAAAGCAAATTATAGTACTTGAAATCTCGTTTTAGACTCTTTATTTCATAATATAAGGATACAAAAGATAAGTCGGGGACCCGTCTCAGCTTAGCGCTCACGTGGAAATCCTATAAGGATTCTCTTGTGTGGGTGTTACACACATATCGCTCGCACTAATTCACGCCGTAACCTCCGGCGTGCGAACCTGTCAGCAGAGGTATAAACGGCACTTAATTACGCTTCATTCAAACAATTTCAATGAAATTCATTGGAAATAATGAAAGGAATGTCACAAGGTCTCTCACACATATCTTTTAGTGCAATGTGGAAAACATGTAACTACATCATTGTACATTTGATCGGTTTTGTGCCAATTCCGTTTCTGTTACCAAAACTATACACCAGGTTGGAAAATTTATAAAAATGGGTTTGTCGCCATCTGTTGTCGAAGTAACATATACATCTGTTAAAATACTAAACTGGGGTATATTTTTACCTTTAAAAGTCTATAATAGGCTTGAATAGCCATTTAAATGGTATGTGACATTTATTTCTCATTTATTCCAATGTTTAATACCATTTTTACTCATTAATTTTGATATTCTAGCCCAAAAGGAAATAAAAACGCCATATTTTTCTGAATTTTATGCATCCGCCCTTCATTTTCCCCAGTTCTTGTGCAATTTGAGACTCTTAAACGGTAAAGGAAGTAAATATTCATGATTCAGTACTATCTAGTGTGAATTCCTCTGACATTTTTGACGACTTGCCACTCAAATTGGAGAAAAATTTGCGAACTAGGGTCGGAAAACACAAAATTTACACATTGGGCCAAAATGGCGCCCCTAAAAGGCCCAATACGAAGTGAAGGCGGGGTCTGAAAATGTGACCCCCTCCATTTTTGGTTTGGTGGGACCCTTTAGAAGCCAAAACAATCAGAAAATTAAATTTGGCAGTTTAGTCCTACGGAATAACATAACATACCCCACTATGACATGAACATCAATTCAGTCCAGCCATGTGCACACGACACTTCCTGTGTCTACGTCAGACAATATAATTTCCATCTCATTTGCATGAGAGAGTAGCATCACTCGATCTCTCTTGCTCTCTCTTCTTATTCTCTCTTCCTCTCACTCCATCGCTGGCGCCGCGCTGTTTACTGTGCATGGAATTGGATGATGACGAAAGTAGGAAGCAAGTTGCTGCATATAGACCCTTCAAAACCCGGACTACGTGATCAAACTCCACGATATTACATACGTGCGTGTGTGTGCGTGTGTGTGTGTGTGTGTGTGTGTTTGTGAGTGTGTTTGTGTGTGTGTGTGTGTGTGTGTGTGTGAGAGTGTGGGTGTGTGTGTGTGTATATTCGTGTGTACTTCTACTGGCTATGGCTGCATAGCAAGGCCCCTCGTGTTTTTTTTCCTCCCATCCATCCAGCGATCGCCGGAGTGTTGTTAAGCTGCTACGGTGTATAACCCACTGCTAGAGTGTAACTCGCCCGCCTATAAGTGACTGATAAGTAGTCAGTGTGTTTAGAATGAACGACTTTCATCTTAGTAGAGGCCACTATGTAATCCCGTGAGATTTTCGTGCCAAAAGCGATTTTATGAGCTAACTTTGTTAATTTGGGGGTGCTGAATCCAAAAAACTTTGGTACCAATTTTTTCGACCACGCCTTAGGCCGCCATTTTGAATTTTAAAATGGCCGCCATAGAAAATTGTATTTTGACCTATATCTTGTGAGATATTTAAGCCAAATTGGTGTTCCTGACCTTATTTTGTCAATTTGGGGGGTGCTGAATCCAAAAAACTTTGGGACCAATTTTTCCAACCATGTCTTGGGCCGCTATTTTGAATTTCAAAATGGCCGCCATAGAAATTTGTATTACGTATATCTTGTGAGATACTCAAGCTAAAGTGGTTTTTTTGACCTAATTTTGTTAATTTGGGGATGCTGAATCCAAAAAACTTTGGTACCAATATTTCCGACCACGTCTTAGGCCGCCATTTTGAATTTCAAAATGGCCACCATAGAAAATTATATTACCTATATCTTGTGAGATATTCAAGCCAAATTGGTTTTCTTCACCTAATTTTGTCGATTTGGGGGTGCTGAATCCAAAAAACTTTGGTACCAATATTTCCAACCACGTCTTAGCCCGCCATTTTGAATTTCAAAATGGCCGCCGTAGAAAATGGAATTTGGGCTACATAGAACATGTATATAGTGATTCATTTCAAATTTGATTTCATAATCTTACTTTGTCAAATTTAGTGTGCTGAATCCAATGAATGAGGTTCCATTTCTTTTTAATCACGTCTTCAGCTTTGAAATTCAAAATGGCCGCCATAGAAAATTACATTTTGACTTAAATTTTGTATGGTCTCGTACGTAGGGGCCTACATTGATAGACTACCATTTTTAAATTCGAAAGGGCCGACATGAATACGTAGCTTAACCTACTTTCATTCCTATTTTTGGAAAGAAGTACCATATAATGCAAACATTTTAAGAATATTTTTAAAAAGATATTGTTTTCAAGTCCACCCCTGGCTGATGTCTGAAGCCTGTGTTGTTTTTTTACGTGCTCCTCTCCCGTTTCATAGACGCAGATTATATTGAGGAAAAAACATTCCATCCCTCTGATGAATCGTTAAATGGAGGTCCTGTGTTGAGGAGAGTCACTACCTTTGCACGTTTAAGAACTCACTGCACTATTTGTTTAGGGGAACCCATGGTGTAGTGGTCCCTGCACACCCCCTGCTTCCAGTGTTATATCTGGAGGATATGGGCAGTTCGCTCTTCGCCTCCTAGGCACAGGTGATGCCCAAGAAACAACAATAATATTCACTGACAGTGAAAAGGCTAAACTGCTTTTTTTTTTTAATAGATAAATAAAAAACAAAAACAAAAACAAAGCAAATGGTTGATTTGCAGTTTTCTTTATCTGGATTTGAGATTAGGAGGTGTAACAAGCGCAGCCAGAGGAACGAAGCATTGATATAATCTAGTAGGGAGGCTATGGAGAAGAATGGAAGAAATAAGTTGGATGGGGAGCAGGTACTAAACAGAGTGGATGAAGAAAGAATTTAAACCGGACATCTTGGCACAATCAGTAAAGCATCTGCCTCATGAACGGGAGACCATGGGTTCGATCCCCGGTTGAGTTTATATATACCAAATATTTTAAAAACGGGACACTTTGCCTTCTGGCCAGGTGCTTAGTATTTGGAAATGGAGAGGGGTAATAATAGCATTACAACCATGTATATTCTGCAGGACCCACTGGGAGAACAATTGAAGTGGCTACCCTGGGTAAATAAGTTAATATTATTTATTATATCAATTTTCAGAGGACAAATCTGGATCTTAAAAGTAGAAAATCTAGATGCACACATCACAAGGAAAGCAATTATGCTGAGAACATGGGAAAATTAAGCCCAATGGGAAAAGAATAAGTGTAAGCCAAGGATTTTAATTTGGTGTCTGACTTTGACAGGTGAGAAAAAAGCATAAGAAATTGATATAAGAAGGTCCATGACAAAGTTTGAGAAACAAAGAATGGCTCTTTTGAAAATTGTACATGTAGATTTTGAGCTAAAAAGTTTGCTCTTTAGATGTTTGGAACTACAGACAAATGGTAGGAGGGAACCTTCTGCCCAAATATTTCACTTTTTCCTAAATAGCTTTGTTTATTCATTTTGGTGGCTTTGCTTTGTTTGTCATAAACATTGTACTAAAATATCATGGGTTGTTGCCAAAAATATCCTGGTTCAAGTACTCCTTTCAACCAACTGCAGAGTGTACGATACATGTACATGTATCTTTGAGCACTTTCGAATGTTTGGCAAATCATTTTCTAGTGCATGAAGCAAAGATAACCTGTGATACTTTATGTAGATGAAGGATCCATTGAATATTTCATTGTCAGTGTCTGAGAAACAAACACCCATATCTCTGATGTTCCATGTTGCTCTAGAGGTACAAGAAGCATAAGGGTACTTGGGCCTATTTCTTTCCTTATGTATGACGGAGATGGGCCACTTTTGGATGAAACACATTTGAGTATTATGTTGAATTCCACAAAGTTTGTCTTCAAACTTTTGAGGAGCAGCAAAGTCTGAACAGTCAATCATGGATGGGAATTACTATGGCATTAATGTTGCACACTTCAGGCAATTTCTGGTATCATCTCTATCAGATAGAAATGATAATGTAGTTTATTGATTTGGGATCCTGGAAACTTTGAATGAGGTTGACCAAATCATAAACAAATAAGAAACCAACAGTTCCTCATTATGCGTTATATTGAGTAAAACATTACAACATAAAGTTCCCTGATAAGTGTTGTTCCAGTGTTTATTCCATAACAAGTTTGTTAAGGGGATGCAAGTTTGGAGACCAGGCGGTTCCCTGTCTTTAGTACATTTAAACAGTTGATGAAGGCAATGTACTAGTATGGGTCTGGTGTACCTTGCACTGTCTTCATGGTGGTCTATACCTTATTAGAAACTTTGCTCCCTCGTCAAATACTTTATATAATTACATTTACATTTACCAAATGCAATATGCTTATAAATAGCACTGTATTGCTATCAAGTGGATTTAATTATCATATATTAATCATGCTCGCCTATCTGCATTGCCTGTCTAAATAGCACATTGTTAACATCTTTGGTGCTACAGATATTCTCCAAATTTACATTTATAACATTGCAACTGAATAATCATTTCATGTTTTTCTAGGTCGGCCATTTTTAATTCCAATGTGGTGGCCATCCTTACAGGTTCTAACCATTTACAGGTCATTCGATCCCAAGGCTGAGTGATTTAGGTATGGTGGTCATTATGAATGTCAAGATGAAATAGATCATAATGACCGAAGAACATGACATGTAAACATCAAAATTATGTTTCTTTGTGGCAAAAAAAAGGCCGTTTTTTCGGGGGGGGGGGGGGGGCTGCCTCACTTAAAAAACCCAATTATTATATGATTACGGGTAGGCTTCACCAAATTTTCTCCAACCAATTAGGAAGGGTTTTAAGCGAAACACTGTCAGCGAAGAAAATGTCGTACAACCCATATTAGTCCATATATATTTGGAGCGAGGTGAACGAAACCCCAACCGTCCCTAGCCCCCCCCCCCCTCGTTTCCTCAATATGTTGATATCATTATAATACATTATAATAACGAATTATTCAATAATCTTGAATAAAAAACTCAATGAAAATAAAGTATTAAATTCAAAAAGTAAATAACTGGCTTATGGTCAAACCGGATCGAGACGACTTTGTCCTTGTAGGCTGATCGATTATAGGTTGAAAGAGATCAAACCAACTAATATGTAGGTCTAGGGCACAAAACAAGTTCAAACGACAACTGCACGTCAAGGCGGTCAACAACGAATGTGTATAGCGGGCGCAGTCGGCTGGTGAAGTGTTAAGGGCCTGTCCCACAGAAGGCGATCGTTGTGGCGACAACCTATGCATGTTAGAACCTGCCAGAATCGTGTCAGAATCGTAGG
Source organism: Paracentrotus lividus (assembly GCA_940671915.1). Taxonomy (NCBI): domain Eukaryota; kingdom Metazoa; phylum Echinodermata; class Echinoidea; order Camarodonta; family Echinidae; genus Paracentrotus; species Paracentrotus lividus. Next base: position 69,039,693 of record CALNVZ010002100.1, on the reverse strand, counting down.
TGACGGAAGATCATATACGTATCTACGACTCTGTCTACGATAGGCTACGACAACGACTTGCTTCCACGCAAACAACAGGCTAACAATAGCTGGTATCCGATAATACAATAGCCTCAACTTTCGCGCATCTCGCGGCTCGACTTCTCTTGTCGCAGCTTAAAATCAACCAAAATATGAAATTGCGCACTGTGGCGATCCTTGCGACTGACACAGGCGATCGAGTGTTTTCTACCTGATGGCGGCCTGTCGCCTTTAGGTTCGTGATAGTCCTCTCAGTCGCGCATCATAATTTGGGTCGTGAGTGATTTTTGAAAATTTCAAAAATTAGCGACGACTGTACAGTATCTGAATGGGAGGCCGATCCTGATTTTGGTGAATGTTGGTGGCGACAAAGGCCGTAGCGGCTTAAATTTCACTGACCGTTCGGTTCAGCGATGCGTGCAACGTACGCTGGAGCGCGGCAACCTACAACTGGCCGCCGTACCGCTGTGCTAAACATGTTCTATCTGGCGACAATCTACGATGTCACCTTGTCGCCACAAGAGAAGACAGGCTACGGTCATTGACGTCGACCCAACTGACGCCGGCTATTGTTTAACTTTTTGAGAAACCAGCGGCGAACAGAATTTTGCTACGTATTTGTTGGCGACAGACGCGATAATTCACGATCTTATAGGCGATTGGATCTGCGCATGGTGGCGATAGGTACTAAAAGGTAGTTCGTAGGTTGTCGCCACAACGATCGCCTTCTGTGGGACAGGCCCTTAAAGGTCAAACCGGATCGAGACGACTTTGTCCTTGTAGGCTGATCGATTATAGGTTGAAAGAGATCAAACCAACTAATATGTAGGTCTAGGGCACAAAACAAGTTCAAACGACAACTGCACGTCAAGGCGGTCAACAACGAATGTGTATAGCGGGCGCAGTCGGCTGGTGAAGTGTTAAGGGCCTGTCCCACAGAAGGCGATCGTTGTGGCGACAACCTATGCATGTTAGAACCTGCCAGAATCGTTTCAGAATCGTAGGTGACCGAAGATCACATGCGTCTACGATAGGCTACGAGAACGACTTGCTTCCACGCAAACAATAGGCTAACAATACGTGGTATCCGATAATACAATAGCCTCGACCTCCGCGCATCTCGTGGCTCGACTTCTCTTGTCGCAGCTTAAAATCAGCCAAAATATGAACTTGCGCACTGTGGCGATCCTTGCGACTGACACAGGCGATCGATTGTTTTCTACCTGATGGCGGCCTGTCGCCTTTAGGTTCGTGATAGTCCTCTCAGTCGCGCATCATAATTTGGGTCGTGAATGAATTTTGAAAATTTCAAAAATTAGTGGCGACTGTACAGTATCTGAATGGGAGGTCTATCCTGATTTTGGTAAATGTTGGTGGCGACAAAGGCCGTAGCGGCTTAAATTTCACTGGCTGTTAGGTTCAGTGATGCGTGCAACGTACGCTGGAGCGCGACAACCTACAACTGGCCGCCGTTCCGCTGTGCTAAGCAAGTTCTATCTGGCGAAAATCTACGATAGCACCTTGTTGCGACAAGAGAAGACAAGCTACGGTCATTGACGTCAACCAAACTGACGCCAGCTATTGTTTAACTTGTTGAGAAACCAGCGGTGAACAAAATTTTGCTACGTATTTGTTGGCGACAGACGCGATAATTCACGATTTTATAGGCGATTGGACCTGCGCATGGTGGCGATGGGTACTAAAAGGTAGTTCGTAGGTTGTCGCCACAACGATCGCCTTCTGTGGGACAGGCCCTTTAGCTAGCCGTAAACATAATTGTTCGAGTGGACGATTCCTGAATTGGAAGTGCGATCAATGCAGCTATATTTATTATTTTAAGATAGTAAAAGAGTTCTATTTTCTCTGATACTTTCAGATATTGTAAAGTGTGAATGTATGGAGGTACTACATAAAATACACAAGCTTTTGTGGATATTTAGCATAATTTTGTGAAGAAAGCAAATGCCGATCAGCCGTGTCTGCAAGAGATGAAAGTCATTCATTCTAAACAAACTGACTACTTATTAGTCACTTAGGCGGGCGAGTTACACTCTAGCAGCTTCCATTGGAGCACCCTTTGCGGTGCCTCACGCTGGATTTCTCCATCCTCCCGCATGTAGAGATCTCCTCTCACGTCCCTGGATACACTCACTGCATTCATCGTTATCTCTTGATTTCCATAAACCTGCATGTTGGTTGGCTGACTAACAGGTTGCATTGCGCTGCATTGCAGAAGAAACGGTGAATCTATTATACTTGGGTTCCTACCAGAGTGAATTGTCTTGACCTCTTTCCATCTGGAAGTAAAGAAAGTGTACGATTAGAACAGTCTTGAATCTTCTTTTATATGTGATTTGAACTGTCAATGGATTTTTAGATTTGATCAATAGGGATCAGGTAAGTTTCATGAATCTGATTGGACTGTATACATGTGTATCATAATTATGTTTGATATGAAGATAATTATGTATACCCGTTGGAGTACATGTTTGGGTGAATTTGGTTTTAGATCTGAAGTTGATGTAGGTTAAGAAGTATGAAATGTATACACTGTCCATCATAAAGGTGGAATTTTTTTGCCGCTATAGTGACATGATTTTACTCTGACTTTAATTTCTTGCATATGTTTGTCCCTGTTTTTACTTTTTGAGACCTTGGCTATATCTTGGACATTCTCCCAACCCTTCACGTGGACCTTTTTCCAAAAAAAAAAAAGTTTTGTCAACCCCCGTGATGCCCATTTTTGTCATTTTTTCTCATTTTGGGGCCCCTTTTTGTTTTCCCGGCCGATCAAGCCCCCCTCAGTTCTACCCCCAGGAAAGGCGACTGATGTGTACTGTTTTATATTGTTCTTTAAGTTAAATCTATATTTCTGGGGACAGGCTAAGGTCTCTTGTCTAGGCAATGCTAGGGGAGGGGTTGAAGTAAAAAACGAGATTGGTGAAAATTCGGAATATTTTATTCCATCTTTATGCTGAAAACAAAAGAAATGAAAAACCACCTTTAACCCTTAAATATCATTATTTTCCCCTTAAATTTTGTTTAGCCTTGATGACAAGGCTGTAAATAGTCATTATTGATAATATTTTATTTTGATTTATGTTTGGTTGAGATTTTACAATACAATTTAGGGAAGATAGAAATTTCCATGGTGTAAAAATGAAAAAAAAAATGAATGTTGAACACCAATCAAAATTAATTTTGACCCCTCCCCTGGACAAAAGAGTAGAGCCTGTAACCATAAATCTAGATTTAATTTAAAGAACAATAACAAATCTCCACCTCAGACGTGTTTCCTTGGGGTAGGGCAGAGGGGGGCTTGGTGGGTCGCGTGAACAAAAAAGGGCCCCAAAAATAAGAAAAAATGACGAAACTGGCCATCTTCTGGGGGTGACAAACTCTTTTGAAGAAAAATCCCCGGGAAGGGTTGAGGGAACGTCCAAGATATACCCAGGATCCCAGAAAGTGAAAGCGGTGACAAACACATTCAAGAAATTAATAACGGAGCAACATAATGTCGCTTAAGCCAGAAAAAAATCCACATTTATGACGAACAGTGTATTTAGACAATTGTTTTTTTTAATGTCGTGTTTCTGGATAATGCTTTGTCTTTCATTTCAGTATGAAATTATTGTATAGTACACAAGTCAGTATACATGAAGATTTAAAGGTGTAGTATATCATGTGTACATGCTTGACATTTCTAGAAATGCAATCATACAAAAGAGTATAATCTGTGAATATGAGTGCCTTCTTGTATTTCTTTACCAATATTCAGAGAAATATATCTTGAATTCTTCTTTTTTATACATTGGCATCAATGTTTGGAGTGGGAAGGTATATTTATGAAAAACAGTAGCTTTGCAGTGCACTATGTGTGTTTGTAGAGTTGGAGTCAAAATTAACATAAAACTGGCAAATCTTACAATTGAATCTAGGATTTAGCAGAGCTTTTAGCAAACTTTCAATAATCAAATCTGGTGGCGCTTCTGTTTGCTTTGTCACTTGCCCTTTCTTTTTAGTGATGTGTGCATAAGATACTACCACTTGGTAATGATGTCTTATAAATGCAGCTCAGAGAGGTGAAATCTGGATGAAGCATTCAGAGAATTCTGTTACTATAAATCTAAAGGGATACTGGATAGAATTTATAAGATGACATTTTCATTATGCTTAAGTTTTAAGGGTAAACTGATCATTTCTTGTATCCAGTAATTACCAGTGTAGGAGCTTATTGCTACATGTTTATGTACACGGACAGTGGAAGGGCAGGGGGGGGGTTTTGCACAGGGTTGTGTTGCAAATGTTGGTACATGTTCAATACATGATACTAGTACATTTTATTTGGCAATATCACACATATATTCAAGTCTTCAGTTCAAACTGATGATTTACTTCAAAAGAATGATATATTTGCCTACTTTGCTATTCGGTCTCGAATCGCCCAACCGACCGATACTTTGCACCGATAAAATTTTTGCTCATTGTTTCCTATCAAACATCCCCCCCCCCCCCCCGACGTAAAAGGCGCCCTCTTACAATAAAGGCACTCGGCAAAAAAGCCTTCCCATATTAGTGGGGCCACCAATCGTCAAATATGGGCTTTCGTTTGCAAGTCATGTTAATGTTTGGCAACATCTATAAATTATGTTCTACTTGATCACACGAAATCAGAAAATATATGTCTCCAATTTTTTAATTGACCTCTTGTGACCCAAAATGGAGGTCACAGGTCAGATTCATTAACATAACATAATTTTTTTCAAATTGTGTCAAATTTGGTATCAAATTGTAGGTAATTAATAACTAGCAATTAAGTCAATTAACATTTTTCACCCGACCAGCAGTTTTGAGCAATATGCAAATTAGTATATTTATGCATAATTCAATGCATAATATTGTGTCAAGCTTCACTATAATCAGACATAAAATATCCATAGACAATATCAAATAGCAACTAATCAAGAATACAACATAGGTCATACTAGCCTACAATGCTACCCATTCTGATGATTCTCTTATGACCTTAAAATTAGGGCAAAGGTCAATTCATATGATGATTAACAACCTGGACATGGCATCATTTTAAGCAAAAACCTCAGTTTCTGTGAACTTTGACCTTATTTCTAGGTCGATTGTGTCAACTAAAGTATGAAGCATAATATTTTTTGGTTGATGGCATCAAGTTAAATATATTTCATGTTAGTTTTCAACATAGATAAGCTTATACAACGAATAAGGTCAAAGGTCAAGTAAAAGAAAGAGGTTTTGGCCAAAGTGTTTGGTTGTGACCTTAGTCTTATTGGGCCGCATTACCTGGAATGTTCTTCTTCTTCTTCCAATGAAGTACGTCCCTCTTAAAGAGTATAGTCGTACTTGGCGAAAGAATCACAGTCACGGAACAAGTACATGGAAGTGCAGTGATGAACAAAAAATAAGACTAACTATGGTGCGAGTAAAAACATGGCTGTCACTTAGCGTAGATGTGACAGTGGAGAGGCGGTGTTTGAAGACCTCCATGGACGGGGCCGAACCAACCGGAGGCAGGGAGGACATTCCACAGGCAGACGACACTGGAAATAGCTATGTTGGTTAGGCCAATATCCTGCAGTGCTGCTGTCTAAGTGAAGGTGGTGTCCTCTGTTCCTGTTCTGTGTGATGCTGGGTACAAGTAAGGTGGAGCCGCAGGAATGGCTATGAGGCCATTCATGATTCTGTACAGCATGAATGACCTTGCTTGGGCTCTTCGTTCAGAGAGAGTTTGCCATTTAAGCTTCTGGAGCATGGTGGTAACACTGCTACGTTGATGGTAATCAGAAGTTACGAAACGGGCTGGCTCTCCGTTGTCTATATCTATTTTAGATGTGAGTTCAATGGTATGAGGGTCCCATACAGTAGAGGAGTACTCTAAAGTCGGTCTGACGTAGTCTTGTAAGCTTGCTCTTTGATTTTGTGAGAACATTTTCTCAGGTTGCGTCGGAGAAAACAAGAGTGCTGTTTCCTCTCTTACAGATGTTATTGACATGACGTTTCCAGTTTCAGCGTACGATGGATGGTCACGCGCCCAAGTACTTTTGCTCATCCACAGTGCGAAGTGCTGTTCCCATGAATGGCATAAGGGTCGAAGCAATGATGTTTGTTACGCTTGTTAGAGATCCTCAGCATTTCACACTTGTCAGCATTGAAGGACATGAGCCACTTACGCTCCCATTCCTGGACATTGGTAAGATCTTGGTGGAGAGCTTCAGTATCTTCGAGGGAATTGATGGATCGTAGAGTAGAGCGTCATCAGCGTAGAGACGTATAGATGAGGAGACGCACTGGGGGGGGGGGGGGTCATTAATGAAGACCAGAAAGAGCAGCGGTCCAGGACAGTGCCTTGTGGCACACCTGAAGACACGTTTGCTATACTGCTCTTAACTCCTTCAAGTGCACTTGTTGGGTGCGTCCTGGAGAAAGTCACGAATCCAGGACAAGAGATGACCTCTGATCCCGTAGTATTGCAGTTTCAGAAGAGGCGTTCATGTGGCACGCGATCGAACGCTTTGGAAAAGTCCAGAAGTATGCCGCTCGATCTGTTGTTTATCCCGAAGGCCTGCAGCAAGATCTTGAACTGTGACCAGCAGTTGGGACTCACAAAAGCGATTTCGTCGAAATCCAAATTGACTTTCTGCGAGAGGCTGTGG
>CALNVZ010002100.1:68971227-69023082 GCA_940671915.1 Paracentrotus lividus | reverse complement strand
TTTAGTTTATTTGCAGGTGTTTGTTTTATTTGACTAATACATTCTGTTTCTCTTATCAATTCTTCTTTCTCTTTTCTCCCTTACAGGTTTAGCTCACACTTCTCTTTTGTTTTTTGATTTTTTGTTTTGTTTTCATGTCTTCCCCTTGTTCTTTTACCTGTTTTAATTATTTATTTATCCCCCCCCTACTTCTTCTTGTAGGTCTATAACACACAGGTCTACTAGGTGTTTTTTTTTCCCCTTGGCTTTTTCTCTTTTCTTTCATTCTTTTCAACCCCTTAGCCTCCACTCTAATCCCTTCTTTGTTTACTCTCTCCTCCCTCTCCCAGCTTATCATCTCCCTTTTGTTCCAGTTTGCTGTTTGATCTCACCTCCTCTTGCTTTTTGATTGGCTGGCTTCTTCACACCTTTTACATCCCCCTTTTTGTTCTCTCCCTCTTGGCTTGCCACTCAGGTGTAGCTTTTCTCTGTCTTTCTCTATATCCATGTTTGTTCCCTACTTTTCTGTGTCATTTTGTCTCTGACGAAGATTCTGCTAGGATCGAAAGCTCAGGCTCCTTTTGACTTCATGAATAAAATGTGTTACTATTGCAAAAAATAAAATAAAAATAAAAAATAATAATAATAAAGAAATAAAGAAATAATTTTTTTTTTAATCATCTGCGATAAGGATAATTGATGTTATCATTTTATACGAGTACGATTTAAAGACGTCTTGTTTCAAAATAAATTATACTTCATCTCATAATAAACACATTCACGTTGGTTTGTGAGAAAGAAGAAATTATTCACATACCTGTTGTAGACTTCTGTTTATATTCACTGTTGCCAGACGAGCCGTCAAAGCCCCATTTGCACACCAAGTCACAATTTAGCTGTTCGGCTTCTCCTAAATTTTCAATTGTTTCTGTAATAATCTCCTTCTGCTCCTGAATGATGCGAATTGCAGTGTGATCAAGTAGGTTTTGTAACGGTACTTTTGCAGAGTCTTTTGTGACTTGAATCTCACTCGGATAACATTTTTCCTTAGCTTCCCTTACCTCATTGTAAGGAGGATATATATCAGCATTCTTATCCTTTGCGATCAATCGGTTTGTTTGGTAAGCTTGCTTGGTCATGCCAGTTTGGACTAAGAGTGAAAGAGCTTCTGCCCCTGACAGTTTTAATGGTTCGTTTTTGTGTTTGGATGCATGAATCAATTTCCTTATTTTAGCTGGTCTTTGTGGTGTCAGCATGGCAAATTTCAAGACGTACCTTAAATTGGAGTTTTTTTGGTAAGCGCCTTGTGAGGCTGCATACATGAGTTCTTCTGGTTCTGTAGATTGCAACAGGTGATGTGCTTTCCTTTTCCTTGACCGGTTGGACAGATTTTCCCACTCTTTCGTTGGTCTTCCCGCACCATGTGATGTACTGGGCTCTTTGTTGACGCAATCAACAAGAAATTGTTCAACTTCAGAACTGAAGGTCAAAGACGCATTAAGCCAGTCTTGGTATTCTCTTAGAAAATACTTCTCATTGCGTCTCCGCTTCTGCCATTTTTCTCGAAGACGATAGAGAAAGCGTCCGATTGTTTTTTTCAAACTCTTCAATATTCTAGGTGGTATTTTCGACGAATCGCTAACATGAAAATATTCACATGTTGTCTTAATTGCTGTCTTGATGGCTTCGTCAACATCTGACAGGCATCCAGCTAACTGTACGGCTTGAAAAAGTTGTTTCTTTGATATCGCCATTTTCCCTTATTGCTAAAGATCCCATGCACATAATTTATACAAAGTGATTTTAATTTGGAAAAGCGCGTGTGAGATGTAAACGTATTGTTTGTTGTTACCATGGTTAAGTGACAGTAACTGGTAATATACATGCACAGTGTCGGATTTAAGATGAGGAGGCTCTGCGTATATTTCACTTGTAGGTCAATCAAAATCTAGGTCAAATAAAATCGATTATCTGGTGTCGAGGGGAGGGGTGCAACTAGTATTAATAAGTTCACTTTTTTAATATTGTTATTGATGACGCCTGAAGGTAATTTTATCATGTTAAAATTACGCTTCAATAGTCATGTTTTAAGAACATGTCTTATTTTCATGTTGCAAAGGGTAAATGCATGTATGAATAATCATCTATTCTTGAGAATATCTTATTCACCACATAATATGATTAAAGATAAAAAGATGTTGGTTCGCATGTTCTTATTTCTATTGGGGTATACCCCACCTACGTTAAGGTTTTTGTAGAAGTATTACACTTCCGCGTACAAAGTGCAATATTTATCGATAAATTCCTCGTACGTTTTTTTGAAAAACGCCTGCGAAATACTCATTAGCAACTATTAGCAGCAACAAATTACATCTTTAGAAAGCTGAGATGTTGGTCAAAACCGTCTAAGTATAGTCGCCCCTGGAATCGCCTGGAATCTAAAAAAAAAAAGTTACATTTATAAAAAACTTCAAATTTTCGATGATTTTTGTACATTTCAGTACTCATTTCTCCCAAAATAATCCTTTCTTTAAAATTTTAATTATATGTCCTAAATGGGTCACCATTAAGCAAGACATGTATAAAGTAACAGGTTGATTGCTGGTCGCTTGATAAATTTATTAAGCTTTTTGTGACTTTGCCCCTTTTCTCAAATTTTGATCAACTTTCGGAATATTCCATTTTCAAATGGGTAAATAACCCCTTTAAAACTCGCTAAATTTAAAAATATTGGTGTTTCAATAAAATTTAGAATGTTTTCTTCCTAAAACATATGAAAAAATTGGAAAATTCCAAATTCACCAATTTGGAATTTTGGCACGGTTTGGATGGATTCTGGCCCACGGATTCTGGCCCACGCGCTCGTCATTACACACAGTGTAGTGGTGTTTTTGTTTTGATTGTGCGGGTCTTGATGGTGACTACGCATTTTCACCCCTTTCCCTTCCCTTGTAGGTTATTATAATTTTCTTCGTTGTATACTGTTGTGTGTTTGTATTGCAGGATGGCGGATAATTTCTTGTTGCGGGTAGCTAAATCCGATAGAAGAAGAAAACCGTCAACCAAGCGAGTGTTCTCCGACGACAAGACCTTGTCGCTGGCTCATCGCTTTACAAATGAGTTAGATGACTCGTTGAAGGAACCGCGTGCCAAGAAGTTGAGGGTCTCTAGGACGCGGAAATCGGACGGAACGAAAGCTGTTAAAGAAAAAGTCGGGATTCACAACCCCGCACAATGGTGCGCAGTAAGTCCATATCCATGTTACCGCAAACCCTTGTTAAGACGTCACGGAACGTTCAAATTTTCGACCTTCCAGGTGCGGTTGATGGCAAGTGTCTGACCAATCCAGTGACGCATCCCAAATCGATTGTAGGTGAGCAATCGAGGAGGGCAGCTACGGATAATTATCATGGTAGTACCATCGATCAAGTGGAAGCTGTGGGATCGATCTTCTTCTTTTTATTTCTTCCAAACAATACAACATGAGAACCATTAACGTACATTGTATTCATACTACAGAGATAAATGTTCATAAAAACAAGTCATAATATCAATTATATCACTACATCTTATACACCGTTAAGGCACATTAAACATTAAATAAAAAAAATTCCACTTGTCTGGGCAGGGACACTGATCCGTTTACCAAAAAAAAAAAAAGAAAAACAACAACAAACAAACTAACAGGATGATAACCTGGCAATCACCCCTCGCTCTCCCTCATGAAGATGTTTAAAATTTTAAATGTTCCCATTTCTTAAGGTGAAGAGAAATTGTGTTTCTCTCTAGAGCCAAACGTTTTTCCTCCCGTTCTTCTTCTTTTAACATACTTTTAATTTCATTGATGGTAATAGGTGAACCCCGTTCTCTTCCTCTTAACATAAGGTATTTTACCAAGATTAAAAAGTGATTTACTAATTTTTCTTTACCTTGATTCTCTAAATTTATACCAAACAGTATGTCTTCCCATTTTAGATTATTTGAGGGAATAAGGTTTAAAATATCATTACTGTTATTCCAAATAAATCTAGCGTTTTGGCATTCAAAAAAAATATGTGGCGGTAGGTTTCCTCTTCCTCCTTACAGTAACACATAAGGCATTTTTAACAAAACCGAAACGAAATAAATGATGATTTTTATAAATGATTCCATGTATCAGCTTAAATTGAAACTCTCTTAGTCTACTATTTAGTGTACATTTTCTCGGTCTTCTGAAAATATTTTCCGTGTCTTTATAAATGAAATCAAATTTTTCTTTCATTTTATCAAAAATTTCCGGTGTTACAGAGTGTTTTTTAATCAAAGATGCATAAACTCTTTTTGAAACAATATCATTAATCGCAACAATTTGTTTACCCAAAACAAAGGCTATACCCTCAATTTCCCGAGTATTATCTTCATTTCTCTTCATATTTCTTTTCTAGTTTACTGGTATTGTTTCATAAATTGTTTTGTATCATTTTGATATCGTCTTTTTCTAATCTTGTATCAGTCCACACTTCCAATAAATTAATATAGAATTGAGGCAAAATTACCTTCAAGAGACCCAAAATATAATCACAGGAGAAAATAAAGTTTCCTCCAAGGTTATTAGTTGCATATTGGAAGTATTGTTTCCATTTCATATCATTATCTTCCAAAAGACGTTTAACCCACATTACTCTCTGTGCCTTAATCAGCAGCTAACAATTCATCATTTTCAGACCTCCTAGTTGATAATCTAAATATATTGTATTTTTCTTAATCTTATTTCTTCCTCTCCACAAAAATTGAAATGTCAACTGATTTAACTCATCATAAACCCATTTTGGGACTGGTGTAAGCGATGCCTCATATATAAATTTAGAATAAATGAACAGTTTTAATAGTTGGATTTTACCTATCAACGTTAAATCACTTTGCTTCCACCAGTTTAATAGTCTTTTAATTTTACTTAGTATTTCTTTATAATTCAACTTTTCTTTTATTTCAACATCCAAAGAGAAAATGACCCCAAGAACTCTTACAAAATCTACTTTATACCCGAAATTTAAATTGTAACACTTCCCTTGTAACGAGCCTAATAACATGATTTTTGTCTTTTCGTTATTAACTTTAAGTCCTGATATTTTCCTAAAATTTTCTAACAGCAGCACTAAATTTTTAATGGAATCCTCATTACGAACAAAAATGGTCATGTCATCTGCATATATAACTTTTTTGACTTCGTGTTCCCCAAAGCCTATTCCTTTGATAGAATCGTTATACCTTATATTAATTGCCAATATTTCTATGCATAAAATAAAGAGATATGACGATAAGGGGTCCCCTTGTCTAACACTTCTTTCCACGTTAAAATAACCTGTTGAGATGCCTCCATTAAATATACAGCTTTGTGTCTTTGTATATAAAATTTTTACCCACTTGCAAAACTGTGGGCCGAAACCAAAGGAATTCAAGACTCTCAAAATATAGCATATAGAGAAAACCATAGCACAGAAACTGCCCTCCTTAAGGTTAAAAATGATGTGCTTTTGGCAATGAATAAACAACAGGTTGTATTTTTGGTTCTTTTGGATATGAGTGCAGCATTTGATTTAATCAGGCATGATATCCTGCTATTAAAACACCCTTGAAGCAAATTTCGGAATAACTGATGATGTACTGATTTGGGTACGGTCTTATTTAAATGGTAGGAGACAGATAGTTGAGGTTGATGGTACAGTCTCCAAGGAATTTAATGTAAACTGGGGTGTTCCGCAAGGCTCCTGCCTCGGCCCCCTCTTTTTTACGTTGTATGCTAGTAGGTTGTTCAATGAAATTGAACAAAAATTTCCTGAAGTGATTTGTCATACATTATGCTGATGATACACAGCTGTACTTATCATTTTCACCTACTGCAGCAGATGAGACTCGTTCTTTGTCCACCCTAGAGCAATGTAATTGTTGGGCATGGGCTTCCGGGCGAAAAGTTGGGGCTATTAATCTAATATAGCGAGTCATAGGCGCGTCGAAGGGGTGACAAAGAAAACTGGAATTTCTAATATGTGGGCACTAACAACAATTTTCAAAATTGAACACAACAAATATAAGTAACTAGAACGCAATCGTTGACATCAACGATGTGCGTGCATTGACGCCTGAAGACAAAAGATTCAAGGACTATTAAATTTAAATGTATATTTGGAAATATTGGGAAAGGGAAGTAGGCTTTACATAACTATAACAAATCTGTGTGTTAAACGAATACTGGTTGTGTACTACAGTGCAATTTGGAAAACTTCGACTTTCCATACTATCAGGCGTACACATTGTTCTGCTGCAAATTGCAATTATAGGCAAGCGGGAATAATGGCTCCTACAAAAAAAAAATCCTTTTCCTCCCCTGGCGTTCTAGTATGTCTGAGCACTCGGCTTTCTCGATTCGCGATTATGAAGCAAGCTGATTAAAATGGTTTCTACAAAAACTGGATTTACTCGAAATTTTCTGTGACAACCCATATTATATTGGTATCAGAAAAGGGCAAATTCAATGCAGTCATTGTGATGTCAATTTCAGAAGCAAATATTGAACGACAAATGACGTAATGCTTTGTTACGTAATCCATTGAAAATTCGCTATTTTTGTCCATAACTTTTGATGACGGTCATCAAATTTACAAAAATTGCAGATAGTTGTGAAATGTATTGATACATATGCCTGCCAAGTTTCAAGTCCCTAGATTGAATATTCGCAATTTAGGGGAAGTTAAACTTGATTTCCTGGTATTGTTAATTTTTTACATTCCACGACATTTTTGAGCAGTTTGGCTCAGATGATCGATATATTTTTCTTTACATTGCGGAAGTACATAATCTGAACTCCTAGATCCAAAAAAGGGTACGGTTTTAACAGGCACAACACAGATGCAGCCTCTTGGATTTAGCCAAATTGAAACTTTAGAGGGCGCTATTTGCATTTTGCGTATTTATTGGAGCGAAACATGTAGAGTGTGTGCACATTCATTAGAAAAACATGACCTGAAATTTTGAAGCAAAATGAAATTGATTTAAGAAAGTTATAGCCATTTTTGCGTTTTTTAGTCACAATTTTCAATTCATAACGGAGTGTATTTTTGAAATTAATTTAAAATATGAAGATGGTTTTGAAATAAAAAGTGTGTTGGATGCATTGAAAGGTGAATCATGGACTACATAATGAATTTTGTTAGAAGTTGTTGTTAGCGTCTAGGATGGATGGAGATATTGAAGTTGGAAAGAATGGCTTTTCTTATGGCCGAAAAATTGACAAATGGCCGATGGACGCGCACGGAATGAGTGATTTTGGATTGAAATTCAGGGGATCAATAGTGATCATGGATGTCATGTCTATGAAGTTTGAACGAATTGTGATGAGTAATTTGACCTTGACAGGGAGAGACAAGGATCTTGGGTGTTAAGTGAATGGCTTGTGGGAAGAAGAAGAAGAAGACGCAAAAGGAATATGGAACACAACATAGCATTGTCGCTGTAGCGTCAATGCAATTAATGGCAAACATTCTCCTGTTGACTCTGCAAGGAATTTAGGAATATGGGTTTGACTCGCATCTCTCTTTCGACAAACATATCTCTGAGGTATGTAGGAGCGCATTCTATCATCTGATGCCTGAGATCACAGTTCGAGAGGTCCCCGTACGTTTTTGCCCAATCTACGAGGCTTTTTGTGGATTTAGAGACCTCACGGGTCCCTGATGATTTTTCATTCTACGCTATTGCGGTCACATATCCTACGCGGCGCGCGGGCGGTTAAAAGGGTATATAAATATGTGATTTGGAGATCGAATACGCCCGTGAAGAAATTTTGTATATCGAACGGGTCCCTCAAGATAGCTTCCTGGTGGCCGTAAATCGCTAGGGTCCCTTGAGGAACCTTGGGGTGCCCTTTATGGTCCCGCAGGAAGCCAAAAGTAAACCCAAGCATCGCAAGACACTCACCTTTTTACGATCACATACCGCATTCTGGGGCCCGGTGCGGCGAGTAGAACCGTACATAATTGCCATTTTTCGGAAGGTGGCCTGTCCGGCTCCCTTATGATTTCTGCGGGCGCTGAGGACTTGTTTCACTACCCGTAGAAAAGCCGGAAAGATCTACTGCATGTTCTCGATTCTCCCGGCGTTTTCATGAAATCGGCAGGCAATAGACAACCCGGTAAAAGCCCGTGGAGTCACTGAGGGGCCCGCACAGGCTCCTGCAGGTGACAGGAAGGGTTCCGCACAGTTTTCCTTTCAATCCTCATTGTTGCGATGTTTAAGGTTTCCCCTGCGGCTATCCTGCGGCACCCTGCCAGGCTCCTGTTGTAAAGTTTTTTCTTAAGCTCTTTTGAGTATAATTGCATTTAAATTATTTACGTTTCAAACCACAAATACGACATAGAATACTGTAAAATATAAATATAAATAAGGCGGTTTTGATCAAAAGACAAATCATTCTATTTGAAGTCTGAAAACCCTCGACGGTATCACTCAAAGCATATATATATTAAAGACATTTATGTGGGACTTTTTAATATTTTGAAAATCTGAGCCAATATAGATCACCGTCTCAAATAACTATACACTTTGGAAAATGCTCCCAATAAATAATGTATTAATGTATTCAGAATGCTCATGATCTTCAGCTATCATTATAGCACTAGCCCGATAGTAATTCATGCTGACAATCTCGAAAGAGAAATTTGACAAATACTAAAAATATGTATACAATATGATTTAGAAAAAACTTGCGCGAAAGACCACATGGAACCCAGTGGGAATCGGTCAGGCGCCGTGCGGACCACGACCGGGTACCTCCTGACGTCCTTGCGGTGCATGTTGCACCCGCCCGACACCCTCCCGGCATGTTACAAGAATTGACAGAAAAAACGTGCGGAGCCTACTCGGCCACCGATAGGCGGCCGATCGGTCCCCTTTAGTGACTCCACGGGCTTTCCAAGGGCTGTAGACCGTCTACCGATTTGATAAAAACACCGGGAGAATCGAGAACATGAAAGCAATAATCTAGGGGCCCGTGCGATCTGTAAAAATACACCGGTACCCGTAGGATCGTAAGGGACCCGGCCAGGAACCTTACGAAAGTGACCGCAATGGTCAAAAATGTCAATTTTACACGCCGTACGGGCCCCGAAACGGTACTGTGATCGCGGCATATTTAATATAAGGCATATTCGAAAACATCTGAAAGCACTTAAAAAATAATTCATGCATTTGTAACAAGTAGATTGGATTATTGTAATAGCTTGTTTCTTGTGCCAGATTAGTTTGCAATTCTCCTCGTTTTTCTCATTGTAGCCCATTATTGCTCGAGTTGCACTGGTTGCCTGTGAAGCACAGAATTATTTTAAAGACAATGTTGATAGTATACAAAGCTCTTCACGGTAAAGCACCAGCCTACATTCAGGATCTCTTAAAATTAAAGTCATCAGTACTATCGTCTTACAGCCTCCGTAGTTCAAAAGATAACACATTATTGAAATATACGTCTGGAAAATCAAAGTCTACCCTTGGTAATAGAGCATTTACATACGCGGCTCCCAAATTATGGAACTCACTCCCACTCTTTATTAGGGCATCACCCACAGTTACTATGTTCAAAACTCAACTTAAAAAAGACTTATCTTCTTAGTACTGCTCATAAAAATGTATGATTTATTTTGTTCTGCGCAGTAGAATATATTATTATAGTGGCTGCGCAATATAAATACTCTTTTATTATTATTATTATTATTAAAGGAAAAATATGCGAAATTGAATCAAATGCTTTTTCAAAATCAATTACTATGAGATACCCTGGAGAATTTTTATTTGAAGTATGACAAATTATGTCATCTATTATTCGAATTGCTTCCCCAATATTTCGCCCCTTCATAAATCCTATCTGATCCATTAAAATAACATTTTCCAGAACTTCCTTAATTTTTTTGGCAAACACTTTAGAAATTATTTTGTAATCTATTAAATGAAATAGGTCTATAATTCTTCACAAGATGTGGGTATTTACCCTCTTTAGCTATCAAAATAATAATGGCTTGTTTTTGTGATGCTGATAATTCTCCCGAAACATAAGCTTCTCTGAATGCTCCAACCATTACATCTTTTATTACAGCCCAAAAGGTATAATAGAATTCTGCTGTAAGTCCATCATTTCCAGGAGCTTTATTTTGTTTCATTTCTTTTATAACCGCATTCGATCC
The DNA here is from genome assembly GCA_940671915.1 of Paracentrotus lividus. NCBI lineage: Eukaryota > Metazoa > Echinodermata > Echinoidea > Camarodonta > Echinidae > Paracentrotus > Paracentrotus lividus. The sequence goes on along the minus strand of CALNVZ010002100.1, from coordinate 69,012,895 downwards.
CCGGCCGCGTCATACCAAAGACGTTAAAAATGGTAGTTGTTGCTTCCCTGTTTGACGTTCAACAAGAGGGGGATAGAGCAACGTCCATCTGGTGCTTCTCAGCGGCTGCCAAGCTCACGGGACAAGGGCAAAAAGAATATTCGATTAGGACAATAAAATTTGGAGCATTTAAAAAAAAAAAAAAAAAAAAAAAAAAAATTCTCCTTCAGAAATGTCCCCTTCACAGAATTCTCTATTTTCATTTGATATAGTTGGAAGACCTCGGAAAAAATTCAAGTGCGTATCCTCAATTTCTTTTCTCAAGTACAGATTAGTATTTAAAAAAAAATAATCTGATTTAAGACTTCCTTTTGCTGATCAATGATTTCTCCGTTTTCAGTGACTAACTTTTTAATAATACTTTTCTTTTTGTTTATCTTTAACAATTGATTAAAATATCTCGAGTCTCTTTCTCCACTTTCGTACCATGAAGCTCGGGACCTAATTTTTATCCCTTCGTTAATGTAATTATAACTTTCAACCAATTCTTTCTTTTTGTTTTCTAACTTTTTCACTAATTCTTCATCTATATGAAAGGCAAGACTTTGTTCTATATTGACTACTTCACTTTCAAAGGTTTGTCTTTTCTCTCTTCTTTCTCTGGCTAGCCTTTAAGAAAAAGTTTGTGTAAAAACTCTAATATTCATTTTCAAGTAATCCCATAAAAAATCTCCTATCCACAATTTCTGTAATTAATTCATCTTTCAATTTGACTATCTCCTCCTTCTTTTTGTTAACATATTCTATGTTTCCACAAAGACTATTATTGAATTTCCAATACGATCCTTTCTTCGTGTCCCTGTCGTTTTCAGTTTTATCATACATGAACAGAGCTATTGCCGAGTGATCAGGTTCTATAGATGGAACTATATCACACTTAATAACTAAACTTTCTAATTCTTCTGAAATTAACTAGTAGACTATTCGACTTTGCATAAATGGATTACTTTGAGTATATTATGTGAATTGTCTCTTTAAGGGCTTTCTATCTCTCCATATATCAATTAGGTTTAAGTCTAACATGGCATTTTCTACTTCTTTACTAAATCTATGTTGATGACCTTGAAAGGTATCCCCGTTATAATATAACTCTGCGTTCATAATCATATTAAAATCACCACCCAATATCAAAGGCTTATTACCCTTATTCAGATTATTAATGTTTCTCTGCAATTCTTTTAAAATTTCCATCTGGTTTTTCTCTCTATTGCTTGTAGGAAAATATACATTACACAAAACCATTCTATAACCTTGTATTTCACAATTTATTAGAATATAACGCCCATTTTCATCTTGAATCTTATTTATTAGCTTAAAATCCAGGGTACTCTTAACCAAAATAAGTACACCTTTACTGTGGGAAGTTCCATGACTATAAAAAACATGATCCATCCCACATAGAAGACCATTTATTTTCACTGTCCTTTAAGCTATACGTTTCTTGTAAAAATACAATATCTCCCTTTTCCTTACCCCAGGAAAAGATTATTCCCCTTTCAGCATTATCGCTTATTCCTCTAACATTTAGAGAATACAATTTAAAATTCAGACATGCGTTACTTTTATCCATAAGGTTAGATGTATAGAGTCCACACATTTATACACACCTACTCTTCGTGATTTTAGGGAGAGCGAGGGACCTAACTATTTTCATTGTCCATTCCATTGTAATTCTCAACCTGCTGAATTTTCCTATTAACTTTATAACATAAAATTGACAATACAAAATAGTATCTCCGACCCAAAAAGTAGAATCCCCTATCCATACCCCAGTACCCGTGACCCAGGCCCCTCCTGTACGGGGACAAAACTGGACCATTGTGTAGGTAAAAACACGGCCTCTCCGTCCCTCCCCCTCAAAACCATAGTAATACCTTTGTTCCATTAGTCTTTTGTCTTATTATTATAAAAAGAGCAACAGTAACAATACGACACCCATCTTAATCAGTGAAATTTACATGTCTGAGACGCAAACGTATAAGGATATACAATGCATTAATAATTCTAACTGACATAACACATTTCATACATTGTAATCTTGATAACCAACATAAAACCATTGCCTGGACCTATAAAATAAACTACTGTAATGTAAACCACTCAATGATTACCTTAGTAACTACACATAATTATATTCAAGAGCAAAATAAATTTCTTCAATTAATGAACATAAAAAAAATAGCAAATCGTCTCTTGCATAATGATCAATGGCAACGAATTGTATAATCACACAAAATAGTAAATAAAATTACCCAGCCAAATACAACACAAAGAGGTGATAGCCGTTCTTTCATTCATTATCAATCTCAGTCCATTAAATGGATATTTCCTGAGTTCAAGGAATCTATTAAATAATACCAATAGCTTTTTGCCACACCCTGTTATTATTAGCCCACCTCCTACAGATCTTGGAACCTGGGATCGATCCTTCACCGACTAGATCGATTATCAATGAATCGATTAAGTCTGCCTCGATTGATCCTAATTCACTATCGACCGTTCCAGAATCGATCTCTAATGGATCGATCACAAATAAATCGATCGCATTGGAATCGATCACAAATGAAGCGATATCAACTCGCCAGAGTTCGTTTTTCGATTTGGAATCGTTCCGGAGGGTACGCAATCTAGCTGAACCCGGAGTCAGGCCTACTGGAAACGGTCAGCCTGGGTAACTCAGTTCTTATCGCGAGACTCGAAGTAAAATGAACCGTTCTATATATTGAGGTTGTTATCCGAAAAAAACATCCGTTCTACTGACCAAGTTAGCCTAAGTCTGTGTACTCTTTTAAGTCGAAGGCGGGAATTCCGGCAAAGTTAGAGCTCCCCCGTGGTTCGGAAGTCCCGTCTGCAGTCACCAGACTACCAGCAAATTGGCGAGACCCGCGGCAGGGTGGATTTGGTAGATCTTTGGAAGACTCTTGGAAGTGCAGCAGTTGCCGGTCGTTAAATGTTTGGTCAGATGTGACAGTCGCGAAACGTCCCCAGCAGTCGCGTCACATAACGGCCACCGTTCATGAGGTTCCGTCGCACCCGAGCAAGGATAGACGCAGAGTAGAAGGGATTTATTTCATCTCCCTCCATGGAGACGTACTCGCGGCTCCGCATCGGGAGGAAATTCTTAGATTCTTCTAGCGAAGAGGAGGAGGAGTTTTTGTACCAGCATCACATCCACCTTGGCATTGAATGCTTAAGGATCAGGCTCGATGACTTCAAAGCCGCGACGTACCAGGTCCGTCTAACTTGACGCCCAGTCGATTCTTTTCAAGAATAGAGAGTCGTTCTGCGAAGAGAGTTTCCCATTCAGTTCAGACTCCGCTTGAAGCTAGTCCGAGAGTAGTCCTGGGTTTGTTCAAAAAAGTATCTCCGAATGCGGGATTCGAACCGGAAGCAACGCAAGGTCGTAAGGCGATACTGGCTAAAATGGTCTGTTGAGAAACAGAACTTCACGTTAAGACTTCCTGAAACTCATAAAAGAAGTTAAAGAACGGCAAGACGACAAGATAGGTGTAAAAACCTAGGAGGGAAGCGTGTAGTTCGCCTTCGTCCAAGAAGACGAGGAGGCCTTCCTCAACGCAAAGACGCTATCTCCGGAACTAATTCAGACGGCAGATAGGATGTGGGTCACTAAATCGACTCATAAAAAGAAAGGTTCGCTTGTAGCCGATCTGATCGCTCCCGGAGTCAGATTGGCGTGATTAATGACATGTGATCGTCGGATTCGAGACCGCATCAATTCCAAGTCTCAATCCTCGAACGTCGAATTTCTCCTACCAGGACAGCGTCTGGCAATGAGGTCAGAAGCAGATGTTCCGCATCAGGGCAGTCGGGTCGCGAGGAGCGGTGGTCATGGGGATTGAGGGGGTGCAAAGAGTTTTTGGCTCCACTCAACTCTTGGCCTTTTGTTAGGGGGGAAGTGCCAGAGGTGACTTCCCGCAGCGCTTGGGGAAGTAGTGGGTCCGGTGGGAGCGACTCCGGAAATTTCTTCCATATGACAGTATAGCGCGGTCTGCTGAGTTATATCTGAACTTTGACCCGCAATCTTCCTCGCACTGTCACTGAGCGCTGTGCACTGACCTTCCAGGGACTCGAGAGTGGACGATCCATACTTGTTAATGGGGTGAAACTCTCGAACATACGTTAAGCGCTAGCGGTAGATGTTTCACTATAATCTGCACCCTCTTAATCTGACTGTTACATTTATGCGAAACATGTCAACGAACATAATTATGCATTGGATTATATAGATATTATTAGAAACCTTCTCATATCCTTTTTACTCAACCATATCACCGCTCGTTGTAACACATACTCTGACAAGAATTGCCACAATGTGAAAAATATATTTTCTATCGTCTAAAATTGGAAACATCAGATAAATGTGAATCAAGAAGTTATAAATCAATATAAAATTAATTGGTATATACAATGAATTTGTAGTGATTCATAAAGCAAATTTTGATTAAGACTATTGATAGAAATTTTAGTCAACTTGAATAAATTGTTGTGAGTTAGATAAAGCTAAACCAGATACACACTCTACGTAACACTTAACCAATAAAAACACAATAAAATAATACATATATAAAAAACAGAAAGAATAAAACCTTAAGTAGAGATTAGTAATTATTAGGCATAATGAATCAAAGTTTTCTATACTGATACACAACGCAAAAAATCAAGATGTAATAATAAACAAGAAAAACAATCTTCTTTAAGACCATGGAAAAACACAATAATAGAAATAGTATACAGCAGTAGTAGTATAAAATAATCAAAAAACATTGATAATAATAATAAAATCCGAATTAGATAAGTGAATCACAAGAATATAAATTAAGACACACTACAATAGAAATCAAGAAAATTGCGAACAAGGAAAAAAGTGTGTATAAATCAATATAGTATTATTATGTTATGACCTAAAAGCAAGTAGAGGCAGATATATGATTAACACGAAATTGTAAAATGTACAATTGAAATATAAAACAACATAAAAGAAAAATAAAAAAGAATAAAAAAAATAAAAAAAGAGAGAAAGAGAACGCAAATTTAATACTAAAAAATCATAAAAATGGCAAGTAAGAGAAAATTATGATGCACCACACATTTCACTAGTTCATTGAAGACCCGAGAAATCTTCTTGAAATACCAATAAAAAACTTACATTGAGAAAAATGAAAATACTATAAAAGAAATAGCACACATATGTCACAAACAACAAGTCATGGATAATTAGATAAATTCTTGAATAAATACAAATAAAACTAATATAAAGTTATCATAATCACAACTATACGTAGAAGTATGGCAATGAATAAGGTATGATTTGACAAAATATTATGGTGTTCGCCATAATAGGAAAAGCCTTGAGGTAAATGACTTAAAATCAAATAGATAACAGTGTCAAATCAAATCTAATATAAAAATAGGCCTAATTATAAATACATATATAATTATATATATAAGCGAAAGACATTTAAAAATATACACAATAAAATTGGCCAACCACCTCTTTAATAATAGAAGCGAGAAAGAGAATCTATGAGAGAGTGTGGTATTATAATGAAATGTACTTTTGGTTCTCCTCACATGAAGAAAAGAAATATCGTATAACAAACTTGTAAACTTCATGTATAAAATAAAACAGACATAGAATACAGTCTGCGTAACATGACGTTATTTATTGTCAAGAATTCGATACAGAAAAATAAGTTTAGAATAAGAATAAATAGAGATGAAAAACATAAAATACAATCCAACAAAATATTAAGGGAGGCATATCCTAAAATCTTTGGGATTAGGAATATCAGGGGAAGTTGATTATTTTGGCCAGTTTGTTTATACAGGAGCACACTACATTTAACTGTACCAATAACGATGAGAGTCGTATACATCTTGGATTCAAGTGTCGGTAAGTAGATTTATGTTTATCATGATATTGTTTTAAAGAGATTTCCGAAGAAGTTAGTGTAAACGAAAAATACCATTTAATAGATAAATTGAGAATTTATACAACCCTAGTTTGGCAAAAATTGTCGGTGTTGCTACATCATAATAGATCAAGAAGTAAGTTGATATGCAAAGTAATTGCCAATTAAGTAGTAATACTCATTAGCTAAATATAAAACAAGTAGGTATAAAAAACTAGAAACACAATTATAATATGCAAAAGATGCAAAAAAAATCATAAATCTCTCAAGAGAAAATTCAAGACGTAGCATATTAGGCTAGACAAATAGTACAAATGATATAAGACCAAGATCTTAAAAAATTAATTAGATATATTATACGAAGAATATCTGGATAAGTAGATAAAAGAGTAATAGAAAAGATAATGAGAATAGAGATGATAGGAGAGAGAAGCGAGTATATTAGTATTATAGCAATATAATAATTTAAAAATATAAATAAAATGAATAAAGAAAAATATCATGATCGCATAAGGTATGATAAAGTTTATCTAGTTAAATATTGATTGAGATGATAGGACTATACAAAACTTAAGAGATAATGTAGATTGAAAATAAAGCTGATCCAATAAAAATTACTAGAGAAGAAGAATGGAGAGATGGTATGAGATATAAGGAAAATATAGCAAATAGAAAATAGAAGGGAGAATGGGGTATATATAAATTAGAATATATGTATTTAATTAGAATTAAGGTATAAAATCGCACATTACTGTGTATATATAATGGAAGAGAAATTATGATTAGGAGTATTGAAAATCTTGAGTATATTAGAGATTAATAATTTATGAGAGAGAATTAAACAATAAAACATGAATAAATAAGAAGCAAAGACAAACAATTAGTTAATAAGATAGATAAATGAATGAGAGAAATAATATACAAATCAATAAAAAAAAAAAAACATTAAATTAAAAAAACATAAAATAGAAATTGAAATTCATATAACTATTGAGAATGATATAAATGATCAAATATAAAGATAGGAGATAAATATGGAATGATAAACTGATATAGGAAATGCAAGAATGAAGAAGGATATTAATAAAAGCTACATGAATGACAATTTGAATAACAGATATTGTATAACTAATATTTATATGTCTTTATTAATGTAACTGAAGATAGATAAACATCTCCAACTGAATATTGATACGTAATATAATATAGTCATGAAAATTGAGAAATATATTGGATCATGTGTCCAAGTTGATGAAGAGTATGTCTAATGAGATATTAAATACCTTCAAATAAAATTATCAATATATATGTCTTATCTCAAATAATCATATATAAGACATGATAGAAGATAAATACATATACAAAACAATAAATGCTTTGGAGGGAGGGGTATAGTAGAAGGCAGTATAGATAAAACAATAGTGTGATCAATAAGGAATCATTAATAATAAGAAATTAATCAGATAAGAGGACTAATAGAATATAGAATTATAAAGATATTTAAAAGAGAGTGAAGTTTTTACTATTAAAAGAGAAATATATATACTATTATGTCAGATATGGATAAGTTGTATATATTATAATACTCTAAACAGAATAACTTATATGAATTAATACTATTTTTAATAAAAGAAGAAAAGCATGCTGTAGATAATTGCATGTACAGGTTTAGATAATAATAAGACTATAGATCAGATAGAAAATATAGAAATATTAAATATTATATAGAAAGAATTATATAAAGAAACATAAAATTAAAGTATGTATAAAATAATACAGTTTTAGATATTAAAATCTCAGTAAATTATAATATGAATATTTATATATATATTAAATAGCTTAATTCGTTTCTAGCTTGCGCTTTGTATGGGTACCGTCTTGTGGAGAAAAAGAAATATAGTTAAAAAAGAGAGTTTACTATAAAATTATACCAATCTTTATTAGTAGAAATGAACTATAAGATGTTATAAAGGATGTCACATTTTGTTAACTTATGGCGTAACGGTGCAAATTAGTATTTATCTTATACAAGGGAATCATGATATCGCGCCAGTATTCGAGCTAATATTTTAGACACGTTGGTTGCGATAGGTTATCCACTAAAGCCGTAATTAATTGAAAGAAATATCTCTGAACATCAGTTCAATAACATGCTGGGCTTCTTCCTATCATCAGATGTAGCATAAACTGAGTGAGGTATACAGAACCACAAAAGAAGAAAGACAATCAAAACATGTAAGACATCCATGACTAAATATAAATGATCTCCGAAGAGAATCAAAGATACTTGAAAATCTTAAGCAAATAATAATAGACGATGGTATCGGAGACTAAGAGCAGACTATATGTCTGAGGAGTATTTATAAAATACAGAGTATAGAAGCTAGATATTTGTTGTTGATAAAAAAATCGAGTTCCGTTTCATCACATAATAAACTACAATAAATTGTAAACAAAAAACATAGGTTAAGATTATTGATTGTTCAAATTTATATATAAAGTATTGTCACACTATATATAGAAACTATAATACATTAGTAAAAACAATGTCTTGTGTGGACATAAGAAAACAAATGAAACTATTGAGCAAATAATCTTTGATAGTCTGAACGATTTCCTAGTCCACGAACAAACTTCATTCGGAATGTAAATCCTCTGTGAATAAGTTTTATACTACTTCTTGCATTGTATCTTCCCAGGGGAGTCTTTCTTTTAACCAAAAACTAGCTGTGCCTGGTGTAAACATATGCGAAGTCTCCTTGTTGGTTAAAGATGCGCTTGTCCCAATCAGCATCGAGAATGGAGTTGATGATGAAGACAATCATTCAATGAAAAGTGTTTGATTTTTATTCTTTTCCGAGGGAAGATAATCGCTCAAAGCATTCTTTGGAACCGATACCTCAATGTCACTATTGCTGTCTATTTTCCTTTGTCCGTGTAAACTCTCTTTGATACTTGTTTTCAAATTGGAGAAAAAATGCTTCAATTTGTTCTCACTTCATTTACATAACAACTTGGAATATCTACATGTCTGCTGCATCACGCCATGTATCAAACTTGGATGAGTTCCACTTTTTGTCTGTATAATGTATTTAAACGAATAGTAGTTTGTCATCACTGTTTTGTAATCTGTTATTTCAAGCTCATATAATTTGTTGTGGACCATTTATCCTTTGGAGTTGTTTCAGAAGAGAATACTGGACGTTAGTACGAAGTCAAATAATTATTTCCTTCCTAAGTCTCCGCTACGTCCCTCATTTTCAGGAATTGGAGTTAATTATGTCATGCAAGCATCTGAAATGATAAGAATGAAATTGACTTAGCATGAACATTTTAGCCATGATAAAGCTTATTAGTTTATTCAAATTGAGGCGCACTTTAGGTTTGAAGGAATTGGTAAAGAACTATAAAAATACACTGGCGCAATATACGCAGGCTAATATGATTTGGGGATGATAATGCTAATTCGCATCTCTCTACATCATATGACATTATTGGAATATTTATTATTATAATTATTATTAATTGAAGTGAGGCCTAAAAATCTCATCATTAGGGTAAATTACTATCATATTATAATTTAGACCTATCTATCCGTACTTGGTATCATTGTCACGTTTCTAAATTTATAGTCTGCAGTTTGTTAAAATCGATATTCATGATTCAGAGCATTTCACAATAATTAGTAAATGTAGGCCTATATACAGGATATTACAACGAATATTAAATTGGAAACAAGTCTTACTTGAGTTTTCTTTCTGCAGTGCATGTAGATCAGTATCACCGCCATAATAAATGGACGATCCGACGACCAGATCCTCCTTCCGTTAATTTGAAAATTTGATGGAACAGTTTTTAACCCAGAAATTCACCAATTAAAGGGAAATTTTCATTCTAGTATGTAGCGTTATTTATGTTATTTTTATGTACCAACTCCAATTTCACGTTTATATAGTACAAATAGTTTGGAAGACAGTGATATTGTTGATTAGGGTGACAGAAAAGTGTTTTAGCAGACTGCTCTTCAGGCGCACAAAATTCGTTCGTCCGTAACCCTATGGCAGAACACGTAGTGTCAATGACACGCCCGCGAATAAGAGGTTACTCAAAATGAGAGGACATTTGTGGATGGACAGTGGTGGGCAACATTTTCCTCTCAACAATCAAATTTTTTTTTAACATATTGTGATAGAAATTTCATTCCATCAATTTGGTATGCGAGCTGGTATAATAATCATTTCATTCAGAATTCCATCTCACTTTTATGAGATAGTGTCAGGGGAAAATATGCAAGTCTGCTCCCACCGCAAGGTGAAAGAGCTATGTTGTTTATCGAAAGTTGTCAAAAAAAGCCGGCGAGCACCTTTTTCTCTGAAAAACCTAAATGGTAATGCATACTATAGAAAATGGGAAATTATACTGATTCTAATGCCGATCGAGCTGGTTAAAAAGGTCCTTTCGTTTTAAGCAATTCGTGTTATAACACCGTTTTGTCTCAAACTGAAACTGTTTTCCCGCTTGTAGGACACGGGCGAACGCGGTCAACGTTATTGCGCGCTACTTGTTCATATGAATTGGGCATCGATCACAAACGATGTTTTCATCCTCTCAGTGATCAGAGACGGTCTCCAAATAGATCTCGAGGAACCTCTGCCCGGGGGCGTCCTCCGGAGTCAACTGCCCAATCTCTCGCCGCTTTGCCAGGGGCACATCTCCAAGGAGATTTCCCTGCTTTTGGAAAAGGAGGCAATCGAGGAAGTCACAATTTACCCACGATTGTGCATATCTCCCATATTCGTAATCCCCAAGCGCGGAGGTTCGCTTCGAGTGATCCTCAATATGAAGGACATCAACAGATTCATAGTAAAAGCACACTTTGTATGGACAATCTGGCTACGATTCTCCCAGTCTTAGACAAGCACGACATGGCCGTGTCCATAGATCTTCAGGACGCTTATTTCCATGTACCCATTCATTAATCGTCAAGGGACCTCTTAGGTTTTCAGTTCCAAGGAAAGACATTCAGGTACAAGGCCCTGCCGTTTGGGCTTTGCCCCGCTCCGAGAGTGTTCGCCCGGATAGTGGGAACACTGATGTCCTTTCTCAGGAGTCGGGGCTTGAGAATATTTGCGTATCTAGACAATTGGCTATTGGTAGAGGGAAAATGTAAGGCGGCTTATTGGAGAAGCAAAAACTCCTTTACAACTTATTACCTGAAGGACTTTACTGCTATTGAAGGAAAATTTTCTGTTGTTCCTATCAAGGCGGCGGCATCATCCATGACCAACTAAAACTGTAGGTGTTGCCCTCCCGGTGCCGTTTCGGTGCTGGTCAATATAGCAAAGTAGGCAAATATATCATTCTTTTGAAGTAAATCATAAAAATTATCATTAATTTTATTATTTACAATAAAGAATTATATATTTGCCTACAATCCTGCCCTCCATCCCCCGTTCCATCACTACATGGATGTTTTAGGGTGATAAGAGACAAGAGGAGATTTATGGGAAGGCTTTTTGTCGAGTGCCTTTATTGTAAGAGGGCGCCCTTTACGTCGGGGGATGTTTGATAGGAAACAACGAGCAAAAAATTTATCGGGGTCAAAGTATCGGTCGGTTGGGCGATTCGAGGTCGAATAGCAAAGTAGGCAAATATATAATTCTTTATTGTAAATAATAAAAATAGTGATAATTTTTATGATCCTTTTCAATGGATGTACTCTTTTTTTTGTTTTTTTTTGGTTGGGGGGGGGGGGAATGGGGACAGCTTGTTCTCATAATAACCCAAGAACCGGTTAATGGATCATCTTCATTCTTGGTACACGTGTGCAAACTGAGACGAAAATGATCTGATTAGATTTTGGGGTCATGAGGTCAAAGGTCACAGAGGTCAATAAATTGGTGAAAATAGCTTGTTCTCACAATAAATCAAGAACCGTTTTGACTAATTATCGTATGACGTAGTACATGTGTGCATACTGGGGTGGCAATGATCAAAGAAGTTTTTGGGTTCACAGGGTCAAAGGTCATAGAGGTCAAATAGGTTTTAAAAAGCTTGATCTCATGATAACTCAACAAAATACTGGGGTGACAATGATCTGATTAGATTTTGGGGTTACAAGGTCAAAGGTCAAGGTCAAAGATGTCTGTGTATAAATGAAATTAAATAGATGAATGTGTCATATATTTCTGATCTGGCAATGGCGGAGGCATAAATTTCGACCGTGCACGGTCGAGGATTCATCTAGTTTTTTTTAATGGAAAGTGCGAAAAGCTGTCGACCCTGCACTCCGCATTAATATGCTTATGAGCTTAGTGAGGAATCTGTTTTGAAGATCATAAATGAATTAGACATTGGTCATGCAATATTTTATTACAATAACGAAAGCTTCTCTTGCGACCATTTTAATTTGTTTTCTTTCCCTTAAAATGCATTTCTTTGTCATACACACCAATCATCCAAGATATGGTGATTATTTATGGATTATATGGATAGAGCACTGAATCTTTCATACAACAATGCATCATAAAAGGAAAGATTAGAAGATGGAGACTGACAATGATTTTAAAAATCCAGGTGGGAGATAATGGGATATCAAAAAATATGATTGTGTTTATGATGATGATGATGCATATCAGAATTATATTGTGTTATATTTCTGTTGAAAATATTCAAAGGCGCAGTGATGTTTATGATGTGTAAGTGTGTGTATAAAAACAACCAGTTCCATCAGAATAATCATAGAGGTAAAATTTACCTCAATGGAATCATGGTGGGGATTCAACATTGTGTTTTGTGTTCTTTTAAGAGCATTTGAAATTTTTTTTTTTACAAAGTATGTATGTTTGTAAACTTGGTTTATGTACTGTATTTACCTATCACATGACCAGTACTTGTGTAACCCTTGATTTAGTAAATAGACATTTTATTTTACATACTATGGTTTCAGAAAGTTTGGTTACAACAAAACTATATGAATATCTATATGAATACTATGAAGTGGGAAATATATAATATGAAATGGAAAAAGGGAAGAGAAAGAGAGGTCGCCCTAAAGACACTTGGCGTCGGACTTTCGAGATAGACCTGCAAGCCCGGGATTTACATCTGAACCCTAATGAGGTGGAAGAGGCTGCCCAAGACCGAGCTAGATGGAGACGGCTTGCTGCCCAATGCACTATCCAGTGCAGGAGGAACTAAGTCTAAGTCTAAGTAATATGAATACATATTATTGAATATATAGTATGATATAATTCATTTGCAAAATATTGCAATAATGCAGGCATCCCATTCATGCAAATCTCATATTTAGTCTCTCTCCCTCTCTGTCTGTCTATTTTATACAGGGGCATTGTGATGTCATCTTATGACGAGCTTCTCCTTCAGGTGGAGTCTCTCAAGGCAGAGAATTCACATCTTAAGTTGGTGAGTCCATTCTTCTTGTTACTATTTTAGCAAAAGATATCTTCCAAATTATACTATATTTTGTTTATATTATATAGTTCTTGTTACATTTGCATGACTCTAACTGAGTTTGCTACATTATGAACATGTACATACATTTGTAGAGACAGAAAGACATCAGATTTAAAGCCAATGTGAACCCACAGCTCTGTACAGCACGCCCTCAAGTTTTCAACCACTCAAATCTGGCCTGGTTTCTAACCCATAATGCAACTTTCTGAGCAGTAGGCCTATAGTTTTATAATATAGACCAATGTCCTGTATTCCTTTAACTGCATTTGATGCAGTGATTCTTGAAAGTGTAACATTTCACAGGCTTGTGCCACTTAAACAATTTCAACACAGTTGTAATTAGATCTAGAGAACTGGTTCCCATGTCTATGCACAAGGACTACCCCTGTCAATAGATTTCCCTGTAATATCTTCCTACCGAGAAATGGGGTCATGGGATTTAGTTTGAAACTCGAGCTGGTTTGTGGTTTTGGTACGAAATAGCGCGCTATTTTGCGCGGTGCTGCACTAGCTCGAGATATATCCGAAATCGTACACCTGTGCGTGTATACGCTAGCGGTAGTTATAAGTTACGCAATACACATCGGGCTTGTTTGTTCAAGGTCACGTCAGATCGTAAATGCTAAATTTTAAAATAGCTTGAGCTAGTGCAAACCGGTTTCTTTTTTCTGGGTTTTTCCCCAATCCACCAATTAGCGGGCTATTTCTTAGCTCGAGCTAGAGATACATAGAAGTAACTCCTTGGAGCAAACATGATCAAGATAATATAAAACAGTTTACAATCAAATCTTATATAGGGGAGAGTGGGGTTAGATGGAACGCAGGGTTAGTTGAAACATTGCAATTTTCTTTAACGGCAATAAATACCGAGTGAGTCAAAAAAAACTTTACACCTAGAAAAATGTCAACAACAAAAAAAAAACGAATTTATAAACCCTAAATTATTTTACATATTCTGAAAGAGTAACTCCTCCCGCATCTTCTGGTACCATTTTTATGTGGTATGTGTTTACGCTTGGATGAACACGACGCATTGTTTGCGAACATGCAAATTTCGAATTGTGCCAGGGTGGGGATGAAATTGAAACAACAAACGCTGAAAAAAAAAGAAGCAACTCCAGCATGAATAAAATAGCATAACTTTTTAACGAAAATGTATTCCGCTTAATAACTTGGCAGGGGCGTTGTTACACATATTGACTACATTTTGTATGAAAATGAGATAAATCTGTTGAGTCAGGCACGAGCGAGCACACGTCAAAGACAAAATAAACTCTTTTCAAAAGTATTAGGAGGCCTTTTTAGGTCTGTCAGTGGCAATTTACTCTTTGATGTGTACTTAACTACTCATTCGTGCATTACTTGACAAGTCAATCTAATTTCGCAATGTTTTTGGCTCTTTTATGTTTCTGAAATGTACCTTGATTGATTTGAAAATACAAGATGATGCTTAAAGCCTTTTAGATTCAATCAAGAGTGTTGTAGAGCAATTCAGATGAATGGTGCATTCAGTACACAAATGGGCAATAATTGAATTTTTCGATATTGTAAATCTTTTTTAATTAAACGTCAAAACAATGGTTCCTACTTAACAACTTTTTATACAAAGACTGAATTATAACTGTTCTGACTGGGAGAGGGGTCTCGGTTAATTTAACCAACTTTAAAACATCCATGACTGCTGCGCAACTGCTGCCAACCCAAAATATGCCTTTGGGTGACTTTTTCATCTAAAGCGTAGTGCAACTATTGTTCTAAGAACACTGTGTTCATTGTGTTGTTAGGTGATACAACATTGCATTATTGCATGTCAGACCTAAATAGAATGTAAGATAATATTTTGCTTTCATTTCAGAAACAGAAAAGACCCCAAAACATAAAGAAATACATAAAAAATAAAATGATAATAGAAGACAATAGAAAGTGATAAAACAAAATAATACAAAGGAAGTCATGAGAAAGACCAACTTTTTAATCATAATTTTATTGAGAATTATACTCAGCAACTTTTAACAAAAATTTGGGCTTCATAGTAATTTTTAAAACAAAATATTGATACATTTCTAAAAATAGACCTTTAATTTGCATAAATTTGCATAATTAATAAAGTGTCTCAAAATAGAAACAAACAGTACAGGGTTATATTTTACATATGCTTCAACATCCATGCAGAATTTTACATTGATCGGACCATTATTAGCCGAGATATCTTCTTTTTTCAATATTTGAATAAATTAGTGCAAAATCACGTTTTTGCACTCTTTGCACATTTTTGAGTAATTTCTAAATTCCAAGGAGACTTGGCGTGGTAATCTTGAAGTATATTGGTTGCATAATGTATTTTTTGTACGTAAACATCATTTGGACTGAAATACCGGACATAAAATGCCTTAAAATAATCCAAAACAGAGCTGACCTCAGGTGTACCCAAACTTTTGGAGGGCAGTGTACATGTACACACAAATTTATTCGTCACTACAATTGTGCTATTTACACATTCATATTCATGTACATGTACATTTTATACAGATAAAACTACATAATTGTAAAAATTGAAAGTACCATGTTCATGTATGTTGTACATGTACCATGTAGTTCCTATCTCTGTGTAGGTCTACTATTACTGAGTTTTAAAAATTTGCAAATGCGTGCATGTGGCAGGAAAAAAAAAATCTTCTTGTGGTATGATCTTGTACAGGACTACAGAATGTAGTCTGCTTACTCATGATGTTACCATGGTTACGGTTAGCACTTTTCGATACATGTATACTGTAAAATAGGTCATTGAACAAATTATTATCACTTTCAAAAGCATTACTCACCATTTTGATAACTCAAAATAGCTACAATGTATGTGCAGATGTATGTATATTACATGTATGCAAAAGTCTATATTTTTCAAAATACAGGTATAATATTGGAAAGTGTCAAGTTTTCTTGTATTATATATATATATATATATATATATATATATATATATATATTTTTTTATTTTATTTTTTATTTATTTTTTTTTGTAGCTATTTACAACTTGATCTCAAGGAAAAAAAATTGCATACATTTTATGCACCCTCAAATTCCTTTTGTTCTCGACCTTAAATTGAAACAAAAAGTACTCCTGTAGTGGGAAATGTTATTATAAGCTGTCAATTTATTGTTATTAAGGAGAATATTTACACTACAATTGCTAGTGTTTAAAGTCTACTGCTACATGTAGGCCTACTGATTGTTCTTCAAAATTCAAATGCATCAAAATTGTAGTTTAAAAAAAAAAAAAAAAAAATGGCTGAAATTTGGGTTAAACATTTGTGTTGTCACGTAACGTGTACATGCAATCGTGGTGCAGTAAATGTAACTTCAGCGTTTAATGATTTAATTATTATTTTAAATTCCAAAACCTACATGTACATTATGTAACAGCATACCAAATTTCTAAGGTGTATTTTGTGTAAAATCTACTTTTCCTATGTCGTTTTGACTGTCTCCAACAATTCCGTCTCAGGATTTTTATGCCTCCGCCACCATTACAAACTTTACATTACAACTTAATCACAAACAACAGACAGATAGACAAGGGGTGTGCGTTGCTATTTATCTCCCGACAAGATTTGAATATTCACTTTTAAATGATTTAACAAAAATGTCAAATTCTCTAGAATCAATTTTCATTGAAATATTTACTCAGTCTGGAAACAAAAAGATTATAGGTGTTGTTTACCGTCCTCCCAATCTCCTCAAGATGAGTTTCTTACTGAATTGCAAAACATTCTACAAAACGAAAAAATGCAAAATAAAATTTCTTTTATCATGGAGACTTTAACTTAAACTTACTCCATCCAAGGCCAAGAGTATGGAGATTTTTATCTTCTCTTTTTACCTATCAAACCAAACCTACTAGAGTGTCTGATCACTCTGCCACACTTATCGATAATATCTTTTCCAACATGCAGTCCCCTGCCCTAGACTCCAGTATTATTGTTTCGGACATATCTGACCACTATCCTGTATTTTTGCAACACTTCTCTAAATATTGCCCCACTCTGTTAAACCGTTACTCAAAGGAATTTGAATATCGCCGAAATATGTCATAGAGATATCTTGGATAAACTTCGTAAATATATAAGTCGATAGCAAAAATATCGTATCTGCTTCTCAACATAATCAGTTATTATTGAGAAGATGTACGAGGCGTATACTCTAGATTAATATTCTATATGATTTTACTCACATCAAGACTCGAATACCCATAACTACCAATATATGTAACACGCCAGTACCATTATCGACAAAGACATCAGAGATCATCCATGGAATATATAAAATCACTCCTAAGAATATCGCATATCAACCGAAAACAAATAATTATTTATCTCGTTACAAAGACATCAAACCGAATCAAACCGCAATAAATATACCGATACAAAAACATCCTTACTAATGATTACGTCAGCAAAAACAGTACTACTCGCTCAATTTCACATTAACAAAAACATATTAAAACACCTGAAAATTAAAATTAGCGCCATCAACAAAAAATATAAATCACGGCAAGATAGAAAAATTTAAAACTCAAAATAACACAGTCGTTAAAGTCCCATCGATGGCCGAATCTTTTAACACATACTTTGCCAAAATAGGACAAAATCTTGCAGACCAAAATTCCAACCCACAACACAAATTTTCGTACCTTTCTACTAACCGAATCCTAATTCAATTTTTTCCTTCCCACAACTCGAGAAGAAATCATTGACATTGTAAAAATATGAAAAATAAAAAAAGTTCGGGTCACGTGGTATAGACAATTGCTTACTTAAATCAATATTTTGTCCATTGCAAATCCCCTAGCCCATATATTCAATTTATCACTATCCAATGGTATTGCTACCAAATAATACTAAAATTGCAAAAGTAATCCCAATTTTTCAAAAAAGGTGATACCCTAGAAACGAACAACTACAGACCAATATCCTTTTACCATCCCTTTCGAAAGTCTAGAAAAAAAATTTTTAAGAGGGTGACATCTTTTCTTTGTGCAAAATGACATTATTTGTGAATCTCAATTTGGATTCCGCGCTAAAGCACAAACACTACTCACCGCAATTTTACATGTATTAACAATATATGCCCATGGCAAAGATCAGCATCTACCACACTGTGGAATATTCCTGGACTTCTCCAAGGCCCTTCGACACTATTAAGCACACGACATTCTTTTTACATTTAAACTTGACACTATGTGTGCGTGGGAAGGCTCCTTTGGAGGGTTCAGGAGCTATTTATCAAATAGAAAACAAATTTGAATATAATGAACAATTTCATCGCCCGTCCAGTTATTTGTGCGTACCTCAGGGTAGTCTCCTTGGACCTCTGCTGTGTTTATCATCTACATCAATGACTTACAATAATCCTCAAAAAACACTGTCTTATATCTTATCTTGCAGATGATCTCAAATTTATTTTATTCACATTCCAACCAATCACTTCTATCAACAATAAACTTAGACTTCAAAGCTTAGAATGATGTTAACGCAAACACTTTCTTTAATATCTGAAAACAAATTATATGTTATTTAGCAACACACTGCGAGACTTACCAGGCGATATTCTTATTAGATGGAACACCCTCACCAAAGTTTCATCTTCCCGATTCTCGGTTTAACTTTCGATGACAAATTAAATGGAAATCACATACTTTAAACATTTGCAAAACAATTCTCCCGCAATATCGTACACTCTCAGCAAATTTAACCAACCGGCCAAAATTTAACAACCGTTGGTTCAAATATGAAACTTACCAACTGTTGGTTAAACCGCGTTAACCAACCGCAGTTGGTTAAAATTTAACCAATATGTTATTAAAACTTTAAATAAAAAGTTGGTTTAAAATATTTACCAACCCTAGTTGCGGTTAAATTTTTAATACTTAATTGGTTAATTTCTTTTTTTAATACATCATGGTTGCGTTAACAAAAAAATCAAGCGATAGACTCGCGAACTGGACCGGCCTTTTGACAATTTGATCAAAGATTGGTACGAATAACATAGAGTTATGCCTGTATTATTAGACTACATGCATTATTTGTTGGCCTAAATAGGGTGGCCTACAGTAGCCCTAATATGGTCCAGTAGTCAGTAACAATATCATTACTTTCGGTTCCAGACGTTAGGTCTACAATCTAGTCAGTATCTGAGATTCTAACGGATCTAATTAGATCTAGAATATAAGAAACGAGATCTGGCCTAGAGTTCATACGTTTTTAGATTCAAGGTCAATCACTCTTAACACATCAAGTAGCCTCATTGGACTTAATCGAGAGGTCATAAAAATATTTAGGCTAAATTTAGATAGCAAGTGATGGATCTAACGTAGTTCTATATATTAGCCAACTAAAATCTATACTCAAGACTTAGTCCAGACCAAGCTGTGTTGGAGAGCGAAGTATTTAGCATTCTAGACCGGAAGCTGCATAAATTTCAGGCAAGTTTTAATCCTAAGTTAACGCTAGGTTCTAACGTCTCAACCGAAAAATTAAGAACCGTATGGGCCATGTACAGGTTAGTCCAAAACATAATGCATGTTAGTCCTATATCAAAGGCCTATACTCTTTCAAGTCATTTTTACCTTACCAATATACTTTGATCAGGTTGTTCAAGATTAGGTCAGCCAGCCAGCATCAGCTTGTGTAACCCTGTGTGTCTCGCGAACAAAATACGTGCATAATGAATAGTCCGCACTTATCTTACGAGTATAAATCAAATCGCAAGATTTATAGCGCGAGGAGCGAGCGCCGTATCTTTGTTTAAATCCCCGTTTCCCATTGGTTGTTTTTCTTCTCACGTGACCATTTTTTTTAAACGCAACTATGGTTTAAAATTGGAATTGGGCTTTTTTAACCAACCATGCTTTTTCAACGTTAAGCCAACTTGTTTTTTAACTCACTTTTTCTTTTTAATTACATTATGGTAAAATTTTTTACGCAACTTGGTTTAATATGCATTTTTTTTTACCAGCGTTCTGGAGAGTGGTATAATAGACAAGTTTAAAATCTTCTTTCCAGTTCCACACTCTATACTTATCTTCTCCTAGTTTTACCCTATCTTAACTATTGCATTATGGCATGGGGTAATTCAGTCAATTTCATATTGATAAAATATAACCACGCTACAAAAAAAGGGCTTTAAGAACTATGCATAACACACATATAACGAGCGCACACTGACCCATTATTCCTTAGTCAAAAGATTCTCAAGTTTTCAGACCTATTTTATTTCAAACAGGGCAATTCATGTATAAACAAAAAAAACAAGAAACTTCCCCACGTCTTTAAAGTATTGTTGCGAGAGAAACACAGCCAAATTACTACAATTTACCCTTACAAGACAGGCTAATTCTTATCATATCCCGCGGACTCGGCACTCTTTTTGCTCTAAAAACTAATCGTTTTTTACGGACCGAAATCTGGAATTCCATTAACTGAAGATATAAAGACTTCCCTGCAGCTACGTTCAAAAACAAATTAAAAAAACAAAATTTCTTTCACAAGACACAGCAAATTCAAGATGAACAAAGCGAGTACCCACCACCGACCACCTCCCCTCCTACCTCTTGCCAACTTCCTCCTTTTCTTCCTTCACTTTCTATTCTCATATTCAACAACTGTTAGTTCTCCCCCCCCCCTTTTTGTTTTTTTTTTT
Source organism: Paracentrotus lividus (assembly GCA_940671915.1). Taxonomy (NCBI): domain Eukaryota; kingdom Metazoa; phylum Echinodermata; class Echinoidea; order Camarodonta; family Echinidae; genus Paracentrotus; species Paracentrotus lividus. The sequence continues at coordinate 68,991,752 of CALNVZ010002100.1, read as the reverse complement.
ACTCCATGAATCACTTTTCTCCCTCCCATCGTTATTCACTTACATTATCATTTTGTTAAAATAATATGTAATATTGCGTAAATTTATATTTGAATAGCACAACATAAAATAATAGGAATTTGCTATGCGTTGTATTTTTTTTTTCACTTTATACGGCTGTAATCTACAAGCCATGGCTTTTTAACATGTCTTCTTATCTGTTTTTTCTTCAAAATGCAACAAGATGTTTATGCCTAAGATTGTGCTTAAATTTCCAATATATTTTTGTAAATACGTTGTTTTAAGATTTATGTTTAATGATTGTATGTTATTTGTGTTGTTTTTTTTCCTGAAGAAACGGAATTAATAAATATTGAATTGAATTGAAATTAATTGAATTGAAGTGGTGCCGGAGGCATCATATGTTTTCGGTGTCCGTCTTGTCTGTCCCTCTGTCCCATTTGCTTGTTATCGCGATATCTCAAGAACCGCTTGAGATATGAACTTCAAACTAGAGGATAGTATGTATCATAATTGGAAGACGATCTGCAGGGTAAATAGATTTTGGAGTATCTAGGTCAAAGGTCAAGGGTCCAGAGGTCAAATTGTGAAATTCATGTAAATGGGTTCGTTATCGTGCTTATCTCAAGAACCAGTTGAAGATATGAGCTTCAAACTTAGGCGGTAGTATGTATCATCATTAGAAGATAATCTGTTTTAGAGTTCGGAGTATGTAGGTCAAAGGTCCAAGGGTCACAGATGTCAAAATGTGAATTCCATGTACAGAGTTGTGCCATATGCCAATGTGCCATATCTTTCTGATCTGGCAATGGCGGAGGCATATATTGTTTACCTTTTTAAAGCTGTGTGCGTGCCCTATATCTAACATAAGTCAGTAATATCTACTTCTTATATTATACCACGTACCTTGCACTGGCGTATTGTTGGACGCACTTTCTTTTGTTACTGGGGGAGGATGATGAATAGATCACCCCCCCCCCCCAAAAAAAAAGAAAAAAAAAAAAAAAAAAAAATAATAATTAATAATAATAATAATAATAATAAATAATAATAAATAAAAAATAAAAAAAAATAAATAAAATAAAATAATAACAATAATAAACTATAACAAAATGCATGTCTTCGCCCATGACCTTTGAATGTTGAGTTACATGGATTCTTATGCTTAATTATACCAACTTCCATTTCTATTTCTTGTTCAGGCACTGGAATCAAAGGCTCAGTGGCAAAGGCGATACTCTGAGCAAGAACTTAACCATGAACAGAGTCTCCTTCAAGAGAGTGCAGCCCGTGAGGCTGATCTTATTGAACGGCTGCAGAGTGGAGACAGAGGACGTCACATGAGACAGGAAGTGAGCCGGCTCCGGGTGGAGAATGAGAGACTTCATTCTAGACATAGTTGAGATGGGATCATCGTTAGAGCAGTTTGAAAAGGAACGCAAGGACTTGAAAGAAGAACTCCGGAGATCAAATTCGAGAGAAACGTCTTCTTAAGACTACAGTGAGCTGGAGGAAGAGAATATTGCTTGCTAAAACAGGTTAGTACCACAACCATTTTTGTACCAAATTTGAAAATTGAAATTGAAAAACGGGTCATATCAACCATTTTTGTACTTCTTCTGATTGGTATTTTGCAGAAATAATGTACCGTATATATACAAAACAGGTAAACGTTGGTACATTTATTAAACATTTCAGTATAATATCAGCATTGCAAATTTTAAAAAATGGCAATTGACTTATTTGGATTTGTGCTATGAGGTGACATTAAGAAAATAGCTACATGTAGAGTATAGCCATGCACGTCCGGTAGGTGTATTGTGAGGTTATTGGCTTTTAACCGAACTGGATGATTTTTTCACATTAGAATATTGACCAGAAAATAACATCCTTAATAGCCGGTTATTTGTATTTTTGTATTTCTGACAGAATTCGGTCTCTGAAAGTCATCCCAGATCGAATACGAGTCTTTCAAAACATGAAAATCGAAGTCTGTCCAGAGGAGATCCAATACCTGAACACCCAAACTTGAAGGACTTGATCTCTGAGAAGCAGAATCGAAGAGACCATACAAGCCTTAGAGTTGTGAAAGGGATCGACGAACATCAACTCAAGAAAACAACTAGGACCAGCTATGATCTCAGAATTAGAAGCTAAAAATTGTTGGCATCTTGAAAATAAACTTTCCACTTTCATTACATTGAAGCATGACGAAAGAAGGTGGCCATCCTTTACTCAGAACGCTATGAACGGCAGATGAGAGATGATAATGAAGGAGAACAAAACTAACATTTGGTCAAGAAGCTTCAGATTTGTTCAGTGAATCAATATCATGGAGGACAAAGTTTATGAGAAGGAGCTTAAACAAGTTGAAAGTGAAAAGAGTGGAACTGTTTTAGAGCACTTGGAGAAGTCTAACTCTGAGTTCGAGAAAACCCGCGAATCAATCCAGAGCTTGTCTGTATCTCAACATATCTCCAAAGAGCTGAATAGATCACTCTCAGCATCAACATCTTGATGAAGCCCATCAGAAACAGACGAAAGAGACCCATGGCAAGCTCTTAGAGTGTGGAAAAGGGATCAGAAACCATCAATCTCAAGAAGAAACAAACTAGACCGCAGGCTATGATCTCAGAGAATGTTCAATGCTATAAATGTGTGGATCTGAAGATATAACTTCTCAGTTTCATTACATTGAGATGTACGAATGAAGGTGCCATCCTATTTACTCATACGCTATGAACGGCAGATGGAGAGATGAATTAATTTGCAGAGTTAACAAACTAACATTGGTCAAGAAGCTTCTGATTGTGTTCAGTGAATCAATATCCTATGGAGGTACAAAAGTTAGAGCAGAGTGAGACTTTCAAAACTTAAAGTTGAAAGTAGAAATGAGTCGTGAACTAGTCTTTAGAGACTACTTCGCTAGAGAAGTCTGAAGCTCTCGAGTTCAGAGAATAATCCACCGATGGCAGATCCTGAGCTTCGTCTATAGTAACAAATCAAACATTATTCATCCAACAGAAGCTGAATATAGATCACTTGCTCTCAGCATGAACATCTGTGATTGATAAGAGCCCATTTTTCAAAAATCATTGTACCAAATGTGTGGAATCTGTATTATAAGTAGCCAGTATAAAAAGAAGAGTGTCTTGTGTGACTAAATAAGAACATTTAGGCTTTTGCATAAGTGAAGATGCAAGACACTAGAGAGCCTAAGATCAGTGATGAAGCGGGGTAAATGTCAGGACTCGTCATTTAAGCCAATTAAAACAACCGCAGAATTGGCTCTTGCAACCTGAAGATGTCAAATACGAGCAGATGAAAGCTTAATTGCAGACTGAGACAAGGTGAAAAGTTTGAGAACATGAGTTAAAGCCCCGTGATATATGAAGAAGCTGCTAGATTAGTTGCCATACTGTTCGTGCTCCAATTTATGCCAAACGAGTTGGACGAGTTATGCTGAGCTCAACTAGACGACAGTTGCATCGACAGTAGCCGCGCAGAGGAAGAAGCAAGACCCTGAACTCACATACTGTAGCATGGCTATCTCATAGCAGAAGCTTTGAATCCTGAACACGCTAAAGTGCCTAGAGAGATCTGAGATTCCAGACATACAGATGTAGCGTCCAGCTCGTTGGGTCTTGTGACTAGATATGGAGTCATGGGTCTCCAATGCAACCCACTCACATAATGGCAGCTCCGGAGACCACCTTCTTAATCCCTTTTAGAGTCCATAAGTACCTACCACCTCCACCACCACCCACCACCACCACCATTCACATCTTTCCAATGAGAATGCCTCGCTTTCCTCCAAGTGAAGTCATGGGCGTCAATCCGCATTTTGACCGTGGGGGGGGGGGGGCCACAGTTCAAGCGAGCATGGGGGTTGGGAGGTCAGAGGGATATAGAAGGGGTGTTTTTTACAAGGTATGGTGTGGCATAGGCCTAATGGTTAACATATCCCCCACCCTCCCAATATAAATTCAGTATCAGAAACAGTTCAATAATAGGCTGAATAAAACAAGAGTAAACAAAAAGCGTTAAATGTTTGCATTGTTTCCTTAAAAAGCGAAAATGTGCCATAATGTACACCTTACTTCATCAGAATTTCCATATCTAAATAATTTAATAATTAACATTTTAGGTATATCAACTAAAAAAAAGTGCATTTAACTATTTAGAAATGAATTGGACCAAGATAGTGCTAGATTTTTTTTGAAGGATTGATTGTGTTTATTGAGATTTTGGTCTGACTGAAGCAGGGTTTATCAAAATGTTTCTTGATGAACCAAATGAAAAGCTAAAGAGTAAGTAATATATTAGATAGCCCAAGACAGATAGCCAAGCCGTGATTGGTCAATTAGCGCGTCACGCTGAATTTATGATCGAAAATCTGCATATTTTTTCCTGGCCCAGTCACTCGATGACAATAAGGCGGCTTTTCGGAGCAGACACTGGTAGCATGGACTACGTAGCTCTCCAGCAGCCAAAAATCGAACTGCGGTATGCGCAACTTCCCTTTTGCTACCGTCTTCTTCCCAAACAGAACGGTTAAGTCGAGCAATTTAGCGTACGGCTTGTAGAATGACTACGCGTTAAGGCAAAGTCTTTGGTATGTGTTTGTTGTACATTAAAATCAAAGAAATACATCTTGAATAATAAACGCAAATGGGAAGGAAGAAATATTAATAGAAATGAAAAGTTAAAGGACTAAACAGAGAAATAACATAAGAAATGATTAAAGAGAAGACAAAAGAAAGAATAAAACAAAGAAATACATTAAGAATTATAGGAGAGAAGAAGAAAGAAGGATAAAACAAAGAAATACATAAGAATTTACAGGAGGCAGAAAAGAAAGAAGGATAAAACAAGAAATACATCAAAATTCATAGGAGAGAAGAGGATAAGAAGGAAACACAAAAGAAATACTAAGAATTCATAGGAGAGAAGAGGAAAGAAGGATTAAAACAAAGAATACATAAGAATTCATAGGGAGAGAAGAGGAAAGAAGGATAAAACAAAAAGAAATTAACATAAGAATTCATAGGAGAGAAGAGGAAAAGGAATAAAACAAGAACATACATAAGAATTCATAGGAGAGAAGAGAAAGAAGGCATAAAACAAAGAAATACATAAGAATTCATCAGGAGAGAAGAGGAAAGAAGGAATAAACAAAGACAATACATAAGAATTTATAGGAGAGAAGAGGAAAGAATGATAAAACAAAAGAATACATGCGAAAATGGTAGACAAGAATGATGAAAGAAAAGACAACACAAAGTTAATACATCTGAAACGATCAGAAAAGAGGGTACAGAAAGACAAACAAAGAAATACATAGAAATTGGTAGACAAGATAATGAAAGAAAGAACAACAAGTAATATATCTCCAGCAGTAGCATTATGCCTTCACCAGCTGAGAGCGTCGATGAAGCTGTCATCCGCTACAACGAAGAACTCGGTAGGCTACTTGACTCTCCACGCACCAGCCAAGACCGTTAAGTGAGGTCCCATCAGGATAGTCCTTGTGATAACATCGACATTCGTAGAGCCAGAAGGAGCGACGAAGACTTGAGAGAAAATGGCGCGTGAACGGAAAGCGTCATATGGACGAGAGCTGTTTTGTACTCAGAGAGACCTGTAACTACCTTGTGTCAGTGCAAAACGAGCATACCACACGAGACTCATCGAGATTGTGGATCTGATCAGAAGAAGCTCTACAATGTCGCCAACAGACTACTGAATCGCAAACCACCTTCACCATTACCTACACATGTTGATGGTAATTCCATGGCAGAATCTTTGTTGATTCTTTCAATCAAGTTAAAAAGATAAGAGATGGTCTTAATCAAATGTTGTACAACTTGAACATGTCACCCCTTCTAGGTTGGAAACTTTCCGATATTCTACTTCGATGAATTCTTTCCCTTCTTCGTAGATTGCTCCCAAATTTTGTCCATTAGACCCAGTCCTACTATTCTTTTGAAAGATTGTGCACACACATTTGCACCAATTATCTCGAGAATTGTAAATCTTAGCATAGATGAAGCCACTGTGCCTTCAGTTCTAAAGATCGGGTCTCATTCGCCATTGCTAAGAAACCCTCTTTGGATCGTGAATGCCTAAGAATATATCGACCTGTTGTAATCTTCCTTCCTGTTCAAGATTTTGGAGAGAGTGTTTTTCTAGATTAACAGATTATTTACTTGAACATAATTTAGTTGATCCTTACAGTCAGCATACCGCCCGCACCATAGTGTAGAGACACTACTCCATTAATGTTTCAAGTTTTATCTTACGAGAAATGGATTCTGGATCTGTCACGGCTATGGTTCTCTTAGATATGTCTTCGGCCTTCGACACTGTCGACCATAAAATACTTGTCAATAATTTAGCGAGTCTGGTATTCAGGGTCAGGCTCTGAAATGGTTTGAATCTTATCTTTCAAGCCATTCACAGTCTGTTCTTTTGAATGGTCTAACATCATCCTCTAGGTTACTTGCATGTGGAGTACCCAGGTTCTGTCGGCGCGGCCACCTGTTTTCTGTTTATCTTACCGCCTTCGTACTATTTTCAACGTCATTCTGTTCTTTATCATTTATAGCAGATGACATTCAATTTTTGTTTCCTTTCTTCCACAATCAAGCTACTCAAACACTGCGCAAATTGGAAAACTGCATCTCGGAAGTTAATGACTGGATGAATTCAATTCTTTGTTGTTAAACATAGTAAATGCGAGTTTTGTTTTTGGTTCGAAATCAAATTTGAATAAGTTAAATGTCAACTCCATTACTATTTCAGGTAATATGTACCCTTGTCGTCTTCTTGTCGCAATCTTGGCGTCGTATTAGATTCCCAAATGTCTATGTCAAACCAAATCACTAGTATCTGCAAATCAGTTCGCTATCAATTGCGCAATATTGCTTTATCCGGAATATCTTACTCGTTCTGCAACAGAGAAACTTATCCATTCACTCATTTCTTCTCGCCTCGATTTTGGAAAGGATTACTTTATAACTTACCAAACGTACATATTGCGAGATTGCCAAAAGCTCCAAAATGCAGCAGCGCGTATTGTTTCGTTCGTTGACAAGCAGACGAAGTCATATCACACCGTTTTGCAAAATCTCCACTGGTTGCCCGTAAAAGAACGTATCATTTCAAAATACTACTTTTGGTCTACCATATCATCAATGAAACAGCCCTGAGTACAATAGATCTTTATAATTAAATACCAACCCACACGAACCTTACGGTCGTCTTCTCTGGTCTTTGCAAATTCCCTTGTCAAAAAAATCATGGGGGAGCGAGCTTTTGCTCATGCGGTCCAGCCTGTGAATACACTTCCACAGGTGCTGAAAGATTCATCCTCATTGGAAACGTTCAAGACGAATCTTAAGTCTTATTGTTCCTGTGTTTTTTCTTGAAGACAGACATTCATCCTTGTGTACTATTCTTTGTATTACTTTGTAAAAGCGCCTTGAGCATTTTATTTAAATGGAAAATGGCGCTATAAAAATCCCATGTATTATTATTTATTATTAATACATTGAAACGATAGAAAAGAGGGTAACAGAAAGACAAAACAAAGGAAATACATAGAAATTGGTTAAAGAAGAAGAATACAGAGGAGATACACAGAAATGCTATTCACCGTCGTCTTCGCAGACTGCGAAAGCGCTTACAAGTCACGACGGTATGCGAGTGCGAGGAGAGTACAGTCGATAAACCCACCGTCTGTTACCTACCGTACTGTTCCGAAAGCTCATTAATATTGAATGGCAGGGTCCGAGGAATATATTTTTTAAGTGTATGGCGCCTTCTTGAAGAATGGATGTTGCCAATTACAGGATAAAACATATGTGGGACTAAAGTAACAAGGGCAATTTTTTTTTTTTTTTTTTTTTTTTAATTTTATTATTATTTGAAATTCCTAAAAAATAAATAAATAAATAAAAATCGGCCCCCAAATTTTTCAATTTTTTTTTTTTTTTTTTGGGGGGGCGGCTAATTTTAGGGGGCTATCTAATATAACAGATATTGACTTAAGGGGTGTATAAAACAACATTCTTTGGACGCCTAAAGGAATTATATTTTTCCGTCGTATATAAATCCGGCGGTCCAAAGAATGTTATATTACACACCCCATCAGTCAATATCTGTATAATGTTAATTTTGATTAAGAGCATGAATTTATCCTCCTCTTTACATGTATACATTGATTTAGCTAATAATATAAGGAAAGCTTGTAGTATACTTGTAGCAATTTATTATGACTTTATGAAAAGTTTTCATTCTTGTGTGATTTATCCTGCAAATTTTCTTCCTCTTGCTTCATTGTTCACAATGAATTTATATTTATATAAACAATGATATGTATTTATTATATACTGTTGTATATTGCTTTGTGGTGCAGTAGCATTCTCTCCCATAGGCAATGATAGGAGCAATTCCAATTTTTTTTTTTTTTTTTTTTTTTTGGGGGGGGGAGAGGGGGGGGGGGGTGGGGCCTGATTGATTTTTAACTATTGGTCCTCAATTCTCTCAAATGGTTCTTGCATTGTTCTGTTTCTTTTTAACTGACAAAATTGTAAACTGTTCATATAGGCCTACATGTATTACCATGTTTGATGACATAGTATGGGCATATAAATGTTTTATATCCAATTTCTACTGTACACGTAATAATAATGACCAACATAATATTTAGAAGACTTTCCCTTCTTCCATTGTGAAGAAACGCAATGTATTACCAATTAAAATGTAACATATTAAAAGTGAATTTGTGAAAGTCGAACTCTGAATGTCAAAGTTATCAAATTATTTATTAGAAAGAAAAAATGTAGATGAATGCACCAGAGCTAAAGAGGCTGTGCTTCTTGTATTAAAGAATTTTGAAATGTATACATTTATTGTCTTGTACCCACGCAATTGTAATATAACTTAAGTCACTTATTATGTAAAGAAATGTTTTAGTGATAAAAGTTAATTAGTTTAGACTGTAGTAAAGATACTTGTTTATGCAATAGATGTGTATGGTATAGGAATGGAACGAGTGCGCCGTAATGGCTGCCATGATTCGAAATGATCCCTTGGGATTGGACACAGCGTGTCAGAAAGACTTACAAGCATCCGATGACCGGGGTAATAATAATTGTAAAGCGCTTAGAGATGAAATTGTTTCATATTAGGCGCTATATAAATCACAACTATTACTATTATTATTAAATGTTGATGGAATATAATTCGTATTTTATTTATTTCCTTTAAGGAGTGTAATCAAGAGAAAAGTGCAGAACTTTTGGTGTAAATTGTTACAAAAGGAATATGTCATTCGGATAATAACATAACTCTACACTGTTAGAACGCGGTTTAAAAATTTCGCGGTTTAAAAAAAATGTAGGTTTAAAAGTTAAACATTCTTGTTTAATATTTAAACATTGTTGTTTAAAACCGGAAAAGAGAGGTTTTAAAGCCTCAAAAAAGATCTGTTCAGAGATCAGAGTTTAGATATTAAACAGTTTTGTTTAAACAGGCCGAGGCAGATGTCACGTGATAGTCATGAGCTAATGGCATCACTCGTTACCTATGGAAGGTAAATCGGCGCAAGATTTCAATCATTAAATTTTTATAATGACAGATGTGTTGGCTCAGTGGATAGAGCGTCTGCCTTATAATCGGAAGGTCGTGAGTTCGATACCCGGCCGCGTTAACCAAAAGTTGGAGCGTTTTTATTTTTGGAGAGAAGCGTTAAACAATACTGTTGATATTTTAAACAACAAGAGTGTTAAAGTTTTAAACAACTACAGGTTGTTTAATTTCTAAACAACGCTGTGCGATTCACCGGTTAACACGCAGTTGTTTAAGATTTTAAACAACTTGTTTAATTTTTTCTAACAGTGTATACTCTATCACATATGTACATGTATTGATGGCACTGTAAAAGCAGTAATATTTGTATACTTTCTACCTATGTATGCAGCAATCATGTAGCAAGAATTGGAAAAATTATTCTATGCTTACCACATCTACAGTAATCAGTTGTATTTAATTACAGCTTTGACAGTTCCCAACATTTTGAGAAAGAGTCTTGTATTTATGATTATTTCATAATTAGTAATGGAAATTTAGTTGTCATTTCATGTAAATGGCGGTTTGTAGCAATCAATAACAGGTAAAAAATCCATTAGAAAATTTGTGCAAAATGTTGATCATATGATTAGAGATCTACTAACCTAATTGCATTAAGTGTTTGCTAACATCATACCAGTTTATGTGTTAATTACCCACTAATTTCATCCATTAGCCCTTAATACCTCATAATATAGGTTTTCCCGTTCAAGTTCGTCATTTCCTCAATCTATTTCATTTATGTGCATTCAAATTCACGCAGCTGCCGCTTTCGTGCCGGTTGGATCGGTTACTGCCCGATAGTCCGCGAGGGGGGGGGGGGGGGGGGGGGGGGGTGGTGATGTTTGTTACTCTCATGGTTCGTTAGTCCGAAAATGGAGAAAAGGTTCGTTAGTCCGAATATGGAAAAAAGGTTCGTTAGTCCGAAAATGGAAAAAAGGTTATTTAGTCCGAAAACAGAAAAGGTTCGTTAGTCCGAAAATGGAAAAAAGTTTCTTTACTCCGAAAATGGAAAAAAGGTTCTTTAGTCTGAAAATGGAAAAAAGGTTCGTTAGTCCGAAAATGGAAAAAAAAGGTTTGTTAGTCCGAAAATGGAAAAAAGGTTCGTTAGTCCAAAAATGGAAAAAAAGGGTCATTAGTCCAAAAATAGAAAAGGTTCGTTAGTCCGAAAATGGAAAAAAGGTTCTTTAGTCTGAAAATGGAGAAAGGTTCATTAGTCCGAAAATAGAAAAAGGTCGTTAGTCCGAAAATGAAAAAAGGTTCTTTAGTCCGAAAATAGAAAAAAGGTTCTTTAGTTCGAAAAATGGAAAAAAGGTCTGAAATTTTTTTCCATTTTCGGACTAACGAACCTTTTTTCCATTTTCGGACTAACAAACCTTTTTTCCATTTTCGGACTATCGAACCCTTTTTCCATTTTCGGACTAACGAACCTTTTTTCCATTTTCGGACTAACGAACCTTTTTTCCATTTTCGGACTAACGAAACTTTTTTCCATTTTCGGACTAACGAACCTTTTTTCTATTTTTGGACTAACGAACCTTTTCTATTTTTGGACTTATCCATTTTCGGAATAACGAACCTTTTACTATTTTCGGAATAACGAACCTTCAGATAATAAACATCACCCCCCCCCCCCCCCCTCGGGGACATCGAACCCGCGGACTAACGGACCCGCGGACTATCGGACCCGCGGAATATCGGACCCGCGGACTATCGGACCCGCGGACTATCGGACCCGCGGACTATCGGGATGACCCCGTTGGGATCATACAAATTTTCAATTCCAGCAAGGCATTTCATTTACGTGCACGCAGATTTTCGTTTGGTGTACTCAATTTCATTTATCGGCAGTAACATTTTTATTCCGTGCAAATGAATTCACTATATTTTCATTCAATTGTCAATTTCATGCACCAATTTTCCGATTCGTTCATTCAATTTAAAACGAAACGAAACGAAACGGGTGTGCTTTGGGGCAAAAAATTTCATTAATAGGAATTATATTTCCTATTTTGTGCACTTAATTTGATTAAACTCTTTAATTTTCAGGAATATGACCATATTCGACCTCAATTTTTAAGTGTGAGATTGTGGAGGATATGATTTCCCATTTCGTGACCTTATATCATGTACAAAATCCTCAATGTTCAATTGAGTTTCCACTTTTAAATGTTTTATATTGGATTTTTCTATCTTTAATTTTGAAATTGAACACACAAACTAGCACTCAAAACCAAATATGACTCAGTCATGCAGCGTACGAATTATAAAATATGAAATCGTCAGACAAGACAGTGTTTGTAATTTTCTGGATGTGCATTAATTTTGTATCATAGGCAATACAGATAAATACGACAGTTCATTACAAGAACAATAAATATTTTGTTCTTGAAAATCCCCCTGATCATTATGGTTGATAATTTCTATCCATCAATCTTCTGACGAGCAAGGCATCTTGGCATAAAGACTTGTAAACAAAACAAAAAAACACAAAAATAAACAAAAATTATCTTTTACATGACTGTAAAAACCTCGAAATGATAAGTATCTCACTTCGCGGAGACATCTCTGCAACTTGACGTCCCCGATATTTTTTTCCGTCGCCACGAAAAAATTCATAGTTTTAAGCATGTTCGATTTTCTGCGACTCATGAAACGGCGCGCAGACTGTATTGTATTGTATTGTATTTATTTTCCATTCAACAATATAAAAACATAACAATATATAAAAACATAATTCAAATATAATATATACAAGTGAAATATACACAGTAGGTAATGGAATATGGATGAAATAGATGGCTGGATAGCCCGATCAGCAACAAAATTAAAATGGTACTGGTTCCTCGGGTCAGTTATCATAAAACATAGAACTTAAACTGACTGTATATATTATATACTACAAAGTCTAATAAGGAACAATTAATAACAATTAAACATACTATAAGCGGCTAAAATAAGTTAAAACATTGGATATCAGTAGAACCCTATTACCCCTCCCCCGCGTGAAACCAACTTCTCAATTAAATCAAGCCATATGTGGTTGTTGAAAGCAAAAATCTAAGAATGTTTAAGTTATTTGCCAATTTAATGTTTGATGGTATTTCATTGTATTTTTTGATCCTCTGTATAAAATTCTGTCCAAGATTCTGTATTGGTTTTTGGAATAGTAACATTGCTTTAGATCTGAGATTATACACATAGTTGCAAATTGGAAAGATTCGGTTAGATACAAAGGAGCCATTATATGTAAACATTTAAAAACAATTGTGTTAATATGCAAATTTCTTCTGGATGTAGAGACATCCATTCAAGCCTATTATGTATTTGTTATTAGAAGTATATGAAGCGGTTTTAACCTTTAAAATAATACGACTGCCCTATTTTGTAATTTTTTAATTGATTTATGTATTTTTTTAGCTGAGTCGTATACCACATCCGCATAATCGAAAAGGGGAGTATAATAGAATTGTACACCAATTTTAAGTTACTTTCAGTTACATATAGTCGTGCCAAAATTAACAAGTTTGCTAATTTTTTTTACAGAGTTCTGTAATATGCAAATCCATTTCAGTTTTGGATCAAGATACATTCCAAGATATTTTACCATATTGCACTGCTTAATAGGCTCACTAGACATATTCACATTTAAACATTGACATTGGATAACATAGCACCAGTTCCAAATAACATGGATACAGTTTTATCTACATTGAGACTAAGCTTATTATGGCACAACCATTATATATTATTGCACAAGTCCAGATTTATATACTTTTCAATATCCTTATTTCTTTACCAGAAAAATATATAACAGTGTCATCTGCATAAAGATTGTAATTTACAGTATTTAATTTGTTTAACAAGATCATTGATATATGATGAATAAAATTGGTCCAAGGGTTGAGCCTGTGGTATTCCATAATCAATATTCAAAATATTTGAAGAAACAGATTCAATTATGTACAGATTTTTCGGTTGAAAAGATAACTCTCAAACCATAAAGGAGCATCTTTTGCAACACCAATATTAGACATTTATTTACAAGTATATTTACATCTACAGTATCGAAAGCTTTTTTAGATCTATAAAGACTGCTCCGTATAAAGACGTTCGTCCATTGCTTTAAGCCAATCATCAGTGACTTTTAATAAAGATGTCATAGTGGAATGATTTTTTTAAAACGGGATTGCTCAGTACAAAGTATAGAATGTTCTTCAAGTAATTAAGTTGATTTGCTACAAGTCTTTCGAATATTTTAGAAAGTAGAAAGGATTGAAATCGGCCTGTAATTACAAGGCTCATCTTTTTTCCCGGACTTATGAATTGGTATAACTTTAGCTATTTTAAATTTTCGGGAAATTTACCATCTAGCAGTGATTTGTTTATTAAGTAAGTTAACGAAGGAAGTATATATTGAGCAGCCATTTTTATTATTGGGCGGAAATACCATCAATGCCACATGAGGGTTATTTTTAAACACTTAATTTCACGAAAACATCTTCTTCGGTCACTGATTTGAAGTAAAAGCAGGATGAGAATAGGTATCCCTAAAGACAGGCTCACGAGAGACAGGTATATTTTGATGATAATCTTTTCCAATATTTGCAAAATAATCATTAAAACATTCGCTTTGTTTCAATTAATTTTTCTCTATCATTTTTAAAAACAGAGTTAATGTTGTTATTGGGTAATAATGATTATAGAATGACCAAATATTCCCGAATTTTCTTTGATTTTTGTAATTTTTTCAGAATAATATTTTTTCTTTCTTTTCTGATTCGAAATGTGATCATATTCCTATATTTTCTATACTCTTTCATCTTTATATTCATCTTTATTCTTACAGGCTCTTTCTTCAAACATGTCCCTTTCCCGTATCAATATATAATATCTGAATTCATCCATGGCGATTTCTTACTTCGTACTCTTTTACTTCTAAGAGGCATACTTTGCTGACAACCATCATTAGAAGATGTTCCCTTTATCTAGGGCTTTATCGATACTTTCACTCTCAAGAATTTCGTGCCAAGGTTGTTTACTTAGGTCTTCAGAAAAAGAATCCAGATCAATACCAGTCAATTTCCGGAAATTAATCGTGGTGTACGAACTTCATTGTGATTTCCATATAATAACTCATTGAATGATCACTGATCCCATATGTATTACCCATGACTTTTTACTCTGTCCGTGTGTGTTGTAAGCATATGGTCAATAAGCGTTTTAGAGCTTGATGTAACCGAGTATATTCTTTAGTATTTATGTTATGCAATGAATATAAGTTGTGTATTTCGTCTAGGCGCTTTGTATCTGTGAAAAGGGAACTTTGAGAATGTCGCAATTGGTGCTCTCCATAATTATAATACAATGATTGAAACGTTCGAGATGTGATAATAGATTTCATATTCTTGAAATAACTCAATGTTAGATATTGGAGGACGATACCAATTAAGAAAAATAATCGGATTAGAAAACTTTGGCCGAACTAAGATCGAAGTATCTCTAATGAATTCGTTACATTATAATCGATAAATTCAAAACTTAAAGAGTTATGGTATATATTTGCCACTCCACCTCCATGTCTTCCGATCTTTGCGAATTAATTGAATTTATCAATACTTACTTCACTATAATATTGTTTCATCCAAAAGGTTTCGTTAAAAGCAATGAGTTGTATTTGGTTACTCTGCAAAAATAATTTGATTCATCTAAGTTACGTAGAAGGCTACGAATGTTTAAATGTACAAATTTGAGACCTTTATCTTAAGATTTATAATTGTATAGACATTTCCGATTGCGAGAAAATACAGGAGCTATCCGCAGTGTCTTCAATATCATTAGATATACATATCAAAATTATAGAAGGGCAAATATTCAAAAAGGCACTTTGAGCATTTCCAATTCCAAAAATGCTGATTGGGATCATCGTATATGTTCTGTTTTTTATATGAACACATTTGTGTGAACCCTTTTTTACAACCTGTACAACTGTAAAGCTCTATCAGAATTTTTAACAGAGATCTGGCAGCTAACACATGGAAATTGTTTCATCATTAAAATAGAACCCTAAACACAAGGCGTGTAAATTATGTTTTAAAATTACAACGACAAACAAAGAACATAAATATATGTAAAGTCCTTTAACTATTATCTTTAGAATTCGAATGCATCATAAAATAAAGAGTTTATATGCTGCAAAACATCATAATCACATAGCCAACAAAATCAAAGGACTTTCTTGGCATATTTAGCAATAAAGATATTTTCAAATCTTGTCCAATTCACTTTCGTCCTTTATTAATTTCTTGACTGACTTTCCCCAGTAGTTGGGAGGAGTGCAATCACTCTTCCATCAGAAGTCCAGGCCGCTATGATTTTCTTTACATCTTTTGTCTTCTTAGGAGGTCAGCATTGACTTTGTGAGGTCTTCATCGATGCCCATATGCTCGGCCATACATCTCTGAGACGTCTCCGAAACGTTCCGCAACTGTTTCAATACCGTCTAAAAACTGTCCCAAACTAGTCTAAAATCTGTCTAATGATAAATGAGATACCACATAAGCTTTCACTGAAGTATCACTAAAATTAAAAAGTGTATGCACTTATTTCAATTCGATGCCTATTCGTTAATTTGTTTGAACGAAGGAAGACAAATTATGCAGAACCAGCTGTAAATTAAAATGAGTGCACATACATGAAAGTTATGCTCCAATGTCAATTTGCACTAATGCTATGTAGAATTGTTTGCAAATATAGGGAATTAAATAGTTTATGCCCCGTCTTAACCATGGCTATGTATTGTTATTATTATTTCTCCAAAGCTAGTTGCATCTCACTAAATATGATCCATGACAGTTTTTAATTTGATATTAATTAGCAAACAAATTGGTCACACAGGTGAACCACTGGGTGGGGGCGGACACAAAGGTCTGATTATTTTCACTTTCATTGGCTGAAATTAATTTATTTAGCATTATTATGCTCCAAAATGGTTTCTGCAATATTTTTTGCGAAAAAAAACAGAGAAATACATAGAAATCCATAAACAATGAAATACACAAGGAATCTATTTCGATACCAAATTTTTTTCCAAGTACAATTGTTACGATCCTATAAAGATTATGCAAACACAAATTAGCATTCCGAGAGCTTTAGTTTGTCAATTAGAACAAAATTATGACTTCACGCAATGCGTAAATTAGCATAATTAATTCATATAAAATACATTATTATTATATGGGAAAATTAACGTGCCTTCTTGTAGTTTACATCACACAGTACCATCGTGCAAATTTTCGGCGCGCTCGCTCGATCAACAGCCGAGATCCTATGGGGGGATTATGGCCCCCCACTCCCCCCCCGCCCTCCCCCAGTCTTGACAGCTACCAAAACACCCAGTGGACTGACTAGGGTTGAGTTCATAAAAGTTTTACACAGTGGATATTATTGCTCAAATGTACATTTACTGCATATATATATAAAATAATATTATTTTTCTGTACAGTTTGCTATAGGTCACACACGTGACCAACTAAAATGTCACACACGTGACCCGACATCACGTATAAAATAATAGATAAAAAAGGAAATTTCAGAGATGACTCCTATCCAGTGGTATTTTATGGTTAGCAGGTCCATAATGCATATCTCACAGCAATAATAAACATTTCATCATTTTAAAACTCACAGGAATTTCAATCGAAATTGAACTTTCAAAATAATGCTGTTCTGTGAAGTCACACACGTGACCCACTTCTTTTGACCTCTGACCTTGAACATGCATATTGTAAATATAAAAAAATGCTTCCAAATGATAGCCAACAAAATACATTAGCATGATATAAACATTAAATCAGTATATCTTTTTAATTTTTTAGAGTCATAGCCAATTAAAGTCAAGATTTTGCATAATTTCGGTCACACACGTGACCAAGAATGGTCCTATGGCATTTTTGTAATGGATTCCTTTTCATCAAACTTGGAATGGGCCAAAAATGACTACTCTTATATGCTACAGTCACACAGACATTTACGTATAGTTACGTTTATGTTGCTTTAATCTTATTTCATCTTCTATTCTATCATTTAATATGTATTTCTTTGTTATGAACGAAATTATCACCATTTCCTCTGCTGACTACAACGGGAAGGCATCTGTGGGGATCCGCAGAAAAGAAAATAACTTTTGGACGCAACCAGACGTAACTATACGTAAGTGTCTGTGTGACTGTAGCATTACAAAAGAGCCTGTGTATTCAAAGCCAATGAAGCGCGCGAAACATTTGAAATTTTCACAAGAATCGCAGATTTAGATGGACTTTCAAAATTTGCATATGCAATTGGTAACACTTTTTCATTGTAGAAGTTATTTAGCGCCCAATCAGAGGGACATTTTTTGGGGACGCGCTAAAGAGACAGAAGTGTCTTATCAGAGTATCCAGTTATTCTGGTCCTTAAAGATTAATCACACTTTGGTTCTCCATTCCGAGAGTCCTTTAATCTATCAATTGGAGTGAAGTGTAGGCCTACTCCCAGCATAATGACACCTGTTATGAAAGTAACATTTCCAAGTAATTAAAACACACACTTCCAGATAATTCTTGAAGTATATTATCCCTTTCTTTATTATCAACCATTATACACATGGTAAAGTGCATAGTCTTTGTGAAATTAACTTCCTTATGTTTAATGCATAACCAAGTGATATCATTTAACATACAAAAACTATCAATAAAACTGAAATGAAAGTAACTACATTTGTATGAATTAAAAGTTTCATTGTGCACCTTTGCAGTGGTCATAACACTCTGTAAATGCAATGTGCAACTATCTATAACATGCAATTCTCTATGTCGTAGAGAGTTGGAAGTTTTACTTACACATGTATGGTGTGTTGTGACCATAACATATGTGCTTATCGACGTACATTTGACATATATTCATCTTTATTGAGAAAGTCTCACATCAACTCAAACAATGACTAAAATTTTATTTAACGTTTTCCAAAAAAAAAAAATCTAAAAGAGATTATTCAGTGCCTCTTATTTGGTTTATCATAACTTTCATATTCATTGGCTTAATTGGATTAATACAAGAATCAGCTGTGATCATTTTAGGGTTGACATAATTGGTGGAATATTGGTGTGTAGGGGTTTTTAATTATCATCATATATGTCTGCATTACATGAACCTTATACTTCCAGTGCATTGTAACATGAATGATTATGATTAATTGAAAACTGTTCTAATTTGTACATGCCACAAAGATCCTCATTGGCTGTTATCAGTTATCAATAGATCATAACTCTTTATGTCACAGAGCATAAGTCAACATCAAATATTTCAAGGATACATTGGGATTACATCTATACAAAGACATTAGCTATGTTCACACGGGACCATCGGGTTTTTAGTCCTCGAGGACTGTATCCTTAAGAATTTAAACCCCGACGGCTTGTTCTCGAGTTGCGTTCACACGGAGTGCTTATCCTCGGGGAATTGGAAAGCTTAGTTACCTCGGCGGGTATAGATGCACATAATAAGGATAGCTCCTGGGACGCAACAGTTTACATAGGGAGACTTTATGAGTTTGGAGCTCTTTATATTAAGCTCTATTTAGATTGAGGAGCTCATGTGTGGAATTGTATTCATCTATGAGATTAGGGGTTTATTGTCGTAGCATATTGGGTTCGTCCCGTACCGTAGGCCAAGCCATGGGAGAATAATGGCCTGTATCATTTCACGTCCCCACTAATTTACAAAAAATGAGAACTTGCTTATATGAGTGATCAAACTCAAATATCCAAGTATTTTTGACTTATAGTGTACACTACATGCATGATGCTTTCACATCAATAAAGCTACTTTGAAAACGACCTATATCGAGTATTTTTGATTTGACTAATTATGTACACACCAAATTAGTTTATTTAATACTCATTTTATTGAGTACATAACTAATTGTTTTGAGTACATTGCACAAACTAATCTAGTGAGTAACGCTTTACATACTCAGAGAGTCAGTAAGTAAAGTTGCACAAATTCATCAACTTGCTTGTGATGAGTTTGTGAACCTTTACTTACTAGCTCTCTGAGTAGTAAAGGTTACTCACTAGGTGATCTATTTCCTTTTTGTGTTTGTTTGCCTGTATTTATATTGGATATATGGATGTTTACGATGATATACGCGCATCCAGTGCTCAAATTTCACTCATTAACTCAATATAACTGCAATTACTAACACTTCAGAGCATCATCACCACCAAACAATACATTTTGCCCCTATTACTCACATCATGCATCAAATTCAAACTGATGTACAGTGACTCAGACAAAGGTAATGGGAAATCATAGCATGTAAATTTAGCTGTTGTGTTAGGTCAGAACGATATAATCAGTCGGACTTCCATTAACATATACGGCTTAAAATAGCAAACCAACAATAAAAGGAATAGGACTCCCAAAACAAGAGCATGCAGCTCTCCGTCTCTCGTTCCGCGTTTATGCGTATTTAACTCATGTGTTTCGCTATATTCGGTATCTATAGTATACCATACGAATCATAAGCGTATGAACATACCTCGTGTCAGCTGTTCTCCACTGATGATGTCCGTTTGTTAATCTGCGATAGTGCGTATAAAGGAGTGTGCAGACATCGTATAAAACTCACCATTGCATAAGTACCAGTAAAATATTACTCTCGAAAGACTTTGTTCACGAGATCTTGACGTTACGAAGACGTGATCGCTAGTTATATACTCATCTAGGAGTGAACTTACAAGGCCTGTATAAGATTAGTTCTCCAGTTCAATTCTCCACTTCTCTACTCCGATTGTTAGTGTTTTTCACCAATCATAACCACACAAGACCCCGTACCATGTCTGAAGAGAAAC
>CALNVZ010002100.1:68957591-68970538 GCA_940671915.1 Paracentrotus lividus | reverse complement strand
GGGCGATAGTTATCTCCGAGGATTAAGTGAGAGGGCTCGCATGACCGGAGTACAAGTTGTATGTAGCGTGCGCTATTTATTTCACTTGTACTATTGGCTATGTCCCTTGACTGAACCGGAGTTTAACCGTTACAGAGGTCACTCTTATCCTCGAGACGTAACTCCAAGTTAAATCGTGTCACACGGTCAAACGCGCGTCGAGACCACTCCACCGCTTGGAGTTTCGGCTTAAGCTGGTGTTATCGGTTGGGAGAAGGCAAAATTATTGGATTCACGTTTAGTATATTGAAAGCCGATCCTATAACTGTAACAAGAGAAGTTATATTACATGGAATTCGTTTTTATGTCTTTTTTCCATTGTATGTATAAAAAGTAGACGGGGGGCCGACTCAGCTTTGTGTGACATGCTTCACATGGAAACCACGGGTATCTTGTGTCTGTGTATACCATCGTACGGTCCTTCCATTCGGAACGGAACCAAGGTCTCAAACCGTAAAATTGTGTTTTGGTTCATATTACTGAAATTCACCGAATCGTGAAATATCACAATTCTCAACATGTTTTAGAATTGATAACAATGACGTATATTTAATGTTTTATGCGATTTGTTTTTTTGTACCGAATAGTACACAGGTTTAACCCTTAAGATTGTGTCGAGAGCATAAGACCCCGGACTTGTCCTCGGAGACATAAATTGCTCTTTTTCACTTGCACAATTGTTTTACGTAATTGAACATGTAAAGTTACTAAGGGATACTCAAGAAAAAAAAATTATTGTGTATATATACTCAATACTTTTTTTTTCTTGAGTACCCCTTATTAAATTTACATGTTCTGGAATAGCGGGTGTGTACTTTTAACCGAAACACAGATTCTGAAGTAAAAATACGTGATATACGAATAAAAGCACTCGCCTCCAAGAGTAGCAAACGGGTTTTACTCATGAAAACTAGTTCTCATTTTTTGTGTGTACACACACTTACATGTAACTCTTGTCTGTACCAGGGTATAATTTGAACATCATTATTATTCGCTTGAACATATTTTGAAATGTTCTGTTTATATTAATACCTGGCAACTTGCATGTATATCGCCATTAGCCAAAACAGGTAGATAAAATTATTTACAATATGAACCTTTTTTTTAGAAATCCAGTCTAGTTTAGTTCCAAGGGTATACTCTAGTCATATGACCTGCACATGCATACATTGAAGGTAATATGGGCACTTTGGTGATGACGTCAACATATGAATATTGCAGACATGTTGGTGATAATTGTTTTTCTTCACAATAAAAGTTAGATCAGTAGTTATTGATTCATATAAACAAAGATTAGACTGTGTGTCATTTTGAAATTTTATGCAAATTAGGCAAATGAGCTTAGGGGGCCATATTACCTGCATGTACCCTCTATAGGCCTATACAATAATTTTTTTTTTCTAATATGACAAGCTTATGAAATTTTCATACTAGATTGGGTATTTAAAAATCATTATCAGGGTAACATATAAAAAGACTGGCATGTTATAATGCCACTGACCTTTTAATTATAATAATATGCATGTAATTATTTATGGTGTAAGTTGTTTTTATTAAATTGTTAAACAAATTAACATTATCCATATTGCTTTAGAGTGGCAAGACTGATCCCAAGATGTAAACAAAAAATAAAATTGTAAATTGTTTCATTTGAAGGTATACATTAAGTGGATTATATTTTAATGCAAGAATTTCAGTTTTTTTTTAAATTATTTTATTTATTTTTTATTTTTTAGAAGGGGCAGATTTTGTGTCGCTCCAATCACTATTGAGCTGGAGGGCTATCTCTTACACATCGTGATATGTAGTCCTAACTTGTTTTGTAAACCCTGTGTCTCTCCCTTTGTCTCTTTTTATTTGGCAGCCATTAAAATTTAGACACATGATATATTTTGTGCTATCATAGTTTAACATTAACAGACAAATCTGTGACGTTTAAATTTCCTTATAGCCATAGTGTGCCTTATGTTTGTTTAACCATGATCAGAATCCGTCTTATTATTTTGTTTAAAATATCAACAAAAATATTCTGTAAAGGAAAGACAAAACCAGAACATAGCATAGTATACATTTATTGTGCAATATACTGTAGACTATACATGTACCTTTTCTTTCTAAGATCTGTTTCTGTTTCTATTTATATTGTTTCTGTTAAAAATATAAATAATGACAATGATAATAAAATTTATTATATTACACATGTAAATAAATCTTTCGGTGGGGAATATCACAGTAATACTAATATAATTTTTATATATAATATATGTATGATAACACAACTTATGTGTTATTTTAGATGAACATTATTTTAACTATTATGATATAAAATATAACCCTAACCCTTTTAATCCCCATGCAGATACACTCCTAGTAATAGTTTTGCTTTTCTGCCAAGCTATTCGTACTCGCAGTATGTTTTTTTTTTTTATAATATACTTTCCCAGAATTATCAATTACTATACAATAAGAGTGAAAGAGCAAGAATAAAACATTTTCTCAGGACATACACTTTGAAAAGTGAAAAGGGTAAAATTGACACCATTTCGGGTCCATTGTGGCCATACACTATGCCGGGTCACTTATCGCACTATAGGCATACATGTACATCTGGGATATAGTCCATGTAACCTTGTTTTTTGATATATACAATGTTTTTTGATGGTTCTTTGTCAATTCGAGGGTGCTGATTCCAAATCCGATGAGTGCCAGACGCGAAACCTTGAGCATTTTTCACAAATCGCGAAAATTCAAAATGGCCGCCAAAATGGCCGCCAAAATATGAAAATGAGTATTCCAATGGTATTTCTGAGGTTGTTTTGGTGGTTTCTTGTCAATTTGAGGGTGCTGATTCCAAATCCGACGAGTGCCAGCCGCGAAACCTCGCGGATTTTACGAAATCGCTAAAATTCAAAATGGCTGCCAAAATGGCCGCCAAAACTGGAAATCAGTATTCAAGGGTATTTTTGGGGTTGTTTTGGTGGTTTCTTATCAATTCGAGGGTGCTGATTCCAAATTCGATGAGTGCCAGCCGCGAAACCCAACATATTTTATGCAAATCGCTAAAATTCAAACGGGCTGCCAAAATTCCCGCCCAAACTAGAAATCAGTATTCCAAGGGTATTTCTGGGGTTGTTTAGGTGGTTTGTTATCAATTCGAGGGTGCTGATTCCAAATTCGATGAGTGCCAGCCGCGAAACCCAACATATTTTACGCAAATCGCTAAAATTCAAAATGGCTGCCAATATATTCCCGCCCAAACTAGAAATCAGTATTCCAAGGGTATTTCTGGGGTTGTGTTGGTGGTTTCTTATCAATTCGAGGGTGCTGATTCCAAATTCGATGCGTGCCAGCCGCGAAACCCAACAGATTTTATGCAAATCGCTGAAATTCAAAATGGCTGCCAAAATGGCCTCCCAATTGAAAATGCTTATTCTATGGGTATATCTTAAGGTTCTTTGATGGTTTCTTGCCAATTCGAAGGCGCTGATTCCAGATCCGATAAGTACCAGCCACAAAAATACACAGGACAGAAAATAAAGAAAAGTGGAAAGAAATGGCTGAAGTCATGTAAAATCTATTTTATGGCCAATTGCCAATAATAAGTTATGAGACTCTTTTGGCCGTTTACTGTATAGGGTCCCAAGGCTAACCGTGCTTCCAGCATTGAAACATTGAGCTCCCCTACAACACAAATGAAAATGCTCTCCAATATGATTCTTTCCTTATCAAAATTATTCCTTCTCAGTGGTTATTTTTTGCTTGCCTTCAGCCTTTCAAAGGAAACCACCATTACCTATAAGGTCGGATAAGTCAGATCTTACGGACCCGCACCCTCCGCCCCGGCCCCACCCCTCGGATCGCGCCCTGACATGAAGAAGAGTACGCCTATATCCTGCATCTATTCAGAACAATTATTTTTATTTTAGTCGGTTCGATCATTTAGTTTTATGTAAGTGTTTCCTGTTATTCAATAAATCATGAAAGGTGTTAATAAGGGAAACCCAGTATTTTATTACAGCCTCTATTCTGTCGATGGGGGGGGGGGGAATCCAAGAATATTTTTTCTTGGATCACTCACAAACTCAGTCTTTTAAATTATATTTAAAAAATGTATTATGTCTGTAATAGTGCGGTGAGATATAATATACTTTTGCATGTCTTACAAAAACATACGAATATACAATAGACAAATATATATTATATATCCGAGACTGAATCATATGACTATTTTGCTATAATCAAATGGTAAATGTTTCTATTTCTAGATTCGCGTGATTTTGAATGAGTAGGCCTACACTGTAAAAAAAAATGAGTAAAATGCTTTACCAATACTGAGCAAAAAGGTAACTCGCCGTGAAATTGAGTAAAAAATATTACTCATGCAGTAGAGCCAAATGTTGCAGAAAAGAGTAACTTTTAGTCATCTATGTATCATTCTAGCTTCGAAGGAGTAAACAATTAATTACTCATTTTCTTGCGATTACCTTTTTACTAGCCTTGTTAAGCGTTAAAACAAATTTACTCCGTGGGAGTAAAGCATTAGTTACTCATTTCGTTGCGAGTTACTTTTTACTCTGTTAAGAGTAAAACAAAATTACTCGTTGGACTAAGCATAATATGTTTACTCATTTTCTTGCGCGTATCTTTTTACTAGCTCTGTTAAGCGTAAACAAAATTTACTCCGTTGGAAGTAAAGCATTAGTTTACTCATTTCTTCGCGAGTTACCTTTTTTTTACAGTGTTAGGCCACCCTTTAATTGACAAGAGCCACTAATAATGTAAGAATACCGGATAAATAGATTTTCACAATTTCTTTTCATTTGAATTTAATAAGCCTTTTTCATGACTGTCGCCCTTTTCACCGCTTTGGTAATATAAAAATCAAGGTATCCCCGAAGTTCCCATCGAATTGAATCAGAGCCATGAATTGACAAGAGTTTTATAAAAATATAACTCGGATATACACATAGAAATTTTTTACGTGGATGATGGCAGCGAATATTGATGATTTGGGCAAAATGCTCAGGGTTTCTGCCTCTAACTCATACGATTTGAATCAGCAATTCTTTTATATTGAAAGAAATATCAAAAAACAAAAACAAAAAACCCTTAGATAACAATAATCATAATGCGCGTTTTCATTTCACTTGGCGGCCGTTTTTAATTGTAGAGGGGTTGCACGGTTGGCACTCATTAGATTTGGATTCAGCACCCTTAAATTGACAAGAAACCGCCAAAACAACCTATGAAACAATACACATTTTCATTTTTAGACAGATGATTTTAGTGGTTTACAAAAATCATGTAGGATTTTGTGGCTGTTAATCATCACATTACGAATCAGCGCCTTCGAATTGGCAAGAAACCACCTAAACACCCTGAAATATACCCATAGAACACGCATTTTCAATTGGGCGTCCATTTTGGCGTCCATTTTGAATTTTAGCAATTTGCGTAAAATCTGTAGGGTTTCGCGGCTGGCACTCATTGAATTTGGAATCAGCACCCTCGAATTGATAAGAAACCACCAAAACAACCCCAGAATTCCCTTGGAATACTGATTTCCAGTTTTGGCGGGAATTTTGGCAGCCATTTTGAATTTTAGCGATTTGCCTAAAATATGTTGGGTTTCGCGGCTGGCACTCATTGAATTTGAAATCAGCATCTTCGAATTGATAAGAAACCACCAAAACAACCCCAAAATACCCTTGGAATACTGATTTCCAGTTTTGGCGGCCATTTTGTCAGCCATTTTGAATTTTAGCGATTTGCGTAAAATCTGCGAGGTTTCGCGGCTGGCACTCGTCGGATTTGGAATCAGCACCCTCAAATTGACAAGAAACCACCAAAACAACCTCAGAAATACCATTGGAATACTCATTTTCATATTTTGGCGGCCATTTTGGCGGCCATTTTGAATTTTCGCGATTTGTGAAAAATGCTCAAGGTTTCGCGTCTGGCACTCATCAGATTTGAAATCAGCACCCTCGAATTGACAAAGAACCATCAAAAAACATTGTATATATCAAAAAACAAGGTTCGAGTATTTTCCTATGGGGCCTAGCCTGGACTAATATGCCTGTGGCCCCAATGAACGCAGAATTGGGTCTATTCATCCCTTAATGTTTTTAGTGTAAGCTAAAGTACCGACTTATAACCGCACAAATATTAATTTTTTGAGAGCTTAAGAACAACACGTTTTCAAGCTGAAGACAGTTGACATGTTTTTGCACAATGAATTACTTTATACATGTATTTAAAAAGTACAGTAATGAAGTGATTTATATAATATCTTTATTTATAATTATTATTTTAATTTCAATTTTTTATTTTTTGCTGCAAATATGTATATTCAGGATAGTTTCGCCTTGAGTGAAGGTTTAATACACAAGTACATTAGTATTGTAGCGGATAATTTTCTCTTCATATTCAAGATTTTCTTGATGTGTAGAGGGTTTTTCTGTATTCATTGTAAGATGAGAATACTAAATTCTCAAATCAAATAATAGATTTGTATTTGAATGATAAGAAAAACGTATCATTGTATTCTAATTAAAATGTAAAAATCATGCATATTATGTGTAGCATTCCATTCGACTGTACCCTTAAAATCATTATGTTTGTTTAGTGAATATCTCCAAATATAATAAGTCTAGATCTGAAGAAAAAAAAAGAAATGTGAATTGTTTATCTGATTCCAGTTAATGTTTATACATTAGCATCGTAATAATTTGGTACCGAAATAGATTTTAAATTTGATAGAAAGGAAAGATGAATAGATCGTACATTATTATTGCCCCTTATCATCTAATTGTTTTTGTTAATTTGCTATGACTTCTCCTGAAATGAATATTTTAGACTATAGTTGTTGATGTACAATATTATCTTCAGATTAGAATGGAGTCAGAGGGATCATTATTATTCATGTAAATGATTTCATTCAAAATAGCTATAGATTATACTGTGGATGCTACCTCCTGGGCTTTTTAATTCATTGAGAAATGCTAAGTTTGGTAGTAATTATCATGTTTTGAACATAACTTGATATTTTTAGGAGTTTGAATACTTTTGCTTTTCATGCTTTAACAACATATTAAACATCCTTCATAATTATGATCGATTTGGAAATTTTCAAAAGATATGTTTTTTGTTTTTGTTTTGTTTGTTTGTTTATTGTTTGGTAGTGGTGTTTTTTTTATTTTTTTATTTATTTCTTAGTGCCAGTGTATGAATGATAGAGAAAATAAAGAACAGAAAAGTAGTCTGACACAATTGTCTCTAATAGACCGACAAGAAAGCAAATATATTGAACATAAACTGAATATAAACGACCACCAGAGAGGAATATCTAAAAGTCATGACTGTACTGAACAATCATCCTTCATCTGAAATCCATATATCAATGGAAAGCAAATGCATGATTATCAACAGCGCCAGCTCAGGTACTGAAATGGTCAAGAATGAAGAATCCTGAGAAATGAGCCAAACTTGAGATGTTATTTATTTAGTTATAAATAAATCAGAAACGAATACATACTTATATGCAAGATTATCGATACTCAAGGAATGTGACAATTATTATTATTATTTTTTTTTAATTTTTTTTTATTTTATTAATTTATTAATTAATTTATTTTATTTTTATTTATTTATTTATTATTATTTTTTTATTTTATTTTATTTATTTATTTATTTATTTATTTATTTATTTATTTTTATTTTTTATTTATTTATTTATTTATTTTTTATTTTATTTTATTTTTTTTTGGGGGGGGGAAAGGTACGTTGTTTACAGCAAACTATGGGGGTATTTATTGTAAAGTTGGAAAATGGAAAGAGGAGATTGTTGAGGGGAGGGAAGTGATTTGGGTGTGTGCAGGTGTAGGAATCATGAGCATTTTCAAATATTTATTTTTTTTTCTTTCTTTCCAACAAAGCTCAAATCCCCCGTCCGCCACACAACTACACGAATGCTTCTAATTGTCGACAACACTGTTTCACAAGTTTTATTTCCCGAAGGGGGTATTGGTTCCAACCATTTTTATTGACAAATATTGCTTGTTACATAGTCCGAGGTTGCATAGCGACCGAACAGGAAAAATTTAAGACAAGTAGTAAAACTGCCTCTCGTTTTTTCTTTCTTTCTTTTTTTTTTTTTTTTTTTTTTTTTTTTTGGTCAATTAAAGGGAAATGTGAGATAATTGCCTTCATAGTGCTTAATACCTATTAAAAAGAAAGGAAATAAATTTGCATGTTTTAGTCAAATGATTTTTTTTTTGTTGAAATATATATAAACGCTAAATTTAGAGGGATGTAGCCCTTAGCCCCCCTCCCCATCATTAGGCCTATATACATGTAGGCCAATGCTTCCGACAACACTCTTTTAGAATATTTGCCTCTAGCAGCAGTGGGTTATTGGTTCCCTGCATATGCATACTGCTTGGATTTTTTTTAAATGCAAGATCGCATGGCGACCGAGCGGACAATTTTGAGTTGGGCAAGTCATTATGAAGACAAAAGGGCATTTCTTAGTATCGAAAGTACCCCTTTTCAAAAAGTTATTGTCAATGGGACTTTCTTTTTAGTTTGAAAATGGCTCGTTTTAGTCTAGAAAAGGGGCACTCTAGGGTTTAAGAAAAAGTGGTGGCTCTGCGCCTCCCCCCTTCAGTTCCGTCGCCCCTGTGTAAAACTTTATTTATTGGACAATCTCATTCTTCTCGAGTCCTTTCTCTCAATTTTTTGTTTATTTGTATTTACTTGGTTTGTTTTTTTTATAGTTGAATTAGAAATTGATTCAGACTCTGCCCATTAAATACTGAACGCAGGCGATCCCATTAGGCGAAATGGTAGTAAGATCAGCTGGGGAACAGGGGGAGGCAGGAGAGGGCATTGTAGGAGGTGACTCGTGGTCTCCTCCTCTCCACATTCGCAAACTGGCCGTTCTTCGGTGTTGATGCCCCATTTGACCATTAGTGCCTTGCAACGGCTGACTGAAGCTAGTAAGCGATTTAAACAAAGCCAGAAAGGCCAAGGTTCCCGGAATCCTGGTGGAAGGGACTCTTTTGGACTTGTGTGGTGCAGACGCAAGGCGGGTTGACCAAAGGTCTAGCCTACGGTTGTGGGGGCTTTGGTTCAGGGGTACGATAGAATGAAGAAAACTGCCTAGATCTTAGGCGCTTTATTGTAGGCATGGCGTTGAAAAGTTGGACAATGATTTTAGGAGATGTCTGAAGTGGGAACGGTTACAGAAATTTATCCTACACGCCCTCATTGTTCGGGTATCGTCACTTGGTAAATTCAAGGAGCTCCTCATAAAAGAAATCAATATTTCCTTAAAAGAATTATATGTATTACTTTTGTTGGCTGAATTTTTCTGTTTTTTTTTTAAATATAAAAGTTGAGAATCATGTCTTAATCTCATAACCGATTTCTCTCTATGAGATAGTCATTTTAATTGTTTTCTTAGCTTATTAAATAATCCATAACTATATTTTAGATGTTAAGTTTTAATATTCTCACTCTTGTACATTTTATATTATATGCTACACCATCTTTTTCTCAGTCTATCTCTTTCCACCCACCACTCCCTACTCCTTCCCTCATTATCCATCTCTCTCTCTCTCTCTCTCCCCCCATCTCAATAAGGACGTGACTGCATACCATGTTTATCATGAGGTATATAGCAAAGTGTATTCACCAGGGAAATGCCACATTGCTTCATCTGCACACAAAATTAATGTTTTTCTTATTTGGAGCACTCCTCTTCATATTTTTTTCATCTCTTTCATAAACTTTGAAATTCGAAAATATTCTAAATGAGAAGAGTAAACCCGCTAACTCAGTTTCCTAAAGGTACATGTATGAAAATCAAATTGAGAATTTATGTACCTTTCTCATAAAATGAAATGGAAGCGCTGGCTGTTTTTAACGATGTCTACCATTCCATTACAACTTCTCGTTTGCGCCCACATCATGTTTAACGCGGTGCTTCCCAGCTATCAGTAATTACTAAAGCGTGTCTGAAGTCACGTAAGACGAGAGCTTTCTACCACAATATATCACTCACGAGATTGATTTAAGTTCTATACATGATATTGCAGAAGAGTAATATTAAAAAGGTTGAGTGGAAAGGCGTGTTGGACATATTGAAAACATTGGTATCGGGTAAAGCGTAACAATATTTGCACTCCGTATTCAAAGGGGCAATGGGGCAATATGCCCCTCGTTCTAAATTAATAAAGTGCTTTATTATTCACTAAGGAAATGATATCGAAATCGATACGCATCACGTTGCTCTTGAAAGACAGTATAATATAGTGGAAATTTCCCAAAATATTTATTTTGCGATGGCCTACTGTGAATGATCTTTATTAGGTATCCCCACCCCCCCAAAAAAAAAAACAACAAACAAACAAACAAACAACACACAAACAAGTGGCTTTACCCAATAGGAGGAGATAAAACTTCATAAAATCATATATGAAATTGAAATGCACACAAAGAAAAATAAATTACAAAAAATGCCTTCGGAATGATTAATGTATTTTTGGAGATCACGTCGGGAGATGAAAACAGAAACAACCCCTACCCCTTCACCGCCCGCCCCCCCAACAAAAAAAAAAAAAGGGAAGGAAAGAAAGGAAAAAAAATCAGTAGCTTCCGCGTCCATTATAATCCGCAAAAATTTTGAATTTCTGGCTTGATTATAATATTACAGCTCGTTTTTTTCCCCCGAAAGTTTTATTCTCACGAAAATGAAATATATATACGTTAATCCAAAAGTAAAATATATATATTGGCCCTAGATAGAAATTTTTTGGGGGGCACAAACAAGACATTCATTGAGGCAAAGCCGGAATTATTAAATTAAAATAACATAAGTTATCAAACAATAAATGAACATGAAATATGAGTTTCATTCTCATAAAGAAAGAAAGAAAAAAAAAAAAAAAAGAAGAAGAAAGAGAAACAATACTCATGTTATCTCGAAAATGAAATGAGGTTTGAACCCTAACACTATTCTGTTTCAGAAGATTTCAGACAACGAATTTTTTCTGAGAATTGAGACTTCAGAACAACAAACGTTCGACTATTGCTCAGGTTGGGCGAAATCTCACATTTTTTTTTCAAAGGAGTTGTTTCTATAGTAAAATTCGATGTAGAAACTGAAAATGACAATTATTATTTGCTGTACGATGACGTCTTACGTCGCTAAGTGCAAACCAAAAATGGCCGCCGAAATGGGTATTTTGCCCAATATCACACTTTTTATAGGTATAAACCACTTTATTACGCTTTTTAATGGATTTTGGCTGTCAGGGAACCCACATGATTAATCCAACATGAATCATCTTACCTAAGTGACTGTTAGGTGTAGTTTGGTAGTTAGTTTCAGTCATACTATCGACAAAAATCACCTCATATCAAAATCACTAAATAACACCTATAACATATACTAGGTACATTAGGTCATGATAAATTGTTCAGATTTGAAGCTTCATAGACCATACAAAATCCATAAAGACAACAAATACACCTGTTTATACCTATAAAGTGTGTGATGAATGGAAAAATACACTATTTCGGTTTTTTGCACTTTAGCGACGTCAGACATCATCGTACACAAAAATAATTGTCAATTTTTGATTCTACATCAAATTTGACTATAGAACAACTTGTTTGATATAACTTCTCAGAAAAAAGTAATTATTTGCCGAACCCTACTATTGCATCAAACTTTATTTCATTTTCGGACAAACCCCTGTTTAATTTTTCGACGAGTGCCTGTCATTCCTTGCTATTTTGTTCGCCAAGTCTACTCGCCATTATTTGAATAATCATAATAAACTGATGGATTCTTCACTAAAAAGTCCGCTTTTGTGTCCCGATGTTTACATGTCTACTTTCGTCTGTAAGGTGGGTATTAGGCAACACCAACCTGAAAAGTGAAATGGACACTTGTAAAATAAATCGAAGCACAATTCTATAGATATCGATTTGACCTGATGATCTTGACTTGTTTGTGATCGCTTGTCTTATTCGTCACACTGCTTGGATGTCGAGAAGGAGACGCAAGATCGTCCATCCATGTCAAGCTTGGCTGTCATCGATACGGTGATCGAAACATGGAGAGTAACAAACAGGAAGGAACTTCAGAAAGAAAAGATGAGGAGAGGAGAGAGAGAGAGGAAGAGAGAGAGAGAGAAGAGAGGGAGAGAGAGAGGGAAGAAGAAGAGAGAGAGAGAGAGAGAGAGAGAGAGAGAGAGGGAGAAATGAAAGAGAGAGAGAGAGACCATGGACACTACAGCTGCGTCCCAAAAAGAACTATACACTTTTGACAAGGCTACCAAATTAAAAATATTGATTCGTGGGGGAAAAGTTTAGATGTTATATAAAGCTCATATCCTCAACAGTCATTATGATAACAAAAATTCCGAAGGGCTATTCCACGGTTACTCACGTTACATTTGGAGACACTTGATCATACTTGGAGCTGTAACTCCAATTATTATTGATAGGAACTAAACACTTTTTTATCACAACAAAGTACAACAGTCTGACTATCCTTTGTATAATAACAAAACTTAAGAATTTTTATTATGCCTCCTGGCAAATCTTTAAAATGTGTCGGATTACTCACGTAACATGATTTGGACATGCATAAAATGAGAAGATCCACATAAGTGAAAAGTGTCCTCATACAAGGCTTTTACAAAAGTTGATAATATCCATTTCAAAAAGTATATTAGGGAGACAAACTTTGATATATTAAATTAAAAAAATAAAGAACCCTGGTTTTTTTACCAGCAGTGCAGATAAAGCGGTTTACTCACCGTAACGGTTACATCCACGTAACAATTTGTCCATTGTATGTCAAACAAACAATAAATTGTCATAATATTATTCAA
>CALNVZ010002100.1:68842243-68945775 GCA_940671915.1 Paracentrotus lividus | reverse complement strand
GCACTGTACATGATGAGACCTGGCAATAGGTACATGTTGTAGTTTCAGAATTGTGTCGATGTGCTGCCTGAACGAGGTAGAGAGGAAATACGATGGTTTCTTCACGCGTGACGCCCACTGCTCTCATCAGTGGTGACGCCTCGTACTGGGCCGGGGGCATTTCATCAAAGGACTTGTCGGACATTTTATCTGACAAATTTGCTCTTAGCCAATCAGATGCAAGCATTTCAGTAGCTTATAACAGTTTGTCGGATAAAACGTCCGACAAGTCCTTTGATGAAATGCCCCCCTGGTCGGCTGAGACGAGCGTTTCAAATGCTCGATTCAACTTTGGGCGTCACGCGTGAAGAAGCCATGATTATTATAATTACTATTTGTCGAAATTACCCATTCTCTACCCCTCCAACTCATTCAGGTGGCACGTCAATACTACAACCCCCACGTTGTGTTTGAGGTTCCAAACTCGGAAGAAATTCGTGTATTATGAACCTAGATAACAAATATGGAATAAATTGAAGGTATATAAAACATAATGTTCAGAAATAGTGCATCAAATTTTGATGCAGAAAGTTTTAGGTGGGGATCTGCTTTACGTGGATGTTTAGAAAAGTTTAGATAAGGCCTATTTAAAGTGATTACAAGAAAAACGAAAATAAAAAGAGAGAATTCTATCAAGAATTTAAAATTGTAAATAATGGCTCTTTTAGGTTGTCATTGGCACCCCGGGGTCCCGCTTCGAAAGGAGTCGGGGTTATGCATACAACGGTGATATTAGTTTTTTTTTTTTTACAGTAATACTAAAATAATATATAATAAATATATATATAAATATAATATATATATATTTTTTTTTTTAGCGATTTGGCAGATCACAAAACTGATCACATGGCATTCGAGTGGGAATTTGTTTTCGTTTGATAGGCCTAATATAGGTGTATAGGTCACTATTTACTATAAGTAATAAAAATGTAATGTTAAAGTAGTAACGAAGTCGCTAGTAAGAAAAAGTGTCTTGAAGATAACTAGGGCACCTTTTTTAATATTGAAAATAGGAAGGCCTACTGTAAGCTAGGAGCATGAACAAAATGAGGACACAGTGCCCCATTGCCTCAAGCTCCTCTGGCCTGCATAAGGAAATATATGATTGGATTGCAATGACCTTAAAAAAACTTTTGGGGAATTTTTGGATTAGACGGGCACATTTTTTTCGGTCTTCACCATATCCAAAACGGTCATTCACACAAGGGTAGGCCGTCACTCGGATCGGTCCCATCAAAATGAAAAAATAAAATAAAATATTGATGGGGCGGGGGGGGGTTGGGGCAAAATGCCTAAAAATTCCAAGATTAGCACATTTCTTCGGCCTTCGCCATCCAAAAGGTCATCACACAAATTTAATTAGGGTAGACCGTCACTCGGATCGGTCATCCATCAAAATGAAAAGAAGAAAATCTGATGGGGGGGGGCAAAAGGCCTAAAAATATCCAAGATTAGGCCCTTTTTATTCTTGTAAATTTTGGGATAGGGGGCGCACACCGCCCCCCTCCCTGGATCCTTGCCTGGATTTATGTTTATCATCCGCTAAATAAAAACTGTCTTGAAAAGACATACTATGTGACCTCACACTCAATGTTTACTTTTCAGTGTGAATGAATGCATGTGATATGGGCATAATGATTGTGTGTGCTAAATTGTGTGCACGAGAACAGTACCAGTGAGTGGGCCTGCGCCTACCAACTTACACCACACACCCCAATGCAAGGTGCCGACGTTTGAAAAATGACGATCCCGTGAGAGCTTTTCATGTGCTTTTTTCCCGATCGACCGACTACCAGAAATTGATTTCAGTTTGAGGTAAGTTCCAGTAACATAATCTGTCTTATAGTGTTGTTGTTGTTCATGGTTAGATCTGTGTGAATTGTGAACGAACACTAAATGAAACTGAAGAGTGAAGTTGAGAAAGTTCTTGCATGCTGTCCTCCGTTACCCTTCCTGCACCCCTTGGTAGGCCGTTTGACACCCCTACGCGTCGGGTGAGCTGTGCAGTCATTTATTGCGTCCATGGCCTGGTGCAGTTTTTTGTACATGTACGTGCCCTATAATATATGGAAGAGAACACCTGTTTATGGTGAAAACATTTATAGGACTGGCTTTTGTATAGCATGTAGATGTGCAGTGCCATGCCATATTGCTAACAATGTTCTTTTGGAAATACTTATAAACTGGATTTGAAAAGTCAATAAAATATGAAATCAAATTTTCGTTCGAAATCAAATTTTCGTTCGAAATCAAATTTCAGTGAACAAGTGTAGATCTAGACTACTAGAGCTATGTATTTTTAAAAGCTTATTTTGGCCTTTTTCCAGGTCTAACTTAAAGCTGGTGTTTAGTTTTGGTGCATCAATAAAACATCCATTTTGAAGTTTTAATTTGTTGTGAGATAAGATGAAAGATAATATATCATAGAGCAGATATCACATTAAAAATGGGATCTAAAAATGATTACAAATGTGCATATTATTACAGAAAAAATATCTTGTTTTAAAGCCTTGCCGGGGTCCTGGCATTTTGATGATTTTCTTTTTGACATATTATTTTTTTCTACTGGAATGGATGAGGAGAAAATATCAGGATAATATTTTTGTAGATAAAATTTCTGACCTAAATTAACTAAATCGATGAAATAATTTTCAAAAGGCCTATTACTGCCGGCCTGGAGAGGGCGCTGGTTTATGGTCAAACTCAAATGTTCACAAGAGATTTATTTAGAATTCCTTTATGTTTGATATTCATGTGTATGGGAGAGTTTGAACCTTGATCGCTACGGGCACTCCAATCGTCTAGTGGTTATGACGCTGGTCTAGCAATACAGAAGTCGTGGTTTCGAATCCTGCTTGGGCAACCTATGATTTTTTTTTCATAGCTGTCTGGCTCCAATTTACAACACAGCAGTCGCTTGTGTTTCTACCAACATGGTTTCTACCGTTGGCGACAAATGAATAAATTACTCATCTAATTGAGATTTAGTTTGTTAAGAAATTGATAAAACGGTCACCTTACTTCTTTTTTAGTGCTTGTTGGAATATTTCAAATGAGACCAATATAATTCATATTATTGAATCTTAACCCAAACCACATGTATATATAGCCCAGAATCTACTGTAGCACTAATGAACAAAATGATCGCAATTAATCTTTCAAAATATTTTCATTTGATTTTGTCTTTTAAACAGTTTACAGAAAGGAACCTATAATGTAACAAGCTTAGCTTTTAACTTTGGCTCCTTCATATTTCTCTCTTATAGTAATGTAATTCATTTTGTAATTTTGGCAATGTATTTTAATGGCATGACATATGATTTTTGTTGTTAATAATATTGTTTGATTGGAAATATGAAATAGACTAAAACTGAAACTGAAACTGGTATAAGGTCCAATGGCAGGAATTGCTCTTGAAATACCCTCATGGTCATATATAATGACAAAAAGCAATAGAATGTTTGGGCCAAACAGTTTTGTGTAGTCCCATACATGTCTTTCTGTGTTTAGTGCATGTGACTGGCGGTGGAATTGGGTTGATTTTTAAAAATCTTTTTGTTGATGTATTCACCTCTCAAAAAAACAGGGAAAAACAAGTTGCTTGTCTGACATAGTAACATCTTTAAACAGTCTGTTTGGATACCTTATTACTATGTCAAATTTAAAGGTTTGTGATTATAAAACTGGCCTATTGGCCATATAGCCTACAATTATCTTGAATTATCAAATAATTGAGCTTTTTCACTCTCCTTTTTGTTGTTGTTGTTAAACATATGAAAACAGATGACACCACTGCATGTATGTTTGGTTGTTGCATGCAGGTAGTCCAGCAACAGTAGTAATTAACTCCCTAGAGTGTTTGAATGACAGCCTTGAACAAACTCCTACATGTACATGTACATGGTAGAGTCACACTACCAAGTCCCAAACAATGATAATGTTTGCTGCTCCTCGGGCAAAGAGTGAAGCATCTCAAACATAAGCCATCAAAATGATTAATAGAGTGCATGTATTTGTTCTGAAAAGTCAGTGGCCACACTAAAAGTTGGGAGGGGGGGGGGGGCTGCAGCTCCCCGCTAAAGCCCCCCTCCCCCGCCCCATGATAGCAGCTATTTATCATCAAAGTAAACATTCTTGAAATCCAGGACATTAATGTTTGATGGAATGGATGGTTATTTCGAGAGTTTGGAAGGACATTTTTGTAATTTATCATTAACATCATTCCTTGATAAAGTTCGAGCTACATACCTAATTTAATTTTATTAAGTCCTCAAAATTCGAAAGTCCTTTGTGAAGGAAACGAATAAATATGTATTAGTCTAGACATAATGACCCAATAATTTCACTTAACGCTCATTATTGTTGTACAGGTATCTATGAAATAGTTTGATGATTGTGAAGTACCATTGTATGTGATTGTGTGGAGAGAAGGACAAGTAAATATAAGCACATGCTTGCTAACAATAAGCGCTCCTCAATTAGAAATGTATGCAGACAAGCAATGTGAGCCTCATAAGCATAATCTATTGGTCGGGAGTGTGCCTCTTTCTTTGGGCCATCTGTTTACTGTAATCACGTAATGGTGCTCTTGTAACCCCCTTTCTTCCAATTGTGCATTGCTGAAAGGCGCTATTGATCACCCGGTACCCTGCTTTTGTTGGCCACTTCTATCTATTGCTAGCAACAGATCGATTCCAGGGGGCTGGCTTGTAGCAATGAGATAGATAGGGGGTGGATGCAGCTTAGTTTCATGCGCAGACCGAGTTGGATCCTATGTCATACTGTTTCGTGTCAACAACGAATAGTGTTTCCATGGTATACCCTAACTAACCTAGATCATACATCCAAAAGGTAGCAGGTTATTGAAAATTCTTATTGATCAGCATATCTCCCTGCTCTGATCAGGGCAAAATGTCAAAGTATATGATCGGTCATTTTCGCAGTGGTTCGACAGAGAGCTTTAGATTTTGCAACGTAGCCCATGACACGGAATTTTCTCTCCCTTTACGCTGCGTTTTCCTCCTCATTCCGCGTCACAAATAATTAGCTTTAGATTTTATATGTTGAGACGTATCGCACAGTGCACGCAAGATTAAATTGCGCATAATAATAAAAAAGTGTTAATTATATTTTACATCATTAATTACACATGCATTCAAACTTGCTGCGACACCAATTTTGCAAAAACGTAAAATCGCCTGAAATCGTTTCTAAAATAATTGGTGATACAGGATGGACTTCCTTGCTCAGTAAGGAGGATATTCCCAAATCAGAAGAATCCGCATCATAGATTCTTGTTCTAAAACTTCCTAATTTTCATTCCGCGAGCCAGTACTAGAACTAAAAAAAATGTTGACTTCAAAATTATCAGCATCAAACAAATTGCCAAATTATGCTCTTGTATTAATTTAGAATTGACTTATTAAGAGAAGAGACCACTAGACATAGAAAGTTTGGAAAGAAGACTACAATTAATGCATATCATATTGTTCATGACTATTTATGAGCAATGTGAGCAACACTGCCTGTCTGTAAGGATGTGTGCTGCTCAATCCTTATGAACTCTAAATTTCAAGGACATCTGGGCAAAATAGGATAGAAAATCATTACCGGAATTATATCTGGAAATTGCTTTCAAATCCAGCAAATATATTTAGAGGTATTTGTATTGCATATGGAAAAAGGAAATAAAGAAAGGAAAAAAGAAACTGCATGAGACTGCGCCTCAGCTATTTACAGCTTTGCATAAGGAATGAGTATTTTGAATTTCAAATTGAAATTTCCCATCTCTCTGAGCTTTAAATTAAGGCAAAATAGAAAACCACCCCTGAATGTCTGCATCATTATCCTTTAAAAGGGACTTGTCCAAAGCTGGCAAGGACGAAAGAAATATTTCCAGAGTCTTTGGTATGGTATCTTTGTCTGTATACATGTACATGCTATCCTTCTTTTCTATTTCACAAGCATAAGAAAACTGTTAGAAAAAAACTTGTATTTATTAAAGTATGCTAGCATAGTATTGCAACCTCAACCCAAAACGTAGATCTTTTTTACAAATGCTGGAGCAATTGTCAGTGGACCAAATGTTGTGTCATCCATGAATTTCATGTATTTAGGAAAGCACAAATGATCATATTAAGTTTTTAAATCTCTAGCTTTGATATGTGCAAGCCTTAAACCCTTGGAAATGTCCTCTTTTGGACCAATGGATTCAGAGTCATATCTTACGACATATCTCAGACTCAATATTTTGGAAACCAGGCATGTTAATTTAATAAAATGTTCACCTGTGCCCATTAATTTTTTTAAATTTAATGCCTGAGCCCCCCATATTCAAATCCTGGATCTACTTGTACTCTCTGGACTAACTTGGGCTAATACTAATGGACTGTCTGCTCCAGTTGCGGACTTGTCATTAGCCCAAGAATTTGTTCTTGACTACGTACATGTAGCTTGCTCATTCTGTGTATCCTTCTAGAAGGCCTACAAAATCCTTGTAGATTGTTGTATTTTAGGTCCTCCTTTGTTGCATCAAAAGACCTTTGCTGTATAGGACAGTAAGCTGTTTGCTAAAAAAACATTTATGAAACAACAATTTGAGAGGATTCCATTTAGTTCTCCAAGAAGCAGGCTTTTTTTGTTGTAAAAAGTGCTAGATACAAATTGCTCTTTTTTTTTGTTGCTACAAAGTAGCCTGTGAAAATACAAAGAGGAAGAAAAACGGTGAGAAACTTAAATGCACCAGGTAAGGGATTTCTTAAAGTACTTGCTTGCTTTCCTTTCTAATTAACTTTACAATGAGACGCTCGGGGCAGTTTGCGTGAAAGTGGTACTTTCCAAATTTGAGCAATCTCACAAAATTGCCAGCATGGATCGTAGAGAGATCACTTAGTAGTTCTTGAGGGAGTATATGCCATCAAGTATATCCATCCTTTGGGATCCATGGTTTAGGTATTTGAGGTAATATCCCCTTTCTCTGTTCCGCAGAGACTAGAATGTTTCTCTTATTAAAGCAAAGCTTCTCTAATGGACTTGTTTCTCAAAACATTTGTCTTCTGCAGGGTGGACATGATCTTGGAAGTTGAATTTCTTTTTGCAGAGATTCAGGCTTTCCCAAAAGGATTTTATTTCTAACGTTACTGTTGGTCATGCTGTGTTAGCACTGCATGCTCAGTATCCAGTCTGTAATATATAGGCCTACATGTATGTATACCATTTCAGAATTATAACTATTTGAATAATCTATCAAGATCATTCATACAAAACAATTATGAGATTTAAAAATCAATATTACAAGTCAGATCCAATTGTGTGGATGAATCCACTGAATGTACACTGCTAGAGTATGCCAAAATTAACCAACATGTGTACATGTATGGTTTTAGAGGATTATATACAATTTTAATGTTTGTCAAAACCATTTCTGATCAATATTTGGTTGGTCATCTATCAAAATGAACACTGAGCAGCTCCTAATATTCTGTGATCTATATTTGTATTAGGGCAGGGAACTTAGTAACCCTATTAATACATTGAAGATAGTGTAATTGTTATGTTATGTAATCGTGATTACCGATGATAGGGATTGTAGTGCGTACTACTTTGCTACAGAGTGTTAATTGTTGCTAACACTACTTAATCAAATTTAATTACATATTACTTAGGCCCCTGTAACAACTAGGATAGTCATAACTGTCTGGATCTAAAATTGCAAATTTTGTAGATCATTTTGATGCATTGTGGTACATTTATCACAATAGCTCTTTAGCAATGAGGTAGGCTAAACTGTATGTTATGAGTACATATTCTGTTATTAAAAAAAATAAAAGAAAGAAAAAGGAAGAATTGAATTGAATTGAATTGAATATCTTTTATCATACTTTCTAACCGGATTCCACAAAAACGATATCAGACGTACTTAGGTTGGAATATTCGGCCTTGGCTAGTGACTCAGATAGAAGAAAGATGATTGTCTAATGGCCAGATCCTTTCGTTATATCTGTCTTTCATGTGAATGTACATTTCCTATATTCTTACATGTATAAAAATGGATACAAAGTACTTTTAAAGCCAACTTGAGTTGATTAGATCTTAAAAGTAAATTAAAAATTACATCATACTGAAAATATATCTATCAAAATTATACCCCAAAGTTTTTTTTAAAGTTATGAATAACCCAGATAAACCTTAGTTCTGATTTTCAGATTTAAATGGGGAAAAAACAGTCTCAAAATGATTGGTAAAGGTTGATATTTAAAAGTCCTTTTCACTTGTGTGACTATATTATGAAACATAACCCCACATGTTTTAGTGTGTCCTGTGACAGGATTAAATTAGACCTAATTAGCACTAAATGATTCAAGAGTTTTTCGTCGCAGTCGTGGTCTCATTAATGAGCTTTCGGGAACAGTACGGTAGGTAACAAGACGGTGGGTTTAATCGACCGTACTCTCTTCGCAGTCGCACTACCGTCGTGACTTGTAAGCGCTTTCGCAGTCTGCGAAGACGACGGTGAATAGCATTTCTGTGTATCTCCTCTGTATTTCTTCTTCTTTAAACCAATTCCTATGTATTTCTTTGTTTTGTCTTTCTGTTACCTTCTTTTCTATCATTTTAATGTATTACTTTGTGTTGTCTTTCTTTCCTCTTCTCTCCTATAAATTCTTATGTATTTCATTGTTTTATTCTTCTTTCCTCTTCTCTCCTATAAATTCTTATGTAGTTCTTTGTTTTATCCTTCTTTCCTCTTCTCTCCTATGAATTCTTATGTATTTCTTTGTTTTATATTTCTTTCCTCTTCTCTCCTATAAATTCTTATGTATTTCTTTGGTTTATCCTTCTTTTCTTTTCTCTCCTATGAATTATTATGTATTTCTTTGTTTTATCCCTCTTTCCTCTTCTCTCCTATAAATTCTTATGTAGTTCTTTGTTTTATCCTTCTTTCCTCTTCTCTCCTATGAATTCTTATGTATTTCTTTGTTTTATCCTTCTTTCCTCTTCTCTCCTATGAATTCTTATGTATTTCTTTGTTTCATCCTTCTTTCTTTTTCTCTCCTAAAAATTCGTATGTATTTCTTTGTTTTATCCTTCTTTCCTCTTCTCTCCTATAAATTCTTATTTATTTCTTTGTTTTACCCTTCTTTCCTCTTCTCTCCTATAAATTCTTATGTATATCTTTGTTTTATCCTTCTTTCCTCTTTTCTCCTATTAATTCTTATGTGTTTCGTTGTTTTATCCTTCTTTCCTCTTCTCTCCTATGAATTCTTATGTATTTCTTTGTTTTATCCTTCTTTTCTTTTCTCTCCTATAAATTCTTATGTATTTCTTTGTTTTATCCTTCTTTCTTCTTCTCTCCTATGAATTCTTATGTATTTCTTTGTTTTATCCTTCTTTCCTCTTCTCTCCTATAAATTCTTATGTATATCTTTGTTTTATTCTTCTTTCCTCTTCTCTCCTATCAATTCTTATGTATTTCTTTGTTTTATCCTTCTTTCATCTTCTCTCCTATGAATTCTTATGTATTTCTTTGTTTTATCCTTCTTTTCTTTTCTCTCCTATAAATTTTTATGTATTTCTTGGTTTTATCCTTCTTTCTTCTTCTCTCCTATGAATTCTTATGTATTTCTTTGTTTTATCCTTCTTTCTTCTTCTCTCCTATAAATTCTTATGTATTTCTTTGTTTTATCCTTCTTTCCTCTACTCTCCTATGAATTCTTATGTATTTCTTTGTTTTATCCTTCTTTTCTCTTCTCTTTAATCATTTCTTATGTTTTTCTTTGTTTTGTTCTTTAACTTTCATTTCTATTAAACATTTCTTCCTTCCATT
Organism: Paracentrotus lividus; assembly: GCA_940671915.1. Classification (NCBI taxonomy): domain Eukaryota; kingdom Metazoa; phylum Echinodermata; class Echinoidea; order Camarodonta; family Echinidae; genus Paracentrotus; species Paracentrotus lividus. Next base: position 68,935,910 of record CALNVZ010002100.1, on the reverse strand, counting down.
TGCGTTTATCATTGAAATGTATTTCTTTGATTTTGTGTACACAAAACATACCAAGACTTCGCCTACCGTAGTCATTCTACACCGTACGCTAAATCGCTCGACTACCGTCCTGTTTGGGAAGAAGACGGTAGCAAAAAGGAAGTTGCGCATGCGCAGTTCGATTTTTGCTCTGGAGAGCTACCGTAGTCATGCTACCGTACTGCTCCGAAAGCCGCTTAATGTTCTAGTTAGGGTGGTGAAACTCTCATTTCCACATTAAAATCTGCATCATTGATAGACAGACATAATTAAGACTGGATACTTATGTAGGCCTACATCAGCCTAAGTTTTCAAATGATCGCACTATTTTTAATCCAGCAAACTAGCTTTATTAGTGCTATCTGAGGTCATAATAGGGATGTAATTAGCTGGCTATTTCATGAAGAAGCTAACTATTTCGCAGTTGAAAAAGACACACTTAGGTTTTCTCAAACTTTTTGATTGGGACAATTTATTCATGAAATTAGATCATGATGCAAAAGAGTATACTCTTCAAAAGTCAGCCTTTAAAGTGTGCACACTCCATAGCTGTTGCTGTGTCATGATTGAGACTCGCTCCATTTGGGTTAAAAGAAACAAGAATTTCTTGAATCTCAAGCTCTTCTTGAGGAGGGCTTAGGAGGGCTGATCAGGATATAGATGGATAATCGAGCAAACTTGGGCTAACAGAGAACCTATGATGTACTTTTTTTTATAAGTTTGACAAACTTGACGTATATTTTATAACTATTTGTTATAGTTTCAAAATCATCTTGAAAACCTGGTAGAGGAGGGAAAATAATTCACTTGGTCTCAGCTTGCTTTCTCCATGACACTAAACACACTCATATTTCACCAACTAAATTGGGATGCAAATAATTGACCATGTCTAAATCCTATGTTTACCTAGCCAAGGAACCAGTAGCATAACATGATGAGGAGAATGACAGTCAATATTTGCTCAGAGACTAAAGTGCATACACACTAGTTCATCCCCATCTCAAGGGAAACTATCTGCACTTTCTTGTCAAGATCTTATTTTTTAAAAGCAGCATAAAGATTTTCATCTTCAATAAGAGGCATGATATTTTTGGTCAAAGTTAAAAGTTTATGTCTAAGTCCTGTGATATAGGTTTATATGTAGTTTACTATGAAGAGTGCAAGAAATGCAAATTATCATTATTGTTATTATTATTATTATTGCTGGAATAAAGTTGTGGAAAATAATTGAAATTAGCATCTTAACGCATAGTATGGAACCAAAAGAAAGTTTTTAAAAACATACATCTACATGTAGGTCCCCTATTTTGTTTATTGCAGAATGTATTTTGCTGCACATGACATAAATATGTCCTAGTTTATTATGGCACAGTACTTCCAAATGGACATTGCCAGTCATTGTAAGTGTTTTGACCACAATGATCCTTTGTGAGCATAAAGGTGGTCAAGAATTTTAACATTGTTCGTTTCAAAGTAAGATGGTAGTCAGTAGCTATTAGTCATGATCCTAAGATAGACAAAGATTCACCGCAGTGTATTCTGTATAATTTATATTCAAGTATTATAAACCCCTACCAAACAAAGTTTGAAGGGTGGTCGGTCAGGTGGTTGGGTGGTCTGCTGCAACAGTGGCGGATCCAGGAGGGTGCGCAGGGGACACGCACACCCTCTATAGTTTCTTCAAAAACTTTTGTGTCCATGCCAAAGCACACCCAAAAAGGGTGGCGATATCTCTTTTGCAAACTGTTGTTTGATTTTATAAAAAATGAGAGATTTATTAGATATGACAGTAAAAGAAAAGTTGTGTGCTGCCATACCAGCGCTTTTCAGTATTAATTAGCTGTTAATTGCCCATTCCCTATTTCCAATTCAAAATATGTAATTGTGTAACAGTATCAATATCATGACATAACTTTTTCCAATCTGAACAAAGAGTACTACTACTAGCAAAAAGTATGGAACGAAAATAAGTTGAAATATCTTTCTGTTAATACTGCCATCTTGTGGTATCAATTCTATAAGTGTTATGAGACGGCCAGTCTAGCTCTTTGCTACGCCAGTTTACACCTCCATTCATATACGAGTGTCTTGGACCTGCAGCTCTAATTAGAATTCAAGGCACACCTTCCTTGTATCCTCCAGTAGATGTGTTCTCACTCATATACCGTGTTTACACTGTGACTCTCCTCTTGTGTTGATTGCTAAGGAAGGGTTCAACACCACAAAAAGTGATTGTGTTTATACAGAGCAAAAAAGGCGAGTTCAATACGGCTCACAGATCACATGACCGGAAGTAGAGAGACATCATTAATATGTGTTGTGGTGCATAGCCGAATTCCACCACTGACCTCACAGTCATTGAGTTCGACACAGCTTTCTATTTACACACAGAGAAATTGCCGCTTTGAAACCGCCTCCTGGATCAAAACCTAGGATTCTGGCAGAGCAAAAAAGAAGTGTCGAACTCAGGTCGCAGATCACACTGATCCTGTTTACACAGCATAAAATTGCAGTTTCGAACACGATTGCTGTGTCGAACCCCCGAGCCAAGTCACAGTGTAAACACTGTATTAGGTAGGATTTAGAAGATGTAAAGAGGTTCAATGCCCTGGTTTTCAAGTGCATGTTTAAGATTCAGAGGATTGAAGAGATAAACAAAATTATTTCAGAAATTGGCCGGAACTGGTCGTTTTTACGGCTGGCTCTGACTTTAAGTTGCACCTGATAAAAACTGATCAGCACTCAACCAAAGTAGCAAATTTTTTATGCAAGTTTGTTTTGGAGAAAGCTGTATGTTATTCCCATGATGAACTTGATAAATATGTCTTGAATTAATGATCAGGGTAATCTCCCTCGTCTGACTTCATTGGGAAGGGGGGGGGGATGGGAAGTGAAGATGTACCTGGAGCGACAGACAATGTCTTAGTTCCTTCAAGTATGACCATCTCCAACCAGCTCATGTGTGACATTTCCTCTTGAGAGTCACTCTTAAGAGGTTTGTAGAAACTGAATTTATGTTTTAATCTGGCTAAAGTATGTGCAGTCCTAGATACTTCTAAAATATTGGACATACATGTTTGAGTGAATGTCCTTGAATAAATCAAGAGTTAAATTTCACATGGTCTGCTTGGATTTAGCACGTTCATTTCCTCTTCAAAGTTTCGCTCCTTGTAAAGAACCATGGAAGTATCTTCCTCTCATGATATAACCGATTAATCTTAAAGACGATCATTAAGGCTGCATTGTTGGATAATATCCATTTTTAAAGTACTGTAAACCATCTGGATTTCATCAGAAATGATGAACGACTCTCCAAAGCATTATTGGGAATAGATGATGAGTGAGGGGATTGGATTGTGAAGGCATTATGGTTGTAGAATATGACTCACCTTACCGCTGAAACACCCCAAGCGTAATCAAGAGAAACTTGTGGAGGAGCAGAGGGAAGAAGTGAAGCGTAAAGACACGATGGAGGGGGAAGGAAGAATCCCTGTTGTGTCTGGCTTGCCAAGAAATGCTCCTAATTGTCAAGGTCGCCCTACGAATAATTTATTAAAAATCATGGATTCCTCTTTTGAATAGAAATGGCTAACCTGCTGAGATGCATGGAGAAGGAATCGGGGGTTGAGGTGAAGAAAGCAACAAATTTCTGCTTCTTGATTTGCTAGTAACCTGATAAATTTGTTTTCTGGGGTGAAAAGCTTTGTCCTTATTTAATCTGTTAGAATGGTAAAAAATCTGATTACTGACGCATTAGGAAAGGGGTGTCTATGAGCTAGTGGAGCATACATTATACAGTAATTGCTGGCTACTTCTTAAAACACGGTCACTTCACTTGAGAACTTCTTGTCTACACGTTTTTAATAATGTGAATGAAAAGTGTCTTCTCTTTGTGTAGCGTGTTCTTGTAACATTAACTCCCAAAAATTGCAAATTGCATGCTTATTGCTCTTATAAGTATTCATCTTTTGCATAAATATGGTAAGACGGTAAAATAAATGTATACTTGATACAAGTAAAACTAGAATAGTTGAATATGACAATAATTTTGTAGAGGTTGACTTATCTTACATCAGTCCAGTCTCCCAATATATCCGGTAGTTCTTTCCACTATTTGTCTACAAAGTAATGTTTAGAAAAAATTGAATGCTGCAGAAGATTTCCCAAATGTTTCTGAATAGGACAGAGGTATAACAAAGTGATATATTAATTGGCAGATGATTCCCAGCTTATTGGCTGCTCTACGTAGAGTGTTTATTTTACTGGATTAGATATATTTTCAAGTGTCGTCTCAGTCAACTCGATCTCTTGAAATATGTCTTCCAAAGACGGTGAATGATGCTGATTGATGAAATTAACCTAAATTTTGTAAGTGAGCGAACTCTCAACCTGTAAGAAGTATGATATTTGAGTAAGACTGAAATGTATGAAGTTAGAAGCAATCGCACAAGGAGGAAAATCATCTGTTATGAATTGAACATGCTCAGACGATAGATATTATCAAGTGATACAATCTTTCTCTAGAATCAAAATTGATCACTGCTATCCTGAGGTTATATTCAATTTACAGTTGGTGAGGTTGTGGGGGGGGGGGGAGGGAGGCACTGGCGTAGAGCGGGACACACTTTATTTTGTTACTGGGGATGATGAATAGATCATCCCCCTAGTAACAGAAGAAATTAATGCGTATCTAAGCTCGTTCGTGGGGGAGAGGTGGTAAAGAAATCATAAACAAAGTCGTTTTTTGAGCTAAATAATTTAATAGAATGAATGAAGTCTGGAATGGTACTGTCAATCTGTATGGACCACACAGTCATGTTATGAAGAACCAATTGTTTATGTGATTTAGATAGGGGTTGACATGACAAGCCTTCTATGGAATGCTAAAGCAGATTAGTTATTTTAGGTTATCTTTTGATAACAACTGCCTATCATAGAGTGTGACATAATGGCAGCTCCTTTAAAGGTTCCCTTTCCATTTTACAGGCATAAACTATCACATCCTCAGAAAATTTAATAGAAATTAAGAATCGAGTACAATCCTTGGAAAATGAGGAAAATTGTATTTTATAAGGTCATCATGAGCCCCTGACAGACTTATTCACAAGTTAAAGCTGGTGTATAGTTTTGAGAGAAGGGAAAAATTTAATTTGGATTCACAGTTAGATGATATGAAAGATTGAATCCTATAACTATAATAAAGAAAATTGTATTACTTGAAATCTCGTTTTTGTGTCTTTATTTCACAATATAATTATAAAAGTGGAAAGTCGGGGACCCTACACCAACTCAGCGTTCACGTGGAAAACTAATGGGGATTGTTATTTCTCTAAATTCCAAATTAGAACTATGTGAAAATAATTATGTAGTGTAATAGTAGTGTAGAGCTTGGATTTAATGAATATTAACAAATGATAAAATCATTATGATCTTACATAGACCTGGTATATTGTACATTTCACACAGATAATATTTCAATAGGTTTCCATAGAGCTTCTGAGAAGCAATGCATGATCAAACTGCTCTGCATCTCAATGAGAATGAGTAAAAAATGTGTAAAGCTGGGATGCAATGATGATAATAATATAAATGATAAATATTATGGTCTAATATTGCACATTTTGGTCTTACATTGCACATTTAACATAGTTAACGACGTGGTAAGTATCCACAGAGATTCGGTGAAGCAATGCACAATCAAGTGAGGATAACATTAATATTGACACCCTACAATCTGCTGTGCATTCTTAATGAGAATGTGTGAAATAGCGAGTGATAATTGCCAATATCCAGGCGCGCTGAAATCAAAACATCGCGGGATAGTAGTGTCTCTCGTGCTCTTAAAATGTATATCAAACATTAGATAGTGCATAATCAGAATTTTTCTTCCGCAGTTGAAATTCATACAACCAAAAAGCCTGATATTTTCTGAGATTGTTTTGTGATTTTCTAATCTGAAATAAACCCCTTTACGATTAGAAGTTGTAAAAGAGACAAGAGAGAGAGAGAGAGAGAGATGGCCAGAAAACAGACATAATGCATGTTTTCTGTTTTTAAACGTGAAAGCAAAATTTCTAAAATTGTTTTCAGAAAAATATTTTGCTTGTTAAAAAATTGAAGCGTGCCATCAATTTGTGTGTTGATGATCCATTTATACTGTGTTGTTCATACATAATATTATTTTCATCCTGTGCTTCATGAATTTATGCATGCGTATAGCCCAGAGGAACAGATTCTTCAAATCCTGTGTTTGGGGGCAGCTTGCAAGTAGTTTGTGTTATTGGTACATCACAATTGGAGCAAGAAACGGAGCAGTTTGTCACGATAATGGATTGGAAGTGTGTGTTGAGAGAACTAATTTCCTGCTTTTCCATTATGACTTTATTCCAGTCTTATGGCTAAATGTCTGACGGGAAGTGAAGTGTTCCCTCTTACAACAGCTCTCAGCATGTGAAGATGAATTACAAACAAGTGTTTCACTATTGTTCACAATTACAGGGTGCAGTTTTTATAACAAGTTTCGTAAACTCAATATGTGGTTATGTTCTGAAATGTATTTATAGTAGTCAGCTGATTGCTCTTGACTATGAAATTCTATGCTATTTACGTACTCTTAAAGGGATTTGGTAACTTTCAAAAACAAGAGCAATCAGATCAAATGTAATAAAATTATATTGTTCCAACAGTAAAAACAAACTACTGAAAGTTTCAGATCAAGTGGAAGTCATTTACTACCTTAAAACAGTGTAACAAACAATGCCAAGCATACATCCGAACACCAGTACCGGCCTAGCTCACCAGGCCGCTAGAGACGGATACTATACAACAGGAAATAGGTGTATTTTGTGCTATGTGCAAAAGCACATGGTTTTATAAACCATCCGGTATTGGTTTATAAAATTTGAGTATGAAATCATTGATATCTCGAAGGTAAAGCAAGCAATTAGCGTGCAATTTTAGAGAGATACCAGACTGACCTAAGTGTTTATAATTATGTTGGCAAAATACGCTAAATCGAATAAAATGGATTTGAATATCATTCCATGTTACAGCATCCCTTTAATGCTGCGGTCACAACTCGCTGTACCTTCGACGTACAACTCCCTACGATGGATTTCGTAGAAAATTTGTGCAGGCATGTTTCATGTACGACGTGCAGGATGTTTTTGCAATACCCTTACTACAGAAACGCAGGAATCGCAGAACTTGACCCAGGACCTGTGCATGCAATGTGCAATATTCAACGTAGGCTACGTTGCATGCACGTGCCCCGTAGGCTACGGCGAGTTGTGACCGCCGCATAAGTATAGATCAAAACTAATGAACAATGTATTAATTGGTCTGCAGGAGAGAGGAGGAGAGGCTTCTATGACTCTGCCCCCGTTATTGCAGGGAATTGTATTTACTGGTTATTGTAACATTTCGTTTGCTACTAGTTTTTTAATAGATGCACATATTCCAACCTTCACATTCTCCTTGGTACACATTTCACACCCGTATGCAGAGAAGAAATATCACTAAAATGCCTTTCTTTTTAGATAACCTACATGTATTATGTTGGCATTTCAAGACTCTTTACTGTAAACGTGGATGTGTTGTGCATTTTTAAATTCTCCTAATGCAGCTGTCAACTTGAGAATAATGGTTGCGTTAAATTTCTGCGTATTTATATTTTTATGTTGCACAGCATGAAATATGCAAAAATTACCATGAACCGTGAATATTTCCACTTTTACAGTACTCTGTTACTTTACGACTATTAAAGGGGACCAATACCCAAGGAAATAATCATTTTTATATGAAAGAGCACAAGCAGAGGAGCAAGTTAAACAAGATGAATCCTCGACCGCGCACGGTCGAAATTTATGCGTCCGCCATTGCCAGATCAGAAATATACAGCACATTCATCTATTGATTTTCCTTTATACAAAGACATCTTTGACCTTGACCTTTGACCTTGTGACCCCAAACTTTATTAGATCATAGTCCCTATTAAATTTTTGACCTGCACACTCCAAAATATACATTTATATAGATCATCTTCATATGGCGATAACTAACACAATACATGAAATTTCACAATTTGACCTCTGTGACCCTTGACCTTTGACCTACATACTCCAAAATCTAATCAGATCATCTTCCTATGGTGATACATACCATCTTCAAGTTTGAAGTTGATATCTCAAGTGGTTCTTGAGATAACGCGATAACGAGCTTAATACATGGAATTTCACAATTTGACCTCTGTGACCCGTGACCTTTGACCTACATACTCCAAAATCTAATCAGATCATCTTCCTATGGTAATAAATACTATCCCTGAGTTTGAAGTTGATATCTCAAGTGGTTCTTGAGATATCGCGATAACGAACAAACGGGACGGACGGACGGACGGACGGACAACCCGAAAACATGATGCCTCCGGCACCACCTTCGGTGGCGGAGGCATAAAAAAGTTTCATCAAAATCGGTTATAAAATAAGAAAGTTATGGAAGTTTGAAAAGTCTCGTTTTACCTTCTATGGGGATCCTCAAACTGGCAACATCGGCTTCAAAATGGCCGATTTTATGGACAACTCTCCATTCGTTTTGTACACATATTTTCAGATTTTCCCCATTTTCTTTCAAAATATGTCTTATTTACTTCTGAGCTGAAAATATGCAATGGAAAAATATATTTCACACAACATATGTTGAGCTCAGAAGGAGGTAAGACATATTTTGAAAGAAAATGGGGAAAATCTGAAAATTTGTGTACAAAACCAATGGAGAGTTGTCCATAAAATCGGCCATTTTGAAGCTGATGTTGCCAGTTTGAGGATCCCCATAGAAGGTAAAACGAGACTTTTTAAACTTCCATAACTCTCTTATTTTATAACCGATTTTGATGAAACTTTTTCTAAATTGCTCCTCTCATTATGCTCTTTCCTATGAAAGTGATTATGTCCTTTGGTATTGGTTTCCTTTAAGAAAATTGGAACAGAGGTGTCATTTGAGGTGTCGTACAGAGGGATATTAGGATGATAGGCAATTACTCTACTTTAGTGTTCTACTTGGTGGGGCCCTTCAAGGAACCTGACTCAAAATGTTATAAAGAAGTCAAAAGCCACTGTATGTTAACTGTGTCTTGGAATGAATGTGGCCCATATGCAAAGCTGACAGGCTGTTTCAACAGCATCGTGATTATCCCCGATGTGATTTATGTTCTCATTATAGAGACACACATGAGCCTACTATCTCCAATATCTCAAGCTCTACAGAAGTGCAATTAATTAATGCCAGAATTACTAGCACTGCTGAGTAGCCTGGTCTCGAGTATTTACCATTACGTTAAGTGCCATGATCAAGAACTTGTGCCATTTTCTTGTTCCAGCATTAAATCATTTGCGTGTCGAGAGAGAGAATGGGGGGGGGCGGGGGGGGGGGGAGGTTTTTGATGTATGTAAATGAAAATTTACTATGAACATTAGTGAAAAGGGCGGCTGGTACAGAGCAGTTTGTTTTAGCCTCTGGCAGCTAGATATTTTTCAAAAATAAAGTTAATGGATTGACGGTACTTTACACATGTATTTAGTACACTGTTGTTAAAAGTGATTTTGAACTAAACTTTTGAAATACAGTTTGCTTCTTGAATGGTACTTTTTCAATACGGTTATAAATTATGCTCAATATTATTTAAAAAAATGAAGTTCAAGTGCAGTAGCTGAAATAACTATCTTTGCAACTTATCAGGTACCCATGCATCTTCATGGAGAGTGACAAATGTTATTTAAATAGTGCCAGACAGAGATTTGAACCCTCACCATCCTTATTGTAGATTAAGTGAGTGAACCACTACACCATGTTGCCTCCTCATAACACAACATGGTGGCAGCAGAGGGATTGATAGGGAGTAGAAAAGGTGTTGGCTAGGCTTGGATTGGAACCCTCAAACTCAGGATTGGATGTCAAATGAATGAACCACTACACCATGTCAATTCCTCGTGACAACATGTAGCAGCAGTGGGATCGGAAGGGTGGAGGAGGGGTGTTGGTGCCTGGCTGAGATTGGAACCCTTAACCTCTGGATTGGAGGTCAAGTGAATGACCCACTACACAATGTCTTTTTCTCATAACACAATATGGTGGCAGCGGTGGGATCGAAATGGAATAGAAAGGGTGTTGGTGCCTGGCAAGGATTGGAACCATCAACCTTTGGATTGGAATGTCAAGTGAATGAACCACTACACCATGTCACTTCCTCATAACACAACATGGTTGCAGCGATCGGATCGAAATGGAGTAAAAAGGGTGTTGGTGCCTGGCTGGGATTGCAACCCTCAACCTCTGTATTGGAAGTCTAATGAATGAACCACTACACCATGTCACTTCCTCATAACACAACATGGTGGCGGCTATGGGATCGAAATGGAATAAAAAGGGTGTTGGCTCGGCTTGGATTGGAACCCTCAAACTCAGGATTGGATGTCAAATGAATGAACCACTACACCATGTCAATTCCTCATGACAACATGTAGCAGCAATGGGATCGGAAGGGTGGAGGAGGGGTGTTGGTGCCTGGCTGAGATTGGAACCCTTAACCTCTGAATTTGAGGTCAAGAGAATGAACCACTACACAATGTCTTTTTCTCATAACACAACATGGTGCAGCGGTGGGATTGAAATGGAGTAGAAAGGGTATTGGTGCCTAGCTGGGATTGCAACCCTCAACCGCTGTATTGGAAGTCTAATGAATGAACCACTACACCATGTCACTTCCTCATAACACAACATGGTTGCAGCGATGGGATCGAAAGGGAATAGAAAGGGTATTGGTGCCTGGCAAGGATTGGAACCATCGACCTTTGGATTGGAATGTCAAGTGAACAAACCACTGTACCATGTCACTGCCTTATAACACAACATAGTGGCACTGGTGGGATTATAGGGAGTAGAGATGGTGTTAGTGACAGGCTTGGATTTGAACCCTAAACCTCAGTGAATGAACTAATGTACCACACGATTTCAATAAGTTGATTCTGTGCTCAAATATTTGTAACTCTCGCCTCGGTTGTCTCACTTCTCAGACTATGGAAGTGTAATGACATGTTGTCATGGTTGGTGGTTCTGAATAATCTAGCATCATCACTTCATCACACATGATCACATCGAAACCTGTCTGTGTGTGCTGGAGTCTAGTCCATTGCTGGACCACATTCAGGTTCAACCTCATGCACAGGCTTTTTTGTTTAGAACCAGTAAAAGGGACGATGGACAATTATGATTTCAAGACCAGTGTATTCTATCATGACTATAGACTCATAGGTACATTATAACTTGCATTGTATGGGAATTAGAGATAGCAAGCATGATTTGAATAAAATTTCATGATTAGAATCACAATTTTGAACACGTATAAGAGTTTCCTATGGAAGTCTTGCTTCTAAGAGTTCTTGATAGAGGAGAATGTATGAAGATTGATAGACCCCAAACCGATTGGATGAAAGGTGACGACAGGGATCTTTGAATGCCTCATTAAGTGATGAATTATACCTACACCTTAACCTGAATGTTCTCTCTTTCTTCATTGCCCTAATCCTCTTTCTCTCTATCACCTTTCCTTCTTTCTGTATGTCTGTCGAAGTTCATGGCTGATGAAAGTGCAAAGCATCACACCCTTCCATAGACTCGTTTACCATTCTCACTGAATTGCTTTAACACCTTCTTACATGTACATTTATAAGCAAAATGTCCCTGCTATTTCTGATTGAGTAAATCACCCTGACAATATCAGATATTTTAGCAGTTAAAACTACGGGATAAATCTCTGAAAAAGAGCTATGTGCCAGCTCATGCTTGAGGTTCTTTGTGAAGGATGAGAATAGGTTTTCAAGAACATGGACATAAAAAAAAATTTAAGGGGTTTCAATTTTTGTTTGATGCACCACCATTATTGCGTGAGATGATATCAAATGTTAAGGATTAATGCATAATGTTGAAGAAAAAAAATACTGCATGATGATTTATTAAGTAAGGTTTGAATCATCTGAGGCCATGTTCATTCCTTAAGTGTTTACAGGAATATCCTCAATTACTGCTCATCTATACAAGTCTATTTTCAGATGTGTAGGGTAATTGTGCAATATTATGAGGAAATTGGCACTTTTGCTTCATACTCAAACAAATCAGGTCTTTCCTTGATAAATAACACATGCCTGAATACACATTAGCTTCATATACAAGAATATGATATATTTTGTGTACAGTGAAAAAGATTTACTACTAAATTATGTATTTCAAACTTTTTTGACAAATTTTATAGATTATCTACATGTATACTGTTAGAGATCTTCACTGCTGTAAAAGTGAAAATTTTTGTGCTGATCCTTAAAACATGAATCGTGCATTATAAATTTGAGTAGTGCAGCTTCCCACTTCATTGGGTGAATCTTTTGCATGTTTTTATTTTTATGTCGCACATGATGAGCACAACTTGAAGTGAAACTAGTGTTCTGGTCATGACATTGAAGTGTGGAAGACACTGTCTAAAAGTGATTTTGAGAGGTTGATAACATTTCACCTAAGCATTATTTTGTGCTGTGAGGATTAACCCAGTTCAGCTGCAAGTCACATGCACTCACACAAAAAGGCATGTATTGGGCAACACTAAATGTTCGGGACCCAAACATGTTAGCTGTGTGGTATATTTTGGATCATATTATGACTATTACGGCATTTGAAGAGCAATCTTTTCTAGTGGAGGTTTTTAATTTGATATTCTTCCCAAATATCATGAAAATAACAGGAAAGTTCACAATAATTTTCTTCATCGTTCCCACACCTTCCCACTACACTAGATTCCCTTTAATTAAAAGATTTATTCCAATGTTATAGTCCTGTTTCAAATTATAAAAGTATTTATGTATATTTCCCTCAATTACTCGAAAAATATTGGGGCGGGTCTCCCCCTCCCTCTTCCTCACCCCACCCTCCATATAAACCAAATTTGAATTTGTGGAACCATGGACCCTATAATATGGTCCATCATGTCCATGGTGGAACCAAATTTTTGTCGCTGAAGGTTTTTGCCTGGCTACCACTGAATAAATATATATTTTAGATATCAGGTGTCGGACTGGACTTCCTCTTTATGACCTCTCAGGAAGTACTTGCTTTCCTGTGTCGGTTGGTCAGACAAAGGAAAGTGCATATTGCATTTTTCAGGCATCTTGGTCAGTTCATGGAATATTATTTTTTCGACAAGTTGCACTGATATAAAATATTTCAAGATGCGAAAGCTCACTTGGTAGTAAAGTAGCCACGTAACTTTGAGATCCGTGTTTCAAAATCAGGTCGACCTGTGAGTGTCCTTTGTTAATGCATGAATCCTCATTACTAAGTCCCTTGGATAGAACTGAAAGCTATAGATCTCTATAATGATTAACATTAAGTTGCTTTCTTAGAAGTTTGGTAAAAACTAATGCAATCATGAATTACTTTGATTGAACCATATTCTTTTGAATCATTGAGAACTTTAATCTTTTTTTACCCTTCCAACTGTTTGACTCTTCAGATTGGTTAACCGACTACACTAGCTTACTTTTTTCTTTTTTTTTTTTACTTGGCTCTAAATATGTCAGATTCTGGTATGGAAACTGCAAGTCTATTACACTTCTTGACATGTTTTAAATTTCATCAGTGGCATTGTAATAGAAATCAATTTTCTTCATGGCAACAGCACAAAAGCAGTCAATTTGTATGATTAGGATCTTGGAATCCAATTTTGTACTGTAAAATTGTCAAATCATTTCCAAAGATGTATTTTCGTGAGAATATGAGAGATGCGAAGAACGGAAGAAATTTTCAATAGCTTCTCGAGTTTCATTTGAGATTCCAACTCGGCGTGACCCCATTTAATATCTCACACCCTTTGGGACCATGGTAATGGTTCTAGTAATCCCCGATCGTGACATCGGTCAATGATCCAGCAGGAAATCTAACACATGGGACTAAGCTCCAACTGGTGTCTCCCAGAAATTGAAGACATTTGTAGCAAAGTTTCAAAGCGTCTTGTTGACTACATTATATGGGTCAAATAGTGAGTTTATATCATAGTGTTGTTCCCATTGCTTATTTAAACAGTCTTTAGTCAAGAATTTAAAAAAAATGTTGTCCTATTTTGGATTGTGAAATGCTTCAATTCAGAATAATTTAGCTCACTAGGGGTGAAAAAGGTGTCATCATTATTCCCTATGTTCTGTCATAGCAGTTAAAAAATGCAGCACACTGTCACTTTCTACAACATTGTTGCTGTGGTCCTGTGTAGACTTTCCAGGGAAGGGAAAAAGGAATTGTGAGGGGAAGGGGGGGGGGGGTGGGGGCAAGTGATGTGATCCGTCGTTAGTGTTTGTCCTGATGTATACCAGAGGTTTAATAAGCAAAAGGATGGGTACAGGTTAGGATATGATACGCTTGTTCTTGATAACCCTGAGTGATGTATGAGATTGATTAGCACAACAGCCGGTGAAGGGAAGGGAGGGGGTAACAGATGATATCCTTGTATGTATTAACCCTAAGGTATGAGATTAATTAGTAGGGGTGGGGAGGGAAGGGAGGGACCAAGAGATAATACTATTGTTAATTAGTAGTAATTATTAATTAAAGGATGGGGAGGGGGTAAAGAGTATCCTGTGTAGTTGATTGATGTTAAAACCGTAATGTATGAGATTAATATTTAGGAAATGGGTGGGGGGTTCAAGGAGAGAAACTCCACAAGCATTACATGTAGATCATTTTATTAGCAGAAAGATGAGTGGGTAAAGTAAGTGATTAAAGGGGGGGTGGGGGAGGTTTAGAGATGAGATCTGACAATCATCGACATGAAAGGCAGTAGGTACCATTGGTAAAGGGGGGGCGGAGCAGAGATGACAATTAACGTGTGAAGGCGGTCGGTCTCACCAAGGAATGGTTGTGAGAGAGCGGAGGACCTTGGGTGTTGAGATGATCTCCCTTGTGACCCCTCTTCTCACCCTATCTGTCTTACTCACATCCTTTTGGACTCTTCTCTCCCTCGTTCTTTCTCTTCATTCGGACATTTCTCTCCCTCGTTCTTTCTCTTCAAACCCTCTTCTAGGTGTATTCTTTTTCTCACTCTCCCTTTAGTACCTCTCACATTTTCTTTTTTGCCCCCCTCCCCTCTCTCTCTCTCTTTGTCTCACTCATAGTCTATTCTTTCTCTTTCTCCTTCCTTTCTTTGTCTGTCTCTCTGTCACACACTCACATCACTTTCTATTTGCTCTTCGCTAGGCTGTCAAAGATATGGAATATGCAATTATAAATAAGCTCCCATCAAATCCATTTCTCAGTAGTATGGAAATCTTGTCAGAAATGGAGACAAAGACCTTTTTACTTCACGATATCATTGAATTACCTGTTTCGAATACCTACCATAAAGATTATTTTACGCCAGTTTATTATTACATTTGGGGGTCTCTATGCCAAATGATAAGAGCATGTATCTTGTAGATATCCTGTAAGTAAATAGAGAGTCCTAGTTTATGATAGCTATGATTTTTTGTTAAAATAAAACTTTCCAAGTCAGTATCTTATTTAAGTGAAATACAGAAAATCATATACCCTTTCCGTTACAATTTTTCATTAGTCAAAACTGGAGAATGCACAAATTTAGCGTTCATATAACACAAGATTAGAAGAAAAATAAATTATGATAAAATATTGAATTTGAATATAATAACATTGAATAAAGAATCAATGTTTTTATATTTAAATAAGTATGGTTGTGTAAGGTCAAGGAAATGAGTTCATATTGACAGCATTTACACTTGTTATGACCATTCCTGCCACAATAGTTTAATTCTGTTTGAAACAGATCAACAGTCGTATAATAGCGTGAAATTAGGTTAAAGAACGTTACTTAAAACTAGGATGAAATAATAGCGCTCATAAATTGGACAAGTGATAGCTTGCTTGTCACTGTCGTCAAATCTGAATTGTTTGGAATACAAAATGAAAAGCAAATAGCCTGCTGAAAGTCAAACATGAATGTATGGATGGTGATAGTTCAATGCTTACTGGAGGGAAACAAATTGATACAAATAGAGAAGAGGTGCTTTTATTGGAATAATGATACCGAGAACAATGCTTTGGGCAATCGTTTGATGCAATTGGGTCGAGCAACGGATAGAATTTCTGAAAATAGTGGACCAATTTATGCAAGGAGGATATATCTATCTTCAAATATCCAACTGAATTGTGCATTGCTTACAAAACTTTTATTGTGTTATGTCAGCTCCAACATTTTCATGAATCATTTGTCAAAATTTGTTAAGACAATAGCAGATATTTTCAGCAAAAAAGAGATTCATGAGTAACCAGATTTAAATCGTATCTGGAGAAATGAGGAATTTTGTCTTCAAATATGCATTCATCAAGGAAAGGAAAGTTTCTTGGATAGGAAGCACTTTCTCAAGAAATTTATTTCAGTGTAAAAATGTCTTCACATTTTGCTAACATCATGTTATCCTTTCTATTGTTTTCCAATAGGTGTAAAAGAAGTCTTCTATTCAAGTGATGAAGTCTATCCTTTTTTGACTGAGTAACCTGTAAGGTGAGACGCTTGTGTAGTCTGTAGTTTACAAGGTGTAGCTGAGATTGAACATCATCAATAGCAATAATAATAGTAGTATAATTTGTAAGGCCTAATATGAACCAGTATTATTACCTTTATAAACATATCATGCAATCTTTGTACTGACACCTGTCCTATCCAGTTTGATCATTTTAGCATCATGGCAGCCATTATGGTGCACTTATTCCTTCCTGGGTAGGAAGAAGCAATGGAGAGAAAATGCCTTGCTCAAGAAATAGTGGCATTTCATGCTCAAAACCCCAAACCTTTGCATCTCCTGTCATATGACTGGACTACTTGACTATAACAAAACAAAAACTATTAACATCAAAGAAAATCAAGTTATCACTTTGGTTTTGTTGGATAGGATTCAAAGCCATAAGTCCCTTTGGTTGTTGATCTACAATGTTATATTGGATACCATAGAAGTCTGGCATTCAAAATGATTGATCATTATCATGATTATATTGTATAAATTGCAGTGCTAAAGATTTCAATTTATCGGGCATTGCCGCTCAAAGCAACAGAGATGATATTGTTTGTGACAGGCTTCATAAAGGTCTCGAATGCAAATTGATATTCAGACAAACCATTAAATATTTTTATGAAAGTTTAATGCCTTTTATGGTGGTAATAATGGCAGCCATTTGTAAAATGAGAATAGTTAAAGCTGAATCAGTGGTAGGGTAATGCCTCTCGCAGGTGTTGTAAGTATTCTTGGATATGGGTTATGCCAAGGGAGCTCTATATATGATTGATTTCAAAATCATTTTCCAAAGCAATTATAGAAAAAAATCAATAATTCACAATATTTGAGCACACATGGTCCCTGTAATCCGCACAAGTGGTGTCTGACAAAGAAACTGGGCTCTAAAACAGCAACAAATTAAAGTATACTGTCATGACAAATACCAGTATATTTGACATGATGGAAATCAATAAAAAATGTTTATTCAATTAAAGATATAACAGAATATTTTAATGTGTTTGTTTCCGGAGACAGAGTTTGTCTGTGTTATGCTTATCATCTTTCTCTTGAGCACTGTAATGCTACAGTCACACAGACACTTACGTTGAGTTATGTCTGCGTTGCGTCCAAAAAGTCATTTTTTCTGCGGATCCCCACAGATGCCTTCCCATCATAGTCAACAGTGGAAATAGTGATAATTTCATTCATCCAATACAATTAAAGAATTACATAAGAAATGATAGAATAGAAGAAATTAGGATAAACCAACAAAAACGTAACTTAATGAAAGTATCTGTGTGACTGTAGCACAAAGTGGTTGACATCAACACTCCTACATGAGTTCTATCCCATGTTGAACTGCACATGGATCAATATCTACTAATCACTTTCAATTTAATCTATCACTGAGTCCGCTCCCCATGTAATGAATGAATCAAATGGATGGTGCCACCAGTGGGGTATTCACACATGCCGGTGCCCTCAAAATATTTTAAATTCTATGGACGCTTTTTCAATTTTATTTATTAAATTTTTTGTTGTTGTTGTAGACATTACTACTCAGTGAGCTCTGGGTTCAGATGAAGGAGGGGATGTAGTTTTGATCCTCTTCTTTGGCTGAGCAACTACAAAGAAAAATATATTTTTAATATCTACATGTAGATGGATACTGAAATTCATCATATTTTGTATTATTTTTGTAAAATGGTTTCTTTCAAGGAAAAGAAAGAAAGTGATTTGCTACCTTTTTCATAATAGTTGATATTGGCAGCAATCATGATAAAGATAAATCTTTGATTTGGAAGTCCCTTTTCATATCCAATGCCTTTGTATACTAAGTAAACCAGGTAGACCTACCCTATTATGGGTACAGAAAGGTAAATGTGAATCAATGCCTTGCCAAATTGCAAGTCAAGTGTATTAAAGCTCTGTATCCTACCATAGCACTTCAAATAAAGTTCAATTATTCTGCATGATGCTGGTCCCATTCTAATAGTGATTTCTCTCTCTCTGAATCATCACATGCACAGCCTGTTCCAATATTGAAACAGAAATGGAACAGAAATGGACTGATGTAATGAGCTTCTATGTTCTCATTCAGGGGATTTGGATTGCAGAAAGGATTAACCTAATATTAGTGTCTGAACATATGTTTAGGGAAATTGAGGGTATCAGGGCACTGAGTTGATGATAGGCTATGGTCAGAGACCGAATAATCATGCATTTATTTACTTCACACTCAGTCAGTAGCGGATTCAGCATGAGCTCAGACAAAGAATTGTATTGGCCCATGCACAAGCAAGATAGTCGCTATTGTCCCCAGATAATTGGGCCAATAAAGTTTGTAAGTGCTAATTCTGGCTCTGCTTCTGAGATCACCATGTGAACACAAATATTAATTCACTCACACTGTACCTGTACTGAAAGAAAAGATGTCATGTCCACTGGTCTTGTCATATTGTACTTCATAAAACCTTTTTGAAATTAATTTTAGATATCATTAAGCTACTTAAAATAAAAAATAGCAAAGAAAATGGGATTTCATCTGGAAATAAACCTCCTGATTACTAGACAGGCGCTCTACCAAGTGAGCTATGGCAAACCCATGTAAACATTTATCCCTAAAACCTGTTTACTTTTCAATTCGAGACCAAGTGTTCAGGAGCTATTATAATCTAGTATAGGATAGAAAAAAAAAACCAACCCAAAACTACAAAATAATAAATTTTCACTCAGTACGATCAGTTTTCTGGGATAACTTGACAGAATAAAACCTGAGCAGAGTCTGAATGCAACTTCAAGTTCACACATTGAACTATGATGGGATTCATGGTCGTAATCAATAAAGTGGGGCTGTTTCTCAGCTAATTGGCGGGATATAAAAATATAATGATGAGTAGTCATAAGCTCGTTCAAGGATTCTCGGTATGTAAGCCTGTCAGATTATGAATAATAGAACAAGCAAGGTTAGTATTTGTTCATGTCATTAACTGCCACCATAGCTGAGTTTAATACGATTCAAACCCGGATTCAACCAAGTACATGGACACATTCAAACGAACATCAAAGAAAACATTGTGCATGTACACAAAAGATTTGGGATTAATGTTAGCATTTATCAATCAGTTTGAATAAATAAATTAATATACCTCGTGTAGGCCTACCATCTATACTGAAAGAGCTTCTGTAAAGGATGTGTCTTTCAATAAAAACAGGGAAATCAGCCGAAGAGGACAAACTAATAATAATTTTCCTTGTGTAATGCATGATTTCCAATTAATTTCAAACTTTGTGTATCAGGACATCTACCCCCCTGGACAATTATCCCTAGGACAACTACCCCCAGAGGTAGGGTTAGGTGTAGAGTAAGGGGGTAGTTGTCTGGGGGTAATTGTCCAGGGGGTAGTTGTACTAGAATCAAAACTTTGTAACTTATCAAGTACTATAGATATGTAAACTTTTACCTCAACTTCTCACGTAAAATAAACTTAAACCTGGTGTTTAGTTTTGGTAACAAAAAAGGAATTGGCACAAAACCGATCAAATGTAGTTTCATGTTGTCCACATTGCACTAAAAGATATGTGTGAGAGATTTTGTGACATTCCTTTCATTATTTCCAATGAATTTCATTGAAATTGTTTGAATCAAGGGTAATTCAACTGCCGTTTATACCTCTGCTGACAAGCTCGCACGCCCGAGGTTACGGCGTGAATTAGTGCGAACAATCTGTGTGTAACACCCACACAAGAGAATCCCCATTTGTTTTCCACGTGATCGCTAACCTGAGACGGGTCCCCGACTTATCTTTTTATCCTTACATTATGAAATAAAGACACTAAAACGAGATTTCTATAACTATACACCAGCTTTAAACATAAATATTCCTTGCCAGCATTTCAAGTTATTAGCAACTTATTGTATTCCTCAACAGTTGAATGTAAAAACCTTTATTTCTTCCTTACCTAATACGTCCCGCGACTGTAGCGGTGTTGCCTTCAGTGTGAATGCTCGGACCCGCTATAAACTATCCCGGGATAACCTCGCTCCGCTATAACACCGCGATAAACTATCGCGCTCAAACCATAGTAACAGCACCGGGACAGTCCCGCGACTGTCACGGAGTGCTTTCAGTGTGAAGGCACTCCGCTACAGCACCGGGATAAAAAACAATAAAATACATAAGAATTTCCAGAAAAGAGAGTGAAAGAGGAATAAAACACGGAAATACATAAGAAATGATAGAAAAGAAAAAGAAAAGAAATGGAAAACAAAGAAATACATAAGAAATGATATTAAAAAAAGGAAAGAAGGAGAAAACAAAGAAATACATAAGAAATTATAAAAAAGAGAAAAGGCAAGAAGGTGAAAAACAAAGAAATACATAGGAAATAATGAAAAAGAACATGGAAGAAGGAGAAAAACAAAGAAAATAATAAGAAATGATAGAAAGCAGATGGAAGAAGGAGAAAACAAGAAACATAAAAAATGATAGAAAAGAAAAAGAGAGGATAAAAAACAAGAAAACACATAAGAATGATGTGAAAAAGAGAAAGGCAAGAAGGTGAAAAACAAAGAAATACATAGTGAATAATGAAAAAGAACATGGAAGAAGGAGAAAAACAAAGAAATACATAAGAAATGATAGAAAAGCAGATGGAAGAAGGAGAAAACAAAGAAAAACATAAGAAGTGATAGAGGATAAAAACAAAGAAACACATAAGAAATGATAAAAAAGAGAAAAGGCAAGAAGGTGAAAAACAAAGAAATACATGGAAATAATGAAAAAGAACATGGAAGAAGGAGAAAAACAAAGAAATACATAAGAAATGATAGAAAAGAAGATGGAAGAAGGAGAAAAACAAAGAAAAACATAGGAAATGATAGAAAAGAAAAAGAGAGGATAAAAACAAAGAAACACATAAGAAATTGATAGAAGAGAAAAGAAAGGAATATAGAACAAGGAAATACATAAGAAATAAATAGAAAAGAAAAGGAAAGAAGGTGAAAACAAGGAAATACATAAGAAATGATTGCAAAGAAAAAGAAAGAAGGATAAAAACAAAGAAATACATAATATATTGATAGAAGAGAAAAGAAAGGAAAATAAAACAAGGAAATACATAAGAAATTATTGCAAAGAAAAAGAAAGAAGGATAAAACAAAGAAATTCATCGAAGAGAAAAAAAGGAAGAGAACAAGGAAATACATAACAAGTTGATAGAAAAGAAAAGGAAAGAAGGTGAAAACAAGGAAATACATAAGAAATGATAGAAAAGGAAAGAATGAGAAAACGAAGAAATACATAAGAAACGATAGAAAAGAAAAGGAAAGAAGGAGAAAAACAAAGAAATACGTAAGAAAAGAGAAAAGAAAAGGAAAAAGGGTGAAAAGAAATACATAAGAAATGATAGAAAAGAAAAGGAAAGAAAGAGAAAATCAAAGAAATACATAAGAAATTATAGAAATGAAAAGGAAAGAAAGAGAAAAACAAAGAAATACATAAGAACTTAAAGAAAAGAAAAGGAAAGAAAGAGAAAAACAAAGAAATACATAAGAAATGATAGAAAAGAAAAGGAAAGAAGGAGAAAAACACAGAAATGCAAGTGTTTTGTTACGGAGGTCATAAAATCACACGCTGCAGTGTGAATGGGTACATGAAATCTATCCCGGGACAGTCCCGGGATAACTTTTCCACTGTGAATGCATTTATAGTGGGTTTATAGCGGTGTTGCAGTCCCGCGACAGCACCGCGACAGCACCGAGATAAATTTGAAAACCACTGTGAATGGGGTATAACAAGAATAGTTCAAAATGGATACGTCTTTCTACATTCATACTGTGTATAATAAAGTGCAGAGGAAGGCCCCTGTCATATGATTAGATGTACTCACAGTCGAAAATTGTTTAATTTGTTTTTAGACTAACAGGTGCAGTACCCATTATCTGTGATATCATCATTCCGAGAGCCTCGGAGCAAGAAAGCCCTTATCATGTGTAACAGTATAATGAGTCGATGCCTTTCTGTCTCTTTATAGATGATGTGTAAATTGATGAGTGTATAGAGGAATGCCAACCATTCAGTTTCTGCTCTGAGTCAGAAGGGAGTTATATCATATGCGTGAACACATAGCTTATGTCCTTTTAGCTGTGAACAGACTAAACTATCTATTACAACTATCTTCATGAGCCCTTGACTTCTAGACCTGGACAACTAAAATACCCCATTCACATTGGGCTCTAAAACTGCTTTAGCAGTGGAGGAGCTCTGCTGCTGTTATGGTGTGGTCCCGTCATATTATAAAGTTACAGACTTTGGATTGTTGGTTTCAGAAGTTTATCAACCAGGAAAAAAAAAAAATTAGTTGCATACCAGGGTTTTGTGAAAATCTGTATTACAAGTTCGTACGACCATTGAAATTAGTTGAGACAGAGGACTTTACCACAGGTGTTACCTGTAAACATCTGTGGCATTTTCATTTTTGAGATATATAAATGTTGATCATCTCTTTAACTGATTGATACTGTTTCCATGGTAACACAAATCTTCTGTGAAGTGGCCATGTGTCTTCAAATGATCATTAAGCACTCCATAGAGCCCGGATAAATGATAAACATTAGCTAATCCAGTCTAATTCATTCATAATCTTCTTACGGGATACCAATCCTTGGAGTCATCAGTATTTTGTAAAGCAGAAATAAGAGTTCATTGATCTAGATCAAATCTTCTTTGACCTCTTTCACTAATTCATTAGGAATAGATTAAATCATGGTATGAGCTGCTGGAAACCCCAGTCTTATGACAAATTTCTTTATGTTGTTTTTATGCTGTACAGAAGGCCCTTTTCTGCTTGATTTGAGCTAAAGTACAGGTAAACTAATGAAAATCTCCTTTAAAAATCTCTTTGTGCCTTGTAGGCCCTAAATGTTGACATGAATTTCATTCTTTTAAGTTACATGTATTAAGTGGAAGTCTAGCGAGAAGGATAAAAAGATCATTTTTAGTGACTCATTACGAATTGTTTGTGGCTCAGTTTCAAATCGAATACTTTTATATTTTGCTGACTCCAAACATTACAGATAATGCATAATGATAAGTGAAAAACAGAATTAACTTTTACCAAAATTTTGTGAAGCTTACATGTAGGCCCTACTTCTCAGGTGAATGACGGGCCAAACTATCTTTGATCATGTGATGATCTTTTGACCAATTAGATAGCAAGATTTTTAGTATGTGGAAGATGATAATATTCAGAAATGAAAGTAATAATAGTTGTCTCTTTTTAATAGTCAAAGGTTTCAAGCTTTTGTGTTGTCTTAACAGTTTGAACCGAGTCATACTCTGTACATTGTTGTTACATACATTCATGTTTGATCGTTATCACCTAACCTTGTTGTCAGATTTTCATGTATACATGCCAGTCAGTGATTGTGAGTTGGATAAGAGATAGGGGGCTTCCTGACCCCCATGTACGCCCCTACCCAACTCCTGTTACCCCTCCCTAACTCCTGTTACCCCTCCCTGAGTGCGATCCTGTCATCTATCCCCTCACGTAGGGTGCAGGAAATGAGAGAAATGTAGAGCTGTCAGCACCAGTTCACTCCTAGACTCTTGCTCCAGTCAAAAAATTGTTACATATATACATTGTAGTAATCGCTTATTCACTTTTTTTTGAGATAGTAATAATATTTTGGATTACTTTTAATACATAGGCTATGTCTGTAAGGGTTTTACAGTTCTATATATTATTACCTTGGTCATTGGATTTAGGCTTGCCTGCACATGTTGTGTGCCCGTTCTCCATTCTGTAGGAAGCGCTTCAGCCAGGAACCATTTCAATGAGCGTACAATGCTTATATCTTGTTTTTGTAAACATTTTTATCTATCATATGAATAAAATCATATTTAAACAATCAATATTTCAAGTTTACTTATAATTGTTTTGATGATTTTCAACTGCACATTAAAGTGTTCCAGGGCATAAATTAATCGATGGCCATCGACGGCCAGGCCGCTTTTGCGCAGGTCCCTGGTTGTGGTGCCCAAGGGAAAACAGATTAATTCAAACTGGCCTTACCTTTTTTTCAAGCTGGCCTCCATGCCCTCTTAAGAAATTTATTTCCCTTTCCTAAAGGACTTACTCTAATACCTACAATGAAACTGGAAATATGTCACTATTTTGTCACATTCAAATCTCAAATCTGTCAGTACATGTATGTAAACATAATGTGATGTTTACATTAAATAGGCAGCCAAACAGAATTTTCATCGGCAAGTCCCTAAGGAAAGGAATTGTCTGTTTTCCCTAGACAGAAAAGGCAATATTTTAATGTATTGTTTCATTTTTGTTGCCTGGAAATCAAATAAATAAATAAATAAATTTTAGAGGGAAAAAATAGCCTTCGATGCTCTTTTTATGAAAAAAAAAATTGGCCGTGGATGCCCTTTGAAGTGGACAAAGTGCCCTAAATTTTGGAGAGAAAATGGCCTTGCCCTAAAAGTAACAAAATTTAAGGCCTGGTGTTCCCAATAAAGACTAGCCCCACATTACTTTAATTTGTCCAAACATACTGACTGTCCTTTCATTGTCTGTCATTATCCAGTGCAAGTGACTGTCCAATAAGACTAGTTAACTCAACAAACTTGGGGTCTAACGAAGTTGAGACAGACAAGGCTATAGATATCCTATCACAGTTCTGCATGTAGCACCCACAGTGCTATCATAAGGTTACAAGTTTGCCTCCCTACTCTCCAACTTACGTTCAACTTTTCTATCCTGTTCTGTCTTTTTCCCGTTTAAGCCCTTGGACTTTTTATTCTGGACTACCTTTTGCTGTGTTTCCACTGACTTTGGTGCCCAATAAGGTGAGTTATTATGTATCCAGTTCTATTTTGCTTCAATGAGTCACTGATTACTGTTGATTTTTTCTTCAGTAGCTGGTAATACTGTTCTATGACTGTCGGCTTTAGTTGAGTAGACTATCCGTCACAAACTGACTGAGTCAGGATTCTATGCATGGAAGGGTGAAAGCTTTCTGCTCAATGACTGCTATGAGAGCAAATGTGTACGTCTGGAATGAAATTGGAAAGTAAAATAGGGACTAAGAAATCTTGTGTAGTACTACATGTATAAAGCGTATTTAGATTTAAATGATTCATAGAAATGAGAGCTGAATTTATACTTGAAATGCAACCATTTCCTATGGCATCAACTTTCATGTTTTATAAAATGGGTATAACCCCCCCCCCCAAAAAAAAAAAATAAATAAATAAAAATCATCTTGTCTCCCATGCCATATTTTGCATTGCATACATGTAGGCCTACATACACTGCAATCAACTAGAGTTAACTTACTTTTCCTCTTTTTTGAGTTTCAGCACATTTTATTGCCTTACAACATATTTACTGCTTTATTTGTGATATAGGCCTACAACCTCAATGATAACAAAATACAGCATTCCACTCTGTTAAATAAATATTGACCTTGCAGATCATAGATTAATCTATTTCGAAAGGATGAAGTTCAATCTCCTTGGTAAAGTTTATGAATGAACACAACAAACCAGTCAGATATTGCTCTATGAATGTGTTTTGATATTGACTTCCGAAAGACATTACTTGCTTATAGTGGTTCTGGGACAACTACCCCGCCAGAAAACTACCCCTAAACCTACCCATATCCCTACCCCTAAATCTACCCCTACTCCTACTCCTACATCTACCCCTACTCCTGCTCCTAACACTATAACCTTAACCCTAGTTTGGGGGTAATTGTCCTGGGGATATTTGCTCAAGTGATAATTGTCCTGTAACAGATGATTATCTGCTAAATTTAGTGCATTGGAACAATAAATGCCTAATTCAGCACAAATTGTTACCTTCCATTTTTGTCGCAAACTGTAATCTTTTAATGATGATGCTCATTGTAAATGAATGTTACTTTGATTTACTGTAACTGAACATGACTAATGCAATTCATTACACCAAACAAACAAATAAATGAAAGGTTACTTGAAAACCGACAAGGTTCTGCAAACTTTGCTGGGGATGGTTGATTAGGCCTTTTATTAATACGTCCTATGAAACATTAATCAGCAACTAATGATAGTGGTGGAATGTAGCACTTATAATATTTGGACAAACTGTACATCATTCCTTTATGTTTGAAGGACACTGCTAGCAGATAATGTAAGCAGGTATATCAAGGATATATTAAAATATATAGCCTAGGTATTCCACCAAACCCATAATACCTAAAAACTTCCTACAGGAATTTCTCACAAAATGCAAATATCACTGCAAGTATATGTATGAAGCTAGAGAGATTTGTAGTTCTACTATCATGGTATGACATTGATCTTGTAATGTAGACAAGATTTGATCTCATGGCATTAGATAGATATCTATCCGATCGACCGGTCGGTGCCAACTCAAGAAAGTGATGCTTCTTTCATGCTCTGTAACTGTAAATTATACAATCATGCTTTCTATCGAATGTAGACGAATTTATGCAGAAGTGATATAGATCTTATTGATGCGAGGAATAAGATGAATGAATTCTAAAGAGCGAGTGTGTATACTTCTGTGCCCTGTAACGTTAAGAGTTACAATCAATTGATAATTATAAACAACCATTGTGATTGGTTCATAGTGAGACTTTTATGCAAGAAGTCTTTGCAACAAGGCCCCTCATTGGTTATTACCAATTTCCAGTTGATCTTAACTCTTTACGATACAGGGCACAGCTTTGATAGAAAAATAGCTTTTGAAAGTCATAGATTATGATTTTTAATGGCCATTAGACTGTTCTCTAACTTAATTCTAAATTATTTCCCTTCTATAGCCAGGAAGAGGTATTATGTATCATTAGTTTTACTTAGACATGAGACTACTTAACTTGATAAAAGTGATTCTTTGTTTTTCACAAATTTGCAGGATGATAATGCGAAAGCATGCAAATCATTTTCATGTATTCATTTTGTACTAGATATAGAGAGACTTCCTCGGGGAGATTGTCGCAGCTAATTTCTAGATTTCCGGAGTTGCATTACTCTCAGTTTTTCAAATTCTTATCTTTTCTCTTACTGTAATACAAACCACTAATATATCCCTTATGCAAATTTGGAATGAACAAATATTCTCAAATTATGAAATATGATATAGCTGGATTTTGCTCTCATATGAGAATATAACCAATGTTTTTTGTGAGAGTGAGAGTGTGTTCAATGTCCAGTTTCAAATTTATACGCCAACATGAATCATGATACAAAACGCAATCACAAAACACAAACACAAACGCGATCAGCGGTGCACCGTTCAGTGTCCAAAATTTAAACGTGTTTATACGTCGATCGTCTTTAAATTCTCCACTCTCAAAAAACAAATATCTTCCCCTTTTTTCAATTGCACCGGAAGCTTCCATTGCGAGAGCACATTTAAACACGTTTGAAAACTCAATCCTGTTCAGTGTCACATTTCGTTGAAATCGCGATGCTCAAGGTCGTAAAATTGAAGCTGATTTTGTTTGTAAACGCATCTTTTTCGGCGTTTAAATTTTCGGCGTTTAAATTTAAATTGAGATTTGAAACAAGTTTATTTTTACGACCGGGGATGGGGGACAATGAACACCCTCTTTGTTTTTCTTTATATCAGCGTTTTGTAATTGCGTTTTGTATCATGATTCATGTTGGCGTATAAATCTGAAACTGGACATTGAACACACTCAAAGAGCAAAATGTGAAGGTGTATTGTGGTGCTATTGCTACTACTAGGAATTTTCATTAGCGTACCTGTGTATCATTTTCAGTTTTGCATTACAAAATTGTTAATTAGAAATATGAGGAATAGAATGTTTATTTTTTCCCGTCGTATTTTTCTCTTTCTTTTTATAGTTTATGATTGCAGGTTGGTTTGCGGATTCTTTGTTAGCATAGATTCATTTCTATTCATCTATTTAAAACTTGCAGATTGATATATCAAATATCATATTGAAGAAGTAGAGGACTAGCTCTTTTTTAAGAAGTTCTATTCTATACATCCCAGGTATTGTTGCTATGGACGTAGATATGATTTCATGGTTTGGAATCATTTCTCTTGTAGAGGTGTGTGGTTTCATTTTTCATCCGAATGAGAGAGAGAAATATCAGATGTCTCCAAAGACTAGTGAATGTTATGTGAGATATAAAAGGAATAATATTCAGTGGGTTTTTGGGTAAGCAGTGTATGAATAATGTAGATGGTATGATGTTACATAGGGAGCTCTGCTAGCACTGTCAATGTACTCAGGTTCTTGACATTATATTTTTTTAAGTGTCAATATTTGAAGGAAATTAGCGTTGCTATAGATATTGTATTGTTTGACAGACAAGAATGAATAGGAAAAAAGGGGGACATGTAGAGTTGATTGTTTAAAAGTCATTTTCTTTATGAAGTCTTATTTATTTGACAGGATGAATTGTCATTAGACAACTCCTTTAAATTGGAGAAAAAAATAAAGAAAAAAGGTAATACCAGTCCCCATTATGAAGTGATTTATGAAGTATTCTGGTTTTATAGGATGTCAATTATTAGTGAAAAAAAATTATTATTCTATAAAGGAAAAAAATAATTTTGAAACAATGCCTAGACCTGATCATTGCTGTACATTGTTTGCTATTGGAGGGGGGGGGGGGGGGTGCATTGCCTGATGTTTCATGGTGAAGAGTTTGCTGTCAAGTTGGTTGCTTCTGGATTTTTTTCTTTGTTGGGAGGTGGTAGGGTGAAAAGCTGTCATCTTCTCATTGCTGCCCTTACAAAACATATTTTCCAGTATGATTTCCTTGGGGGGGGGGGGGTGGTGTGAGAGCTTCAGTCTGTGTACCTGCTGTTTGGTGGTGAAGGGTTTATGCAAGGAAGCTCCTCGATTTATATCAGTTTGGGGGTGTGTTCAATGTTCACTTTCATATTTTAAACGCCAACATGAATCATTGTCCCCATTCCCAGTCGTAAAAATAAACGTGTTTCAGATCTCCATTTGGAGGAAAATTTAAATGCCGAAAAAGATGCGTTTTGAATCACGATCAGCTTTGATTTTACGACCTTGAGCATTGCGAATGCAACGAAATGCGACACTGAACACAATCAAGTTTTCAAACGTCTTTAAATGTGCACTCGCAGTGGAAGCTTCCGGTGTAAGTGAAAAAAAGGCGCAGATGTTTGTTTTTGAGCGGGGAAAGACGATGGGCATATTATCAGCTTTAAATTTTTGACACTGAACGGTGTACAGCTGACCTTGTTTGTCTTCTGTGTTTTGTAATTGCGTTTTGTATCATGATTCATGTTGGCGTTTAAATTTGAAAATGAACATTGAACACTCCCTTTGTTACCTTAAAGTCACGGATTGATTGATTGATTGATAGTAAACAGACACAGGAAGCATGAAAGGGGTCATTCAAGGTAATATAGGGAGAGGCTTTTGCATGATTTTCAAAAATTTATCACAAGGAAATTGCAGTTCGGGGGAGAAAAAAAAAAAGTTGACTTCCTTTCCAAAATGTACAGGTTAGGGTTTGGTAGTGATTTGTAAATTATATAGGCCTACATGTATATTGTCCCTGAATATAATCTTTAATTTCTCTTTGGCGTATTTCATGTTATACATCAGCTGATTAAAGTATTCAACTTGATAATTTTTAACAGTTTAATAAGGATTTTGTGTGGGTGTGATGGGTGTGAGTGTAGGTGTGGGTTTTAATTTGACAATTAAACATGGTGATCTGTACTTGAACTGATGTTCTTTTTGAAAGATGCTCAAAGAAGCTAATTTACTATTAATTACAAATAGGTATTTCGGTCTACTTGTAGTATATCAAAATCTAATCAAATTTAGCCTTTAGAATGAATAGGAGACTATAATTTTTGGATGATTATATTGCTTTCATATGAAGACCTTGGGTTTCTCTGCAATTAATAAATCTAATGAAGCAATGTTAATGGCTTCTCATATTGTTAGCTGGTTCTTTTGTTCCCTCGCCGAGTCAAAGTCAAGTATGTCCTATTTATGAATGATTTATCATCTTTAGTTTTCAGTCAAGGTTAGTGTATAATTAAGAGTCCTCATCTGACTCTTTGATAATGAGTGAAATATAAGCAGCATGGAGTATTGTATGAACAATGTCATGAACCTTGATGTTCCTATCGCCCTCCTGGTTTTACTCTGGTCAACTCATTACTGAACTTATTATCCCCTCTGTTTAATAATTTTCAAAACTTCATGGGAAGCTTTTATTAAAAGAAGGTCATTAAAAGCCAATTTAATGGACAATATTATTTTTGAGTGTTTGTTTATAGGAGTATGAATCATTCAGATACCTGGACAGAAATGCATTGTACACAGGCAAGAAAGGGAAGGATATGATGTAAAATGGCTTTGAAGAGATGTGAAATTGAAGAGCAAAAAATGCTGGTGATAATAGATATACATGTAGGGCCGAGGCCTATTTGCATGAGTAATAATCAACATACATTTAATATGATATTAATATTTCCAATATGTGCATTAACATAGTATATTGACATTTGGATGTTAAACTGGTTGAAGTAATAATAATGATGAAAAATACCAAATAAATTGGCCAAAATATACAGCGTTTTATATACAAATGTATTGACCAAAAATATAACAAGTTTTGTTATTTAATTAGAAATCAAAATAGTGCACTGGGTTCATAAAAATGTATACAAAGACCTGAATAGATGTGTTTTCAGGGCACTCATGAACTTGTCATATTTGTTGAAGTATAAATTGAGAAGTTTTATAAGAATCGCAGATAACTTTTACAGTGATGATGATGTAACTTGTCAATTTAATTGGTGTGAGCGAGGGTTCAGTAAAGGTGAGTAGGATTAGGGGAGGGTTGTTTTGATAAGAGATGCATCCATTCTATTAACCTTGATACTGACTAGATACATAATGCATATATCAGCAAGGTTATCATTGCTGGCATCCATCAGGCATCCATAAAGCGATGCTTATCAGTCTCTAGCTCTCTCTACTCCTCTATAAAACTTACATTCACTAATGCATATTCGAGGTGAATCATTCAATGCATCAAAATATTTTGGGACATGGAATTGATAGAAATCTTGCGTAAGATTGTGAAATGCTTCTGTCACAACCGGTCGTGGATCACTCGTGAACATCTCTGCTTCAAATTTTCCAGAAAACCTCCATTTCGGTGAGAGAAAGACCACTGAAAGACTGTTCTTTCAGTGGTGTTCTACAAAATTTTTGAAACGGTTTAAAGCAGTCTTTCAGGAAACTGATCTTTTGTTGGTCCTTTTGCAGTCTGTCAGCGGTCTTCCAAAGGTCCTATTGGTCTTTCCACCTTCTGACAGTCCTTCAATTTTCTGCAGAGATCACTGAAAGACTGCTGTCTTGGTACGGTCTTTCGGTGAGTCATTCAGAGATCTTGATTGATCTTTCAAAGATCTCTGTCAGTATGCCACAGGATCTTAAATATTAATCTTTAATGAATAAATTAAAAAGAATAATGTCAGGAACAGAAAATCAGTTTCAAAACAAAAACAATTGCTATAATTTGTTCTTCTAAAATCTAGAAAAAACACAACAAGAGGAGAGAAACGTTTAAAGGCATTCCATAACGTCATGCACCACCCATTGGTTCCTCTAAACCACACATAACGAACCTGTTCATAATAATACTCTTGTTTTTCCACTCCTACTGGGAGGAAAGGGGTGTGTTGACCTTGAGTCATTAGGGTTCATTGGTATACCCCTATAACCAGACAGTACCGGTAGCCATCTCTCTCCCCTACCTCTGCCCTGCATCCCTCCTTTACTTCCCTCCTATCCTAAAATGTGCTTAAGCTGGTGCATTGGTATTTTGATTAGTATCACGCATGCCACTATCGAATGTACACCTAGGAGCGTGTCTTGGAATTGATTTAAGTCGGCAGCTGAGGCAACGTCGTTAGTGTGTGCAACCTCGTTTGAATCTTGTCGGCGGATCGGATATATATGTGCATGCGCCGTGCCCCCCAGCAATTGTCTCTTCAATTCGTGTTAACGTGAGTAAAGTAGGTATGTTTGATCTTCTTAAGAGTTTATACGTTTCCTCTGTATTGTAATGGACACATACCCAGGAGTATGCGAGTAATTTACTCTACGTGAGTCGCGACAAGTTCATCTGTTGGCATTGCGGTCATAGATAGGTGCCGATAAGACCCCTAGATATTGGCAGATAATCGATGGAATTGGGATCTCTCTGGTTACTTTCCGTTTTAGGATTGAGCGGGAGAAAGAAACTGGTTTCATGTTGTCAATGAGATTAGGTTGCAATGCACCCTGCATATCTTGGTTTCTAGTTTTATTTGAAACTAGAGAATTTCTGGATCAGAGTCGGTTTCTCTGCTATGAGTCACGTGATAGTTCATTTGGGTCAGAATGATACTTCTTTATCTGTGTTTGATGAAACTTGGTATTCTTGTGTCTCGAGTGTCTGAACAGAATGTTCAGTTTGAGATTTCTCGAAGAAGACCAAGTTACAAATACCTGATTTATTGTTATTTCAAGTATAAATGAAGACTTTGATTTTTTTAATGGAAGATTTGAAGAAAAATTATCACTCTTGATTTAATGTATTCTTTTTGACACAAAAATCATCTTTTTTAATCATATTACTTTTGTCCCTTTATGGTATGGGCATGTCTTATAGACTATATTATTTTGTATATAGGGCCTGTAGTTTTAAAAAAATGTAGAAAGTTATATAGATGGATAACTACATGCTTGGCAAGCTTTTGGAGACATGTACAATGTATGTATTAACTGGTATTATAGCACTTATTCAAATATTCTATTCTGAGGTGCAAATTAAAAAGAGAGACAGATATTAAACAAATGAGTCTGTATCAAGTATTTTAAAAGTTTTCAAGGTACATAGATATGTATTAAGGCATATAGAAGCAAAACAGATGGTCTAATGTGGTAGATGCGTAGGTGGATGTATGGGGGCGGGCATTCATATTTGGCATCTTACATTCATGTACAGGACCATGTGTCTGGAGACCAAACATTCTTTTGAAAACCAAAGTTTGCATTAAACGTAAAATTTACTATGACTCAGTCATTGTACTTTCATTATCTCAACCATTGTATCTCCCATATTTATGACATTATTCTGTACATCATATTTGCAATCAAACAATGCTCATGGCATAAATGCTCAAGTTTTCATGTGGCATCCCTTATTTAAAGTTTCTCAGAATATGTGCATGATTGGTGCCACAGTATTGTCAACACTATCTGTATTTGAGTGGCTTATTATTTTTTCTTTTTAAACTTTTGTGATCATTGTTCAACAAAATTGGCTGGTTAACAGTTGAATAATAGAATGAAATGATATGGCCCCTTTCCCTTACAATTTTGGTGTATATTGAATGGGCAACAAGAAATTAAAATGACTGAGCATTGCCAAAGGACTTTAAAACAAAATCATAAAATGCCTTGTTAAAAATAGTTAATATGTTTTCACTTCCTTATGACTCAGTCTTGTATTTTAGGTATTTTTTTTAAAATTCTAAAATGGAAAATGTCTGCCGGCATCCAAATTGGTTTCAGACTTGCTTCAAGTATATTCTGATACAGCATTGTGTTAGAGCACAATATTCTAACTCCCCTCTAGTTCGTACTTATTACCCAATTTAATTCCAATTTCAGAATTACAGAAAGTGAGAGTAGACTAAATTTCATTTGAATATTTTTTAGAATAATGAAATATTGCAGTGAACCATGCGTCCAACATGGACCCTCTGGTTTTCATCAGAATGGTAGTATGACGGTCTCTTCTATTTTTGTCTTTGGTAGCAACAAGTTTCCCTAAAGTGCAGAGAAAGGGTAACATTCTCGGGAGCTGTGGGGTCATGCTTTTGATGAACAATGATGAAAGTCTGGAGTTATGAAGTTGGAAATGCACCATTAGAACCTGTCATTTCATTAAACCATCATAATAGGGTTTACCATCCAACGAGGCCATTTTCACGGTCAGAAAATTCCTGCAGAACCAGTTACGATTGAAATGCCAGTGCTTTTGTTTAGGAAGTCTAATCACGTACGTCTCAACTTTTGATTGAGACATTTGCAGAATGAAACGAAACTGGATATTTAGCTCTCAATAAAGAGCCTGTCATATTTTACTATTTGATTGGGTCTGATTGGAAAACCATTGGCTAGGACAAGCGTTCAATCACGTTCTTCCAAACCCCCTTCACGATTGAAAAGTCTATCACCATTACCATATAGAGTTGTGACCTGCAAGCCAACCTTGGTCTGCTATAGAGAAGGCGTGGGAAGTTCATATGTTACACTCATCAGTTGGGAGGAAAGTACAGAGACAAAGCGAAAATATTACTCATTCTACTACTAAAAATATTGATAAAACAAAAGAGATATTGAAATAACTTTTTTTTTGTTATTGTCTATTAAAAGTTTGGTTACGTATATTTACACGAATGAAGAAAACATCAAATATTTATTAAGTTTAACATAGATTTCAAACAATCCTGGGGTTAATTATAGATTCAAATGAATTTTGACCAATCATATCCAAGTATTGATAGAGATAAAAGTACATGCGAGGTGAATGCACTTTGTAAGAAGACGTGTTTATGAACCGCTTTTAGGAGGTGTGGCATTTTCATGAGATACCATTATTATCGTTTGTTGGCCATTTTCAGTTGTACTTTTGGGTTTCTAACTGATGGTAATAATATACTCTTAATTGTTTCCCGTTCAGATGTCTATCACCCAACTAGTAACTGATATAAGTACAAACATATATTCAAGATTATTATTTAAACACATTTGGTTTCCAGTGATAATCACGGCTATATCCTTCCTCTCCCTCAGATCATTTCCGACTCGGAACTACTTTCTCTCGATTTTCTTTGTCCATGGAATTTGATGAAAAATAACCCAAGAAGCTTTTGAAAGGGAGAGAAATAACAAAGACCAAAGACATGAGACAAGACAAGAAAATGCATCTTCTTTTGGTTTCTATTCATATATTTATCATGTTCTGATATCAATATTTTTATACTCCTAATATAATTATGATCAACTGAAAAAAAGATCTTCATTGTTTAACACTTACCTTAACCACTTGACAGCGGCATGGGGCTAATTGCACAGTACGGGTATGACCAGCATGGTGCTGGTGATAAAGCTCAGACAATAGCATGATCACGTAATATTACATGGTCAGCGCTCAGTGTGCAAACACAAATCACGTAATATTACGTGGTCTGCAGTCAAGTGGTTTAGAAAGTTTTTCACTAAAAAAAAATTAGTTCAGGATTTGAGTGAAATAAAAAGCACATTTTCTTCTAAAGATATTTTAGATTTAAAATATACTATATTATTTTTAACATATTGCCGGGATATTCCTTTATTTACCGGCATGGGAAAAAGACAGTCAGTTTTCAATGGGTTAGTGTCACATTTTATTTTTAGTCAGTGTAGGTGTTAAATTCAATTGAACCATATTCATTTAACTATAATAACCCTAAAAGGAAACTATTGGAAAGACTGCATGTTTTCTGGTGAGATGATTTGATCATATTAAAACACAGAATGGCAGTAATTTAAATAGGAGTGGTAAAAAGAAGCTGAAATTGAGGAAAATAAGATTTAGTTTTGTTTCATTCATCTTAACTTAAAGGAAAATGTTCCTCTCGCCTTCTGTCTCCTGTATGTAAGAGCCTATACCTTTAGTGCGTAGAATATTTTATAATGAGCAAATTGGCTTTGTCGCTGTGTGAAGGATCGGGAAGAAAACCCCAATCAAATCAATTAAAGGTATAAACATTCTGTCCATCTTCATTACAAGGGATTAGCTAATGTATAAACCAAGGTACTGGAATAAAGGGAAGTATTGCATTATTACCTAACAGGATCTTATTTGTAAGATAGACGGTTTAAGATCATCAACGGAATATACATTTGTTAAACCTGCCAATCATATTAGTACGGAGGGTAGATGTTTATGTACCAGCCTTTAAAGTCATCTTACTATGAATGGCACACTCTCCTTATTAGAGCTTCAATATGTTTTCTTGTTTTCAATCGGGATGAACATTATTATCTTGTCTGTTAAATTTGAATGTACAATTTACTGTATTGAAAGACTTATTATTAAATTCCAACAGAAATTTTAATGCTTCTTTCAGAATGAGATTTTCATCGTATTCCCATTAGTTTAATTTCATTACTTGTTTGATTTCAAGATTAGAAATTTATTTTGATATGAAATGGAAGAAGTAAGTTTGTGTGAAATGTGATAGTTTGCAGAGTTTTTAAGTATTCAAAAGATGAATCATTTTTTGCAAGACAAATTCCTCAAATTTTTTGCAAGACAAATTCCTCAAATTCTAAAGCATTCTTGTGAAAGCATTCTTGTGGGTCCAAACATGTTGGTAAGGCCGGAATTATGGAGTGTTTGAACACGTCCAAAGACAGATACTTTTGGTTGTAGACGTAGAACGAGAAGCACTTAGATGAAAAAGCAATGAATCAAAGTAGGTCCATAGTTAAGGGGGGTGATCGCTGTAAACACTCACTCTCTTTCTATCTCTCTGATGGATCGATCTGATCTTGACATTAGGTAGTCAATCACAGGTAGACACTTTCCTTTTAAGTTCTTGGCTTCTTCCTTGTATTATTGAAGGAATTGATTGGTAAGGGATCCTACAGAGACACAGACAGAGACAGAGGACAGGGATAGAGATAGGGAGAGAAGGAGAAAGAGATAGAGAAAGATAGAGAGAGGGAGGGAGGGAGGGAAGCGAGAAACGAGAAAGTCAGGGAGGAGATAGAGAAGGCACGAGATGTGGCATAGACATACGGAAATCAGGTGAGGAGATGGAGCAGCGAGTGAAGGAGTGGAGATAGAGAAAGAGAGGAGAGAAATGGAACAAGAGGGGAGGGAAGATAAAGAGAACAGAGAGAGAAAGGGATGGAGGGAAAGAAAACTATCAGGTGAGAGAGTTGGAGGAGGAAGCAGCAGTGGGAGATATTGAAAGAGACCAGAGAAGTAGAAAGAGAGGCAGAGGGGAAGAGATAGAGTAAGAGGAGAGAGAGAGAGAGAAAAAGAGAGAAAAAAACCCCCAAAACAACACTTATTCAGAATGTCTTGATGTTTATCTAGTTCAACAAATCTTCTTAAAGGTACGTCTAGAAAAACTAGGTTTGTATGTTCTTTTCGTAGAAATCTGCCCGAGAGACTTAACATAACGAGGACGTACCCTCTATGGACATTGTCAGGTAATTCATTATAGACAATGTTTGCTGACAAGAGAGTCTACTTGACTAAATAATTTAAGATGGATATGAGTCTCGGACAAAGATCTGTGGGTATCAAGTGAGATGATGCGCTCCGGATGATGGTTGGAATTCTCCTGAGAGATTAGGATAGAACAGAGTGCTCATCTAAAGCTTGCTTCGGGTTAAAGAAGAAAAAAAAAAACCTCAGACCATAGAACTATCTTACAAGAAACATCCAGAATTGGAGATAAGGACGAACGCTGGACATACAGACAGACAGAGATGAGAGGTTGATATCAGTGTCTTGAGTTGGTCGTGTGATTTACGAAGATGGAGCGTGATTGAGCACAGATTACCATTTACACTCTTCTACGTTAATTGAGTGAGCAAATAATACGCAGACCACACATTTTTGTATTTGGGCTTTAGAGGAAAGTACAGGGTGTATGGAGTACAAGGACTGAAACGTGACAATGAGAGATACAGAGAGGGAGAGAGAAAAATATAGGCCCAATAGTCGGTGAGTGAGATGAATAATCAGACGAAGTGGGAAAATATAAATGAAAAACAGATGGAGAGACAGTGAGAGATAACATAACATAACATAAATTTGTATAGCGCAGCTTTTATATGGATATATTCAGCTGCGCTGGCTCAGAGCTCTTTTAAAAAAAACTTAATTCTACATATGCATAGGCAATTTCCTTATAAGTAGTTATTTTGAGTTATTTTAGATAGAAAGATGAGTTGAGATGCGAATAGAAAATTATGAGGTCTGTAAGCCCACATTTTTGCATACAAATATTTTCATGATTTTGAACTCGGTGGGGAAATTTGAGAAAGCTTATAATGTTATAATTTTTGTGAGTTTCCATTTATAAATAGCCATACATTGCAGTGGAAATTTTAGAAAGGGCTGATTTGGGTAATTCACAAAATTACAAAAATAAAACCACCGTGAAAATAACTACTTATATAGTAGGCCTATTTGTTTCTAGATGTCAAGATAGGGGAGAGATTGAGAGAGATTAAGATTAAAAATTAATAAGGGGAAAACAAAAGAAGATGAAAAGACAATGAGAGATAAAATGAGATGAGGAAAGAAAATGAAATTGTAGAAAGAAGGAAGAAAGTAAGAGAAAGAGAGATGGAGGGGGAATGATAATATAATAGAAGTAGTAATCCTTACTACACTTACATGTAGGCCTGTGTATATTTCTAAGATGAACTATTCTGGAGAGGAGAGAAAGATGACATGTAAGATTGGAATGAAAGAAAGGTGTATGGAGTCTTCGTGGATGTGGATGGATGTAAACATTGATAATGATTGCCATGGTATGAGGACACTGAGGACAAAGGTCACCCAAGGTCATAGATTCTGTTTATAGATTGGTGTCTATGTTTAGATGTCTAGTCTTGGTCATTTAGACTATTTTTGTAGAAATATTGTATTTCATTGAGATTTGAGGAATAACGCAATGTAAATCTGTTAGACATTTACATTTATGTTTCAATTTCTATCATTTTCAATCAACTCTATTTTGTGACCCATGGAGAGCATTGACAAGCAACATATGATGAAGTCGAAGTGGTTCCATTACAAATGTTCCATTGTCATATATGAATTATATTTAACCCTAATCCCAAATTTGAAACCATATCACAACCTGAGCTATACATTTTAGATGGAATAAAGCCCGGAGCAAATGTAGGCGCACCAGTTGGAGTATGATTGGTGTGAAAGAGCCCTGAAGTATAAAAAAAGTCATATTCTTAGAGACGAGTTGACCTGTTGTTGTAAGAGCTCTGTCTATCTGGAGTCAACTGCTTCATTGTATTGAAGGGTACATTATCCAAATAACCACTCCACGCACAGGAATGTGCTTTATTATACACACTGTATATTGTTCAGTATAGAAGGTTTCCTTTGTCAGAAAATATTTGTTTGTTCAAGAGTATTATTTGTGTCCGTTGAATTGATTGAAATATTGACACTTGACAACATTGACTCTATCTTTTTTACAGAGTGCAACCTTGTTCCATTGTCTGGTGTTGGATGGATTCTTAAATCAAGAATGGAGATCAATATTCAATAGAGTCAGGTATGTAGCCTACATGTATACTCTCTTTTGGAAGATTGGGTTGGAATAGTGTATGGTAAGTTTTGCATTTATTTCTTTGAAATTATATGATGTACATTTTGGCACTCTGTGCCTTTATTTATAATTACACATATTTTTTAATATCTGTAAACAAGTTTGCGTTATTTGTACAAATTTGCATTATTTGTATAGAATTTACAAGCTGCAGACTTGTAAATATGTTTTTCAGAAAATGTAGGCTTTTAACTGCACCAATTCTTATTTGTCCTTTTTTCGTTCTCTATATCTTCAGTATGAATACAATTTATTTACATTGATTTGACATTTTACGGCCAAAGTGTGCTCTTTTGTCTGTGCAAAATACTTGTGGATGTCAACCCCATAGTCTTCTGTTAAAAGGTTACACCGAGACAACGATTTCATTCATTCGTATATCATACCTATGAGTTGAGCTCTGCATTCAAGTGTTCCAGATGTTTATTTGGAATGATTTGAAAGTGAGCCAGCTAAAGAGAGATCGATGCGGGTTGGTATAACGACAGCATCAAGTAGAAATGTGCAGACGATTTTAATAGATCAGACACAGGCTTTGAAACTCTTCATGTAGTCCGATAAATTGCTACATCACGTATGTAACCAACTGGTATTCATTTATCACTCCAGAATGCTGATGTTATTTTTTATCCTGCTTCGTATTATAAGGTATTTTGAAGATGGCCATCTGTACTTTGGGATTGACCTTATTAGGAATGAAGAAGTGGATTTCAGCTAAAGGATGTTGATAGATAGGTGAACACTTCCACCTGTTCTGATATTTATTAGTCAAGAAATGGGATTATTTGACTGTTATAGTCCCACTCATAAGCTTTTGAAGTAGCAAAAATGAAAATAGTTCTAATGGTCCAATTTTGTATTATTTGGTGCAGTTGGTGGTTTTTTGCAATTCTTTTCCCTTGTGTCATGACTGCACTATATGCATATGCCCTATAGCCAATATTAGTTGAAATGACAAATTGCAAGAAGACTATATTCCTTGATGAAATGTATTGTGATTTTTAATGCGTTGACAGGGTCATGTTCTAAAATAATGCTTTTTAAAAAACTGAATGACACCAGTTTGTTCCATTCACAATAACCATATTGTCTGTTTTTTGGGCCTTTTGTATTTCCTAAAAAATAGTGAATATTAGGAAATTATATATGCTCTTGATGTGAAAAACCAATATTTAAAACTATGATAAAATTGAGCAAATTATATTGTCAGAGCTATCTCGTTGCGCTTGCATTGTAGCACACAATGTGTCAACCGGTGAATGATAGGCCTATAGTATAGAGCTATGACTATCTTTCATGCTAACAAACCATCTATCCTGCTCCCCTCTCAGCCTTTATGCAACAGTCACACAGACACTTACGTTGAGTTACGTCCGGTTGCGTCAAAAAATTATTTTCTTTTCTGCGGATCCCCACGGATGCCTTCCCGTCATAGTCAGCAGTGGAAATAGTGATAATTTTGTTCATCCAATAAAACAAAGAAATACATAAGAAATGGTAGAATAGAAGATGAAACAAGGATAGAACAACGAAAACATAACTAAACGTAAGTGTCTGTGCGACTGTTGCATAAGAGATATTTCATTATGCCTATACCAATGAGCTCATTGGTTAAATTCACCTCTATAATATGGTGGGTTCTACTAGTCTATCACATACAAAATAAAGTGTCTGAGAATTAAATGACCGATCCCTATCCTGTCTGTGTGCTAAATAGGTTCTAATATCAAGTTCCTATGGAGCTTGTCATACCCCTTCACAACGAACAGTTACCTCCACCAAATTTAGAACGAGACAGAAAATACTTCGGACAGCCACTTCCTGTTTATAGGCTCGTCATGTCCCAGCTCAGGCTGCGTTCATGGTCAAAAACAATATTTAAACAGGAACATGAATTATGGTACAAAATACAATTACAGAATGTATTTCTGGGACAACTACCCCTGGACAACTACCCCCGCTAAAAAGCAAGCCCCAAACTCTACACCTAACTCTATTTCTTGGAGAGGGGGGGGGGGGGGGGGGGGTAGTTGTACTGTGGGTAATCGGCCTGGGGGAAGTTGTCCTGATACTTCAGAACTCTATCACAATCAGCAGTGCACTGTTCATTGTCAAAATATTAATGCTGATTATACGTGGATTGTCTTTGAATCCCCCACTCTCAGGGTAGCTTACTTCATTCGCAATGCTCAAGGTCATGATGGTTGTAAAATCATAGCTGATCATCTTTGAAAACGCATCTTTTTCGGCATTTAAATTTTCCTCAGGATGGAGATCTGAAAGACGTTTACATTAACAACCGGAAATTGGAACTATGAACGCAACCTTTGTTTCCCTCTGTACCTGTGTTTTGTAATTACGTTTGTGTCATGGTTCATGTTCCTGTTTAAATTTCAAAATTGACCATGAACTCATCCTCAGTTTGTTAAAAGGGGACCACCGTTGTCGCTGGTATAGCCTTCATATGGAACATGCCTTTATTTTGAGTAGCATAGCCCAAAGGCTCGGGACCATTCTCATACCGAATAGATTTAATTTGATACGGTGTTCGCTTACATCGTTTTGTTGCTAGCGTGTTGGAATATACAAGGCAAGGCTCCTGACCAACCGAACCATTTGACATTTTTATAGAGGATTTCTGTGCCAGCTTGGATTAACTGTGAGTAACTTTTATTGTGTGGATTGATCAGGTCTGCTGCTTCACGTTAAGCTGTTAAATATGACTAATAACTACTGGGGGGAACATCCTAATGAGCGTGGCTATGCACCGACTAATGAAGGTTTTCTTGTATTCTCTTATTACACATGTACATGTAATTCGACTTTATCATCTGGGGAATCATAGATTTGCACCTGTCCAGATTTATCCCTCAAAAGTGTATTAAAAACAAACTTCTGAAACTTATCTTATTTTCTGATTTCAAATTATAATGGAAATATGTTTTTTGATGTGATCATATTGAAAATGACTGATGTGTAGAGACTCCTAATCAACATGGCCTATCACCAAGTAATAGAGGAGGCTTTCTAATTCTTTCTTGTAAACTGACCATATTTGATGGAATTCCCTTCTAAAATCAGTGTCTGTATAAATTTCTCTATGAATGCACTGATGGTAATAAAACAAAAACAAATATCAAAAAGAAAAACAAATATATGTTTGTGGGATGAATAACCTTGCCCTCCTGTCCTTGCAAGAAAATGACTCAGAGCTATCAAATAAACTATAATGAAATGATTGAAAACCAATGTGGTTGTAGCCCAGTGAATACCGACTTCTCTCTTTTCCATGGACTTGATACATACACCACCCGGTTTCCGTAGAAAACGGGTTAAAGAGAATATTGTAGTGGGAA
The DNA here is from genome assembly GCA_940671915.1 of Paracentrotus lividus. Lineage (NCBI taxonomy): Eukaryota > Metazoa > Echinodermata > Echinoidea > Camarodonta > Echinidae > Paracentrotus > Paracentrotus lividus. Next base: position 68,892,463 of record CALNVZ010002100.1, on the reverse strand, counting down.
AGACGAACAAAATTATAGTGAGCTTTCAAAATGTTTTCATGGTATTTAGGTAAAATGTAATGATAGAAAGATCCACTGCCAAGGATTTTTCTTCAAATGCCCTAATAATCATAATACAACAAAAACAGTAAAAATGTTCAGGACAAACAATTGTGTTCAGTCCCACACATGCATTTTTGTGTGCATTGCATAATACTCAAGATCAGCAGAATTTTGTTAATTTCTTGCCATTTTCTTGATTCCAAAACCTCACAACAATTCTTTTGCGGATTATTATCAACCTTTCCCAATCACGTTGAGACAGTTTTCTCCACAATTCAGTCTTGTGACCACAATAATAAATTTGATTTAATGATTATTATAGTGCCAAAACTAAATAAAAATATATTTTTCAATCTGAAATCTATTAAACCTGTAGCTTGTTCTCAGTAGGCATACCCACCTGTTGAACTCGCCTTTAAAATCCTGCTGTGTTCCTTCAAACCATCTTCGTTCTACTCTCCTCGTTTCTTAGGAAAATACCTATCAAAGGTCTCCAATTAATGCCCTAATCGGATTACACACGCAGTTTAGCGTTGGTCATTCTCTAGCTCGAGGCTTTTGTCTGATGTATTGACTACTCACCTGTTTTGGCGGTGAGATTGTTTGAACTATGAAATTAGGTTTCATACAGGGAGTGTGAAATCCAGCGCTCCTTTTACGCCGTGCCTGAAAAATGTCATATTTTTATTCCCAAGCTGTGAGGTTCAAACAAAATTACTCACACAATGATGGGATTCAGGAATTAAAGGGGGGTTATATTATTATTTTTTTGTATAATGCCTTGAAAATCAAAAGATTGAAATCTTGCTGCAAGAAAGTGTATAATGACCTTTGCAGCATATTTGTATGAGTAACTAATTGGAGTAGGGTCATATAAAATATTTTACACGTAGAGGTCTACATGTATTTACTGAAAGGAAGAAAGATTATTGCTTGTATTGAGTGGTTGAATAAAATAGAAAGAAATTCAAGCCATAGACGCTTACTGTTTGTGAGTAGGTAATATCTTGAGTTCTTGGACAAAATAGGTACAACGTATTAAATATCATCCAAAATGAGTAAATATGATCAAGCATACAGTTTTCAAAAATTGCTTGAATCCTATGAATATGAACACATGCATCTGACATGCCTTTAAAAATATGTTCATGTAGTACATGTATCTAATCATTCTGACTGATAAAAAAAATTATTTAAAAGTTTTTGTAATACTTTTTTTTTGGCGATTATTTTCAACCCCTTGAAGTGAAATATTTTTTTATCATTACCTAATAGGTCACGAGAAGTACTGCAACCTTGAACATTATGAATGTAGTGTATAAACTTGTATGTTGCTGACATGCTTTGAAAACAAGTTTGTTTATCCCACCATTTCAAGGGATAAAACATTTAGGCCAATATATATCTTTTCTTGTTGATTGTATATTTAAACGATTGTAAGTGACACAAATAAAATGATATTGTGAAGTGAACCTTGAGAAAGTGTGAAATCCACCTCAGGTAAGAGTACGGGATGACACATCGTGAAAATATGAACCAGAAAAGAATGATTGGAATTGTTTTCAGACCAATAAAAAAAAAATATGTAGATTGATTCCGTCTGGGGTAGACCTCTGGGGATAGAGATGACCAAAGTCTGCAAAAATACACACTTCCTTTGGGGCATGGCCATTTTTTGCTAGTTTCTATCTGGGGCACAAAAGCTCTTATTCTTCGTTTTGGTGAGGAGAGAAGGTATAATGGATAAAAAACATCAAGAATTCCACTTCAAGATTTTAAGGGATTAGTTTTGAAATGTTTTCATTGGCATTGTTGTTATTGAAACTTATTTTGTTTTGATGTTGCATACCGGGCACTTTTTTCTTGAAGGAAAGATCATTAGAAAGGAAAAGTATGTGTACTTAAGTTTGTACTTTTACTGTCTTGTTTTATGCGTTTTGGTGCACTTTTATGGACATTGTTTTTGTAAAGTTTTAATGAGTATTGGACTGATGTAGGCCTATGGGTGATAGTAGACAAAATGACTTGGAGCCTAAATTGTTATTAGACCAAATGAATGATATACAAAATGATCGTGTAACTTGTTTTAGGCAAAAATGGTGTGAACTAAATGACATTATACTGGTGCCTGGACAGCACATATAGACACTAAAATTTGAAGACTAGACCTACTAAGTTTCAAAATTGAAATTAGAATTTCACCCTAAAATTAATATTGGTTTTGATACATGTACTTCTCAGCAGAAAAATGAATGAACAGGTATCAATGGAAATTTGATGAATATCCATCAAGGTATGACAAATTCAATGATGTTCAATTTTTTGAGTTTATGACATCACATCAGTTATTCATAACTTTGTTCATAAATATCACCAACACTCTCCTTGTTTTCTTATTAGGCCCCTATCCCATCACTACCCTGCCCCTTTCACCTACCCCCTCCCCCCCCTACCGACTCCCTTCCATCATTTCTCACCTCATCATGTGGTCTTTTGGAAGGTGTAAAACAGATGACATTCATGGTAGTAAATATGCCATCATAAGATACAAACATGTTTTCATTACCTATATCTCATACATGGTGTAACAGAGCCGTCATTGTTCATAATCTCATGGGCTAGATGAACCAGGAAAGCCTTACATTTCTGGTTTCAAAGTTCTTGGTGAAAGAAAAGATTTATTCCTCAGATGGGATGTGTAATACATGTGTCCAATAATATTTCTATAAGGAATATAAATAATAATAATTAAAAATCTCCAGATATAAAATATAGGTTACAATGGAAAAGTAATAGCATGATCATGTTAAAGAATTGCCAAATTGAATATGATTGATTTTAGCTTTAAAGATTTACTCCTTCATCCTTCCATTGTCTCATTGTGTTGAAACCAATACCATGTCAAGACGGACCTCCCCCATATAGTCACGTTTTTAAAGCGGAAATCATTAGCACCGCCAATCTGAATCATAGATAGATGCCTGTTACCAATTAAAAAATTATTGTCTTTATTAGAATCATTGTTATTAATTGTCAACAATTTAGTTGTAAGCTCAAGTGTGCTTGGAGGTGAACTTGATCGTCAGTTGTGCCTTGGAAGATAACAAATTTATAAATTTGAACTTCCCATTTTTTAAATCCTTGAAGCCTAATCATTTCCTGACCACTTCCCCAATCCTCTCAACCTGTCAATCTGATTCATATAATTTAATCTGACATCCAATAAACTGTTTCCTTCTTCCCTTTCCTAAACTTATAGGCCTACCTCTTGTTATGTTTTTAGTGGGTTAACACAGAGGCCCTAAGATGTCCATTAATGACACCTTTCAACTAGTTTAGCTCTATATTTGATACCCTGAAATTAAAACCTACAGTACACGTCCTGGGAATCCTGAATATTTTCTTATGCAAGTGAAACTTGTTTAATTTTCAAAAAACCACCTTGTTAAAATGTTTTATCAGTTTTTCCATTCATATCAAGTAAACTTATTTTTCATGAATGTTACAATATTTTGAAATGTATATCTCAAGTAGCAGCACAATAAAATAAGTGAATTTTTCAGAAAAAAGTAAAGATGTAGGCCTACAGGATAAACGTTTTGAGTGGGGTTGAGACAGCCCCATCCAAGCTGCCTTCGTCACATCATTGAACATGTTATAACTTTCTTGTTATTTGTCTGATTTTTCAATTTCATGTATTTAAAAAAAATTTTTACTTTGCATACTTTTATCAAAATCAAAGTATGTTTAGGATGCAGAACCTTTGAATACTTCACTCCTCTCTGTTCAATCTCTCTATTACCTTGATTACACTGTGACTCGGGTCGCAGGTCCTCTATTACCTTGATTACACTGTGACTCGGGTCGCAGGTTCGACACGGCAATCGTGCTCGACACGGCAATTTTATGTCACTCATGTAAACGAGATCAATGTGATCTGCGACCCGGGTTCCACACGGCAATTGTTACGTGTGTAAACAGAAAGCCGTGTCGAAGTCGATGACCTTGAGGTCAGATGTGGAATTTGGCTATACATCGCAACACACATTAATGACGTCCCTTGCTTCCGGTCATGATCTGGTAGCCGTGTTGAACACGGCTTTTTTGTTGTGTATAAACACGATCACAGGTTAACTCTTTGCAGTGTCTAACCCTTCCTGAGGATTCGACATGAGAGCCGAGTCACAATGTAAACGCGGTATATATATATATATGTATAAAGATAGTTCGAGAAAGGAATAAATCATGGCTGGGAGATGACAGGAATATAAACAACATAAATTTTAGTATAAACATACTCATAATTTTTTTGTGTAGGGTCAGTAGAGTTGAGGATGTGAGTGTCAAGCTATTTATTAAAACATAGAGGAAAGAAAGGGAATTTTATTTCCCTGGAGGGCTGATTGGCTTAGTTGCCAATTTGCAAAGTGTGCTGATGTCCATAAATAAAGTCCATAATTATCACAAGATTAAACTGCATTATGATAGTTTTGCTAAGTATTTGAATTGTCATTTGTGATTCAAAATATATTGCATTGATTAAAAGGAGAAAATGATACTGCTAATTATTTCAGACAAATTGGCAATTCTGTTGTGAATTTGTGACTTCATTCTCCCACTTTTCCCTCAAATTAGTTATTTTTTTTCTTCAAATAAACAGATTTCCTCTTGCCTTTTACCAAATTAGATTGAAGTTAACATGTTGTAGTACATGTATTTTATCATTAGAAGAAGTCACTTTTTTTCAAAAACTCCTCAAAATTTAAAGAAATCTTTGAACTCTGTATATTACTACATGTATGTTTTGTGAAATAATTTGTTTTACTTGGTATCTATTGGGTTTATATGATATTTGGAAATCTATTGACTATTTATCTTGGTGTTAAGTCACTTCCTGTGGGCGTCTCCATGATTTTGATAAATTTCTGTGAAAATACTAATTTTTCTCTTGATAGAACAATGTGACAAGAGTGTATGGTCCATGGCGTAGGCGGACTTGAGGTGAGGATCCAAGTTTAAAGCCCTGGTGTAATGTGAGCCATGTTTGGTAACCTTGACAGGAACACCTTTGTGATTCAAACCTAGTGATTATGAGATTGATTTCCCATAGATCAACAGAGATTAGGGATCCCATTGCATTGCACGTGGGACTACTGGAGTCAACTTGCTTAGGCCATAATACATCTGTATTCTTAGCCTACAGGTGTGTACAAAGGATGGATTGCACGCTGTCTATTAGATTATGGCAACCTTGCTTTCCCAACTACATCCAGTTTGGATTTCAATTCAAACTCCCAGATTTAATTTGAAAAAGAACGATTTCAGAAAACGTGCACTTTTGGACGCTCTTGGCATTGCATGTTTACAATGTTATGCAGACATTTACGGTAGGTGGTATTGAACGTTAGAGTCTTCCTAGATTTTGCAGCTTTTAAACCCTTTTGTTTTTTTATTGATGTATTGAATACAAAAGGTGTCAAGTCTTAATTCTATATTTCAATGAAAGGGTGTTAGTACCAGGTACGGGTCTGAACCCTTAACTTTTTCAGTTTGAAAGTCAAATAGATAACTCTACAACATACTACAGCATTTATCCACAGCCATTCAAAAGATATTCTTTGTTAAATTTGTTAATTCAGTTTTAGATAATATTGAATGATAATTAAATTTCAACACCAAATTGACACACTAGTAAATCATTATAGCTATACTTATATTCCTTGAAAAATTGTTAAACCCGAATGGTACTTTTCTGTTCTTCTTTTTTAAATAACTCTTTTAATGATTTATTGTTTATGGATGGGGCTGCAATGGACAACACTGCATTGTTTACTAACAAGGCAACTCTTGGTATATAAAACAAACAAGAAAATAGATAATGAAATATTAAAAAAAAAACTTCTTTTGAAAAAATATAAAAAAAAAAATAAAAAATCATTGCAGGCGCTTTGAATGCAATGCGCGTTGAGTACTTCTTATCCAGAGCTATATAGGGACTGCTAATATGATAACCAAGTAAAAGTGACGTGGAGGAAGACATAGGGAAAGGTCAGAAGTAACCGGACAAACCAAATCTTAAACTGTAAGAGCTCATTTAACATTCCATCATTTCTAGATTAGGGATCCTCTACTAAGCACTATCTCACCATAGCAGGAGGTCAAATAGAGGTAAAGATATATTTGTTATGGTCTTGTGAATATTAGAAAAACAAATTTTATCATAAATTCACAACATCTTCTCCATTAAGTGGAGTTATCTTTGAAATTTTGCCCTTATGTATGTTCCATGTCCTGCATTGTATCTCATTAGTCTGAAATCAAAGAATAGTGTCAACAATACATTTAATATCAAATTCAATCTGTCCACTATATGAAGATTTTAAATTCCTGTATTGAGAATGATGAAACAGGGTAATCTATGCTAGACCTAGTAAAATGTGTAGTAGCATGTGTAGTAGCACATTTGAAAATGCAGAGGAAGGGTGTAAAAATAATATTATAATTCTTATGGAAAGAGTATATAAGTACACCCCTCCAGTTATAAATATTACAATATCATAGTTTATATAAATATGTGAATGGACTCTGAGATAACAAATCAAGCAATGTATACATTCCAACCAAAATACAACCACAAATATGCTTGTGATATATATGCAATATTGATACACCTGACAATATTAAGACTCTTAGATGGAAAAGAGATCAAGTTGAACCACTCACGGGCATATGAGATGAATATTTAATGAGTTAGATGATAGGAGAGATGATAAGAATCCATTTCTAGTATTGTGATTATGGTAGCTCAGCCACGTTCCTTTCACTCAGAATTAATGCCGTGTCTACATGTAGGGCCTACATTAAATCTTTAGAAAATACACATAAACATGCGTAATGCTTAGATTGTCTGTGGAGAGATAGACAGGCACTGACTCAAAAATCCTTTTTACAACTTCTTACCTCTGAAAAATGAAGTAGTTATCTCTCTTGATTTTATAGGAGAAAAGTTTCACCGTCACTGCCTATCTGCAGTGCTTTATATAAGAATTGCCTGTTTTAATCATCTAAATAAACATTATTATTATTGCTAGATATTTGGTGTGATTATGTGTTTCCACTGTAAACTGAGTACTAGTAGTTCTATGCAAATGAAATCATATAGAAAGAGCATGCAGAATACTAACTTGGAGAGGTGTTCCCACTGTGAAGAGCTCTATTTAAAAAGAGGATTCACTTAGGTATTGTTGAGTGATCGTCCCCTTGAAGTCTGTTTACAGACTCCACTGAGTGGGACCTGCTCATCGTTGCCAACGGCCAATTTCAGGATGAAGTTTCTCCAAAGTTGAGCGACCCCCTCGGTAAAGAAAGAAACCCTAGTAGCTGTCGGTTATCACCGCCGAGAAGGGTGCGCAAACCGCTAATTCTAAAAGTGATTTTGGTTGTGGGACTCTCTCCTCTTTGATTATTCGATTGAAAGAGATACAGAGTTGAACCTGGAGTCATTCTAAGACTCGATTAAGACGGACATTAGGGATCTTAATAGGTGGTGGAATGAGGTGAACGTACCTAGAGGCTGGGATAGAAACTGGACCTATTGATCAGGATTCACACCAAATATTACCCTCTCAGAGAGTAAAGGTGTACCTAGATACTCTCCGATCTCGTCCTGTCCTGATATTGATATTATTGGGTTAAGAGACTAAAGGCTGAAAAAACAATCGGAAGTAATATGCCTCAATACCAGATTGTTCCCTGATTAAAAAGCTTGTGCAAGCAGAAAAACGAAAGAAGTATTGACCAATCTGTTTTTACACAAGAAATTTTGGACTATCAGAAAGTACTGTTTAAGCCAATATTTTTGCATACAGATATTTCGTGATTTTTGACTGGTTGGGAAATTCATGAGTGGATAGTTATACAATTTTTGTCATGTTTTCATTACTATAAAAAAGCCTTATATTGAAGTGGGAATTTTCGCGAAGGCAAACTTGCGAAATTCATGAAAATAAAACCGTTAGAATAACTACTCAACATATCTTCAGTAGATGGGAACGTATCAGGATATATTCAACCCTTTTGCTGACAAAAGGAAGTAAGTAACAAAAATGACATTTCTTGTAAAATGTCAAAAGATGCCTGTCATCTACACTGATATAGATACAATATCATACTGCCTTGTCTGTATGATATGTTTGTATGATGTTTGTATGGATGAAAACATGCTAGGTACAAATAAAAAACATAAATTACCCAAACTTTGTTTACGTGTCACTTGCTTCTTTTTGTCACAGTAGGGGATTATTATTAATTGTTGTATTTGCGAGAAAGCTGTTCCTCCGGAAAAGAAATGAGATCCATCAGCCTTTCTTTGACCATTTGTTCATTCTCACTCTAGTATTTCAGCATCAATCATTCCAATTTGTGTTACACTCGTTTTGCTGATATTCATGGCTACACTTGAAAACATTTTGATGTTAAAAATTGATGCTTCCAGGAGTTGTATTTTGAAATTGTAGTCCAGCATTTTTTTTCATTAGGAGAGGTACGTGAAGGGTGACTGCCCATCTTTAGAGGCTAAAAGACATGGTAAATATTACTTAGTCTTCATTGCCACTCAAGATAGGCTACTCTGTGAAAGTCATGATACATTTTATCTCACTCTGCACACATACCTACGATTGTTCCTCACCCCCTCATTCAAGCATATGTCAAACATGAAGATTGGTCGTAGCGTCATCGTCACAGGGCCACTGATGATTGAATTTCACCGATTAGATTTCATATTTCTGTTTTCTTCTTCAATGTTCGCAGTCCCCCGCCTCCTTTATTACCAGTTGGGCTGGGGTGAAGAGAAATTTGGTGGTTAATTGCATTTATGGGAAAACCCCAAAGTGCAGATGACACTGTAGTAGTGGTGGTGCACACCTTGTATGTGGTATTGATTATACCGTCTTCTGAGATACAGAAGGCCTTTAGCTCATTAACCTTTTAGATAGGACGCAACGCCCTTTTGACGATGAGCAGACGATACCAGGTGAGGGCTTGTCAGGGCAACATCTGCAATGTAGGTTAAGAACAGGCAGATACCTTGTCAGGAGAGTTTCTAGAAGACACTCTTGAAGAACGGACTTTCATGTCTTATTCTTGCCACCTTTCAGCTGTTTGGGTGTAATTCAATTGGACTTCATTTGAACTGTTCATGAAAGTGTACTTGTTCAGTTATTTCTTAATTCTATGGTAATGGGTGTGTGCATCAGGATATATCTTCCTGTGACATCAAAATGTTTCCTGCAGTCCATTCAAAACCTTTGGTAAAGTTATCAGGATCTTAAAAGATAATAAACTTTTAGTATTTCCTGATATTATAATGCAGATGCACCACTAATCATCAACAAAGTTTAGGTCTGATAATAACTAGGCTTAAATTAAAAGAAATCACACATTCTTGAATCCTGCCTATTATTATTTTACTGTTGTTCTGCCGTCGCACTGCAATTGTCTCCCCCTCTCTGTTTTTGTCTTGTCCATCTATCTCCTCTTGATATCTTCATCTCCTGGTCACCCTCCTTGTTTATCTCTTTATCCCATGATGTCCTATTCAACCTCCTCCTTCTTTCACTCTCTCTATCTTCCCACTTCTCCTTTTCTTTTACTCTTTCCTTGAAACAAGTATCCTTCATCTATATCTCGCTTCATTTGATTTTCAATCGAGCTCTATATCTCTGTCTCTCTATTCCTCTTCACTATTCCCATATTTTAGCACTTATGCACGACTCTCCACTCTGGCCGAAAGCAGAGCCCTGAGTGTTGTATTTTTCGAGGTGTCAAATTACAAACCAGAGAATGGGAGCGCATCCGCTAACAAGTATAGTAAGAGCAATGAAAAAGAATAGAAAGGGTTTAAAGGAGGAATGAAAAAGACTGCAAGTGTTAAAAACTCAGGAAATTTAAAGATGGAATGTATTGCATTATGGGAACTAATGGAGGTCAATGTCATACTATCTTGGAACAAGAAGGATGTTAACTCACCAGTTTACCTGGAGCTGAGCCCATCTGCATCTCATCGGGAGATTCAAGGATGGTTGAGATTCACACCTTGGAATGTATGTCTCACATTGGACTAATACATTTCATATCTGCACAAGATGAATATACACCATATTTTTCACAGGGTTTTATTTTCCCCGGTTTCAGGAAACACTTCTTCTTGGTTGCAATTTAAATGGCCACCTTGTGCTGATTACATTTCATTCACTCTGGCTACAATTGCTCTGCTTCAAATTCAACTAAAACCTTATAGACTTAACACTATACCCTACTCTAAAACTAACCCCTAAACCTAACAAAACAATATTTCAACCACAACCCTTAAATCTTACAACTGAGTTTAAATAAAGCCAGGATCAATTGTCGCCAGAGCAAATGTCGGGTTACCCCTTGATTCCCCCCTCCCCCCTCACTTTTTTAATAATTAACTGTCCAAAGATCTTATAGTGAGTACCCTTTTCATAATGATGTTTTTCACCCAAACTGATTTAAAAAGCAAGTTATTAAAATACATTTTCCCTGGTATATGAAATATTAGATTATGAAAACAGTATTGATAAATCATTTACTTTAATTCCTTATTATTTTCATTATCATATGTTCTATTGTAAACAAATATCCAAAATAATTTTACTTAATTCAACTCAGCCCGACAGACATTTCATGACGCAGAATGGAGATGCCTGATTTTCAGGGCATAATTTGCATACAATCAGTAGAAGTGATCAGTTTGCTTTTAGATGATAGGAATCAGTATATGGAAATGAAATTGAGACAGGATGTTAGTTATTTGATGTAGAAATTGAGATCATGATCTGATACAGAGGGAAGTAGATCTGGAATAGCAATGCTGCGGTTGTGAGTAGCCATTTAACAAAGTTCTTTACTTAGAGAGCTCTGTAAGTATTGTGCTTCTCAGATTTGCCTTTTTTCCTGACAGTTTTGAAGAGATAAAAGATACATGCTCTTTTATATTGTCCCTTTTTTCTTACATTATGTTCTGTTTTTTATGAAAATGGTCAATTGCAAATCATCTAAAACTCGTCAACATCTAGATCAACATATTTCATTTCATTTCATTTAATTAAATTTCATTTCATTTATTTGTCCAAAGGTACATGTGCATATGGATAATTGTTTTGTTTCATAATAAACTCGTCGTCTTTTGAATACATAGAAATAGGAATACATAGAATAGAAATAAATTACATAGAAATAGTACAAACAAATTGAATCGAATTAAATCAAATTCTTTCAACTTGTAGAATTAGATTTTCCCTAAACTACTACTTCTGCTGATTTCGGTAGAAACGCAACCCCCCCCCCCCCCCAAACAGCACTTCCAACACGATCTTCGTCTACAAAGCCAATCAGTATTTCAATATGTGTAGTTACTTGGGCCTACTTCATTGTAGAAACCTGCACATTCACATATTTTAACATAAATATCAAGTTATGATAGAAGAAATTTAATTGTGGGGTGATTCATCATAATTATCTCACATGAGATATGCGTGTAGTAGGAAGCAATATGAAAAAACTCGTGTTATCATAAGGCAACATATTCAGTATGACCATGAACGTACATGCTGGTATTACAGTGGAATTTTTTTTTTTTTTTTATAGCTCTTTTTTTCATTTTGTCATTGTACAGTGGAATACTTCTCATCTACTCTATTTCTTCTTCTAGATGTATTTTTTGTATTAACTTTCTCTTTCATGATACAGTTATCCTCTGATTACCATTCCTATCCACTCTGATCAAGATTAGATTCTTTCGTTACTATCAAAGAATCGGCAAGTCTCCCCACACAATTATTATAAAGGAGCAAGGTTATAGAAAATTGATTTTCTTGGAGGGTGAGATATAATGGTGGTAGAGGCTAATTTAGATGAGGTATTATATTGCTGATGGATTTCTGATGATAATATGCAGGGAGAGGTGACCTTTGGATTTGTGTCACTCTGGAGGGGTATTTATACCAGCTCAATTATCCTAAGAAGTATACCTCATTTACATGTAAAACGATTAATCGCATAGCTTTGATGTTTTGAATAGATATTCCTGGTAGGTAATAAATTTTGCTTGTGGAAATGACAAATTATTTAATTTTGTTTGATAAAAACAGAGGTTTCAAAATGATTTTGAGCGAGAATCATAATGGAACTCGATACGAGCACCTAATAAATAATATTGTTGGTCAGCATAGAATTTTGCTATTGTTGAAAGGTAATTGGCTTGTGGTAAACATTACTTCATCTCCATTGCGCTCTTGAAATAGAGTATTACATTAATTGATAGTTGATACATTAATATCTGTATCTGTATTGGATAAGGCAGATGTGTATGTTGTGATCAGGACTTTGTTTGAAGTGAGATAAATGAGAATACGTCCTGAAAGTCTTGAGGTGTGAGTCAGTGTGGTAGAGGAGTTTCCTTGAAACACCCCTCTTTCTTCCTCTCTCTCTCTCCCTCTTCTTTTCTCCTCTCTTCCTCTATTTCCTCATCTACTTTCATCATTCATAGGTATGCATGCAACACGAAAACAAGCAATTTCTTCATCATAGCTTTATTATTAGCACAGCTCATTGGTATGAATAAAAAATTGTGTTATATTCATGCCCTGGTTTTACTCTTCATTCTTGAGTTATTAGGTTTGCTATAAACCGCTTCTTTGATCTTTGTGGATTTTTCCTTCAAACACCCATCTCCCTTTCCCTCCCTTTCTTGCTCTTCCTCTCCATTATCCTATCTCTATCATCTACCTTCCTTATTCATAGGCATGTTTGCCGTACCAAACTGACAATGTCATCATCCATCATTTCTTACTTGAGTAGTAACACAGCCTATTGCTATGGTATAGGCCCCCTGTTTGATAAAAAAATTGTGCTATTGTCACACCTGGTTCCCACCATTTTGGAGCAATATCCTTTGATCGACATTGATTTTTCCTTGATGATCCACACTGTCATAATAATAACCCTCCATATTGCTGGCACGATCAGTATATAACCATCACCACGACAACCTACTACATTACCGCCAACACCACCTCCTTAATCATCATCTTTATTATTAATTTATAAAAACTACCTGTCGTTATATGAAAGTCGTTTTACAGAGCGCTTGTGATCTAGGGTAATTTGTTCACAAGCCTCTTAAAAAACGAGCAGAAAAATTCTTGCTGACCCCATTTAATTTTAGCCATATTTATAAGGAAAGGCAATTTGAAGAGAGAGAGAGAGGGAGAGGGAGAGAGAGGGGGAGGGGAGGGGAGGGGGAGGGGAGAGGGAGAGGGAGAGGGAGAGGGGGGAGCAATAGAGATGAGTGTAGTTATAAATTTAGAGTGTGTTCAATGTCCAGTTTCAAATTTATACGCCAACATGAATCATGATACAAAACGCAATCACAAAACACAAACACAAACGCGATCAGCGGTGCACCGTTCAGTGTCCAAAATTTAAACGTGTTTATACGTCGATCGTCTTTAAATTCCCCACTCTCAAAAAACAAATATCTTCTCCTTTTTTCAATTGCACCGGAAGCTTCCATTGCGAGAGCACATTTAAACACGTTTGAAAACTCAATCCTGTTCAGTGTCCCATTTCGTTGCAATCGCGATGCTCAAGGTCGTAAAATTGAAGCTGATTGTGTTTGTAAACGCATCTTTTTCGGCGTTTAAATTTTCGGCGTTTAAATTTAAATTGAGATTTGAAACACGTTTATTTTTACGACCGGGGATGGGGGACAATGAACACCCTCTTTGTTTTTCTTTATATCAGCGTTTTGTAATTGCGTTTTGTATCATGATTCATGTTGGCGTATAAATTTGAAACTGGACATTGAACACACTCTTAGCTGCTTAATTTAATTTCATCGAACACAAAGTTTTAGGAGTGGAACCAAAACAATAAATAATCTTCGACGTTCTAGAACAAAAGTGTATTCATTAGTTATTCTATATGTTATACTCTTCCTGTTAAACTTAAACTATTAAATCTTTAGGAAAGGCTCATTTTACATCTAAATAAGCTACATGTCTCTGTTTACATTATTCAAAATTGAGTTTATAAGAAACAAGACAGAAGTTTTGTATATAGTTTTTGCCATTCAGAAGAGATAGTATTTCCAAAAATACATTATCTGCAGTCTGTGTTTCGATTTCGATTTGTCTGAAGATGACTGATGAATCCATAATGCAAAATTATGAAGCTACATTATAATAATATGGATAAGCTCTGTTAGAGCATGACGTCAGTAGCTGTATGGTTAGAGGGTAAGCTGTCTCAGGTAGATCAGGGTGTGAGGCTACTAGGCGGTGATCCATTAGCTCAAGCTAATATAATAGTGCTATTTGTGATCCGATGAATAGACCGATCAGAGGAGATCAGGCTTTTTCTCTCACATAGCCCTCTAATTTAGATGAAATCCCAGCCCAAATCATCTTGGGCTCTTTACAAAAAAACTAGAGCTAGCTTTCGGTCTTGGTATGAAATAGAGTACTAAATTGTGCGGTGCTGCACCAGCTCGAAATAATCCTGATCCCATCATGCACCTGTGAGTATGCACTGGCATACATATAGTTACAAGTTGCGCAATAGATATAGGGCTTTTTGATTAATTTCTGTGTCAGGTCGTTAATGTGAAACTTTATCTCAAGCTTGAGCTAGTGCGGAACCGGTTTTCTCTGGTTTTTCCCCCGATTCACCAATTAGTGCATTATATTTTTTTAGCTTGAGCTAGTGCAGCACCGCAAACTGAGCTCAGACAGAATGGCTCGGTAATGAAGCTACAGAGCTATTATCTGTTAGTCTCATTACACCCACAGTCAATCTTAATAAATCAGTGAACTTTAAGGATCCATGGAAAGGCAATGCCCTGAAACGAGCTTTCACAGCCTCTCCCTATCAGAAAAAAAAAATAATGTGTCCATAGTTTTGAGGTTGAGATTCAGTTTAGAATGAACCCTAATAAACATGTCATAAATGGCACTTCATTCTGATCAAGGAGATATTACTCCTTGTTCTGATCCAAGAGAAGTATATTTCTCAAAGCAATAAGGTATATACTCATTACTTTGAGCACCTCATGTTATTTAATATCACACTTTTCATAGACCATAAGTAGAGCAGCTGGTAACTTCTTGTAATAGTGTTTTCACGCCGCCAATGCCTCTGATATAATTGAGAAAATACCTACTTTAGACAGCGATTCATCTCTCGTTGTTTTCACACCTGATGTTTTGTTGCCTTGAAAATTTGTAATGTGATTATTTTAATACCCCAATTAAAATTTATGAGCAAATATTTTGATCGGAAAGTGCGTAGATCGTTCTATTGATAATCATTGATCACAATCATTAAAGTTTAATCACCATTTGGTACCTGCAGCTTTGATTAATTTGTCGCCAAACATTTTTAATTCAAGACTGTAGACAGTTGAGTTTTATTATAGCCGTTATGAAAACAAAGTGTATGGAGACAAGACTATATGAACTGAAGAGCTAACTGTACTTGAACTGTGAATTAAGATAATCATATTGAGAGTCAGTTAAGCAGAACATTGGTGACTGAAATGAAAGGCACATGGTATACCTATCAGACGGATACACGTATCGTTTGACTTTTATATCGTTACTCTCTTTATTCGACCAGTATTGTGGTTTATTATTCTCGTCTTTTGTTGGCATTTTCCGATTGCAGCGGTATAGAATCAAGAATTTTTTTTGTTTGGACTGAAACATGAATACACAGTAGGGAATACGAGGGAGAGCAGACCGTTTGAATTTTTGATGCATTATGAAATAGAATCTTGGCGAGCTTGTTGCGAAAGGCAATTTTACCTGGATGGAAACGGAATTATTCAGGCTTCTTTCCTCAAATGGCTGAGATTAGTGGTTGATTTCACTGAATGGTATGATGCTTGTATTACGTTTCAAAGTTCAGGACACAGCCTATATTAGCATTATACCAAATAGGAGGATTCTTTAATAATAAATGATGTCTTGCATACATTTGAAAAAAGGCTTTGAGATTAAAAGAATATTAGTAACAGAATTACATCAATGCTTATCCAATACTTGCATGTAAGCCTAAAAATAATTTAATTTGAATTGATGTTTGATGTTTCTTGTAACGTCAATTATAGATAGTTTACAGTCCCTCTTTTCTATTTTGAGTCTCCCCTATAAAATTTAGGCCCTATATATTTTCCTTTCTTGTCTTGTAGGCCTATATCCTTCATATGATATCAGTGGATTTATTTTGAATATTGCACTATTTCAAACACTAAATGTTTGTCAGTATTTTAAAAAATGTTGAGAGCTTCTCTAACCTAATCTTCTCTTTTTAAACTCATTTACTTCTACAGACTTGTTATGTGAAGCTTGTAGTATGCATTGTAGTAATAATGATTTAGAGTTAACTGTGCCTGAAGAATCAAGATACTAGTAGTGTCTACATTGAGTGTGTTTATGGGGGGGGGGGATAAAGTGGCAAAGGGTCCCCATGACCTCATTTCAATGTGTCTGTCAGCTTTAATTTCCTTTGGAGCCGCATGCACGACCGCTGTGACTGGATGCCTTGACTGTATCGCTACAGAGCGAGACGACCCGCTGTGTGTGTACGACCGCACAATAGCACCCAGTCAGTCTCAACGACCAATTGAGAGACAGAGAAACACTGTAACATCCACCGAGGGTTATACATGATTATTAATAGGGAGACAGAGAAAGAACGAGAGAAAGAGAGAAAGAGGGTGTCAGAGAGATTGCGAGAGAGGGGAGCAGAGAGAAGGAAAAAAAAAGAAAACAACAAAGAAAAGATTTTCAAAGAAGGAGAAAGGAGTTGAACTACACAGAAGAGATAAGGAGGGAAAAAAAGCCAGATGAATGAAAAGGGATGAAAAATGGGGAAGTTGGTATCCAAGATAAAAATATTAGTCTAGAAGTAGATTTAAGATGATATCTGAGATGAGGATAACGGTATTATATTTGAAGGAATTAATGCAGTAGTGTTGGCCAAGCAGGAATTCATTGAACAGCAGAGTTCATAACAGACACAGTGACATCACGCATCAATGCATAGCCCTGGCATGCTTGCACCCTAGCCGATAAGAGAGGTTGATTACGAACGAACCGCGCTCAGTCGCCTTTCAGCTGCCTTGTCAGTCGGTTGTCTCACGTTCTCTCTCTCACTCCTCATCGCTTCACCCACAGGAATGGATGTCATTGTATCACTGTGACTGTCAGCCCTGCGCTCTAGGAGATCGTCAAGCCATTCCTTCTCTTGCTTGGAGTATAGTTTGTGATAGTATGTTGATAGTCTACAGCCGCTCTCTCATTCACGACACAGCTGCAGTCAGACAAGATTGTTGATACTAGGAATGCGTGGTACAGTCAAAGGACTTCCCAAATACCAGTAGTCATTCTGGGACAGCATGTGTGCACTGTATATTGAACCAAGGCATAGTGATATATTTGTTGTTGGATCGTACCCATGTGTTCCTTACGTTGTGTGGTCTCTAGACCAACTCTGGTGATCAAATATTTGGAACTATCAACTCATTTTCACGGTAAGATTCATGAAAGGGATGCATTATCGGACATCTTTTTAATGTGGTTCGTCCAAGGAGTTCCCTGCTTTGACTACAGCAATGTCAAAATTTAAGTTCATTTGCGTTTTCTTCACAACAATTTTAGAAGTAAATCAATTGCAAATTGATTCCCAACAAAAGATGGACTTGCCTTTTATCTTTGTCTGAGGTTATGGAGTCACGATTAGGAAGTCAACAAAGCTTACTGTTGAAAGACTTCACTTTCTTCAGAAGTATTCCAATTTCAGCATTGCTATTAATTATTCTATCACTTTGAAAGACTGACTCTGCTTAAAATAATAATAATCAGAGGAGAGTGTAAGAGATTTGCTCCAAACAAATAATATACAAGATATTTGAGGGATCACATGCAATTGTACTTTCTCTTAGTAAAATATAATGTTTGTTCAAATTTTCATTGAATTTCTTGAACGTGTATTGAAAATGTCTTGTTAATTTTCAACAACAAAAAAAAACAAAAAAAAAAAAAAAGAAATTGCTGCTCTTGTAATTTTTTTCTAAATGTTCTCTGAAAAATACTGAAGACAAAATAAGTTCCTCAATGTCTTTTTTTCTAAGTCATATTGTGTTTTTGTAATTTGTCAGGTTTTCCATCTGACCCTGAAATGGTTATTAATAAAAAATCTTTAAAAGAAATTAAGGGGTAAGCCTACAGATATTTTACAAATTTAAATAGTCTGTAGGCTATATTTAGAACTCGAAGAACAACTGAACATGGAAAAATTGTTCTTAAAAAATAGAATTGGTATAAGTTTCACCCTCAAACATTTTGAAACAAACAAAGAAAGAAAGGGGGAATTTTTTCATATTAGCAAAAATTTAAAGCCACACTTATGCAAATTGTTGAAAGTTACTTATTTGAGGTAAATAAAAAAAAAGACATTTTGAATGCATGTTTAGACCTGCAAATTGATAAATTTGGCCAGGAAGTTCTCCGATTTAATTTGTCCTGCCAGTGCACATATCATTATACTGTGTGTTTGCATCATCAACGTAGACATTTTATGTTAATTCGAAAGGAAGCGAACCCTACCAATATATCCGTCACAATACAATCTTGCCCTTCCCCTAAATCACTCCCATAAATTGAGGTATCTCGTGCGAGTGGTTAGTTTCAGGAACCCCTCAGGCTAGATGTACGCTCCCCTCCAGCACTCAACTATGATTACACACACCTTCCATTCTATTCCTCATCTTTCTCATTCTAACCTTCTTTTATCCCTCTCATCTCTTTCTCATTCAGACCTTTTTATTCTCTAATTTTGGCTAACTTTTAACATGCTTCCCACAATGCTAACCCTTCTCTCTCTCTAATTTCTACTAACTCCTAACATGCTTCCCTCTCTCCCATTCCCCAATCATTTCAGAGAGATTCTCAATGCTTACCAAATTGCTCTGATTTGCTGAAGTTGCCCCCACACAATACCAAATCGTAATGTCTCCAATAGACACGCTTCGCTAACCGTTATTACTTAAATGACCATGCATTTGCCATCCATTAAGCCTTTCCAAGCGCAGGGGGCCTGAATGTGGAGTGCCTTTCCTAATTTAGATTTCTCTCCGTCACAATTTTTTAGATAATTTTTTTTCTCCCTGAGACGTTTGTGTATGAATATTTTGTGTTTGCTGTAGTTCTGTTTTGTATACAAAGAATAAATACTGACCAAGATCTCATACGGCAGTAAAGTCATAACTGACATTTCATTTCTTTGAACACAACAATATCCACGTATCGTAGTCAAGAGCAAATTACTGTAAACTTATGTAATACTCATTCATAGTACAGACAAGAAACCATTTAGAAATGGGTAATGATGCATGGTAAGCCGCAACAATCGTTTAATTCTATTAAATTCCAAAACAAGTCAGCTATTACCTCTGAAATCAATACAATTAAACTACCTACTACCATTATATTCCATTCATGTATGAAACCACTGATAGAAAGTGTAAAGCAACCAAAGAACTAGAAAATCCAAAAGAGCTGCTTAAAATGAGTCATATCAGGATTCAAATACTTTGCACTGTTAAATCTTGATTTTCTGGTGGAAAATGAAATAAGTTTGATTATGTATATATTGTTTCTCTGCTTGAAATGCATCCAGAATATGATTAAAAATCACAATTTTGTCATGTTAGATAATAATAAACACTTAAACAGTGTCCATAAAAAAAAAGTAAACACACCCTATTTTTATTGAGGGGAGGGGGGGGGTGGGGGGGGGGGGCAAATACGTTTGAAGAAAAAAACATTTTGGTTATCACTGCAGAGCAACATAAAAAGAGGTATTTCCCATTTTACAAAGATTCACAAAATAAATTGACACTGATTCTTGATGTTTTATATTTTATTACATCTTTGCAACAATTTTTCTTTTCATATACAATTGCTCATTTTAGAGATACATTATATTCTATATTATCACTGTTTGCCATACCCGAATTAACGTTTAATTGGAAAATAATACATCTTGATCTGAAAACCAAGATTCAGAGCTGACGATAATTTTTCATCAAACTTGTGAAAAGGAAGAATTCTTTTGAGAATAAAGAGGTCAATAGTCTTGCTAGCCAATCACATTGTTTAACCACAATAATAGGAAGCCAAATAACCATGAAGAGAAGCATTTTACACAAGATTGATTCAGTAAGGAGCTTCTAATATCCAAAGTACCTGTTTTGTAAAGAAGGGGTTAAGTTTCTAAATTGTTTGGGTTTTGTTATACTTAAACTATTTAAGTTGGATTATCTGTTAATCCCAGGATATCAGTGACATTGATTGGTTTATATAAGGGTGCAGTGAGATGTGTAGAAGCGGATTAATGGGAGGGATTTATCAAGTGTAATCACGCCCACTTTCCTAAGTGAATATTTGCCCTAAAAAAAGGTTCAAGAAAGGTTCAAGATAAAAAAAAAGTAAGTTCATGAAACAGATCATGGAATTTTTGTAAGGGGGGGGGGGTTGAAATACCTTTTCCAGAAGTGCCATCAGTAAATCCATTTCTTCCAGATAGTCGAGGAAAAAATATTTATTCAAGGTATTTGTAAAATAACCCTGTATAATCTTGCTAATATTGCAGAGACGCATTTTACATGCTTTAAACTTGAATTTAACTGTATAAAATTGTCATAGACTCAAATTTAAGGTTTTCTGCCCTGGAAGTCATAGAATTTTGAAAATGTGTAAGTGTGAGAACCCTTGAAAATGTTTAGTTGTAAAACTTCTGAAAGAATTAAAAGTAGCAATTGAAACTAATTTTCTCATATTACCATGCCATTTCCAAGGGAAGGAAAAAGAAAGATGATTCTTGTACTTATGTATATATTTTGGGTATTGATAAATATTGATGTTATGATACATGTAGGTTGTGTAAACAATAATATTATTTTTATTAGGCATATATCTCTTCAGTTTTGAGTGGAAATTTTATTTGCCCTTATCCAAAAGAAGTGAAAGTAAAATTGTGTTACAGTGTAAAAAGGTTACAATTAAAGGTAAGGTCACAGTGTACATGGTACAAGAGTGAGAAGCCAAGGCAATCGTGTGTAGTCTACGCCTTGGCCCAGAGAGGTGCAAATTTGAATAATGAGGAGCCTGTGGGTGTGTCTCCAAGACTACCTGTTATTATGATCTAAGTTTTGTTGTCTGTTTCACTAGCCTTCCTCTCTGCACACTTAAACCTATTTAGAGAGAATGGATTTTGAAGCCGACGACGATTAATATCATGTGCCATTGAAAATACCATCGTATTCATGATTTTTGTTTTTTCTTTTCTTTTTCTCTTTAGGTAATGGATGTTCAATGGTAGGAGGACTTTGACAAGACTAAGAAGAGGCTGAAAAACCAATATCATGATGGGTGGAGAAAAGAGACACTGTGTGACTTCAAAGGTCCTGGACCTCCCTAGAATCCTAGTTCAGCTTCATATTCTACTCATGGCTGCATCATCAGTCTTTAGCTATGTGCATTTTACAGAGGACTACCTCCCTGGAAACACAGACATCTCCTTACAAAAAATGACTCTTGATCCTGTAACAAATAAACTGTATGTGGGTTCGGTTAATAGATTATACAAGCTCAATAGTGACTTAGAAGAAGAAATACATAGAGATACCGGCCCCGTTTCGGATCATCCTACGTGTTTCCCCCCTCCTGGACAGTGCACTACGCAAGAATACAGTAGGGTAGCCACCAACAATATCATCAAAATTCTATTAGTGGATAACGATAGATTAATTACATGCGGGAGCATCTATCAAGGCACATGTCAGGTTCGTAGTTTACAGGACTTTTCATCTTTAGGTAATAATACATCAGAGGAGATTGCAGCTAACACTAGAATAGGAACTTCAGTTGGGTTTATATCGCGAGGACCAGAAAGCAGAGCCAGTGTGTTATATACAGCTACATCTAGTGCTGATTGGATAGACAATAACGTACCAACAGTGTCTGTGAGGTCACTACCCGAAAGTAACTCAGATAGTCTCTTTTCTGTTCTCAAGACGGGATTCCGTGCGGTGAGTCAGATCGTGATTCCAGCCGAGACCGTGTCTGAGTCCCTTAATGGGTTCAATATCTCCTACGTTTATGGGTTCCCAAGTGGTAATTTCAGCTACTTTGTAGGAGTTCAGCCGTGGAATCATCGTACTCTACCGAGAGAAGTGCAATATTATACCAAACTCATCCGAATATGTCAAAAAGACATCAATCTCAATTCCTACATCGAGCTACCTCTTGAATGCCATTCGGGAGGTGTCAACTACAACATTGCGCAATCGGCCTACATCGCCAAGGCAGGTAAAGAGGCGGGAGAGGCGTGGCAGAATCACGATGCTCTCTTCGTCACCTTTGCCCAGTCTTTGGAGCATGATCGTGAACCACAACGCAAGTCTGCAGTCTGTATGTATCTTGTCTCGGATTTGAACCAAGCTTTCTTTGACAGACGACGTCAGTGTGTGAATGGCCATGAGTCGGACACCCAGATGGAGTGGTATAAGAGTGTGCCATGTACAGCAGTCGGCAATAGTGCTAAGGTTGCTTCACTGGTAAACAGTCTTTCATATTCTTAATCCTACCGGTTATACTAGTTTTTCAAAGTAGGGTAATATGTTAGTTTTAAGTATTATAAGATAGGAGTATTGGCGCATATAAAGAGAGAAACCAGTTCAGTTTCTTTGACATACATAATAATAATAATAATACCGGTTTCTTATAAAGCGCTTTACCTGTTAAGACCATACAGCCTGAAATGTATACAAAATTTGAAAGGTGTTAAATTCTGGTTGATGATCACAGGGTCTTTTAAATATTTCAGGGGGAAAACTTGTCATTCTTCGCTTTAGTACTGCACAGGGGGCTTTATAAGATTTTAAAAATCAGTTTAAGTTCATTATGTCCACTAGGTAATAGATAAACCATGAATTTCCTTATTAATTTGGTAAAATATTTTGAATATTCTTTTTTTTCTTCTTCAAGGTTCAACATATGGATACAGAAGGACCTAATTACTGCCACACCCTTGATTTGATTGGTCCAATGGGTGGTACCAATAGCCCAATCGTAGCTCAGGCTATTCATTCCGATGACTCCACCCTATTCACGGCTATTGCAGTCTCTCATAAGCCACATGAATCAGCCGTCTTTGTAGGGGATGATACAGGACACCTCAGAAAGGTAAGACGTCTAAGCACATCTGGGACAGGCAACACATTGTTTTTCAAAAAGTATCCCTCTCTTAAACGGCACTAATCATTTGTTTCAGTGAAGAGAAAGTGAAAGTCAGCCATAAAAGTCAAAAAGTGAAGAAAAAAAAAAGAACAGTAACATTGAAATAACAGTGGGGGAAATATTTCTCAAGCGAAACAGGGAGATAGAGAGCATATTTTGTCTTGCCCAACAGACAGCAAACTAACATGAACTTGAATGGTTATGTTAAGAATAATAACTAATGAAAAAAGGGTGATGTCACTTTTAGGCAGTCATACTGAATCTAAACCTTGTAACAACAACCATATTTACAGTCAATCTGTAAAAGAGAAGTTGATTTTATTAGACCTATAGATACGTGATATTTATTTGCTCTGTAACATCAAAGCTTATTAAAGCTTAAACCCATTGACAAGCAGATATTTTTTGTTAATTGTTTTTAAAGTTTCAAGCATAAATCATCTTGATTTTTACAGCTGATGATCACGTCTGAAAGCCAAGCTAGAGTCAGTACAGATCTTCAGATAGTTTCTGATAGTCCTGTGGTTCAGAATGGACTCCTGTTGAGCCTGGATGAAGAATATGTCTATGTGATGACACAGAGACGGGTAAGTGACCATCTTATTTAAAACCTATGCAGGAGACAATTCTTGAGAAAGAATCTAAAATGTACTGTATACGCATATATTTTCGTGATTTTGCTTCAAGATGGGGGAATTCACAACTGACAAGAGTATATTTCTGTGAATTTACTGTATTTGTATCCACTGTGTACAGGAATATCAGGAACCGAAGTTTTGTGTTCAGTAAGTTATATAATTTGTGAAAATAATACCACCGCGAAATATTCAGCTTATACAGTAACTCCCAGTTACGCTTGCATGATCTGGAGTTGTTTCACCAAGTTTTTCGTAAGTTACGGACAACTCTACAATGACCTGAAATATGGAGAGCCAAACGGGATATTCAAAATATTTTTAATTTCATTAGATAAAATTGCAAAATGTAGGTATAGACTTCAGCATTTTGAATGTCAAGGATATTTTTTCGCAACATTCTGATCGAGATTAAAGAAATATAGTCGAACATAAGACAGAATTTTTAGGCATCCCATTTGGCACTTTATATTTCAAATTCTTCTTAAAGTTGTTGGTAACTTGTGAATGACTTGTTGAAACAGTCCCCTGATTCGGATAGAGACTTTGTTGCTGCTCAGAAAAGCAGTAGATGTTGAAGACAGTTAACCCCCCCCCCCCACCCCCAGTTCCATGATTATTTCAAACTTTATCTTTTATTCATACAGAAGTTAAAACATTACTTGATACATGAGTTAGAAAAAAGCTTTTATTGTGATTTTGACTTTTGTGACTCAGAAAGGCAATAAATCAGTGTGAAAATTTAAGACTGTTTTTGCTCTCTGCTCTCAGTGTATGATATACCCCTTTTTGGCGATTTTGGAGTAAAGGTTAATAGAAAAGGAGTCTTTATGTCTGAAGAGTTGTTTGAGTGACAGAAAGTCCTGAACAATCATGTGATGTTGTTGTCTCTGATAAAAGTTTTGAGGCGCTTGTCCATCATTCTTGATTGTTTACGCCATAATGCATTTTCAAAATCCATATTTTGGAGTAAATATCTCGTTGAACAAGTTAAGTAGCCTGGATTTAATACCTCAGAAGATGGAATCAGAAAAGAGGCATCATCATTTCAGGAGAAGTCGATCTCGAGGCTGTTGACGCCAATGTGGCCTTTTGGTATTTGCAGCTTGTAATGTCAGCCTATGGCTTTGAGAGCATTAGAAGAAGAGGAATTAGTACGCTCTAGCTGGCGTTCATGCTTGATCAAATTTATGTTTCATTAGCACTTGTCATCTCTCTAGACATACTGGTTTTGCTTCGTCTCTATCATAAAGGTTAAGCTTTGTTTTGAACTAGTGTCATGGTGGATTTGTGAATATATTTGATATTAATGAACCAAATATAATCTCAATTCTAAATTCATATTAAAACAATAGGTCTTCCCTTCTTCTTCCCTGCATAGCTGTTAGGGTAATTAGGGTAATTTGTTTTTATGATCAAGTATTCACAAAGGTGTGATTTGTCAAAATAAAAAAAGCCAAGAATTAAAGCTCAATAATTTGATTCTTTAACCATCTCTCATTGACTGTTTCTCTTGATTCTTTACATCTCTAATGTCTGTCAATGAATGTAAATCTCATTAAACCCTTACTCTATCTTGAAATAAGTCACATTTAGTTGACCGTATATTTCCAAACATCTTGAATGATTCAAACTTATCATCTGTCCAAGTTTGAATCAAAGTATACTACATCGTCCAATTCCTTGGCAGTCCATGTTATAGTGCCTACTGTAACAACAAAGTATTTTCCAATAGATTGAGCATGATAGCGACTCGATTCAAATTGACGCATCCTTGCTGTCTTGAGACGACCAGCGGGTGTCTTCAATCGATCCTGTCTTTCGTTTGATCGTAACACATCTTGTACGATTCTACATTTCAGGTTACCATTGATGCATAGCGAGGCTTATCTACGTCACTTGGTTTGATTTGTTAAGCTCTTGGCTTGTGAGATAGGTCACCAATTTAAGGGCGGAATAAGTGATGTTCTGCCAGAAGTTGTTTATGTTCAGGAGGATTTTGGAAGATTTGAATCAGGAGAAATCTGTTTGAGGTTCTGTTGGAGACCTTGATGAATAATGCAGGCCTAATATAGTTTTTAAAGCCATTTTTTTCAGTATTTAAATGTATATCAATTATGCCATAGACTGAAAATGAATTAAACTAATTATGCGAATGAATGAATTTCTCTATATTTAAGCACAAACAGAGGCAATGTGTAAATAGCATACATTGTATGTGAACTGAATGAACTGATGTAGATTTATAAGATTTTTTGAAATTCTTAATAATGTTTCTTATATATTGGATTACAGTGCTATACTTTTTCATCTGAAGCTTGATTGCTGTATGTAAAATATTCCTGCATTTTGTTTAGATTGGTTTGCGAACCATCACTGGGATATAGGTTGAGTGCGTTAGATATACAGTCAAAACATAGTAGACACTCTATCTTCTGGGGCTGACCCAGAAATGAGGGGCGATAGAGTGTGTTAGACAGCTGCCTACTAAAAGAAAGACTTTCAAAGTAAGATAAGAGGAAGGCGTATGCCTTCAAATCACTATAATTGATCGCGTATCGACAGGAAATGTGTTCAGCGACCCGGCTTGAATATTTTAACCCGTTTAAGAAACAAGAATTTGCGGTAATCAAAGCTTTAGATGGAGAACAATGCTAGGTATAAGTATCATCATGTTACTGTCCGAAATATCCTGAGTAGTTCAATTTATTTGTTGGTTACTCAGAGTTTGTAAGTAAGCATTTGATGACCCGTCAATCTGTATGTTGATATTGGCTGGCCCAAGATAAGAAACAAAGAATTGAAACTTATTTTCTCTCAAGTGTTTGCATTTGTCAAGTGGATAAACACAAAATAAGATAAAAGGAAGACAAATTTCAAACACAAATGATATTAATCATTCTGAATTCTGCTTCCTGAAAGTTGTTTTTCAAGTTTCGCCATTTATGTGATTGAAAAGAAAAAGAGAATGGAAGGAACGATATGAAACAGTGCTTTGAAAACAGTGTCATTAGGTAAATGTTAACAAGAAATGAAATGATATTTCTTTGTCCAAAGATAAAGTCACGTCTTATTTTTGCAAGTGGAGCAGTCAAAATATTTTGGTATAGAATAGTAAGTGAACCAGAAAAATATTGATGCCTCTCTGTCGGTAGCATTGAGTATGAAAAGAATAAATAGAACTCAGTCAACCTTTGATCAATTAGGCACTGCAAAAATATATTGAGTGTAAAATGATCTTGAATAGGTTCTTTTGGAAAGCCGTTTGTATTGTTACGCTGAGATACGTCATTAGGCCTGTCTCGTTACAGTCTATCAGACATACCGTTACAAATGGGAATCATAAAATGGAAGAAATTATTAAGTATTGAAATATATATTTGCATTCATTCAGCAGTCATGAGGGTATGCTCAATGATATTGAACTTGGTTTTGAGAATGGTTAAAGACAATTTAGTGTAGTGGGGAAAGGTGAACAATCTGTTTCTTTGTGGTATTTAGGTAGAATATCATAGTAGAAAGGTGCACTGCAAACGATTGCTCTTCTTCAAATGCCTTCAGTCATAGTTTGACCAAAAAAATAAAAAAAAAAACAGTTGAAATTTTTTGGCCAAACATTTGTGTGTAGCTCCATACATGCATTTTTGTGTGCATTACATGTTACTATCAGAAGAATTGGGTTAATTTCTTATAATTTTGTTGATTCCAAACCTCACGACACACAACAAGTAGGGTCTATTAGGTGAATTGTTTTCAACCTTTCCCAATCACTTTGAGACAGTTTCCGCAATTCTATCTCATGACCACAATAATAATTTGCTTTAAATAGAAATGTTACAGTATTGGACCATTGTGTTTGCTAAAAAATAAAAACCAGTAGGGCCTAATGAAAACATTGAGTTCATTGATTTAACATTTACATGAACTTTGGTCATTTAATTCCCAGGGATTTAAATAGGAATGAGTCATTAATAGAAAAGATACCATCATTGAGCTAATTGAGAGCAATTAGGAACGTCCTCTACAGAGGTGATAATTGATTCTGTAATCAGTGATCATGTATCAACATAAAACATGAATTAAAAAAAAAAAAAGAATGAAATTACAAATCAAGGACTCTATACCACTGCTGGATTATTAATCTCATGTATTATTGCAAACTTGAGCAATGATAATAGAATTGAAAGTAGATAGAAAGTAGAATTAATTGATTCTAAAATAATTATGATGCAGGTTGTTAGAGCCATCAAAATAAAGAAAAGTCAAGTTTATTGAAAACTTCCTGTATGTTCTCTCTTAAATTACAAAAGAATATAATTTCTTGGCACAGTGTTATCTTGTTTTCTTATTACTTGCCCTTTAATTTTTTTCTGTAAAATCATTTAGCAGTTAGGCCTAACATTTATTTATCCCCCCAAGAAAACAGATGTTTATGTACAAATATTTTCTTTTTGATATTTTCATCAGACTACTTGAGTTACTTTTTATTTTTATGAGATTTTAAAAAACCTAACCGTTAGAATGTTGTTTTTAAAAATCAGCGCTCAAGTGTTGATCTTGAGAGTATGGTTGGTTTGTATAACCCTGAATGTCTCAAGTGTTTTGGAGTATTTCACTGCTATCATTCCATTCATATTGCTGAATCCAACACAAATAACCGCTCTCCTTTCAACAAGCAGCGTGATATGATTTCTGTATGGTATCACTGAAAAGGAAGTTGTGAATTATTTTCAGGTCTACAGACATAAACAAGTCAAGGTCACTTTAGAGTTTGCTCTATAACGTACTCCCAGCAACTGTGCTTGTTATTAGTTTTCATTTTACATCTATGATATTACCCCTTTTTCAAATGTTGATATTGGATGGTGAGTTTCACAGCTCATTGAGTTTCACCTGATTAATGATTGCTTATTGATTGTGTTCATATCAAACAAATGCCCGCTAGCTCCCTCCCTCCTCTCGCTCTATTCAATCTCAAATGCCGCAAATAGCTCTACTTTTCATTCATTAAAAAGAAAATGGAGTGATTCCGCTTTTTTATAGATTTATTTCCATTTGAAGTTAGAGAAGGTAATGAGGCTTGCATTTTGAAATATGTTTTCTGGGCCGAATGTAAAGCTTTTCATGATCACTGAACATTGGAGAGGAGAAACCATTTTGATTTCTAACAATGTTTATCTATTTACATGAAGGAATCTTTAGATAAAACATTAAAAGTCACCTTCCTGCATGCCTGAACAATGATTATAATGAATCAAAGTATAGGCCCTTAATATCAAATGTACACCCCAAACCCAACCCCTCCAGCCTCCCCCCCCCAAAAAAAAAAAAAAAAATAAATAAATAAAAAATATTAAGTAGATAAAATAAAATAAAAAAGTAAATATATAAAAAGTTATAAATTAAAAAGAAAGAAATAATAAAAAAGAAAAAAGAAAATTAGATAAAAGAAATAAAGTTTGAATCAATGTTACACATTTAAAATTGGGTAGTTGAGTTGATAAAATTTCATTCACAAGGCAAACCATGTTGTCGGGAATTAGTTTGAAACATTCTTTCAAAAGAGCATGCAGCCTGTTAGAGGAAATGTTCTACTTTGAGGCTGTCCTTGAAAGTGGACATTGACATTTAGAGAAGATACTTTTCAGTGAAGACCAAGAAGATGAAAATATGATACCAGAAGCAAGGTGCATCATGGTTAGGCATAATCTCCGCTGATCGGTTGAGCTGAGCTGAGCCATTGATCTTGGTGAAACATAGTATCATCGATCATAGTATACGGTGTATCAATCACACTACAGCTCATCTTCACATTGCATGTACGTCTTTCTGTCGATCAATCTTCAAGGTTAGTTAACATCTAGGTTTCAATCAATAAATACATTCAAGTTTACACCACAGGTACATATTACCAGTATGTATGTTTACACCACAGCTGCATGTATGTGTTTAGACAGTAGCTTGGTGCTGTGTCATTCATGTGAACAGGGAAATTATGTGGGTGTCGAGTGTTATCCCACAAACCCTGATCAGTTAAACTAAGCTAAAAAGAGTTTGAACTTTGAAACCATACCCTTCATGTTCACACCTTACATTATGTGTTCACACAGTAGCTTGATGCTGTGTCACTCGTGTGAACAAGATAGTTGCATGGGTGTGAGGTGTTCTGCCACAAACACTAATCAGTCATAATACGTGAAATGGAGTCTGAACTTAGAAACTATACATTTCTTTCATGGAGACTAAAACAGCTAGGCTAAGATTAAGGTTTTTACTTTAGTAAAAAAAAAAATTGTCAAAATAGAAATTGTTCCTGGAAATTAATTGTTTTTCTCTGATTATCTTGCAATAACAATGTGAACAATGAACAATCATCTCCTAGCTCTCTTAATTGTAATATATAGAACGAGATAATGAATTGGGAATGAGAAAACAGCATATATTTTAATTACTCATCATAAATCTTTGTACGTTTCATTTTTCTGGCAGTTGTGAGTAGCCCGTGGAGATCTGATTTTCATTTGCAAAGAGCTTACCTTTTTGTTTGGAGAATATGGGTCACAAACCCGAGGCAATCACACAATATACTCATTACTAATTTGAGAAGTGAACAATATGTTTGTGAATCTAGTTATGGGAATTACCTTTAATTACTAATGAAATGAAAAGAAGAAATGAAAGACCACTAGGCCCATATGATTCATTATTGATTAAATATATATATTACACTCATATTGGTCTGCATTAGAAAATTAGATCTTATATCTGAGACTTTGATGAGTATAAATTCAAATTTACTTCATATATTTTTTAATACGTCCTGAAAATGCATCTATCAAACGTATTAATTGCCAATTCTTAAGAGAATATATATTTATAAACCTTTAGTTACTTAAACACATCTACGTTTATTTTTTCCCCCTCTCCTAAAGTATACTTTTCCATGGTATTTCGTGCCTTTCTTGTATTATGTTCATGATGATTTAATAATTCTCTTCATCTGCGTTTCATACTTCACACGCATACGCTAAGAATCTCTCTTTTAACATCTGCCTCTTGTAGAAAGTTTCTGCGGTGCAAGTTGGTGTTGACACAAAGCAAAATTTGATCAGCAAATACTAATAGTCATTTCTAGAAACGGGAGATAATGTTTGCATTCACCCTACCCTCTTGTAACTCAGCAATTCTTTCAATCGTATTACTTCTTTATTTCATTTAGACCCCCTTAGTTTTCTTCTCTCACTTCGGTTTATGGAATCGCATGGACTTGTTTTTCGTCTATTTGTCTTGCTCTGCTAGAGTGGTTGAATGTTTAGTGAATGTGATATGCAGACATTTATAGCTGTGGATTTAGAAAGGATATGGAGTTGGCAGGGCTCATAATGTATTTGTAATTGTGTACGTGCGTGTGAGCCCCCCTTTTTTTCTTATTTTCCATGAAGCCTGCTGCTGTGTAAAATAAGAATGGAGAGGCCTGTATGAAGGTGAAAAGTTGAATTGTTTTGAGTGACTTGCGTGTTTGTGGTATAGCATGCTATTTTCAGTTCCTTCCTTTGGACCGTATCAAAGACAGGAAGAGATGATTCGCGCTCTCCTTTTAGCGTGATGATCAAGAAATTTAAAGGCAATTCATAAAATGTAATTGTTTATAGTACCTAGAGTTGAACATTTTCGCTTTCGATCTTTCGACCCTATAAAAAGTCTGATATCTAGAACCATTGTTGGAAGAAAAAAAAACTTTGCTAGGAAGGTAATTGTTCAGAATTGTAAAGTTCTTATAATTTTTTCATTCATTCATTCAGAAACTTTAACTTACGCAAACCCAATACTTTTGTTTACACAAACTGCACATGAGGTTCACTGAAGGAAAATGCAGCATTTAGCAGTCAAGATTCACAGAGATACTTGATTTCTGTACAGCTTTTAGAATTAGCACTTAAAAAGTATTGTATAATTTTTCATGTGAAGACAAGCGAATGGGGAGCATGATATACATGTAAGTATACAACCGTAATACAGAAAGAATTTTATTGAACAACGTTGAGTAAACTAGGCTAAATGTTGACTGTGAATGCAATCTATGTTGACTGGGAAAGTCATTTCCAAGGTTACTAACATTAATCAAGGAAACGGCCTACTTGTGCTAATTTCCACCTAGATCTAGGTGAGATAAACCTTAGGAAAGGGCATTGATCCAGGTATCCGCCCATCCACCTCTCAAATATTAATCTGCTCTTGATGAGAGCGGCAAGGAGTTTGTAGGGTGATATACAAGTGTTTTCATGGTGCTCCCAAAACAGCCGCTTCCCGCAGTTTCTCAGATGAATTATAACACGTGTGCATTCGTTTCCTCAGCTTTGTATGCTCATAGGAAGTAGTGGTCTATCATGGGAAAGTGGAAAGTAGATCAAACAATTCAATTTGTAATATTGTAAGATGGGGATAGCTCTTTATGACTGAATATGCTTGGTTTTCATTTTCTAGCCTTACTGAGAACGTGGGAAAGCAAAAAACTACTCTCACACTTTTACCATCCAAGAAAAACAGATTGACACGAGGCGATCAAATATCAGGCTAAACATCAATGTTATTGCTCTGTCATGTATTTCATATTGTCCTCAAGAATTTCTCCATTTTGGGTTATTCCTTGTTTGCTTATCTGCAAGATTATTTTGAATTCTATTGAAAGGTAAAGAAACTACAATACACCTGCTGTGATGTGTTAAACGTTCTATCAATCCGCTCAAGTTCTTTCAACGGCAGGGTAAAGCATTCAATGAGTAGAAATGCGGGTAAATCTTAATAACCTTGAAAGTACTATTTTTAACAATGAGACTCGTTGGAGGTGGGCTAGCTGGAACACAATGTGCCAAGAAAGGAAAGAAACGTTCAAACATTTCTCCACGCTTTCACACATTTTACACAAACTTCCAGGCAGTATTTGAGGAAAGGGAGAAGGAGTGGAAGAAATCTTTATTTATTCAGTTTATCAATAAAGTTATATTTCACATTATAAAAGAAATGTAGTAGAATAATTGAAAACTAAGCACACTAATCATACTCTGACCATTAATTCTCATGCCTGCCATTATTGATCCTAGAGTGCTTTATTTGGATAGGAATATCATTTATCAGAAGAAAGTTATATACTTTATCATCATATCAATGAGAAAATAAACAATGAATAATGTAGGTTATAACTACTATTGCAGTTTATTACTATAGTAACATAATAACAAGTAGAAAGATCAAATATTTTAATGTGTTAGCTATTTGGATTTTGAAATTTGAGATAACTATGCCAAGTTAAGTAATGCAATAGATGTAGACATAGAAAATGGCCTTGTCCACTTGAAGCAGGGAGTAATGTCATTTTGAAGTATACCTTACCTCAAAACTGGGACCTAATAATAATATAATGATAATCGATCTCTCGGTATATTCCAAAGATAGATGCATAGCAAGAGAACGTATCATCGTCATCTGTATTCATAGCGCCTGTGAGGTGTCGAAAGCGGGGTTATATTACACCGCTCTGATCGCTTCTAATACACAGTTGGTATTGATTTATCGATCCGGAGGAATAGAATTTCATTCGCCCTCGTAATATTTGTGATGTTGTCATTTTATATCTTGGTGGATCCATGTCTTAGATTCCGGATAGTGGACAAGGCCTCTTTTCTTCCGTGTATGGTGATCCTCCGAGCCCTCTGGATGTGGTTTCTAGGCCTACAAACCAGGGTATAAATACATGAATTTTCTTTAAAATTAAGGTTAAGCAGACATGCTCTGGGGCTGGGGGGGGGGGGGTGTGATTTGTAAGATAGGCAGACAGGGAATTATTAAGGATAACCAGTCCCTTTATTGATTTGTGTAACTGATATTAATGAATAGGCCTATTTATCACTGCACTGTGTGTAAAGTAACCAATTGAGTACTGTTCATCAGCCTACTTGTTGAACCAACAGTATAGGCCTACATTTAGTTCTTGTCTGTAATATGACATTATTATTATTTTTTATTTTTTTATCGTTCATCAGCTATAGCTAAATTGGGATAAGATGGAAAAACATTCATGTACAAAAATACTTAATTTCCTCTTTTTTTTTGCATTTCCAAAGTAAACATTTATTTCTTACTCCTTAAATTTGTATTAGCACTGCATTTATAGTGATAATAATTCTAACAAATGCTTAAAGTGTAATATTTATTTTAGTTGATAATGTGACCTAATTTCTTTTGGGTGTCCAGTTTGTCTAACCCATGATTTTTCATCACTTAAATGAAAATTATTTCTCAAAAAGCAATCACGCTTTTTTAAATAGAACAACCTGATGGTATTCAAGTTTAAAATACAATTCTCAAGGTCCCTTTGTACATCTGGCATTATTATTGGGCGTTGTAACGATGAAAGCAAGTGTGCTTTTGAAGATAGCGACAGTCCTGATAGTTTTAACACTACAAATCATGATTTCAATTGAAGAAACAGATTCTGAATTAAAGAAATAGTGTTCAAAAAGAAGTAAATGTTGAAGTTTACAAAGGTCATTAAAAAGTAATTTTAAGTGTTCCTTTAAACTGGAGCATGATTCAAGTTATCATCCCATATTTGTAGGCTACAGGTTTTACAGATTTTTTTTTTTTTTACTTAATGAATTAGAGATTTGCGAGAACATTGACATCATGCATTTTTTATTAAAGGTCTTAATTGAGAATTTGATGATAGTGGTTCTTCATTTTTTTTAAATCAACAATCATTAAAAAAAGAAAAGAAGATCCTTATTATAATTGTGAAATTGGGCCCTCATGCTTTTTGTGTAATCAGCATTTGGGACTTGACACATCAAAGTGTACTTTCAAGGAAGGAAGTTTAGCCTTCCGAAAGACTTTAACCCCCGGCCCCCTCCCTAAAAGAAAAGAGAAAGAAAGAAAGAAAACGGGATTTAGTAGAGAAAAGGGACATGAGAGATACTTTTAGAGAGCAAAGAAGGTAGATGAGAGAATGAGATGAGAGGAGAGAATGATTTGAGAGGAGAGAATGATTTGAGCGGAGAGAGATGAAGAATAAGGAATGGAAATGACATACGCCTTCCCTCAATGCCTGCGGGTAGATGAAAATACAACCTTCTGGTGCAGGTGTCTGAATATAAAATTAATGGTGGACGCCTGTAGCTAGAGAGAAGATGATCTACACCCCTCTTAGAAATCAATCTCAACACTTTCTTTTTCTTTATATTCTTCTCCCCTTGGGAAACAAAAATGCATTCTGGTTCCCTTTTCCACATAGATGCTGTTTCGAATTGGACGATAGGTAACGCATTAACACCATTGATTAAACAGATTTTGTGCATCACGATTGAAGCGTCTATTCTACAAATTTGTAGAAATATTTTGCAAAATACACTGCTATGTTTCATATACAATTTCCATTAACTTTTGAAGCAACAGCTTAAACAAATTTCAATGTATTATTTTCAGATATCTCAGCAGTCTTGGAAAGTTGTAATTATTGGTGTGAATTTGAACATCATAACATATCAGTTAATGCAATATAAATAGCTACATAATAAGGCGAATTATTCTGGAAACGGATTAATACAAAGTTAGCCCAAACATGTTTCTAATTTTCATACTGATTATTGTCCCAAGTATCTTTTCTGGGGTTTAAATCTTATAGATGACCACCCTCCTTTCCTGCTCCCTAAATGATTTCAAACAGGTCTGACTCCAAATATGGATTTTTCCTTTTGATTTTTACTCTCTATGTTACTATTGATATCTACTTTTCTACCCATTGCCCAACCCCTCTCTGTCCCAGGGAATCAGTGCTTCTCTCTTGATGTGTCATTTATGAGTAATCATATTGGAATAGAAATCTTTTATTAGAATTGTTGAGTTTGCCATCGAAGATTGAGGAAGTAAAAGAGGCCTCACCGTTATGTTTGTTTGGTTAGATAGTTCTTAAAATATCAGCAGAATTTCAAAAAAAAATTAAGAGTGGTGAGCTTTCATAGTTCTTTATCAATATCATTGAAACCTTTTTGCCTAATGGCTAATGGAATCGCCTGCATTCAGATAGAGTCTAATTCAGATTCAGATTCAGTTTCAGATTTGGATTCCCCTAAGAAACAATATAGAGTATGATCTTTCAAATTTAAACAGGTATAAATATACAATCAAACAGAACAATAAGAGAAAGGACTCGAGAAGAAGAAGATCATTGAAAAGATGTAAACTTAAACCTTAATGAATAAAACCTAAACAATAATAGCTGTTTATTGATATATATGAAACTCGTTAGACCTCATCAGAATGTAATATACTTCACTGTATGAAGGATAAAAAACACATTTAAAAGTTCCAACTAGATACTCCAGGATTTAAAAAAAACAAAAGATTTCCCCACTATGCTTTTACTTTGGTAAAGTTTGCATGAGCTATTACTCAGCAGAAGGGGAGTGCATTATCAGGTTCATGTTTCTGATCTGTTTCCCATGCTCTCTCAGACATCCCCCATAGACAATACACAGAGGAAATAGTAAAGTAGAACATTGCCCATGTGACCAACGATATCCTATACCTAATTGAAACTAATCCCGTGATAATGTCTAGACTAGAGTTCCTCTTTCAAAAGAGTAACAACTTTTATGAAACAAAAATCAACTCTTCTATAAAAGACACTATAGATATTATGCCCCCAATTCTGTTTTAAATATGGGTTATAGAATACATCAATCGTTACCCAGGAGTAAAAAAACACTATAATTGATCATATACCTGCTGGTATGCAAAATGTTCTATTTGCTGTATTGAAAATGTCTGTCAACTGGTATAAAACCTGTATCAATGTTAAGTATGAGAGAATACAGCTATTTCCCCATCAAAGCAAATGTATTTTCTTGGTATTATCCAAAAGCTTTTATCCCTGTTTATGATATTGGACTCAAAACATTCTAAATGTCCATAATAGTCGTATGCCATGTTTGAAATCCTTCTGATAGCAAAGCTTTCTTCATTTCCTGCAATCTGCTCGTACTTTGAGGACTTGCACGGAGTACGGAAAGCCTTCTAGGCTTGAACTGACATGCCATGTAAGGACACGCTTCTATTTCAAGAGTGAGCTAGGAAATCCATGTTTATACTCCCGTTTATTTGGATTTGGATTGGTAAAGAATCCTAGATGTTTAGTCGCCTTCTTTCTTCTTGAGAATTGCGGAAAGCAGAGATGAAGGGCTTCAATCACAAGTTGTGACCATATTTGGTAGACTTTGTCCAGGCTTTATGATTTATGTTCTTCACTTCAACATTCCAATTTTTTATTTCATGTTTGTTTTTGGAGTGTAGCAATTGAAGATGTCAACAAGTTATGATTAAACTTATAAATTATGACATCAACGTCTTTAATAGTTCAAAACATTTATTCATCTAAGAGTTGTAAATCATATTCTATTCTTGAAAAGTAAAATTTTCATGATATATGAATCAAGAAAATGTGTTTTTTAAAAATAACTCCTTTTGTTATTTTGATATCACCAGATTTAGGAGGAAAATAATTTTAGTGAAGTTTAGCCAAATCAATATTTTAGATTTGAAATTCAACCATACTAATCACACGCCAGTAAGTGTAATTAAAGACCTTTCTTGGTATGAGGATATGCATAGGCCTATACCTTATTACCAGGAACTTAATACTTACCATGTTCAGGGTATAGGCCTACATGAACTTGATAAAAT
This sequence comes from Paracentrotus lividus, assembly GCA_940671915.1. Taxonomy (NCBI): domain Eukaryota; kingdom Metazoa; phylum Echinodermata; class Echinoidea; order Camarodonta; family Echinidae; genus Paracentrotus; species Paracentrotus lividus. The sequence goes on along the minus strand of CALNVZ010002100.1, from coordinate 68,854,662 downwards.
GTCATTGGAATATGTGAAAGTGTTGACTGATTTTACAGAGAGAGAGAGAAAGCGGAGGATAAATAGAAAGAAAGATGTGATATCGATGCTGGATCATTGCAGATGTTCAGGTATCAGATTAGCAACACCCAAACCACACATACGCAACCAATGCATCTTCAAGTTCAAAAGAAAGATGGAATAAATCATTTGAGAGCTTGACAATAGCCACACCTGGCTAAGAGTTGACAAACAACCCTCCCCAATACCTTGAGGGCATCATCATTCATCTTACACACGGCATTCAATCATTGTGACTTGGAATAGGAAGGCTTGCATTATTTAATTGAAAAGGTGCAAGATATAATAGTTATAATATTTGTCAGATCATATCATTATGCCCCACCGCAGATCACCAACAGTTCAACAAAAAACCTATTTGATAAATGTATCCATGAGAGGAGATGTAGGTGATATGGTTGTAAAATTGCCCAGGAGAGATATATTGTATGTTACAGTATAATGATATGGTTCCTAAATGTTATAGGAGAGATTTATTGAATCATTACACTTGTATTGATATTGACCGTTTTTAGCGTCAAGAGCATCCACGAATGGTGTGTGCACTCTTTTTTCAATTTTTTCCCCTCTATTATGTAAATATGTGCTGTGAGAGATCAAATTATTCATAATGTAATTGGTTTTCTCAGCTGGCAAATATTATGCCTATATGTTAAGGAAAAATATGTAAAAATGTGGATGTATGCATTTCAAAAGAAATTTGCTTGGAATGTTGTAGGAAAATCGTCTCCTTCACATTTCTTTGGTCGCTCTGTGCTTTTTGTAAACATACGGGGGAAAATGCAATTTAAATCACCCTCAACTGTTATTACTTTAGATAACATTCACACTGTTATTATTTATTTGATTTGCATTCTGCCTCACGGTGGTTATTAAAGTGAATGCCCAAACCCTCCAGTATAACCAATTGGGATGTGCCAATTGTATATATTCTGATGTGATGTTCATTACGCTTGACATCATTTCCCTCTTCCACCCTCCTTCTATTCTAGGCTACAAGATAATCAAATAATGCTTCAACCTTTGTGAACTTGAGATGACGCTTGCTTGAGCAACTCCACCCCCCCCCCCCCCCAATCTTCATCAACTTGGAAAAAAGGGAATAGCTTCCACCTTAAAGAGGGCCTTGCTAGGCTGCAGGAAAGAAAAAAATAAATTCTTGCAAAAATTGAGGGCACAAATATGAGGAAGATTATGACATTTGATACGGAAATTCAGAAAGAGCATTAAAGGCTTGCAGTATGCTAGTGAGAGTGGTCTAATTGAGCAGGCAATTTGCAAGGCAAAGAAAGGCAAAATGGGAATTGGAGAAACTATTCGATGGGATGCGCCTAGCGAATGTCTAATGCTCTTACGCTTTAGACCCCTTCAGCGCAATAAGCTAGCAAATTGCTTAGTCCCATGCTAGGATTAATATGTGGTCTCTGGAGACTGAACAGACGTGGAGGGCATTGTGATTGGAGGCCGTGGACGGGCTTAGGGACTGGAGATTTGGAAACGTGCTAGAAATTGAATTATTGAGGGAGTACTTTTTATTTGCATGCGAAAATGTGTGTATGGTGCATAATTTTATTCTTGAACTCGCCACATTGCACTTCTTGTTTCATTTTTCACTATAACACACTCGAACAAAAAGTAGATCAATACTTGTACTATTGTAGAGCGATATGGTTCATGGTTTTTACATAAACATTTTTATTCAAAACACTCATTAAATGCTGATTACTTTTTATGATTCTATGCTTCATTAATTTCATATTAATCATGTGATACTCACAATTGTGCTGGTTATAATCTGATGAATGAGAAACGTATTGAACACAACAATGGAATTAATATCTCTCTTTGATCTAGAATAATCACAATATAATTGCCCGTGAAGGCGAATGTAATCGTCTAATGATAGTGGTTAAACCTTGTCATTTATTAGCCTAATCCCTAGACAACGCCGCTCCATGAATACCTAACTCGCCACCTCTCCCCCTCTAATCAATACAATATATGTTACCACGTCAGCTGTTAATTCGCACCACAACCATGCGCATAATTGAATTCCGCACGACTGTTTTTCCAGACAGTGTTGATTTGATTTTGAGTTGGTCTGTTTTCTCTATGTTGTACGTCTTCTTGTTCTTTAATTCAGCAGCCTGGATAAGCTTATTGTCAGTTCATAGTGACCCAGAATCCAGGACACAGTCCATTGGACTTTCACGGGGGAATTAATAGTCGTGAAGAAAAAGGGTCAAAATAGAAACATTGCCGCACCATGCATATATAGTGTATTTATTTCTGTCTCAATGGGATTTCAATTGGTACTCAATTCGATTGATTCTTCTTTCAGCTGATTGAGTAGGATTTAAAAAAAAATGAAAATTATGCATTGTCGGAGAATCAATTTATTTGATACTAATAATTAAAAACATTACTCCAAATCTTATACTTTTGTTATTAAAGGGATATAAAATATACACTATATGCATTTATGCTTGAGTAAGTAGCAGCAGTTTTTAATTTCAGTGTACTTGAAAATATTTTAAAAATGATAATTGGAACCCATGATGTTGATTTTTATAGTGTGTGACATGGAGTATGGAATGGGAATATTATGATATACTGATAGCTCTTTTATTGAGCATAATAACAATGAGTATAATGCAATTAATGCAGATAAATTCCAACATAATGAAGTGAGTTAGAGTATGCTTTATATCACATGACATCTATTATCTTAATAATCATAAATATTTCATTTGAGCCCTTTTTTTTTCAGTAGATCGCTTCACAAGAGGCTTGATTAAAGGAGGGCTATTAAGTAGCCAGGCCTGAGCCATTTATTATTGATTTCTGAGATCATATTTCAAAGATGGTCTTGCCTCACACTGTGTGCAGAGTTTATGAGTATTGCAATCGTATTACCAGCCTGAAATGCAATAATATTGAGATTGAAGGGTTATCATTTCTTATCCACTGTAATGAAGTGAGGGTCCGTAAGATTATTATTACACATATTTTATCACTGTTACAGAAGTAGTTGTCATAATATTAAAAATGGTAATAATCATTATCAATATCTCTATCATCCCCTTTTCACTATAATTAATTCATCATGATAGTCATCATAAGCAACATTCTTATTTAGAGATAAATAGAGTGTTTACATTACACATCATATGAAATGTAAGAATTTTAGCTTTGATGTTTTCTCATAAATGCAAAAGTTATTAAAATTCTACAATATTTGCTATGTTATGAGGGTGCTGTTTGGACAAATAGAGTGGTATAACTGAACATTTATCTTGTAGACTTTTGTTGAACTTTGAATAATGTCAAATTTTAATGTATAAGCTATCCCTTCACACAGAAGATTTGTTGAAGAAAAATGCTGTATTAATTGGTACAACACACAGATAAATTAAATATATCTCCTGATGTCAATCGTAGCCTAGCGTTATAGTCCATCTTTGAAGATCTGCAAATTGGCCTGTCACAGAAAATATGTGGATAATTGCTCACATGTCAATTGAAGCATATTATTAGAGAGAGAGATAATCCTTATTAGCTGAAATGGTAAATGAGACAGCTTTTCAGTCAAACAAAATCATTCATTCCTCTTGTTTTCCCCCATGCCTCTCTCTCTCAGCTACTATTTGTCAATTTAGGAGGATGTCAAGATCTTTATTACAAATTGAAGCAAAGAGTGACTTGTATCTCATTGCAGTCTGAAATTGATATTCAAGTCAGATTTGATTTCAATTCAGCCAAGAGTTTCTCCTCTGCTGGTCGTCCTTTTGATTCGGAACACGCGCTGGTGCTTTGTCACTTAAAGGGAGTGGGTTCCGTTTGGTAGATGTAAACAGAGCAGGTAATTGGACATATTGGTTAGGCCGGTATATAGCAATGGTTACATTGGAGGTGGTACAAAGGATCTTTTGATTTGGTTTGACAGTTCAGAGCGGAGATGAGAAGGTGTTGATTGTATTGTCATTCAGGCTAGTGGTATTATAACTATAGGTGCTGAGTGATGGCAGTTATTAATATATTTTTGTGGCATTATGGAATAATAGTATCGCTCGTTGACAGCAGCTTATGATTTGTAAACAAGATCCTCTTCTGAATTCAGTCAATATTTTACACAATTGATATAGATGCATTAAAAATTTCATTAAATGTTCATGAATGAGATTTTGTTTACTTTCTTGAGTTAGAGGAAAGGTGACATTCTGATTGCAGTTCAAAAGTTCTATCACAATCTAAAGATTGCTTTGTTTGTAAATAAACTTATGGCAGGATGAGAAAGGTTCACTTTATTTTATTGGAGATAGGGTGATTCAGCTAAAAGTAGATTTATTACTGAATTACATTAGGACAGTTATTCTGACGGATCATGTTTAATGTGGAGTAGAAAGGCAAAGTTACATTTATTATTATCTAGACCTGTCAGCTTGATTTGAATGTCTAGTCACTTCTTGTCAATGAATTACATATAATTTTTATGTAAAATGCAGTACATGACCTCATATCTGTCTGGATCTTGGTACAAGTAAATCATGATATTTCACATTTTTTTTTATAGATGTAGAAAAACGGACGTAGGTTTCCTGAGCAGTATATCTCTGCATGCATAGATGTAATTCTCTATATCCACAGCTAGCTCAGCACACTCCCTAACAAGCCCAACCCCTTGTCTATGATTAGATTAAAGGGGCACTCGTCTTAAGCGTCTAATTCCGGCTGACGGGCGACCTAATGAAAATCAATACCTACCACACCTGCCTGCATAGCGACCGCTTTCAGGCGGTTTGAGACGTCTGTTCATGCGCTGATGGAGGTTTCTCTGTATAGTAAGGCAAGGTTGTAAGCAAGGAAGATGGTCGCTCTAGGGCTCATATCTTTTTTGAGGAAAGGGATAATATGAGAGTAAGGATTAGTAATGACCAAGATGAGCATAAAGTTTATAATTGTATGCAGCTTTTTATTCTCCATACCAACCAGCACCAAGCAGTGCAACCAATTACATCATTTGCACACGAAGATGTCCTAAATACTTATTACATCATGATTATTCTTGTTACATTTGTACGTGCCTCCTCCTGAAATCGATATCGATGTCTTTCTCCAGGTAGATATGCGCTGAAAAAAATTACAACAGGTATAATGAAACAATATAATTAAAAGCGTAGTGGCACGTGACTCATGTATTCTCTTTGCAGAGGTAGAGTGAAGGTCTGTATTTGATCAGATATATTTGTCACTCTTTTCTTCTACATCTTGCAACCTATCTCTAAGGATTGAATTCAGTTTCTTTCAAAGCATACCGTTCCCAAGGATTCCCTGTTCATTTGATTACAATAGGGCAGCCAGAGTAGCGTGCAGAAGTCACTTGGCTTTGGCCGTTCAGCTTCCAATAAATGTTATTTGAATGTTGAGCATGCGGCAAATTACAAGGACAGTGACAATACCCGGGGCTGACGCTGCCACGAAAAGAGACGCAATTATGCCGCTCTGAATGCGAAGCCAAGTCGAGCTCACAACCCGACTGATTAAAATGGTATGGCTACACAACAATAGCTGCCTAGAATGCGTATATTCAAGAAGAGAAAAAAAGATGGTAAAGAAAAGAGTGAAAGAAAGAGACATTCGAAGAGAGATGGAGAGTGATAGAAAAATATAGTATAATAGATGTAGAGTGGGTGTTTTTCTAAATAAATGTTAAGACATGTAATGTATTTATGTACTTGTTAGCCCTGAAGACTAAATATTGCAAGGTTTTGTAAGGTTTTTATAAGCCCTTTTGCAGATCAGGGAACATCTTGAAAGCTAAAAGCTTAGTGAAAGCAACGCTGTATTTCTTCAGAAAACAGCCAGAAGAGTGTTGTTCAGAACACCTCTCCACAGAGTTGATACAAAGCATAAGATGCTTATTAGGTTAAGTTTCCAACTGAAAGAACAGTTTTTGTTTTTCATTTTTTTGGAGCGAGAGACAAAAAAAGCAAGTTAAGTGGAATGCCCCCGTACTCTTATTAGATTATTCATGCCTGGATTATTGTTAAATCTTTTACATAAATACATCACTTTCAACTTTTTTTGGAGAAGAATCAGATGATATTATGAATGTTTTACTAAAAGCCTTTTCCACCACAGAATCTTATTGTAATTTTGTACTTTCAAACATTTTAATGAAATATTTTGTAAGATAATAGAGTTTGAGAATCTCATGAAAATAACATTGTTCAGATTTTTAAAAGTTGTTGTCAATTCTCTTCCATGAGTACTTATTTATACCTGACAATTTTTTACTTTTTTCATGGGATATATTTATGCTGGTAGACATTGTTTCATAACATATGTTTTTAATACCTGCCCATGAACAGGAGAGGGCGGGGAGAGAGGGACCTGCAGAATACTTATTTATACGTGACAATTTTTTACTTTTTTCATGGGATACATTTATGCTGGTAGACATTGTTTCAGAACATAAATTAATGTTTTTAATACCTGCCCATAAACAGGAGAGGGCGGGGAGAGAGGCACCTGCAGAAAAAAAAAACCTGCCATTTCTTTGAGTAAAGACTATCGTGCATCTTGTCAAAATAGCCTTTAGATAGTTCACCTACCTACATCCATTCAAATATAGTTGTAATTCCATTAACACAGATCTTGTCTTTCATAATTAAATCAGACCCATCAGCCAATCTCAAACGCTAAATCACAACAAAAGGCCGATGCTCATCCATTCCCATGGTTCTAGGTTAACCCTATCGATGCCGCAGGCAAAAAAAACCCTCTCATAGCATCAAGAGTTTGAAGCATATTGGCTATGATGAACATTTTAATCCCTTCTTCATGTTGTTTTTACCAAGGAGGTTCTATTTTAACAGAATTAAAATGGTTTTATTTATTCAAGGCTATCGTCAGAAAGGTTATCCCATTCATGGCTTACAAATTGAAGGAGAGCCAGGCATTCACTAAAAGCTACAAAAGATATGGGTATTGCTTTTAAAATTAAAAAGTTTTGAGAGGACTAAAATGAAACGTGCTCTGCAGAAGATGAAAGTTGTTTTTAATCAGATTATAACCTAATTTCCATTCAGTCCTTCTCCTGCTTTCTCATTTCTCCCTCCCACTTTATCTTTTTAAAATTAATATCTATCTTTTTATAACTTCTAGCTTCTCTCTCACCCTCTGTAATAAATAATCTTTAATTCCATCACCCAATTTGCTATATGTGGGACTGACACGAGGCAAGCATTTCATAATATCTTACTCAAATTGACATTCAAATGATAAATGAACGGATATCCAATAACTTGGGAACAGCTACGTTGTTCAACATCAAGCTTAGGATTATTAGGTTAGGATGTCTACACAGATTCAGCATACAAAGGAGTACATCTTTCAAGCCTCCAGTATATATGGAAGGCTGGGATAATGCCGTAGTAGGTTCCTCACCAGACGAAATTGCCTGCTAATCCTGTTCCCATAAACAAACCAAATCAGAGAATACCAGCCTTTTTCTCTCAATTTATGCGCTTAAATTGTGCCAAAAGTCTGACCATATCATCTTGGTCTTCAATATAGCCTGTTAAATTGAGCCCAGCTGAAGCTTACGGCTGATGGCATTATGTGCACCATATAGCTTCAGGTCGAACTACTGTATTCGTTGTTATTTTCGTGTGATTAATATTTCGCGCTGATCGACCTCAAATCATGTTCACAGGTTCTTTCATTTGCGTTGCATGTTCGTAAGCACTCAATTGAACTCTCACAATACATGCATAAGAAAGCATGCCCATAATTCGCGCCTGCCAATCTTTGCAAGATATCTACAAAAAATTTATTGTTACCCTAGATATTTTCCATTAGTACAGTATGTTATAAACCAAAAATATAGCTCAAGCTCATGTAAAGCTAATATAACACCTGAGGTTACTTTAAACCCCCACCCACCCCCCCCCCCCCCCCCCGGTCCACCTTGAAGCAGGTTATTTGCAACTTCGTTCTGATGAAGCCCAACCTCTTGTGTATAAAGCTCCCAATTACCAATTGACGTCCATTGAGTAGTAAAAGACCCACGTGTACCTGATTTGTAAATGAGATTTAGCAATAAAGCTTCTCCGATGTGTTTGAGGAGGGAAAGTACATTCAAGAGACATGACCCCGCCGTTACGAATGTCCGACTTTCTCCTGACTTCACGCTCATATCTGCACAACATCACTTCAATGTCCCCATAAAACTATTTAAAAACAATATATATCATCAGAATTTGTATGTCAAAAGAAAAGGAGAGAAGTTAACCTAAATCTATTTAAATTTTGTGGAGGGATGGTGTGTAGTTTTCATATTCATGTAAAGAAGTATTTGGATGGGAAAATGGTGTATCACATAATAATGGGGAGAACTTTACAGGCCTACATATATGTGAAGTGACAAAAAACAACTTTCATTAATATAGGCCTATTAGTTCATCCCCCCCAGATATTTCTGTTTCATGGGTAAATCAATGGGACTATCTGATAGTTATGGACCACATTGTAATCCTTACAAATTTATCAACCCATAGTTTCATTTTTTTTCCCCAACCTATTCTACTAGTACAAATGGTGCTTGACCTTTTTATGATGTAAGATATGAAATACTACAAAACTTAAGATTTTCCAAGATATTTGTATGCTTAATTTTCATGCTTTTAAAGATAGTTAAATTGTAATTATCCATTGGTGAAAAGGATGTCGCTGCATCTGAAGCGTGTTAGAAGATCCACGTAAATAGAGCCGTGTTAGTATGTTCTCAGTCAATCTAACCCAAGGCATCATCAGTGACACAGCCAAACTGAGTTCAAACTAACCCCCAGACAGACCCATAACATGCCATTCAAAGCAATGTCATTCTGTTCATTTGATTCACTATCCATTTGGTGTCATTCACCCTGATGTGACTGGGTCAAAGCCGTTAATGTCATCCCATTGGTCATCACTGTACACAGATAGTTTGCAGGCACAAACCCATGTTGTTCGCTTACTAGGGTCTGCAGTTAAGAACTAGATTCACGCGTGTACTGTAGCTTCTCCCAACAAGGGTTTGTACAATCTTTGAGCAATAAGCGAGATTCTCGCTTATAGGAGGAGCTTATCATGCCAGTGGATAGTCATGGCAACCATGATTGACAGTCTGACCATGAGGCTCACTGAGAGAGAAAGGGTCATTATCTGACCTTTGGCTTGGTAGACCCTACTATTACATAATCCAATGGAATTTGCACTTCTCTTGCTGTATACATGTGTATGTATATATGCATGTACAATGTAGGCATATATATAGTTGGCATATTTCTGTATATAGGCCTATGTCTATATGGTTTTATACATGAAGTAGAAGATATTTTCAAACTCCTAAGATGAAAGGACAATAAACATAGAAATACATGGGAAATTATAGAACAGAAGTGGGAAGAAAAAGAAAATAAGGAAATATAATAAGATATAGAATAACATGAAAGAAAGAATTCAAACAAGGAAATATATAAGAATTGATAGAAGAGATTTAGATGAAATAAGAATTGAAATAAAAATACACAGGAGCCTATATATTAATTGATCGAGATGAAAGGATCATGCAGGGTCTATGAAGATACATGGGGAATTATTGAAGAGAAGAGGGATGAAGAAGGAGAAAACAAAGAAGATATAAGATGACAGAAGAATTAGTAAATCAAATAATTGATAAGATATGTCAGAAATTATAGAAGAGGAGATGACAAGGATTAAACAAAGAAATATTTAAGAAATGATAGAAGATAAAATGAAAGAAGAATTAACTCAAAGAAATACATAACAATGTAAAGAAGAAAGGAGAATTACACTATAAGCAAAGAAATAATAATTGATAGAAGAGAAGATGAAAGGACAACAAACATCGAAATACATGAGGAATATTATGGAAGGGAAGAGGGAAGAAGAAGAAAACAAAGAAATAGATAAGAATGTAATAAAAGATTGAAGAAGAAAGTGAACAAATAATAACGTAGGATATATATAAGAAATTATAGATGATGAGGAGATGCGGAAAGAAGGATCGACAAAGACATATTTACGAATTGATAGAGGACAAAATGAAAACAGAATTAAAACAAAGAAATACATAAGAAAATGATGTTAAAACAGAAAAATACATAAGAATTAGCCAGGAAAGCAAATGAAAGTAGAATTAAAACAAAGATATAATAATAATAAGATAATAATAATGATAATAATGGATAGAATTAAGAGAAGAGGCCCCCCCCCCTCCAAAAAAAATAATTAAAAAATACATAACCTATCAAGAAATTCTTGTTAAAACGATGAATAAACAGTTTCATTCATGCATGTAAATAAATATATTTGTTATTTTCATTCGTTTTTATTTCATTTTCAGTTTTTTATGTTGAAATGTTAACTCAGCATGTTTAGAGAATATGAGCAGATAATGTAATTAGTGAACAGGGAAATTCAAGGCGAATACATTATTTATTACTTTTAAAACAAAGTTTTCAATCACAATAATTATTGTTATAATAACATTAAAAAAATGTTTTTTTTACCAAGTGTGTTGTTATACCATCAAAATATTAAATAAGTCAACAGATGCAACTTCAAATCATATACGTTGTTAGACAACAAATTAAGAGGCTCCATGGCATATCTATTGTGAAATAGGACAATTTTGACCAGAAAAATACATCACTATAATCACAAAGCTTACTTTTATTTGAATACGTCATTCGAGTAAATGGTGGTATAATATATAATATATAATGTATATGCCGTATGCGCACACTGTTCGTCATAAAGGTGGAATATTTTTTCTGGCTCAAGCGACATTTTGTTGCTCCGTTATTAATTTCTTTGAATGTGTTTGTCACGCCGCTTTCACTTTTCTGGGATCCTGTGGAAATCTTGGATGTTCCTCAACCCTTTCCCGGGGATTTTCTTTCAAAAAAGTTTGTCAACCCCAAAAGATGGCATTTTTGTCATTTTTTTCTATTTTTGGGCCCTTTTTTGTTCATGCGACCACCAAGGCCCTCAGTCCCTACCAAGGAAACACGTCTGATGTGGAGATTTGTTATTGTTTTTTAAATTAAATCTAGATTTATGGTTACAGGCTCGACTCTCTTGTCTAGGGGAGGGGTCAAAATTTATTTTGATTTGGTTCACATTCATTTTATTCATTTTACAAACATGGAAATTTCTATCTTCCTAATTGTATTGTGAAATCTTAACCAAACATAAATCAAATAAAAATATTATCAATATGACTATTTAGCAGCTTGTAATCAAGGCTAAACAAAATTTAAGGGGAAAATGATGATATTTAAGGGTTAAAGGTGGTTTTTCATTTCTTTTGTTTTCAGATAAAGATGGAATAAAATATTCCGAATTTTCAACCAATCTCGTTTTTTACTTCAACCCTCCCCTAGACAAGAGACCTTAGCCTGTCCCCCGAAATATAGATTTAACTCAAAGAGCAATATAAAACAGTACACCTCAGTCGCGTTTGCTGGGGGTAGGACTGAGGGGCATTGATCGGCCGAAAACAAAAAGGGGCCCCAAAATGCAAAAAATGACCAATAAAATGGGCATTCACGTTTGAAGGTGACAAAACTTTTTATTGGAAAAAAGGTCCACGTCGAAGGTGTTGGGAGAATGTCCAATATATGCCAGGGTCAAAAGTATAGCAGGGACAACATATTCAAAGAAATTAAATCAGACACAAATCATGTCGCATATAGCGGGAAAAAAATATTCCACCTTTATGACTTATATGACCGGACAGTGCTATATATAATTCCTTTTGAAGAAATTCTGTTTTGTGTTTAGCAGCTGTAATGCGTGTATTAATAAACTAAATCGGCTTGGCCACTTTGCACGCAGCATGGTTTAATTCAAGGTTCCAAAGGGCGCCAAAATCCGGCCCCCCCCCCCCCCCCCCCCCAACTCAGGTGGGAATACTTGGATACATACCCAAAATTAATACCAATGCATACAGATGACAACATATGTAATTTTTGGTATATTGATAAGAAATGGCATTTGTGTATGTTGTTAAAGGCTTTTATCTTATTGTTATTAATCATTTTTTAAACCTTCGTCTCAGTAAGTCCTGCCGCTATTTCTGTAAAGTACATCGCATTTCTGTATATAATATTTGTCATGAGCTCATGATTATAAAGCGATTATTTTGTTTACAACCTTAGTATGATACATGTACAGGTATCTGGCCATGTGTTTGAGAAAATGGAAATATAAAAAAGTTTTTACCTGTAATGAATGAGCAATGATGGTCCTCTTGAACATAATTCCTCAGATGAACGGGGGGGGGGGGG